>CM067884.1:14553422-15753422 GCA_034621355.1 Mycalesis mineus | reverse complement strand
CACAATTTGATATTTTGTGCAATTTTATTTTAAAAAACATTTTTCATACAAAATCGAGAATTTCCAATTTTGGTCTCTATGTTTGGTATTTATATTAGATAGAGAGAGATACATGTCAATTTTAAAACTAACACACTCAATTTACGTAAATGTATTTAGAAGCTTCATGTTACCATTTCCTTGTACGGTTTCATCCACGGAAGGAGGCGGTGAGGGCGATCGCGCTAACTTCAAGTCATATTTGCCCTCTTTCCCCATCCGGTACGAATTGGTGCCGCCCGCGTCCCACGCCACGCGCACCCAGCCGTCCTCCCCCAGCTCGCCTATCACACGACCCTCCCCGCCTGGCCCACCGTCCTGGGGAAATTACATTATCACATTACTAAAAAATTAACTCTGAAGTAATAGTTACGTTGTGTCCGCTAAAAGGCGGGCACACCCCAATAGGATTTAAATTACTTTAAGCCCTTTAGGGTATTACACGCGCATATATAAAGATTATGGACAGCAAAGTTAGTCAAAAACTTTTTGTTTTAACAATTATTGACATGACTTTGTATTCTATTGTATTGAAAAAAAACGATGTATTCATACCTGATCCCCCCATTTCCAATCTTTCCCACGAACAACTCTCGTGCCTATCTTCATAAGAGAAGCTAACTCTGGCCCTGACAACGATGCGCCTCTAGCGCGAGCCCCGAGGCGCTCGTCTTCGTAGATGACCAGGCAGTCCGCTAAAAATAATTTGGAAATTCAATAATAGGCTAAATTACTCGAAAATTTTCAATACTTACTAATTACTTACTAAACTAGAATAAAAGTAATCACGCACAGTGAAAATAAAAGTAAAATCCGACAAAAATATGCAAAGTTTGGCGTAGGGGCCTTCCGTCGCTTTCTCGCAAAATGAAAACCTGTACTGAGCTTCAATGCGGTTACTTAAGTATGACGCAAAGCTATTATTTACATTCTTATATAACAATTTACAGTGTTACATTATTGAAATAATTACTTTGTTATTATTTGATCAATTAAATAAGTCATTTTATTTGTTATTACATCAAGTTTTAAAAAAAGCAATAATAACACCAGTATTTTGATATCAGTCATCTACTCCAGTCTAAAAGTGAATGTCAAAATGGTCAGCAATAATAGGTCAGATAAAATAGGTCGCTACAATGATAACTTCGGAATTCAAAAAATATTTTATAAGATATAACTTACATTTTGACTTCATTCCGTTACATATGAGCGACGAATGTTGTGACGTATCACCGCCAATTTGTTTTAGTAAGGTCAAACAAGAGCTCAGTGCTCCGCCGTTTATAAGTTGCTCCAATTCTTGGCCTTGACAACCCTCAATAAGTAACGACAAAAGTGTAATTAGGAACCTGGAAAATAATTGGTATGTAATAACATACTTTAAATTGCGTCATGTCAACTCATTTCTAAAACCTTAGTTTAAGTTCTCGTTTTCACAAACGAGGAGACGCTGTAAACAGTGTTATCCATAAAATTAATGTTTCTTTGACATCAAAGTTTTGTTTTGCAACATTTAATGTGAATGCTTTTTCAACTTATAAATTGAGAATCTTCGTAAACAGTCAATAAACATTACTACTAGGATTGTGGGTCCCAACAAAGACCTTTCATTAATTAATTAATCAAGTTTCATCGGATATTATTGTAATTAAGTGTCACTTGTGTGTTGTAAGCTGGTGCCCACACTTATGTATGGTAGTAAAAGTTGGGTATGGCAGAAGAAGCACAAAAGTAAAATAAATGCGGTAGAGATGAGAGCATTGAGGAGTATGTGCGCGTTAAAACTGTGTGAGAGAGTTAAAAATAGTGTGATAAGAGAAAAGTGTGGTGTAAAAGAAGATGTAGTGACTAAAATTGAAAAAGGGATGCTTAGATGATTTGGACATGTAGAGAGATAGGATGAAAGAAGATTAACAAAAGAGATTTACAAGGCGAGGGTGAATTGAAATGTTGGTAGGGGAAGGCCTAGGCGAATGTTCCTGGACCAAATTCAGAACATTTTTAATAATGGCCCGGTCAAGAGTACCCTAAACCGACGAACTTGTATGAAAGGATTAATGAGACTGGAAGAAGCTAAGGAAGTATGCAAGGACCGTGGCAAATGGAGGGATGTGGTCTCTGCCTACCCCTATAGGAATAAGGTGTGATGTTTATGTATGTATGTATGTCACTTATTATGCGAATATCAGAATACGTATTCATATACTTCAATTTGAACGTACCTCGCTCTTGACGGTCTGTTCAACAAAGCATGCGCTCCGTAATTTGCACTCATTTTGAGTGGCAAAGGTTGACTTTGCTCTCCTTCAAGGACCCTCGCTTTCAACTCAATCAGAATAAAATCCATAAGCTTTGACCTTTCCAAAAGCACCATGTATTTTAAATAAGGTATCACAGATTCGATGCTCTCCAAAGGCTTAGTTAATGGAATCGACGGCTTGAGTTGAGTATTTGGAACCGAGTCTGCCATCGAAGCTCCTAATAATCCAGAGAGTGCTGCATATTTGACACTTTCCGACATCGTTTGGGAGGAATGTAAAATGTTGTTTATTACGGAGTAACCGATACGCCTTACGACTGCTCTTTGTATCTGAAATGTTCTCATGACATAAATAAAGTATAATTAAAATTAAATTTTAACCAATAAATAATTTGAAATGTATTATACCTGACAGTATAACGCTCGTCTAAGGATATCTATATCACAAGGCTCTTCTGTAATAACGAAATCTATGATAGCTGCCGTCAAGTTCTGTTGCTCTGGCGTCACTTCTTCGAGCATCCAATACAAATCTAAAATGGAAATACAGATTTTTAGAACAATTTCAATGACATGAAAGTTCGCCCAGCGAAATACTATAAAGGTTCTAAATGACTGATTGTTTGTTTAATTTCTGGCAAAGGAACTTAAAACCTATACTTCCAAAGTTATCTGTGCAATTTAGTGATATTTTTCTATATTGCATGTCCTATGATATTATACTGTTTCCGTTATATGCATTAGTTAAGCCAAAGTCTAATAGTGCTTTGTTCAATAATTAGTTTTCAATATAAAGAGATAAATAGAAGACATACATACCTTTCTCTTCACAGGCAAGTCTCGCTACCCAGGCGTTAACAAATTTATTTCTTTCTGAATTATCATCATCTTTTTCTTCGTCAGCAACAATAAGTTCATTTTTCAAATCTTCAGCTAATAGTATTACTTGCTTTTCGCTTTCCAAAGATTCTTTAAGAACAGAATTGTCAGTCATTTCGTTAATTGAGCTCAACGACATTTCGTTCGTGGGAGTTTTATCGTCGTCCTTATCAAACGCCTCCTCCTTTTCAGTGAGTTTGAGATCAGTTCTTCCGTCGTGCCGCATATCGTCGTAATTAGAAGCATTCTTAAGATCCTTTTCGAGCGGTTTGTCTTTTGATTTTAATTTACTTTTAGCTGCTAAATGGCAAGCAGTTTTTGAACTATGATCACCAAAACCGTCGACATTAAGATGACTTCTAGGTGGTTCTACTATAATTGTTTGGATTTCCTCTTGTCTGCTTTGGTGTCCGAGAGCAGATTTGATTAGTAAAGCATCCCCTTGCAATAGAGTACCTGTTGCTTTGAGCATACTTTTACTCAGGCTATTCTGTCTGTTTCTAAGGTCTTTTGTAGTTTCAAAACTGAAAAAATGTTACACGATTTTAACATGAACCAAAATTTTATTTGTAAAACGAACACAAAATAAATGAAGAACTAGAAAATCACATTCTAAGTTACCATTTATTGAAAGTTGGAGATTTGGCCATTTTCATAACTTTCTGGAATATTCTTTTGGCAGTGGGCGCGCGACGCGAGGGCGGTCGGGAGTGTAACGCCGAGACAGCTGGCGAGATAGCTGCGCGCACTTCGTGCAGCAAAAACCGAGCTCTTTCCAAGGGAGCTGCACATACCTAAGGACATATTTATTTGAGCTGATTCAATAGCATCTACGAGCATACAGTTGAAGTTCTATCTAGACATATGTTTTCTACAATATCTTACTTCTTTGTATCCTCTGGACAGTTGTTGTCTTGTGCGCATCAGGGTCCACTTGCTCTGTTGTACTGCCTTTACAATTTCTGACATTGCTGGAGAAAGCTTGACTTCTCCTTTTTCCATTTCTAAAAAAAAATATTGTTTATAAAAATATGTAGTGAAACAACACACATGTAGTTTCACATTTTTAAAAAATGTTTATTTAAAATTAATTTTTACCTGCAGTTGCCGTTGCTAACGCGTGCTCTTTCAGGCCGGCGTGATAAAGCAATACTGCCAACAATGCACGTCTTAATTCTTCTAGAGGATGTTCAGGAGGAAAATGAGGAGCACATCCTTCCCGGCGCTCACAAGCCCACCATAAATGCAAGGCTAAGGGATCCTAGAAATTAACAATATAATATAAAATAAATACCTATGCTTAATTCTAATATACCTGTTAACGCCACATAGATGGCATTAAAGGTGTAGGTACAGTATCTTTATAAAATTACAAAAATAATTTTCATTTAAATAGTTAAAAAACATTTAGCTGTTTGTTGTCTATGCAGCATATACAGGCAAGTATTAATCGTAATCGTTACAACGGACACACACACACGCAAACATTATCCTTTAACAGCCTTCAGGACGAGTTGAAGACTTGATATATCCGCGTAAGAATACATAAAAGTCGCATAGTCACATATGTTTTGCTATACGCCTGTTACAGATACATAGATGTAACTTCGGTCTAAGCGCGCGAATGCCTGTCTGCACAAACGACACATATCGTCGTTTTAGCACCCTAACACGCTTTTTTTGTTTTGGCTGGTAGGTGGTTTTCGCCGTGGCTAGTTACCACCCGACAAAGACGCCGCCAAGTGATTTAGCCTTTCGGTACAATGTGATGTAGAAATCGAAAGGGGTATGGATTTCATCTTACTCCTAACAAGTTAGCTCGCTTCCATCTTAGACTGCATCATCACTTAACATCAGGTGTGATAGCAGTCAAGGACCAACTTGTAGTCGATAAAAAAAACACGCATGTACGGCGGGTACAGTGCGTTGGATACGTGCGGCGTGTCACGTGGATGACCCGCTGCAAGCTTCAGCCTGTATTCTATAGTTTATTTTACGAGTACGTACATGCAACTTTGGTTCAGCGAGCGCGAATAGCAACGTATCCGCCCGCACTGACGATACCGCAACGTTAACTTTGGGAACTCTAACGCGCGTCTGCGGCGGATACAGTGCGTTGGACGCGTTGGACACGTGCGGCGTGTCGCTCGCCGGACTGTTGCCGCCGGTGGACGAGCCGCTGCGAGCTTCCGCCTTCTCTTCTTCAAACGGGTTTGCAGGTTGAGATGTCTATAAAATATTCAATTATTTAGAACACAAACACATACATTTGTACAATTTAACATTGCATTCAGGATGGTGATGAAGTTGCCTCGCCTTTGTAGCGCATCAGGGATGTTCGCAGAACCGCGAATTGACTGCATTTACGCTACAATGCGCAAGAGATGTAGCTCCCTAGTATGTATCATATTCGCATAGTAGTAGTCTTTAAACAAGTGTTTATAAACGTTACTTAAAAATTGAGGACTTGCCATACAAACTTCCAACCCCTCTTATTTTAATTTTCGTGACGAAAAGTATTCAAGTAATAACCCTACAATATAAACTTAAAACGTGCCAAGTTTCAATTCAATTCATTCAGTAGTTTCGGCGTGAATCGCGGTCGATGTAAATACGGACAGACAGACACACAAGAATAATAAATAATACTTTTTATATATATTTAAAATATATTAATTTTTGGGTTCACTACCGATTTTACAAAAATATCTTCAATGTACAGAATTAGATCTGTTACAGTTTTATTATACGTATTGATCGTATGGTTTTACCTGTAATCCGCCCCTAAGAAATACAGCGCCTGCATAGGAGGAGGTGTCGCGTTCAGCTTGCTGTATCGGTAAGGAGCGCGCAAGCCGCAGCCCGCACTGTGACAGGCCCAACGCTAGGTGGAACGCGCACGATGATAGTATGTGGTGCATTCGGAGACTTGATGTACTTTCCTATCGAAAAATGAACAAACACGATAATACACCGGATTCGCTGAAAACCTTAGGGAGTTCTAATTCTACAGACGGGAACTACTTTCTCATTTCCCGCTCCCCCTCTCAATTTAATTTTTTTTAGTTTCGTAAAAATAACTGGTCCCGTGTACTAAAGATCTGCATTTTTGCTAAGCATTGTACGATATTGCAGTACATTAACAATAACAATATATATTTATGGCAAGCTGATGGATATAAATTCAGAGCCTTCAGAATAAACAAAAACAGTTTTACAATCCGACACGCAGATCTAGAGATTAGCCCGTTTAAAGAAACGAACAAACTCTTCCGTTTACTATATAAATATTTGAACAAAGATCGAATTCTTATTCCATCACCATATTAACGTTTCGATCATGAGTGCATATCAGTACCAATATGCTGACCTCTATTGAATACGTATAATATAACACGAAGGAGGTCAACTAAATTTAGACGCCATAGCGGCATTTTTGCGCTTTTTAGAAATTTTGTAATATCTCCGAAAATATATAAATAATTAACATACTGTAAAAGGCAAATCTTATCTCTATAATTTTAGTTGTGTAAATGATGACGTAAACGTAAGCATATGAATCAAATGATTTTTTAAAACACAAAAAGTTCTTTTTAAGATACATAAAGTCCCCATACATTGCTTTCAATTATTCTCGTTCAGCTTGCTGTATCGATTAAGGATCACGCAAGCCGCAAAGCCCGTGATCACTGGGAGTAGGCCCAACGCCAGGTGGAACGCGCACGAAGATAGTATGTGGTGCATTCGGAGACTTGATGTACTTTCCTATCGAAAAATCAACAAATACGGTAATATACAGATTTTTTTAAGTGCGAATATTATTTTTTGAGTTTGTATATTATTAAGAGATCGAAAATACTATACTAATTCTGTACATTTTATGAAATACATTTTTTTCAATTTCTGACCAAAAATAACAAAATAATGGATCAATCATTATCAAAGAAACCTCGCTTTAGTTCACCGAGCAGGTGGCACGTTTGTACAACGCCGTCACGTTTGGCTGTGTACTTTTAGGCCGTTTGTTCTGTTTAAAAGTAAACTAAGTAATTTTATTATTTTTGAGTTAAAAATAGAAAAATACGTCATTATAAAATATACTTAAATTTCGTTTATTTACAAAACACAAAAAATTGAGCACTAAAAAAATGCCTTCCTGTATATTCGATGACCATGTTCATCAACATTATCTAATTATTTCTGTTACAGCTGCATTAGGCGTTACTATTCTAGTTCTTCCTACATTTTAGTTGACAGGCGCAAGATTGCGCATTATAGGTTCTTAATTTGTTTATTCCCTAATCTTCTCTGTCTGTTTGTTTTACAATTTTTTGTCAAAGAAGATATTACAAATCTCTCAATGAAGTTAACTTTATTCTTCGAAACAAACCAAATAAGCAAATAACCACTGATAAAGATTTACCTGACACTTATGACTGTATATCTGACTAGCGTACATCCCGACACACTTCTCCGTAATTCGCGACAGGAAGGCCGCATGCGGCTCGACGCTCAATGCGGCGGTGGCGTCGCACCCGCGCATCTTGCGCACCAACTCCACAGTACTCGCGTTCTCACACTCAAAGTTTTGCACATCGAACACGTGACCGGCCACCACTATCCATGATCCTCCCTCTTTAGTATGATTTTGAAGATCGCATCTATGTAAAATAAATATTTTTTACGGTAATTGTTTAGGTTATGTGCTGCTTTTATGCCAAATTTCATTGCAGATGGATGTAGAAAAAAAGGTATGCTTTTTTTCATTCTCTGCTTGAGTTTTATAATTTATAAATGAGCCTGTATGTGTCGAATATATTGACACTTACAACTACAAAAACGGACTTATCATAAAACATAAACTTCTATGGAACAAGCAAAAAAATATTTTTTTTTCAAAAATTAATTAATTTATAAATGAAATGTGTCGAAAATATTGACACTTACAACTACAAAAAACGGACTTTCATAAAACAGCAACTTCTATGGAATAATGATTAAGGAAATGGAAAACATTTATCATTAGGCCCGGCCAGCCCAGCAGGTCGGTGTCGCAGCCTCGCACGTATCCGACTCGATACTGTTCTACTGATGAATGAAATGTACTAACTTGCGAATAACACTGCGGTTCAGCTGGTGTGGACATTAGGCCCGGCCAGCCGAGCAGGTCGGTGTCGCAGCCTCGCACGTATCGATGATACTGTTCTACTGCTGAAAAATTTACTAACTTGCGAAAAACACTGCAGTTTAGCTGGTGTCGTTTAGATATTAAACCTGGCCAGCCCAGCAGGTCGGTGTTGCAGCCTCGCCCGTTTCCGACTCGATACTGTTCGACTGATAAATGAAATGTACTAACTTGCGAATAACACTGCGGTTCAGCTGGTGTCGTTTGGACATTAGGCCCGGCCAGCCGAGCAGGTCGGTGTCGCAGCCTCGCACGTATCCGACTCGATACTGTTCTACTGATGAATGAAATGTACTAACTTGCGAATAACACTGCGGTTCAGCTGGTGTCGTTTGGACATTAGGCCCGGCCAGCCGAGCAGGTCGGTGTCGCAGCCTCGCACTATCCGACTCGATACTGTTCTACTGATAAATGAAATGTACTAACTTGCGAATAACACTGCGGTTCAGCTGGTGTCGTTTGGACATGAGGCCCGGCCAGCCCAGCAGGTCGGCGTCCAGCTTCTGAGCAGAGGGTAGGGTACGTGCGGCTTCGTCGCAAGCGCGCACTATTCTCACGAGCGCCTCGGTGCAGTTCGACAAGGAAATCGCCGATCGCGCCGCGCACGCACACACCCACACCGCTAGTTCGCTCATTACGCGTCCTGAAATATGTTGCACAGCTAACAGTAAGGTATAAGTTTATATTCTTCGGCTTAGTCATTTTGCAATGAAGTATAAAATAGGTCGCAAGTTTGAAGAAAACGTGTTCATGAATGAATCAAGCATATCTTATGTCAATAAAAAACTTTACCATAATCTGCTATTTTGGAAGCATAAAAATGCTATGGGTAAACCACAGTTTTTATACGATAATAAAATACTTTACTTTTAGTCTTCTGGGTATGCTTGCTGGCGTTATTAGTATGCCTAGTATTAGTATCCAGTTTACATGCATCATCACTTACATGTGTGATAACTTGTAATAAATTAAAAAAAGCTATGCCTGCAGTTGAGGTAGGAAGGCAACATTCTCAGCATGTCTTTTATACAAATAAAAAAGAAAATTTGCAAAACCAATAAAGGAAATTACTTACCAACTATATCAGCGCTAACTAGATCGCAGAGTGCAACCAACTGCGTATTGTCAGCTCTGTGAACAGCTCTCGAGAAGCAGCTCAGCGTAGACTGCACGTGCTCCGACAGCAAGGACGTGTACTGAGTGAGCAGCGACTGCACTCCGCCGCGCGAGCTGCGCCCGCCTCTTGACCACATCGCTTCAATAAAGAGCAACCTGCAATATATAACATAAATTCAAATTTCTGAAAAAAATTAATATAAACTTTTAGAGCGTTGTCAAACATACGATGAAACGAACAATCAGTGAAGAAATAGCGAACAGAAGCGAACCATTTGCTTTCTTCCATTTCGAATCGCTTTCGCTTTACCACACGTTCACAAAGTCGTGTATTTCCGAACATACGTTTCTGAACAAATTTTACATTTTAAATAAAAAATATAATAATTTAGGTAACGACCTCAGTTCTCCTGCTATTTAATAAAAACAGTCGTTTATAACCAATATTTATGAAACCTTATAGAATTAAAAACTTACCTCTGAAATCTAATAAGAAGATCACAGCTGGGACTCACAGTGTCATGTCCCTTGAGGTCGTCAGTCTTACTAGTGTCACCGTTCATTATGGAGTTTATTAGCATTTGCGTTTGACAACTTGTGTTGCGTATCAAATGTTTCACCTGAGACGAATGCAAATAGATATTTTATTAAAAAAAATATTACTAAAATTTCTAAAAATCACCTTTGAATAAAATTAAATCCTAAAAATATCTTAACAAATAAACAAAAAGATAAATAAATATACGTAAATACGACTAATTATGATTATTTAAAATATTTTACATACCAAATGCATTAGAGGAACTGAGGCACCATTTTCACAGGCAGTTGCGTTATTACTGATTTGATATTCATCGGCACAACTCGCTGTAAATTACGTTCACATTAATAACAAGTTCAATTACTTTTATTACAGATAAAAAACAATAAAACCCATTGACATATTAATAGTTAGTACTATGGACTTCGGGTGTAATGCAAAATTCACGACAAAAGTTCAAACCAAACGTCCAATTTTAATCTTTTAAAAATATATATACTAGCATGTATTTGTATTTTTATAAACAAACTAAAACATTGTAATATATGTCTTATATTATTGTTATACAGTCTAATTTGCAATGGTCTAATTGCTTGCAATAAGTAATCTATATGTTAAAGATGCTAAAATAATATATATAAAATGTCAAAAACGGACCCACGGACCTTCTCTGATTAATATGTGACATAAAAAATAAAAGTTTATTAATTAAAATTTTAAACAACAAAATAACTCTATGCAGTCGTTGTTCTGAAACATTATTGACGTGTGTTCTCTCTGTAAGCCAATATGAGACTGAAATCGATTAGAAATCTTTTTCGCGTATTAGCTCTCTTTTGGTTCGGACCTTTTATACGCTGACCCGAAGTCCATAGTATAAATATGTCAATGTTAAAACCACATTATTATACCTCGTACTGTTTCACTATCCTCGGACATAGTAGTTGCTGAATATCCTCTTTGTCCAGTCACTATGTCGATTTGGTCATATTCACTGAAAACAGTTTAAATCACATTATATTTTATATCAGTCTGTTATAGACAATCAGACAGAGAGGCACCGGGCTGGCCTTCAATTAGTTCACTTTCACCCATGGCTAGCGCCTGAATAGTTAGGAAATTATAAAACTTACTCGTCTAACTGTAAATGATTGTATGCGTCCGTCGAATGAGCTTGAAGAGCATTTTTCAGAGCGTCCCTCAGCCCTCCACCGCCCAGTAATGACCAAACTAGTAGCTCGGTCATGAATCTTGCTCCTGTACTAGCGGGCACTGAACCTGAAAATTAAATTTTTCCAATTTTACTATTACAAAATCATAAAGCATAGAGACTCACTAACTAAATTTAAGCTAAACCCAATGTGTAATATTCACTTTTGTAGGGTTAGATTAGTCAAAATCAAGAAGCCGAAGAAGAAGAAGAAGTAAAGACAACAGACGTAAAATAGATTGCAACGTTGGTGCAACAGCAGGAACACTAACATTAATTAACAGGGTTGGGTAGTATTTAAATTACTTGTAATACATATATATTTAGTAAAAATAAATATATTTTGTATTTCAAATGCAAATACTAAATACATGCAAGATAGTATTTTGTATTTTAATTACATCTGTTAGGATCATAATTTATTTAGCGTTAATCGTATCATAATCGATAAATTATATCGTTTTTTATTTTTTAAGTTGGCAACATAACTTTCGTATGAAAGTCAGCGCCATTTTGTGATTGGTTAACGCAAAAAGACCAACCAATCAGATAGTTGACTTTCCCTTCGACGTCAAAAAGTGATGTTTAAGGTTTTTGGAATACGTGGCGCCTTATTGTGTTTTCTAATTTAAGTAATCGTAGCGTTCAAAAGTAGATACTGTTTGTGTATTTTGTAAAAATAAATATATTTTGTATTTCAAATACAAATACTAAATACATGCAAGATAGTTGAGCCCTGTCAGTAAACAGTACCTTGCGGCAGCAGAGCGATGAGATGTTGCGCCCGTGTCTGCGCAGTGGGCAGTAGTATGGGCCAGGCCGCAGCCAGCGCTCTCCTGGCAGCCGCCGCCGCCGCAGCCCCCGCGCGCCCCTCCACCAACGCCACTAGCGCAGTATGCACGCCGGCGCACCACGATCTACTCTCCATATCCGTTTCATCTATGTCGTTGCCTCGAGCGCATTGCCACGCGTGTACCTACAGATTATAATTTTGTGTATGGTAATTATTTAGTATGAACTAGCAGACGCCCGAAACCCGCGAACAAAACAGTGTATTGCAACTTTCCAAGAACATCAAAATATATGTGACCCTTTGTCTAGGCAAGTGAGTGTAGTAAGCTATCTTTAAAAGATAGATATGCTGTCGCGGACTTTTTGTAGTCCTAGTAAAGAGTAACAATTCTTCCATACATTGTTTTGCTATAATTCAAATAGATTAGGTAACGTTTTCAATAAAAGCTTCCAGGCGGTGTAACTATTAAAAGTTATCGTCATATTTGAGCCAATTTTTACAAAACCTTAACAAACTATGTACCTAATAAGCCTTCCTCAGAAATCACTTCATGTATCGGCCATCGTCATCATCATCATCATCATTATCATCATCATTATCATCCTCATTATCATCATCATCATCATCATCATCATCATCATCATTGTCACCATCATTATCAGTCTATTAACGGCCCACCACAGGGCCAGGCCTCCCTCCTTATAGGAGAGGGGATCTATCGCAGTATAATCGCAAAAAAATCCGTTCAGTAGTTTATCGTCTTTAAGTTTATCGCGACAAACAAATAAACAGACGCGGCTGGGGACTTCATTTCATAATATGTACTGATAGAACAATATAAGCCGTCGGGCCTTATTACAATTATGTTACAAACAGATAATTTACGACAGAGATAACAAGATTATATGTAATTTGTCTAAAATTATATGTTTTTTGCTGTTATCAGAGCGCGGATATCTTCCTTCTGGGAAAGGTTGCGCAACTCCGGTAACAGCATCCTCCAGATAGTCAGTCAGGACATAAGTAGCCCTATAATGAGATCCAAATAGGAAGTAGTTTTGGTATGATATTTTAGATGTTTCTAAAATGTACCGTTTTTACTCGTATTTTATTTATATTTTATATTATACATTTGTAATGTAACTTTGTACATAATGGGTTTTTTGCCTCAATAAACAATTATATTATTTATTATTATTATTATAAAAAAATTAGTAAACTTGTCTTGATGAACCATAACATACTACGTACACCGAAAATAGTCAACGAAGGAGTGTACTTACTTGTAACCTGAGGAGATTCAGACATGAGATTGCTAGACATTCATTATCTTTTATATTCGCGCTACTGCTTTGTTCTACCACTATTCTCAGTAACCGCTCAAGGAGCCTGAAACAAATAGATTCCCTCAATATCTTTGCATTGAAAAACGATGTTTAATACAAGTTGAATGTTAATACTCACTTAAACGTATTTTCTGACAAGTCAATAACAAAAGGCATTGAAGACGGCAGATCTCTAGGGTTCTCCTCACTCCACGCAAGAATTTGCATTGGTCCAGTTGCAACACCTACAAATAATAATAGGAGATCAAATAAAAAAAAATTAACAAAAAATAGAACTGACTCAAAACACACTAAAAAGTAAAAAATAACTGTATCAGTTAGTTGCTTTAATTTACTTAAATTTTCGTTCTATTTTTTGTTAAAAAAAATTATTTCTTACTTTTTAGTGATTTATCGACACGTAACGTACTCGTACTATACTGTCATAGTATATTATACGGCACTTGTAGCCAAAAAGCTACCGATACTTAGACAAAAACCGAAATCACTGCAAAAAATTTTGAAGAGTTCCTTCAATTTTCCCAGGATATAATCATCAGATTCTAACATGATGACAATGGGACCACCTTGGAAATGTGCCCTTTCTAATAAAAAAAGAGTTATCAAAATCGGACAACTCCGTAAAAAGTTATGTGTCATAGGTCATACATAAAAAAAAATATATACTTGTCGAATTGAGAACTTCCTCCGTTTTTTTTCGTCGGTTAAAAATGATTGTCTGGAAAGTCGATTTACTTCCTACGACGATTATTATACGTGATAACGTCATAAGAAAACAGTCGAACAGCCGGTCGTGCCTCATATCGCTTATTCCGCGTTTTCAACTCAGACAGAACTTGACAATGAGTCATGATTTTTCGTGTGTGCATCCGTTTCAGCCGATCGTCGATTCATAAGACGTTAGCACGTCAAAATATGCAGTAAAATAAACGAAATAGAGTAATTGTATTATTTTTGCTACGGGGCTGCGTCATCCTCTTTATAGTAGCTTAGGCTTACAATGCTGCTTCTAAAGCAAAATAAATATTACACAATAATTACCGTTTGCTTTAAACGAAGAGTTGAACACTTGCAGCGCTTGTGGCACAGTGTTGGCTATCTGTGCGCGCTCGTGCGAGCCCCACGCGTACAGCACGCCTTCAGACGACAGAGCAATTCCGTGCGACATACCGAGTGACAGATCAACTATTTTTACTCCTGAAAATATTTAACATGTTTAGACCAATACAGTAGAAAATATTCCTGTGGATTTCTTACTATGGTTAGACAACAAGAGTACCAGTTATTCATAAGTTTCCAGGAGCCTATTGCACAGGAGTTATTGGAGACATTGCAGCAACGAAGTTATCTTAGAAGTTTATACTCGCCTGGTAACTTATACCTCCGTAAATAAACTACTTCGATCACACAAAACTAGTACCAGGCCATCATGACTTTCCAAGAATACATTGCTTTTCGAAGATTTCGCTTGCCTCGTAACTTAAGACTTCGACTGAGTTTATTCTATGACCTTCTTTGAAATTCAATACTCTTAGAAGATCTTGTTCGCCTGGTAACTATTTTTTATTAACACTTAACAGCGTACCTTGAAGAGCTTCAATCAATTTTGGTATTTTAATTGATTCTAAATTGCCATGACCTAACCGATAGCCATCTCCTTTACCCCACGTGTATACTTGACCTCTGAAAAAGTAAATAAGGATTGTTTAAATATTGAAATAGTCCATACAATGTATAAAGTGACGGCGATAAGTAAACTATTTGATTAGTTAACCTTACAAACGCGTTTGTAAGAAACCTGGTTCGTAAAAAACCTACAAAAAACTTTAATAATAAGTAATTTTTTAACCTAAAGTAAAACTGTAAAACTAAGTACTTTTTTTATATGCAACATGTATCGTTCTTGAAAATCTGACCAATTTTTTCTTACGAGAGATAATACTTGGTCACTTTCACATATCGGTCCGTTATTTGCGTTTCAATACCTTAACTATAATTATGTTAATGTAGGATTTTCAAAAGTGAGTTTAATGAACTAATTGAGTACAGAGCTCCATCACAACATGTTACCCGTCAGTGAGTGCAGCATGCCAGTGCTCTCCGGTATAAACGCGAGTGACCCGTAAAGTGGACAATGCGCTCAGAGTCCTGGGCGTGCCCGCCTCACTGTCGCCAAACACTTGCACTGCGCCTTCCCACGTGCAGCACAGCGTTTGACCTTCGCCCCAACCTTCAAACAACATTACCTTATTGAATTTTTGGAACTTTTATCGGACAATTATGTGACGTATTTAAATTATTTATGCAAAACATGTATTTTGGGTAATTTTAATAATTACTTTACCTATTTAATTTTCCGTAAGTAGCTTCATTTGAAAGAAAATCCAAGTATGTTATTTACGAAAATTCTCTATTGTGGTAGCTAACGAGAATATCAAGCCATAAAAATAGCTAGCAATTTATAGGACAATATGGATACTTAAATTATATAAGTTGAGCAGCAGTAAAACTAAATTTAATTTAATTAGCGAATTAACTAATCACTTGTTATTTGAATCGCATTATAAGGAATAAAGGTTATATTTTGGAATACCTTGGAATTTTACAAAAATATTTGTACATTAAAGTAACATCTTACCAAGAGCAACATCGATGATCCTTTCGATGTTGTGTGCATTGAAGGACACAGGTTGCGGGGTCAGACAGTTCTCGATAGTGCCATGTCCGAGTCTTCCTTGAGCGCCGCGACCCCACGTGTATAGAGCCCCGCGAGATGTTATCACCGCACTATAAAGAAAACCTTCTTATTCAATGTGGTTATTCCACTAATATTTTTTATGCTAAAAATGTTTTCCGTTGACAATCAAGTCTGCTGGAAGACAATGTCTTCCACTTCTAAAGCTTCTTTAAGTCTACAGTTACGTTCGCACATCGACGTTCGCACGCAACATTTCGAACCGCAAATAACCGCAATCGTACCCTTCCTTTTTTTTAAAACCGTATGAAAGGAGCTTTAGTCGAATGCGTTCTAAAAATAATTCCATCATTTAGTTGCTTTAATTTACTTAGTTGGTGCCATCAAAGTTTAAGGAACGTTTACACGACGGAAGTAGCACTTTGTGGGTTCTAGGCATTGACATATTAATATAAGGACTGGATCAGATCTATGCAAATTTAGTCAAAAGTGTCCCAGATATTTTTACGCAGGATGTATTTATGATTTTATTCAGAAAATAACATTGTAATGTATGTCACAAAGACCGTGTTATACAGTCTAATTTGCAATTTTCTAATTGCACACGATGTACTCAGCTCCCTGACGGTTACCATGGCATTTTTTGATATTACAGTCTCTTCTAAACTAGGACAACATAAAGAGGTAAAGTTCGTAAGCTTGCAAATTTTAAAGATCTTATATCTAATCTTAAAATTACATCAAATTTTAATTTATATTTCTTTCACCAGTAAATGCTACGTTATCGGTAAGTATCATAGGTTATATTTTATATATAATGTTGTTATATTATCAAGTAATTCACAAATCATTAATGTACCAAATGATATGCCGTGAAATTTTAAATTTAATTTTATTCTCGATACTCTCTTTAGCTAAATTGAAAAATATTTTTACTTGAAATCGTTATACATTTTAAAAAGTGTTCAAAATTTCAAGTAGATATCATATAGTTATCAAATTAATATACCATTTTGGTAAAAATCATTTAATTAATATTCTTACATAAAAAATAAAAGTTGACATAAAAATAAAAATTTATTAATTGAAAATAATCAAATGATTTTATTCAAAAGATAAGTAATTAAATAATTAAAATGTTAAACAACAAAATAAGTTATGCGTCGTTATTACAAAAATTCTATAACACATAGCAATGCCGAACTAAATGTGGTAAATTAGATAAACATATTGCACTCCTTTCTATTATACGTACTGAAAAGGAAGTCAATTTTTTCATTTTGGTTATGCAATTTATAGTTTATTAAAATTTTAATATAATAGCTTGTTTCTAGCAATTTATTTATCATGGCAGTAAATTTATTTACTTACGAAATAGTTTCTTCTTTTCTTTACTCGGGTAATCTACAAGTTTTTTATAACACATTACGGCATTGTAATTTATTTTGTTTAATATGAGACTGGAATTAAAAGTGAAATATTGACTATTTAATTCAAGGTATACACATCGCTGACCTAAGTATATATTGTTAATGTTAATGTTCTGTAATAGCGTACAATGTTAAACAAAAATGTAGATCTTTAGTACACAGGACGGACCCAGATTGGGTTGTGCAGGAAGAAACTATAAAAAAAATTAAATCGGTTAAAAGGTCGTACCGCAAATCTCGTACTTTGTTCGACGTTTTTCTCTCTAACACATGATGGATCTGACACCCGGACGGCGAATCAACGGCATGTTAAGATATTTGTCTCTTACTTAATAAAGTAAACAAGTCACCTGCAAGCGATCCCTGCCGCTACTCTCACGACCTCATGATGTGCCAGATGGTGCAGCGGCTGTGGCGCATCCCTCGCCGCCGTGTCTCCGTGGCCCAGGCGGCCGTCCTCCCCCGCGCCCCACGACCACGCGCCGCCGCACGACGACTGGCAGAGGTAGTGCCGCCCGTTCGGATGACATGCCAGTTGAGTAATTGTTTTACTCTCAAGACCTAAAAGTCACAATATGCGATATTTTTTCTTCTTTATAATGGTAAGTACATTGCAATTTTAAATCTTGTTTTATCAATTAGTTTAACTAAACATTAAGAGTCTCATTTTGTAATTATAATTATTTTAAGTTACCAAAACATTACCAAAACTTAGCAAATTTTCGATTGTCATCTGATATACTATTATCATATTCAATCCTAGTACAAGCTATTCTCTTAAATGAAGGAATAAGGACAACATACCTAATGTTCAAAATATATTCTTCAAAACAAAAAAGAAAGACAGAAAAAGCTCAAATAAAAATATTGATAGTCAGTATTTTCAGTATTGTGACTGTACAGTATTATGTACACATATAAATTAAATTCCATAAAACAAATTTTTGAACATTCTGGAATCTTACCAGGTACAAGATGCGGGGTCATGGTGTCGTAGGGCAGAGTGTACACGGCGCCATCATGCGTCAATAGTAGCGCCAGTTTTTCAGCGCACGCGATTTGTTGTATTCTCAAACTTCCTAATTGTAATAATCCGGAACCTATAGATACTACTTCCTGGGCAGACTCTGTGCACTGTAAATATAAAAAATACACATAATGATCTGTGGCATGTTTAAATGTTCTAGTATATCTTATAATATTCCGAAAAATATAAAAGGACTACCATTAAGAATAATCGAGTATCGCAAACTTTTCGACTCCTCAAATGTAGAAAAATATGCCAAGAACAATCCAGTATTTTCAACAGGTAAATCTCTCTAATACGATATTTGCCTATATTTGGCCTTAACAGCACAAATATTGCTCACTGTATAGGGATTTAATAATCTAAGCAAAATATCCAACACCAATTTAATGTCACGTTGCCAGAAATGTCACAGAAAGAAAAAATTTATATAAATAAAAGAAGGAATCAAACCAAGATTTGATACATTTTGAAAGAAAAAATTGTTATGGATACTTACAGTGACAAACCCTTTCAATGGTGGTAACAAAGGGGCACCCAATCTATCCAAATGACAGAGCAAAGCGATACCAGCTTTCTTCACACTCATCAGATCATCGCCACTTGGTAGCACTAGCTCCCTGAAATGGTCAGAATACAAAATTTGTGCTTTTTTAAGATTTGACAGTTGACAATGGTAATCATTCTGTTCTGTCACAATTCACAGCAGCATCTCACAGAGAATCATTATTATCAGCTTATTATCTCTCCACTACAAGGGCCAGACCTCGCTTCTTATTGGAGAAGGAATAGATTCACAAAGAAAACTAGATAGAATTATAGCCCAAACTGTAATTTCACCCTGAGTATACATTAGTATGTAGGTAGAAAAAAACATGATTTTAAATAGGACCTGCATAAGTTATTTTCCAAATTATCTCATACTTAGATAATGTCTACAACAAAAACGGGATTGAAATTGTATAAACAGTACTAGCTGACCCGGCAAACATTGTTTTGCATTAAAAATAAAAAAAAAATTAGATGAAAATCAAATAGTAGCCGATTCTCAGACCTGCTGAATATGCATACAAAATTTGGTAAATATCTGTACATCCGTTTCGGAGGA
Organism: Mycalesis mineus; assembly: GCA_034621355.1. Classification (NCBI taxonomy): domain Eukaryota; kingdom Metazoa; phylum Arthropoda; class Insecta; order Lepidoptera; family Nymphalidae; genus Mycalesis; species Mycalesis mineus. The sequence continues at coordinate 15,733,790 of CM067884.1, read as the reverse complement.
GTACGGTAACAAACATTGTGACAGGGAAATTATATATATTAGATATGAGAGTTACACTGAGATAGCAAAATAATAATTGTCAACGTTACTACTACACTTGATGCATAAACAATATATGGCCACAACTGTGTAGGGAGTGAGAAAGAAAGGAGACCGGCTTCGTTCTCATCCCTACTCCGTGCTGTCTACTGGGTCAGAAGTGACACCTGTAGACATCTGGCGGGGATAACTAATTAAATGTCGATTGATCAGTTTTCGACCGGAGAGGAAAAATGATTAAATTACTAAAATGGTTATTAAAAAATAAGGGTTGATCGTAGAAGGGTGAAAATTAAGGATTGTATGTATTTTTGTATGTTGTATCATAAAAAAATAGAAATTAAAAATTTTGTCTAAAAAAAAAAAAAAAAAAATTAGGGGTGGAGTACCCCTAACATTTAGGGGGATGAAAAATAGATGTTGGCCGATTCTCATAGATACCGGATAAGCACAAAAAATTTCATCAAAATCGGTCAAGCCGTTTCGGAGGAGTATTGCAACGAAAACTGTGACACGAGAATTTTATATATTAGATTACTTACTTCAAATATGCCTCAGTAGAATTACATTCAGTGTTAGGTTCAGAGCTGACGATTGGATTTGGCGCTGCAACTTTAGCCATGCGTCTTAGGAATGGGCCTAACGGTGCTGTGCATTCTTCTAAAACTATCCTGTAAATAAATGCGCAATTTATAATTTTTTATAGAGATGTATTGTCAGTGTAAACCAAAGATATAAATATCGAAGAAGCATTTTTTGTTAGGATTTAATAATTATTCAGGAGTGTTATAGGACTGCCGCGATCGTTAAGTGCTGAATGTATATGCATGTACTCCTATAATCGCATGCACAAGTGGCGCCCATTACCGCTGTGCAGTCTGAATGGTGCAGCGATGTGTACTTTCAATTAATTTATTCATTCTGACTTCTGACTTTGGTCTTATCATTTAAATGCTGACAATATTCAAACCAATGCATGCATTTGCGAAAATATATCACTTCTTGGAATTAATATAGATTGGCACCTTTTTATTTTTAAAATATTTTTACGTTTGCATAGATTAAGTGTGTAAGACATTAGATCAAGTTAATCCATAGACTTCTAGCACATTCTTTTACCTGTTATCGGGCTGCCGTTTCTGCTTGGGTGGTAATGTGACTAGTACATCTGCAGCCTTCAACAGTGCGGGAAGCTCGGCGCGACGTGCACACAGCTCGACCCACACGCAAAGCGACGTCCGCCAATCGCCTTGAGGAACGTTGCACCCTACTTCGCTGTAAAGTGAGCAGCTATCAAAATTAATTGTTCAAGAAATGAAATGGGGCTATCGGTTTAAAATTAACAATAAATATACAGAGTCCATCTTAGCTTTTGCAGATGACCTTGCTTTACTGACACGAAACCCAAAACATTGTCAGGAGCTATTGAATGTAGTGGATGAGTTCTGCTCATGGACTGGTGGGCTGAGGGTAAAGCCAAGCAAATGTCACTGTCTATGTCTGGGGAGACGAAATACTAAATTTACATCTTATGATCCGGGTCTCTCTATTAGTGGCCAAAGTGTAACCACCATTGAAGCATTGCCTTTTAAGTTCCTCGGTAGAAAGATTGATTACAAAGGACGCACTCCATCCCTTGAGGTAGTCGTCGATAACTTCATAAATGACCTCAATAAGGTAGACCTTCTAGTTAAGTCCCAGGACGAACTAGTTGCATCACTTCCTAAAGACGAGGGTGCCGGAAAACTTGACTCTAGGCTTCAATTTTACAAACAATTTATGGCAGGGGCTCAGGTAAATAGAACCGGGTTGGGTGCAAGACATAAAAAGGAAGACCAAGACATAATAAAATCTTTTCTTAAACAAGATGAGGACGACAACTACAAAGTGCATGCCATGAACCTAGAAATGCAAAACGAGTGGTTAAACTTAGGCGAGTTCTGCATCCCTCTAGCTCTGAAGTGGCGCGCCTTGCTGTACGATTGGTCTCCTGCCTTATTGAAATTTTATCTTAATGCCTTTCAACTGACTCTCCCAGATCAGAGTAACCTAGTAAGATGGGGAAAAGCCTCGGAAAAATCTTGCTATACCTGTGGTGAGGTAGTAGGCACTGCAAGGCACTTATTGGTAGGATGCAAGGTGCTCCTGGACAGGGGTCTCTACTCACGCCGCCACGACAGAGTACTAGAAATCATACGTGAAGCTATAAGCCTTTCAGTAGCTAGGGCTCAAAAAGGGCTGACGACGAATAAAAGGCAAACTAACTTCGTTAAAGCAGGCTCAAGTACAAATTCCACCAGCAAGCCTTATTCAATTCTGGGCTCTGCTCCTGATTGGACTATATTAATGGAAATGTATGAAAAGCACTATAAAATCCCGGAAGACTTAGCTATTACGACATCTAGACCGGACATATTTCTTTTTTCCAAACAAATCAAACGTATAGTACTTGTTGTTGAGGTGAGTGTTGACGCGCGTCACAAAGGGTACCCTTAAACCTACACCCGTGTCACAAGTCTCGGGCTCTGTTCGGAGTTTTTCTCTCAGCCACGCGATGGACCCGGCACCCGCACGGTGAATCCATGGAATGCTAAGATATTCGTCTCACTAGTAAAATTGTGATGTTCTGATTTATTCAGCTTTTCGATATCACTGTCAAAATGTTCTATGAACAAATAGTAACGTTATAGTTTTCCCAAGCCTAAGTTTACCTGGCAGAGATCGCTGCGGCTTTTATGTGCTACTTTTATTTAAAGTCTTTAATCTATATTATTGTGATGAGGAATAAAAATAAAGTAATATATTTACCCAGCAACAACTTGATGTAAAAATTTTGCTGCACTATCTACAACTTCAGCCCAGATCTTTTGCGAACGCGGCGCCTGTTGTGCGATGGAGTTCATTTGCCCACTGCCAGCATACAGAGCGGCTTCAGGCAGCCCTCTGACAGCATCCAACGCGTCGCGGAGTAGTGCAGAACATACGTCGGCTTCCTCACCACAGCGCCAAGCGCGGCGTACCAGTGATAATGCGAGGCGTAATGCGGCTCTTGCGCCTACACGAGCTAAAGCAAAGGCACTGAAAGTATAAAAAAAATAATAATTACATTTGTCTGTTTATTATTCTCTATCTCAGAGGCTAAAAAATAAATACAACAATCATATCCTGACATGTTAAGGTCGTATTTTCGAGATAAACTTAAAGTAAAGAGTTATACCCGAATATTAGAAACATATATTATATGCTAACTTTCGCTTTCGGGTTGAAGTTTTCACATAACATCTGAACCAATCATGTAACAATATTCATGACACGAAAGTAACTCATTCTTACTCTAACACAAGTCATCTCAATATGGACAGATTTATTAAGTTATTTACATGCTTTGGCATGGATGTTGCAAAGCAAATAAGTGACACATCAAAGAGTTGCAATTCTGTTAATCAAGAAGTTATAGGTCCAGCTTCCATTAAAGGAACTCCCATTTATAAGGCAAATACGAAATGAGCCAGTCAGTCCTTTTAATACTAGGTCAAAAAGTAATTATTGTAATTGGTAACAAAACCTTTCAGATTCATCTGTAGACTCTTCACCATCCTCCTGGTCTGGTCCTAGCTCCAATGGTTTGTTCAGAGTGGTGACAACATTACTTAAGCTTCTATTACTAACACCATGTGCTGGTTTCTTCTCAACTTTGGTTTTTTTAGCCTCTTTATGGTTGGTTTGATCCCTTTAAAAAATTACAATAGTTACAAACACATAGGGACTCTTAGGTGTAAATTGTTAAACACAAAAGCATAACCAGCAATTTATGCGCCCTGTCCCAGCATGCGTAACTGCACCCTACACACATGTAACTGACTCTAAATAAAGTATTGTTTATGTATGGTCTGGTAATTTCTGTGCCCCTCCAGGGTCTGTGCCCTGTGTCTGGACACTGCTGGCACTGCCCCACTTATGGCACTAGTTAAGCACAAATACATGCCTATTTTTTCTAATTATTTCACTTGCTCATGCTATAAAATAGGATAACTGCAACTATTTGCATAACTTTAACATCATTGTGGATGTTGGAAGTGTTAACTTTACAAGTATTCAAATTAAACTAGCTACAATGTAAATAAAAATTTTTAAATTGATATTTCCAACACACTATAAAAACAAATTTTAGCAGGACAATTTTATTAACTGAAAAGAAAGTCTTAAAGTTTACCTTATGACTGCTACAAGGTGTCTGTGACAGAGCACCATCAACCTGCGTATTTGTGATATAAACGGACAGCTGGCCGCTGTGTTTATTGCTCTCACTCTCTGCTCCCACACAAGAGCTTCCATAAGACTTCCAAGACATTCTGGACCTACGTACCAGATTCAATTATGATAATGAGCATACACAATACATAAGAATTGTAATATAATTATCTATATCCTCAATTTATTTATCCAGAATATTTGTAATAGCATAGTTGGTATATTGTAACTACTAGAACAACAAAATACTTGTGCCTCAAAAGAAATGTAAACAATTTACCAAATTTATCAAACCTCGAAATCCACCTCTTTGTAGGACAGAGTAAGCGGTACCACACTATTTTATTATTTAATATTTATGTATAAATTTTATTTAAAATATAAATAAGCTATAATCCTTTCTATAAATAATATTATGAACTTTAAAAATTAATATAAAAAAGTAAAATATATCTACACAAATTATACTGTGTACACATTATGTATATATACTGTTAATTGTGTTAACTATTAACAGTAGTTATAATAAAATAAAATAGAGCTGCAAATATTACTTCCATACTTCAGCATGATTAAAAAGTAATCAATGCACATAATTACAAGATACTAAAGTTAAATATTTAAGAGTACAATGAGAATGTAACCAGTAGTATATTAATTTATTTATGTACATACAAGCTCTACTAATTTGTGTTACATCACCTGGGTCTAGCTTCCATTTGATATCATCTATAACCTGTACAGAGGGTGGTGGTGCAACAATTTTAGACTGAATTGAGGTCCGGAGCTCCTCTTCAGCTGAAAGTGCAGTGCAGGGTGGGCATGCACACCCCGAATGAGGACCGCAAAGACCATCACAACAAGTACAGTTTAGAATCTAAAAAGATTAAAGAAGTGCAGATTTTTATAACAGAAAAAATGAAAATAAATAGAGAGATAAACCTTTTAAGTTCAACAACATCCCAAATAAGGAACACGTACCCTTAGACCGCAATAATATTTTCCGCTGTCACCAAGTTTAGCAGTAATTCCAGCACCATTTACCAAACCGTTTCCGGCATCGAAATATATTTCTCTATCTTGCAGTAAACTATTAAATAAAGAACAAACAGCTTCCGGGTCGTGTAAGGCTTCTTGTAAGTCAGGATTTAGCCATTTAGGGTCTAAATGTTGTTGGGGACGAAATATGAATTCGTCTTGTTCCTCGGAGACAGACATATTCACAAAAGGTTCGCTACGCGAACTTATTAGAACGTGTCCATATTTAAAGTATTAATATTATATATCGCATATTATTTTACTGACAAATCACATTATTTTGGTTAAATTAGGAAATATAAGAAAATTAAATTTCATCCAAGTAAAGAATCAAATCAATCGAACTCCATCCAAACCTGTCAGTGTCAAGTGTCATCATATGTCAAACACAACAACGTTCCTTTTTACGCAATATAGAACACGAATCATGAGTTAATTAGTTGTATCAAAAAATATTACACACATTGTTTATATCACGCATTGTTTTTAAAATTGTAAAAATAAGTTTTAAAAATATAACATCTTTCTTTTTTAAATTTATAAATATTAATAATCATGTATAATTTTTGAACGATATTTGAACAAATCACCATTTTTTATTGCACTGAGACTGACAGGTTGCCTACAATAGACTAGCACAGAGTAAAATAAAAAAAATTGTAAATAAAAAATAAACTTGCATGTTGTTGTGCGTAATGTGTTGTGACAAAAATTAACTATTTAACTTGGAAATTCCCTAAAAGTATCTGCTTCGATGGATACAGATATCCTACTCGAAAATAAACACTGCTTGTACGGTAAGTTTAATATTTTTTTCGCATTCAGTATCATCCGGCTTGTTACGAAAACAAAGTGCAATGTGCGTGCAACTTGACTTGAAACAATAAATAAATGGAATAACCTTCCGCTTGACTAATGTTTGCAGTAAGACTGCACTAGTAGTCCTTGAATTTACTTTCGGTTATAATTTTTGTACCTATTTTACTTATTACTACACTGTTACAAGGTTATAATTTATCACTATCATGATGCACTTTTGATTATCTTGATGTCTACGTAGAAGTTATTTTTATAAACTACGACTTACATTAGACATGCTTTTCAGCGGGAATTTTTCTTAGTTCTCATTGCTTCAAATTACCATAAACATTATTTATCAAAAATTTGTAATAATATTTTTGTTTCATTTTATTTATCAATTTATTGTTGTACGAGAAATACTTATTTATGTGAAATAAGAGACTGTACAATTAGTTCACATTTTTACAATCATAGATGATTCTTATTATATAGAATATCATTAATGAAAAATGTATGAAATTATTGTTGAAAATTAATTAAAAACTTAATTTATATAATAATATAATTATTAAATGATTAAACATACAATTACTTTTAGGTGACGACTTCCTAGAACAACTGTCTCTACCATCTTTGTTGGATGCAGCAGATGCATCTCCAAGTGAGATATTGGCAGACGCTGCTCCTATACTAGTGCCAGCAATATCACCAGTTTTAACATTTAAGTCTTCTCCTAATGAAAGCAGCAGCTCAGATTCTGGCAGTGAGGATGATTCCAAAAAGTATGAAATCAAAATTAAAAATTAAACATCACCAATTAAAGTGTTGGTCGACCCCCCACCAGGTGGACTGGTGACATCAAATGGGTCTCAGGGAGCCGCTGGGCACATGCGGCTCAGGATCTTTGTGTTTGGAAGTCCCTAAAAAAGGCCTATGTCCAGCAGTGGACGTCTATTGGCTGATAATGATGATGATGATGAATTAAAGCTACCTCATTCTTATGATTACCAAGCTCATCCATTTTTGCCTGAAATGAATTAAATTAAAAAAATTCGTTGTTTTACTATGTTCTACTCTATTTTCCAAGTCTTTGTCACTGTATAGGAGTAGATAAAAATCCTAGAAAGTAAAGTGTTCATGTTACAATGCTGTAAAACTCAGATTTAGTTATACAGTTAATTGTTAGTCCAGTTGGACATATGTATATGTTTAAATGACAACTTAAAGCTATATTGAGAAAATACAAATATTATTTTTTAATGAACTTATTTTTTAATTGCATGATTAGAATATTACATAAGCTTGTGATATTTATGCAAAGAAGTAATATTATCAAGATGAAAGTAGTATTAATCAAATAAATGATTTATTTCATAGTGGTTCCTGCACATCTTCAAATAGACAATCATCTCTATCACCATTTGAATGGTCAACTTTTAATGATGAACCCACGAATCAGTTGAAGCTTGAAGATGTAGAATTATTTCTACAAAAATCTGGTAAATGACTTTTTTACTTTGCGTTCTGTATGTGGCAATAGAGAACTCTGAACTTATATTTGACTACATACTTACAGTAAGTATGTTGTATACATTGTGTGAAAAAAAAAATTTTTTTCATTGTAGATCCAATAACATTTAAAAGTACAAATGCAGCTCCTGATAGTGTGGCAACAAAATTAGCAGTTTTAGGAAAAACTAGTCCAGTGATGGCTATTGAAAATGGCATTATTAAGGTATGTTGGGAAATTCAGCATTACTTCAATATAAATTTTACTTGTAAAAGCAACCATATCATGCTTGACATATTACATTTGGTTATTTTGTTAGTATTCTATAATTACACTGATAAGAAAACTAGTTACTTTAAAAGCTATTTGTATTTTAATTTATTATTTCAAACTAGTATTGATTGTCGTCAAAATACTGCAATCGCTGGATGTAAATTAAGACTTATCCTTTTCACTACCATTTATGACTTATATGATCATCTGGCAAATCCCTAATATAATTATTATTTATTTGCTGTGTTAATATTAAAAATGCATTGGGCCATCTCTGGCATACAACAATGATATTAAACACAATTATAAAATAATAACATTTCATGAAAAATAAATATATAATATATTATATAGTCTAGCAGCCCAGAAACTATTTAGAATAAGAATATCTGTATAGGTTAACAGAAAGTCAGACTTAAAGGCTTACTTTTAATTTTAATTATAAACTTACATTTCTTTCATTTAAGTTTTCAATAATAAATTAAGATGTAATTATGATTGTACTGTACACAAATTATTCATCTATACTAATATTATAAAGAGGTAAAGTTTGTAAATAAAGTTCTTTCGGGGCTAATCTTCGGAACTACTGATCCGATTTTAAAAATTCTTTTACCAGTAGAATGCTACGTTATCAGTGAGTGTTATAGGCTATATGTTATATTTGTATTGTATATATTACTCGAGTTATCACAGTTTTTGTCGCGCGAGTCGGACCGTGAAATTTATTAAATCGGCGTAAATCGCGTGCGCTGACTTACCTATTGGATATAATTGAAGACATTGTATGAAAACTTTATGCATCTTAAAGTTAAGTTAAGTAAACAAAAAAGTCCGCGATAGCATATATACATCTTTTAAAATAACTTTTTGTGTTTTAAAAAATCATTTAATTCATATGCTTACGTTTACGTCATTATTTATACAACTTAACTTAAATGCTTATCAAAATAAATTATTTATTAATCACAAGGATATTATAGGGATAAGATTTACCTTTTACAGTATGTTAATTAGTTATATAGTTTCGGAGATATTACAAAATTTCTAAAAAATATAACGCTGCTGCTATATCTTCCAAATTAAGTTGACCTCCTCCGTGTTATGTTATACGTACTGAACAGGGGTCAACATTTTGGTAGTAATCTTTGAGAATTCGATCTTTGATCTTTTCTTTCAATTTATTTGGCATGGGAGACCATATTTAATTGATATACGAAACAGTTTGTTCGTTTGTTTAAGCGGGCTAATCTCTATATCTGCATGTCGGATTGTAAATTATTTAGTTTATTATGAAGCTAGACTCAAAAGTGAAATAGACTATTTAATACAAACTATACACATCAGCTTGCCATAAATATATATTGTTAATGTTAATATACTGTAATATTGTACAATGTTTAACAAAAATGTAGATCTTTAGTACAGGGGATGGGACGGAGGATATTGCTTCACGGGAAACTATAAAAACATTAAATTGAGAGGGGTAGCAGGGAAAGAGCACAATTTATATGAAAATCTGTCTTTAAAATTAAAAGGGTACCTATTTAGTTTAGTATTATATTGGTTCTCTTATTTAGCTTATGAGAGAACCAAAATTTAAAAAATGAAAGAATACTGAAAATAAAAATATTTTCATTGATTCACATATTGTAATGCAACTTTTTGTAAAACTTTCAGGTGGTTAAAAAGGAGTATGAGCAAAACATTGATACTGATGAACTGAATCAATCTATCGGTAAAGTAATAATTAATTTATAAACATACAAAAAGATTTCAACACACATTAATTTGTAAGTAATTGTTTTAATCCTAGTAAGAGCATGTACTAAATATGACATACTTTTCTTTTAGCATCGAACAATATTAACCAACGCAATTCATTATTTAAAGTAGTAAATGAACATTCCCAAAATTTTAATACAAAGGAAGACAGTAATATCCTGTATGTAACTCAACAGAATAGAGTTGCAAGGATATTGAGACCTAGTGCCCCGGTTATTGCTAAACCTAACAGTATCATAATATCTGCTGACAGTACAAATGATGGAAAGGTAGCTATGTCACAAGTGGCTCAAACAAAACCTATCCTTATTCAGAATATAAATACCAATGGTTATCACAGTAAAGTAAGTATTCTTATTGATTTCATATTATTAGATAATTATAAGAAAAACGTTAAGTGTATCATCACCACCATCAGTCTTATTTTAATGGCCCATTATAAAATCTAGGCCACAGATACACAAAGCAATATCTGATGTTCAAAAAACATATTGCAGCACAATAGTGGTGAAATTGCAAGGATTGTTCTCTCTTTTGCCTTAATGCAACAAAAATCCATTCACCTCCAAATTCTAGATTAAGAACTTTATATTTATTTAACATTCGTAATCATTACTCATTGACGACCTCCGTGGCGCAGTGATATGCGTGATGGATTTCCTGAGAGAGGGAGGTCCTGGGTTCAATTCCCGGCGGGGCAGATTAAGATTTTTCTTAATTTGTCTTGGTCTGGCTGGTGGGAAGCTTTCGCCGTGGCTAGTTACCACCCTACCGACAAAGACATACCGCCAAGCGATTTAGCGTTCCGGTACGATGTCGTGTAGAAACCGATAGGGGTGTGGATTTCATCCTACTTTTAACAAGTTAGCTCGCTTCCATCTTGGATTGTATCATCACTTAACATCAGGTGTGATAGCAGTCAAGGGTCAACTTGTAATCGATAAAAAAAAAATAGTCATTTTATTTTGGCGTCTAGAGAAAAAGAAGATTGACTTTTATTATTTTTTAGGCATCTCCTCCAAAAAATACCTTAGTTATCAAAGCAGAACCTGAAGTCCATCAGCCTAGTAACAATAGTGAACCAATACTTCCTGCTACCATAGACTTGTCAAGGTTAACGGAGGCGGAAATTAAAGCTCTCAAAAAACAACAGAGGATGATAAAAAATCGGTAAGAAGACTCGCAATTTACTATGTAAAGATGTAAATGTGATGTAACAAGTGTCTGTCCGATAAGCACAGGCATAAACATAATGAATATCTTTTGTTATATATCAATGAGTGATTGTAAAATATTTTTACAATCAATTTTGAATCACAAATGAATTATTTTCAGAGAGTCTGCTTGTCAATCGAGACAAAAGAAAAAAGAATATGTAACCGCTTTAGAACAGCAACTATTAGAAGCACATCAAGAGATTGCGAAACTGCGACTTGAAAATAAGCTTTTAAGGGATCAGTTACAATCTAATGGAAGAGCCAGAAAGGTTTGTGCATTGTTTTATGTATATATAAAAACAAATTTTTTTGTAAAAATCATTGACAACCCTTGTGTTTATCTATCTTTAATCTATACTAATATTATAAATGCTTAAGTAACTCTCGTCTCTTTATTACTCAACCTAGACTGATTAAAATATAAAAAATTTTAAACAAAAAATAGAACCAACTCAAAACACACTAAAAAGTAAAAAATAACTGTGTCATTTAGTTGCTTTAATTTACTTAAGCATATCTATGAAGTCGGTGTTTTGTTGAAAATTTTTATTTCTTACTTTTTTAGTGATTAATCGCCACGTAACTTACTCGTACTATACTGTCATAGTATATTATACGGCACTTGTAGCCAAAAAGCTGCCGACACTTACACTAAAGCCGAAATCGCTGCAAGTGTGCCTATAAAATTTGAAGAGTTCCTTCAATTTTGCCAGGATATCATCATCAGATCCTTGGAAGTGTGCCCTTTCTAATACAAAAGGAAATATCAAAATCGGACAACTCTGTAGAAAGTTATGCGTGGTTATACATAAAAAAATATATATATATGTGTCGAATTGAGAACCTCCTCCGTTTTTTTTTCGTCGGTTAAAATTTTTTCACACAGAGATAGTCTGGAGCTTGTGAAAGGACATCGGCTCACCTAAGTCTGTTGACCTATCACAAAACGAAATCACAAAGCGTCCGCTAGTAATTCATATATTGGTTTTCTATTTAAAGACCTTTTTACTGTAGTTCACATACTACTAGGATTACAAGAGTTGATTCACACCTGCCAAGAAGATATTTTTCGTATTCCACTATGCTTTCTCTACTCCCTTATCTGCAGCTAAAAACGAAAGAATGAATATAGTGTTTACTGTAAATTGCGCTTAACATGTCTCCCAGCATGACTTTATTAAGAGCGAGGCATGTGCTTACAGATCCCACGCCTTGATACTTCCATCTTGATACCTAAAAAGAACATTGCAGTCCTTTTCGCGATGGTTTTTATGGTTTCACTGAACTGGAATGTCATAGGGTATGTATAAGCTTGCATTTGTAAATATACAATAATACATTAAAAAGCTAGTGAATTTTTGTATTTATCTGTGTAACTTGGTCCTGTTTAAATGTACGAGACATTGATAATTACAACTGGGCTGAATTTTTTGTAGGCACTACACACACCCTCAATGCCGTTATCGCCGTTACTTCGATTAATAACGAATGTATTGACAATTTAAGTTATTATGTATCATAATTACTAAATTTTTAAAGTTTTTTAATACACTATTATTTTGTTTGCAGGTGGAATTCAAAGCCATTTACTGGCCCGACTAACAGTCATGTTGGATCTCGCCATCTGTTGTGGTCAGAAGATAGCAAAGATGATATTTCAGGCAAGTTATTTAATAATAGTATCTGTTTGACCGTTTTTCTAAGGTGCATGCGAACTAACTTGCTAGGAGTAGGATAATATTCATACCTCTTAGATTTATATACGATATCGTACCAGAACACTAACACAAGGTCTTTGTCGGTAGGGTGGTAGCCATGGCCGAGGCCTCACACTAGCCAGATCCGGACCAATTAATAAAATAACATTCTGCCCTTCCGGGAATCGAACCCAGGGCATTTATATGAGAAAGGGGGTATATAATATAGTACATAAATTAGCATTGTGATACTAGTTTCTTAAATTTTATTTAATCTTGCAGATTATGAACAAATAGCTAATCGTAGTGCCGACGGAACTGACTGCAGGAACGCAACTATGAGTGACTTGAAAATCAACCAAACTGAAAGTATTAGAATAGCTGGAGAGTTGAAGCGTTGGATCGGCGGCGGTAAGACGGTGAACTGGACAAGTACTCCCAAGAAGAGTAAAGTTTATTTAGATGAAGAACAAATAACTGGTAAATATTAACAATATTTGGCTATAGGTTCTAGGTTAAATTAAGTTTTTAATTTTGAAATGAACACTACATGAAAATCGTTAAAGCTGTTTCCGAGATTCATATATATAATTGTTCAATTAAAGGTTATAGTATACCTGGGTGACCTCAGTTTGCTTGGCATTTTTTGGGAAATCACATTTAGAGACAAATTACATAACAACGCCATCTATCGTTAAATAGCTCTAAAGTTTTTGCGTCGATAATGTTTTTCATTGCCTAACAAAACAGCATTTTCTAAAAACAAAACCTAGCTGGAACGATTACTTGCCCCGCACGGTACCACGATCAAAGGTATTAGATTAAGTAAATAGATAACAAATATCACTGTTGGGTCCTTTATCAATTTTGTTTTTAATAAACATTTATCTTGGGGTCTGTAAGTAATATAATTTCATCCCTTAATCCTTTGCAGGTGACTTACTGGAAACATATAGACTATTCAATAAATTAAATCTAGACAGTAATCTTATTGATCTCCCTACAAACAAAAACGGCAGGAATATTCGAGAGAAAGCTCGCTTAAGAAGGTTGAGACGGAACATACAACCAGATAAAGATATAGATTTCTCGGATGGTGCTATGTATTATGAGAGATTATACAAACCTATCAGAAAGTCAGTTAATGATTTCAATGTGGATGACTTTGGTGAATGGAATGCACTGCTTCAAGCGCTACATAGAAGGGATGACACTTTCTATGTGGTGGGAGTCGGAAAAGGAGAACATTTACTGTTGCCTGCAGTGAGCCATAATGTCACCCGACCTCCTAAAATGGCATTGATATTACCAGCACTAACTGGCAACGGTGAGTTTATAAATATGTACAATAGTTTTAAAAAATCCAGCACCATAGCCCATGATGCATTTTGCTTGATGAGTCATGTACAGCTTTATAAAACATGCAGATAAACTGTCCTAGGGAAGTTTTGAAGTTATCACTTTGTCTTATGCATTTTAAACACGTCTTTATTCAATATGCCATACTTACAAATTCTAATTGCATGACACACAGACATAAAGCTTTTGCAATAAGCAATAAAAACATTATAACTTTCTAATATAGCAATGTTATGTCCACAGATTCTCTAAAAGCTGACCACGTGACCCTTATGCAAATAGACTGTTCCGTTATCAACACAACCTTAGTTAAGTTAAAATCTGAAGCATTACCAGAAAATATTAGAAAAACCAATGTTGATAGTATGCCATTAAATCCCAGACCAGAAAATAAAAGACCAGAAACATTAAAACTAGATGCTACTACACCAGATATTATTCATAATAGAAGTGATAATCTGTCCAGCAAATTAATTAATAGAAATAATCATTATGATTTAGATGAAAGCAAGGATTTTCTGCTCCCTCATCACTTACTTACTAAATCGAGAGTTTTAAACAATAGCTTAGTGGGGGCAAAAGGTCCTAAAACAAAATTGAGTAATAATAGCCAAACTAAGTCATCAAATTAAGTACCTAGACATAATAATTTATTTACAGTATTACATTTATAAAATTCTGTTTTGCAATATGTGGATGAACATGTCTTGAGCAATCTCGGTGCCAAATATGGAAATCAAAGCAATAAAATATTTGTGCGTAACATATCGTTGATAGCTTATTGTTATTGTTATATTAAAATGTTATTTTCAATGGCATAAAATACTGCAAATACAGTTATTTTTTTGTATAATATAATATTAATATAATCAACTGATGTAAAACTAAGATATAATTAAACACCCAAAATATTATATATTATTTACAATTAAGCTTAAAAATAAATTGTAATGGTACCTAATATAAACCACAGTCTATGGTGATTTCTTTTTATTTTATTTATTATGTTATATATGTGAAAATTTTTATTTCTTTATTGTGTTGTTATTCAAATGAATATCTTTACTTGAAAAAATTATCACAAATGCTATATTCTATATAAAATTATGTACTTGAGTTGTTGATCAATCTTTTTTTATAGTATAATCGAAGTAACTATGATTTTAAAAATACATTGATTATGTCGACTAAACTAATATTTGTTTGAATGAATCCTTGATAATATAATTCTTATAAAATCGATCGCCTTATAGCTGTGCCCGCGTGAATCCTCGATCGTGAATAACACACTTTCAAAAAAAATTTTTCCGATTCTATCCCAGTTTCTTGTCAATAAGAGGGTAATAAAGAGATACACATGCCAGTCAACAGCATTCTGGGTGCTTGTAGTCTGGCACAAAATGTACCTACAAAGTATGTTTGTTTGGTATGCCAGTTTCTAGAAGGTTGCGTCTGGCGTGCGAGTCTCCCGTCCCACTTCTCTTCAAAGGGAAAAATAAAAGGAATTGTGATCTACTGGAATGCTTTGTACTCAGACGTAAGCTGATGGCAGAATCTCGATACACATGCAAATAGCTCGCGTAGTTCCGGTTTCTATGGGAATATTACACACAAAATATGTTACCCCGCATGAGTCTGGCTGGCTATGGAGTCAGATTACAAAAAGGTTCTTACAAGAACTGGTAGTTTCGGAGATCAGCCGAAACAAACAGACAGACAAAAAACAAAAATATTTTTTGATGTAAATTATAGGTAGGTGTCTATAACCTAAATCTATTGTAATGTACTACATAAAACAACGAACTATCGCAGAGTGAATATATTATCAAAAGCATTGATGATTGTACTACCTACATTACATCTATAACACTTTCATATACATTCAGTGAAAAGCTGTTATTTTAAGACAATCGAAATTACAAATAAAGACATTCATCTTATATAAATAGTCGCCTTAGAGGAAGTATATTTGATTTTTATAACAATGACGGAATCAAAGAAATGGTGTGTATTGCCTATAACATGGTAAAAATGACACATGTCAAATACACTATTTAAACTCGAATCTGACAGTGACAGTAGTATAACCTATTATAACCTATTTCTAAAAATTATTTATTTATTATTTAATGAGATAAGAAATTGAGAACAAGCCGATAGCATAACCACCTATATGAAAACTATTAACTTTTATTTGGCAAATTGCTATAACTTTGAAGAATGAACTGTCTACGCTTATTTAGATCTAATTATAACAGTTTGAGTAAAATTGTATCGCCTAAATACATTTCACAGCATCCATTGAAGTTCGTAGACGTGCAAGATAAATGGAAAGAAAAGGACGGTGTCTCTAGTCGATGGAATCTGATATACAAAGCACCTATGGAAAGTGCACTTAACGTAGCAACAGCTTATTTAACAGCATCCACAGTTACTGTTGCGGCTAGTGGTATTTATTATGCAGCATTTCAGTTTGATGTGAAAACTATGTATGATCCAGTATTACTTGGCGGCGAAGTAGTAATTGCAAACAATGCGTTAGAATGCCTCATCTACCTTGGAGCGTTTGTACTGTTTCATTTAAGTGTTAGAGTAGTGTTGTCTAGATTTGTGATACGAATGTATCAGGATGGTGATGAATACTTAGCTATATTTAGAGGCAACTGGTACAACTCTATAGTTAAACACAAATTTCACTTAAATGAGTTTAAAAAGCTTAATCCTACATTTGTTGTAGCATGGGGAGACTCTAGGTTCCGCCTTGGAAAAAAGCATGGCATACTGCTCGACAACTATTTTAAGACACCAGAGTATTTTAATTCTTTGTTGTATAAGAGAAAACCTAACTCCGATGAATAAATTGTATGAGTAGTAAGTGCCGTAACTAAGGCAGTGCCAGCCAGGCACAGGGTACAGAAATTTCCAGACCATATACAAACAATACCTTATTTAGAGTTAATTACAAGTCTGTAGGTCGCAGTTACGCACGCTGGCACAGGGCACATAATTGCTGGTTACAGCTCTGTGAGTAGTGAAAGGAATTGTTGAAAATAAACTTAATTTTCAAGTTTAAATAATAAAGAATGTGAATAAAAACTAGGTTCTATTTAATACTAGTTCTAGTCGCTTGTAAGTTGTTAGTAAATAAATTACAAAATAAAAATCATTTCTAATAATCTGTTTTATTATTTATCAACTGCATTTTAATCTAACTTAAAATCCACCAGCAAAGGGTTCATTCCATCTATGCCTGGATTCACGCTTCAGTGTAGTTGAATCCATTTTCTTAGGGTCTGTTTCAAATTTTTCTAAAGCTTCCACTTGTTTTTGTTCTGGTTGTAATGTCTTTGTTACTATGCACTGTCCATTTTCTTTGAGTACAGTATAATTGATGTCTTCCTTGGTAGGTTCGCCATATGGAAATGTTATTGGTGTTACCCTTATCAAATGTTTTATTTTCCATAATCGCATATTGATGGCTGGTATATTTTTCACAATGGCAACTCTATTCTAAAATAACAAATTAAAATAAATTAGGCAGTGTTAAAAAAGTATATTTGTAATATTGTAACAAACATTTCTTATTATTTTACTTTGATCTTACTTCTTCGTCTAGCTTCAGTTCACTCAAAATCTTCTTTTGCCACCAAGGATGATGTCTACTAGTATGAATTTGTTCTATTCTGAATAGTTTAGATGGTGTATATTCAGGATCTTTATGCTCAGGATGCCTAAAAGTAGAGAAGGTAAACAAATATTGTTTTAACTGATATGACAAACTATTAGGAAATGTAAAAAACTTTAACACGTTGACTGCTGCCCTATGATGAATGAAATGCATCGAAACTGCGGCACGCGCACACAATAGTTGTGTTTTCAGCACCCGCGTAACAGAATAAATTTAGCGCAACGCGCATGCGGGCCTACGCGCGTGGCGCGTTATATCAGACGCTTTAGCTGTGCGGCAAAACACGCAAGGCGTGATGCTGCCACTCTTGGAATATAAATAAAAAAATAATAATTGCATCATTCAGTTGCTTTCATTTACTTGAGCATATCTATGAAGTTGTTTGAAGTCGGTTAAATTTTTTATTAAAAACATTTTTTTCTCACTTTTTCAAGTTATTTATTACTACCTATTTCAAACTGTTTATAAATATATATAATTTATA
The DNA here is from genome assembly GCA_034621355.1 of Mycalesis mineus. Classification (NCBI taxonomy): domain Eukaryota; kingdom Metazoa; phylum Arthropoda; class Insecta; order Lepidoptera; family Nymphalidae; genus Mycalesis; species Mycalesis mineus. The sequence continues at coordinate 15,715,648 of CM067884.1, read as the reverse complement.
AACATTTAAAATAGGTAGTGTTAAAAATACAACATCTGCCATCTGTTAGCCATTATAAAAACTGATATAGTTAATTACGTATCACAAATTTAGTTTTAGAAAAAACACTGTGAGCTTAAAATTATTAAGAATGTGAAAAATCATTAAAAGAATGTGAATCATTAAATTTTACAAAAAATATTTTCAAAGAAATATATTATTTAGAGATTTGTGAGTAAATATTTCGACCAATCACACGCACGATATTGTGCCCCTGCCGTTGTGCCCCTCATTTTACCACCAAAGAGATCTAAATTTCGCTTCTGTGCAGTCGGAGTCATTTGCTCAAAAAATTTGCAGAGAATTATAGCCAATATGGCAATTTCTACTAGTAGTGACATCTAGTATTGTTTTAGAGCACTATGCTATTTAGTTGACAAGCCTTGTAAAGTAGATGGCACTTTTTTCGGTACAAAAAGAAATTTAGACTTCAAAGTATGGCACTGTCACGCCCCTGGACAGAACCGCTTCGACCTCCGAGCGAGCAGTGCAGATTGTACGCGCCGTGTAAAGAGTTTGAATTGAATTAAATTAAATAAAAATAAAGAGGTGAGTTTATAAATTAATTAATTAATTTACGATAAATTGAAAATCTAAGGTGCAACCGGTGTACGCGCCTATGTATTGTTTTTATTATTTATAACGTTTATATATTTTTTAATTTTAATTATATTAAAGCAGCCATACTCAACCTTTTTATACCTTGGACTGAATAATTGCACTTCTTTAATCTTGCAGACTGCTATAATTTACCAACCCACCTAACAAGTAAATCTTGTTTGTGCCTGTAGCTCCACCTGAGCAGCTCTTAGTTATTGCACATAGTTACAACCCTCCTTTTAAATTATAAAGTTGGTTACATTTTCTAGTATAGTCCTTTTCCATCAACTACTAGTCTATCTGTGTACCTATCTCATCAAAATCGATTTAGTGGTTTAGGTGTAAAACCATAATGCTGGCACTTCACTTGTTGTTTGCTCACATATTTGTGGCATTATAGTAGTACGAAGTGCAAAGTAAGCTAAATACAATGAGATTTATTTTTGTACTCGTAAATATTTGAAATATTTGTACAAATAATATAAGTGTAGTACTACCTTATTCTGTGTCTGCAGAGAGACAGAAGTTCTTTCGCATTTATATAACATTATCAGTGGGGTTTATTTGTAATATTACTGTAAAAAAAATTTGGTGATGCTGTAACAGGCCATATGAAAATGGCAAACAGGCCATGTGTCGCCCATGGGCTACACATTGAGTATGGCTGTTTTAAACGATAAAGGTATCCATTAGCTCAAGTTATCAAGTTAGATTTTACTAATAGTAGTATTCTTGAACTGACTTGTATCACTGTCAAACATGATGATGTTGTGCTACTTACATCTCATCTTTTCTACTTCTACACACATACACACACAATTGTTATTTCTTCTAACTATAAACGTAATTGTATGTGGATATGTGATATTCAGAAAATAATAAAATTGATATAAACGATCGAGTTGCTCACTTGCTTTTTATCTACCAACTTTGTGAACTATATGATCATGAAATTATTTCTATAGCATATCGCTGGGTAGGCAAAATGCTGAGTAAGTAGCAGTTTCTGAAATCCTTATCATATTAGCTATAACAGTGATATTGTTTACCTTGGAAAATACTGTATTCCTCCAGGATATCGAATACCTCCTGATGACTTATGACCTTTTAAGCGACATATCAATGTTAAAGGTGATATTGGTTTAAGTAATTGTTTGTTCATTTTAAATTCTTCTGTTATTACAAAGTCAATTTCTTACTATTGTATCTTAAATTTTAATGATTTTATCACGGTTATTCGCAAAGGTTATTATTTTGACATTTTGTTTTTGTAAACCATTTGTTAACTGACTTGAGTCTTGAGCCTGTGGGTTTTTGACTTTTAGTTCAATGTCACCACAATCTGTTCATTGACGTATGTGAATAAGAATCTGTGATAAAAGCTGTCGAACATTTATCAAAAAAATGGCTGTACGGTGTTATACCTTTGCCTTTTCCCAACGGGAAAGAATCAAGCAAAAAAAAAAAAAATTGTCAAAAAATCCTTGCTGTCAAAGTAAAATCTCCAAAGTTTTGTTTACATGTGAATTCAAAAAGTTAATAACTGTCGCAAATTTTTACTAAGCGGAATGAGTGAAAATATATCTAAGGTCGATTAATTGGTATTTAAAACTTAATACATGTGAAATATTTGTTTTTCTATGAAGAAAGTACGTTTTGAGTCACCAGTGAAAAGAATATTACCAGCAATGCACGAGTCAGAGTGCCATTTCCCTAGGCCATTCATTCATAAGCAAGTTAACACCACGCCTCACGTGAAATATCTAGATTATCGCACGGTACCATATACAAATGATCCAGTACACAGATTTGAGTGCGGAAATTCTTCACCGTATCCTATAGTCACTAGAACGAGTCTCACCGATACTGCTAAGCTGGAACAAAGGTGGGCTCCGTCTAATGAACTTGATTTGAGTATGCTTGACTCTGCGCTTAGTGCCCGTATTGCGCCACCAACACTCCAAACAGACCAAACATCTAATGCACAACCTGTGTACAGCAACATAAAAATGGATACATTGTCACAAACCACAACTGTCTTAAGTCCCATGGAAAATAAAATTATGTCAGGAACACCCAATATCCTTAGAAAGAATGACGACTTTTTCTTAAGAAGAGACAATTTAAATGCATACAAAACATTAAGCACTAACATAAATAATCTACAGTTAGATAAGGAAAATAATCCATTACTAAAGAAATCCCAAATTATGATGATGGGACAATCAAACTTGCCTCTGAAAAATGTAGTTAGCCAAGACTCCAGCAACTCTGCCAATGAAATTGATGACAGCCCTTGTAGATGTCATCACTGTGTTAAAGTTTGTAAGCCGCAACATGTTGAACAGCCTCGGCTTGAGATGGTTAAAAAACTAAATGTAAATAAAAATGGGTGTAATATGTGTCACTGTATAGCAATGATACCCCAAAACTACCCACATTGTGCTTGTAAAATTCCACAGATTGCCACAAAATGCAATTGCAATATTAGATCCACAACCTCACCACAAAATGCAGTAGATAAAAAGACCTGGGCACTCAAAAGATATGAACAAAACAAAACAGAATGTTTAGATGTGGAAAAGCAAGCAAATATCACTATGGACAATAAAGATCCCACTGTAGCTGATTTGTTCAAAATAATTAAAATGCAAAATGAACAATTGCAGTTGCTGCAAGAAAAAGTTGACAAATTTATATCATCAAATACTAGCAATGGACATAAAATAAATCCTCCAGTGGAGAAATATTTGACTGAGCAAGTTGCTCTCGAGGCTGGTAATACTGAGAAAAAAATTTCCATTGGTGTTATGACCAGCTTTGAAGTGGTTCGAACTTCAACTATAATTAATAAGGAATTCATAAAACAAAATGAAGCCCAAATACAATGTAATAGATCGCAAATTAGCATCAAAGAGGTGGTATCAACACAACCAGCTAATTTAAATTTTCTTGATGGTTTGGCCCCTGTTACAAATCAAGTTGACTCAGAACAGCCAAACAAAAACAACCCATCATTTGGCAATGGTGAAATGACAAAAAATGATTATGTAGATGACAAGACTCTGAATGAGATAAGTTTATACAATGTTCAAGTTGACAATGCTATAACACCAAATATATCACCTGAACAAAGTCTCTATCTAGATATTAGAGATTACAGTGAGTAAGTAATTGTTTGTTTTGTGCACATTGTTTGTTGACTTTATAAAACAATGTCAAATTGTCTATAAACTCAAGAATAGTAGGAACTTCTCTTCTGAATAAAGAGTAATTTATTTCCTTTTCTGTGCCATTGAAAAGATTCCATGATGACTGATTGATGAGTGGTGTAGAATGTGGGATTTTAGTTTAGCAAAGCAATATCTTTTGTTTGTAATTTGCAACTACATTGAAGTCTATTTTATTTAAAAATTAATGATGTTTTATGAATTTCAGTTCTGATGCCAGCAGTGATGACAATGTTGGCTGGACATATTATAATAAAGTTATGGTAAGTAAACAATCTTATAGTTTTATGGTACCATCAAACATGTCCCCTGCATCCTCACAAGATGAGGGAGTTGCATCAAGAGTGATTGCAACTGAAAGGCCTTTGTTAAATGTAAAGTCTTATATTAATGATAAAAAGCTTGGAATGTACTGCTCTATATGTTTAGCTATAAATAATGTTGTAAAATGGTGATAATAAAATGCCGAGTTTGTTGTCAGCTCTTCTTGGACCCATGCACGCTGGGAACTCTCTTGGCTTTTATTTTAAGTTTTGGACCTAACATTACCACTGCTTTGGAGAGATAGTTTAACTCGATGTCTCAAAAGTGCTAGTACACTAAACCTATTTGAAATAAATGATTATGACTTTGACTTTAAACACTAGCCTATATAGTATAGAAACATGTATAATTTTTTCAGACTCATGTAAATGGGATGTTACAAGAATCGGACATGCCTTCCTCGGCGAGTGCATTGTATAGAAATGTAAAACAAAAGTGTATCCAGATGCAAATTGACAAAGCCAATGTTAGTGTGGCAAAAAGGTAATAAAAAATTATTGTCTTGTGAAATGATATTCATCCTCTTCGTGCTTTATACCAAAGCTAATGTATCAATATTTCAGGGTAACGTTTGGAGATGACCCACTAGGTCTACAAAAGCCACAGGTTCAACAAGCCTTATGTCCGAGCACAGATACAAGCCTTAAAATGAAGCAGCTTGCGGCTAAATACTTGACAAATGGTGCGTCTACATCCAACAGTCCATCGCCCAGGCCTGGGGCTATGCCTGTTGACATGTCTTTAGCTACTAGAAACTATATGGAGAAACACCAGTTATTAAGAGGTATTTGTGTTACAAGATTATATTTAATTTGCCCCGGTGAATCCATGGAATGCTAAGATATTCGTCTCTCTCAAATTTCAGGGAACATTTGGAGATGACCTAGGTCTACAAAATCTACATCCAACAGTCCATCGCCCAGGCCTGGGGCTATGCTGTTCTACTAGAAACTATATGGAGAAACACCAGATATTAAGAGGTATTTGTTTTACAAGATTTTATTTAATTTGCCCTGTTAAAGTCAAAATTTCAACAGGATAAGTCAGAAATTTTAGCCACCTGAGAGCTTTAATATAACAAAACAGTGTGACGTGTGTGTAGATGATTGTTTCTCTTTATTAGGATTGGAACTACAAAACATGCATATACCGCAATGGCATATATCTATTTTTTGAGAATAACTTGAGACAGATACTTGATAACAGAGACATGATACTTATTTTTTTGTTTCAGCTACAAATATGCAATCAGACCACCCAAATATGGATATACCTAAATTTCTAGATATAACAGCTTTAAAAAGACAACCTAAACTTTTATAATAGTTATATTATTTCTTAGAATTTAGTCTTTGAAGACCTTAAAGGCTCTATAATGGAGTTTTAGAAAATATAGTTTAAGTTATACATAGGCTTTGTAGGGTTAAATATTTACTTGTTTGATTTAACATGTTTAGTTTTTATTTATTTTTTTATTGAATTTTGACCATGTAACTATGAATACTTGCAGTTTTGTTTTATAGTTCAATTTATTAATTAAAATACATATTGTAAAGATTGAAATGAGCTTCAATTTTAGTATATTCTTTATTTATTAAGACTTGCATGTATAATATTTGCATATACTTTATACTTATAATGTGACTTAGTACCGAGTGTTTTTGATAATACGTTAATAAAAGATATTTAATATTGAACAGACATTTATTTAAACTTTACAGCAAATAACAGAGTTAAACCTTATGACATACACAAATTATCATTATTATAGTTATCAATATTATAATATCTGTTTCTGAACAGTTCATAATATTATTAATACACTGATATAGTTATATATTGGTAATAATTTTCACAGTAAAAATAATAATTTATTTATTAACACTGAGAATAAAATGAATAATATATAACGATTTATAATTACATACTGTTATTAATCTTGTATAACATTACATATATTTTATATGAGCCTACCTCGTATATATAAACTATCTTTAAAACGCTAATAAGTATGTATGTAGTACATTAAAATTATTTTATGGGTATGTTATAGGCCTCCACTTATCATTTCTATGAATACTTAAATACGAATCCTATTTATTCTTATTTATTTGATAAAATACATAATATCATCCGTCTTATGCAGCATTAGTAATTAAATAACAATCTAAGGACTTGGAAAATATAACTTTCTACAAAAAATCCATTTTTTATGTAATTTATGTTTCATAAGCTTATCTTCTCATTATTATATTAATCTTTATAGATCTATATACGACATATATATCTTAATTACGATGACATCATGACGCTCAATATTCTATAATATAATGTTTGATGATTCTATTCAATATCAGTTTGGTTCCATCATTGGTAAGTATTTAGTATTTTTTTATTTTTATAATATCACTTACATTATATAATTTTAATTTTATAAACATCCAACGTTATACAATATTACATTTAATGCATATGTGTGACTAACGCTAACATTAATATCAGAAATCTAACACTACTTTGAATTATTTACACTGAAGATTATGTATCTCTAATATATTTCAATTCTCTTGCATCGCAAATAGTTTAAACATTTAACCTATAAAATAAAAATCATATGGTTGGATGGCATTTTATATTATTTTAAGTAAAATCTCATTAATGATTTCATCATTAACATTTAGAAAAATCTATTTTACATCACTTTTATGTCTTGCATGTTCTTCGTCGAATTTGACTACATTAAAAAGGTAAATCGAAACAACGCGCGACCATGGTATTCATTCCTACAAGGAAATGGTATCGAAGTATAGTCATATAATAGTTATACGTATTCAGTGGACAACATCTTTGGCATACAAAGATTACCCAATACGTAGGGTAGGGTAGAACGTTTTAATAATAATGCTGGTTGAAGGTGAGTAGGTTTAGCTTTGTTACTTTTGCGGAGAGGAATGCCCCGGCAGTGCAGATATCAGAACAGCGGTCCAGAGAGCGGGGGAGTTGAATGCGGGGAACCTAGTTACTTACATGTTAAAAAGTGAAGAAGACTGGTACAGATATACTCACATGCACAGCTGTGATGGGTCGGAGACAGGAAAGAAAAAAAAGAGGAAAAGAAAGCGCGGGAAAATTAAAATCAGGAAGGTCAGCGCGAAGTAATGCCAGGCGGTACCGTGCTGACCAAGGAAGTAGGGGAGGTAGAGTACCTACCTTTCAGCGGAAAAAAAAGTAGGTTTGTAACTTGTAGTAGCTAACGTTTGTTTTAATACAATAGATTATATAACGGTTGCATATTAAGGGTCATTAAAACTCGAGTGAAATTTTACATAACGAAGTAAACATTTTAATAGAGTTACGAGAGTTTTAATACGAAGCTAGCTAGCTAGCTTTTAGTAGAAGCCGTTCCGTAGAGTATCTACTCACAATGTCACATGCATCTCTTCAATGACTTCATCATAATGAGGGGAGATATGGAGCGCAGATACAGCACGCTGCTCCATTGCAAGCTGATAGGCTTGGAGATAATGTTTAATTTCATTCATTTTAGACATTCATTGTCAGATGATAATGACCGAAACCGACGACTAATCGTGTTCTCCGAGGCACGGAGGTGTAACCCTACCAACTTCCCGACTTCGGGCTTAGAATTCACTGTAAATTTCTTAGAAAAAAAGAAAACTCAGTATTATTCTACGTCCCGACCGCGGATTTGACTCCAGGACCTTACGATCAAAGCTGCATAGGCTCCCCATAACAATCAGACCAACAAAGCTGTCAGTAAGTTCGAAGTTGTGTACCTATAGATCGTCGAAATTATGATTGATAATGAATTTTAAAAATATTTCCAAATCACAATTCAACAGTAAGTTATTTAAGTATTTTTATTGGAACTATTATTACTTTTATTTTATTCATGACTTGTTAAACGGTGCCAACATTACTCTATTCGAGGTGAAAAATTTCAATTTAAGACATACTCGTATGACTACCTACCGTTGAATTAAGTTTCTGTTAAACAAACCACAGTAACGTTTCATTATCTACTATTGATATACCTAATATATCCAAAAAATTATTGCATTCAAACAATTTGTTCCAAGTCTTTGGTTATAATATTTCATGTCGCGGTTGTTACCTTTTAGGACCTAACTCGAAATATTTCGATTATTTTATCAAAACATGACGTCTAATTTATATAATACATACGTAATATATCTAAAATTCTTAAGGTAATAGATATGTCTACTTATTATTAGGTATATTTATCGTCCAGTACAAAAATAAAATATTTAAATCTTCAAAACAGTATGCAAGTTAAATAAAATAAAATTTGGATTGAGCATTTGTAAAATTAGCTTTTTTAAAATATTTTTTTGTAATTACTAAAAACTTTTCTTTTGTTTGCTAACAGTATTTTCTTATACATATTATACTTTTCTTGACTTTAAAATAAAATATAATACTTATTAATAGAAAAATATACATTGTAAATACTCGTGTCTATGTTTAAAACGAATAGAACGTTAAAAATATCTATGGTTTCTTCAATGGTGCTACAATCTACTAAGTAGGTACACACTACTACTACTGACCAAGAAAATAAAAATTCTGGGACGATTCTACTTATTGGCAAATTGTGCTTGTAACGCTTACTGAAGAAAGTAGGTAGTTCGTTTTTGCCCGCAACATGGTGATACTTTTTATTTTCCTGGCTAGTCCATACGTTTGAATGAAAATATTTTGTCAAGAGAACCTTAGCTAAAACCATAAATTCCTGAACGTTGTTCTAAGTCTTTTCAGTAGGATTTACATCAAGAGTTCTCATTATCGTAGCTAGATACCTACTCTATTGAGCATAACTAATCTGTGTCCCTCGATTTAATTTTAGGTATGACTTTATTATTTTATCCTCAAAATGTTTAAAATAACTTTGAACTCGATTAATAAAAAAAGAATTAATTTTTCCTCTGTAAGTAGACACTTGCAAGGCCATGATGTAAAAGACAACGTTCAGAAAGTTATAGTTAAAAAAATCACTCGACTATTTATAATATTAGATATTTATTACCTACTTTACTTTTTAGATTTATGAATCGTACAACTATTTTTGTTATCACTATCACATCACTCGCTGATAATTTCTCAATCATATCTCCTAAGATAAACACGGTTGGATTCAATTTTGCCTCCTATCTTCTATTATACATAGGTCTCGCGGAGTTTTTTTTATAGCCTTGTGATTTTTAACTATTTGCTTTTGTTTTGTGTATTAGGCGTTAAGACAAAAGATCGAACAGAAGTCCTCTCAGGCTAAAGACCAGCCGCACAACCCCAATGCTATTGAGACTTTGAAATGCGGTTTTGTGATAGAGGAAAGCTTCGAAGGGTGTCCTTAGGAGTATTTAACTCGTAGCTTTCTTGAATTAACAATTATTAATATATTGGTAAATTCCTTAAAATCTCTTTTTTGTTGCCACTCCACCATCTTCAGTATACATATTAAACCTTAAGTTCCCTGGGGCATTGTAAACATTTAATCACGAGTGGCGTGGGAAGTAGTGAGCATAGACTAGACTGTATATAGAGTAGCGAGAGAAGAAGGTAGTCGTGCCCATCGTTCTCTGTGTGGAGCGCGAGTCAAAGGACTGGCAAATAGGTATGGACCGTCACGATTAATCGCGCGAGTAGAGCAGTGTGTGGGTAGGGAGGGCGACTTCGCAGCGGCACGAGCAGTTGCGATATCTCGTATCTCGTCTCGGTCTCAATATATACAAAGAGAGAGCAAAACTAGCGCACCGATTGCGGCTTGTTTGCTAATCCAACATCGATTTATGAGGGCTTGCGATTATCAAAGCTGAGACCTTTGTATATGGAATAATTTGCTACAGATGGCCGATGGATGGACCACACAATAAATCAAAACTAACTGTAGATGGTCATACAATATTAATTTACATTAAATATTTAATGGTATTTTAACATGATTAAATAAGTTTTTATAAATACTCCAATTTCATAATATTTAATAATATTTTAATACTGTGCGCGTAAGTATATTACATATGTATAGGTTAGTGCCAACAAGTAAGTAGATATAAGATTTAAACTCTAAGTAAATGTTTAAAATGTTTTGGACAATTCGTTAAGCAGTAGTCGTTATCAGTCAAATAGTATTTATTTACCTAATAAAAAAAATCAAGTATTCTACTTTCATAATTATATATTACAAATTATTTGCGGGTATCTAGGTAACCCGTCCAATTATTTTTCATTTCTTACAATAACAAACTGAATCATTACCACTACATGTACACTACACTACAACAACAATATTAATTTTCAATATTAAAATTAAATTAGTTACGTACTTACTTTACAAAATTAAAATCCTTAACTATAAAACAGTCATAGGACCTTTAGATGGGGAAACATCGGACAAATTCCAGGATTTTCTAAGTGCAGTCGGTCCTTTTCTCATAACTAGGTAAATTAGTTATATTTTATTGTATGTCTAAAACTATTTATTCGATAACCTTCAAATGTAACTTTTCAAATTCATTAAACTCGACGACAAAAAATAATATCAAAGCCAAATCTATTTCTAATAAATAGTACGTTGCCTCTACTGCTAATATTTGTTATGGTTGTTTCTACCTTACATTATAGGAATCTACTTTTAATGTCGTCTTTATTCCGATTTCAGGTTCGTTTTCCAGATTCAATGTAAGCAATATCGCCTCATGGCATCGACGGCTGGATACTTGGAATGTCTACAGAGTCTTCCTCTCCACCGCCCCTCGACTTGCTGTCCAGTCTTAACTCTGCCAGTCTTTGTCTAATACTGTTCGGTCTGTAACAAGTTCGATTACAGTCAGAGGATCCCAAAATATCTACCTATGTATTTCGAGATAAAGAGCCGTTTTCGAAAATGAGCTCCTATCATTTAAATTTCTAATACAACTGGGTTTACTTTACTTTTTAATTTGATATATACATAAAACAACGCCACGCGAACTGTCCCAAAGATATCCACAAATAAAATACGCACGAGTATTAAGTACGTTTGTTTCAAATAAGAACTGGTTTGGTGCAAGGGGATCGAATTCTAGACTAGATCTGCTGAAGTACTTAAGAACTTTAAGCAATTCAAAATTTGAGTAGCAAATGCATAAATATGGTTCCGCTGGCTAGGTTCCATTCAGGACTTTCTTCACGAGCTTCTTGTATCGATCGCGGTTTACAACACACAATAGGGGTAAGGCAAACGAGAAGTTCTTATACTCGTAGGTGCTTCGATTGTAGTAATATTTTACCTGTCAGAGAAGTAGGAGGTGACGACGTGGTCCGCCGACACCGACTGTCTCTGGTAGGTGGCGGCGCTGAGGTTGCACTGCGGGATCTTGTAGATGCGCACGCAACGCCCGCTGTTCTCTGGAAGCACTACAACACGTCACCAGTCAATGTATGACCTCTTGTTCCTTTATAATGTAGCTTGTGTGTTCATATTAATGTGCCTTCTAACTTTTTCGCCTCACACTTCGTAAAAAAGAAGGAATATACATCGCGGCACGACTGTTTATATAAACTATGTGATGATGATAATAATTAGTTTCTAATGACCCTGGTCGAAGTTAAATCCTATATTTACCAGGTACGTTTTTACATATTTTTTACCTTGTGGTGACGTTGGTGGTGAGATGGGCGTCATCCTCTGCAGCGGCGGGCGGATGTTTTCTTGGTCGGATGATATAGAACTGCTCCGACTCGACCCTGAGTTGTTCTCCGGAGTGCGGTTATTGTGACTCGGATCTCCCCTTTAAATATGTAAGTCAAAATAATAGTTAAAAAAAACTAAAAAACACGCTTTTTATAGAAACCCAAACTAAAAAATAGAAAATAAATTTTAATAAATTTAAATTAAGAATAGTGTTAAAAATTTCATTAACTATAAATTAATAATAGTGTAAATAAAAAAAATTTATTTTATTTTAAAAAAAGCGTGGGGTGCATGGTGTCAATATAGTTATAAATATTTTATTGACAGATATGAGTAGAGTGATTATCATTTTTATAATATCTTAAAAAGCACCCCACGCTTTTTTTAAAATAAAATATTTTTTTTTTATTTACACTATTATTAATTTATAGTTAATGAAATTTTTAACACTATTCTTAATTTAAATTTATTAAAATTTATTTTATATTTTTTAGTTTGGGTTTCTATAAAAAGCGTGTTTTTTAGTTTTTTTAAACTATTATTTATTTTTGACTTTTTAGTTTGGTTTATTTATAAAAGCGTTAATTAAATTAAATTTTCAGTAAGTAATTTATTTATTTTTTTTGGAACTTACGCATCAGCCTATTTTGGCCTAGACACGTGGGATTTTTGAATCCCTCCTTATTTTGACTATTTACACACTCTCATTACCTCTATAGCGGCTGTGGCCGACTTACAATCTGTACCCGCATTTGCCTGTGCCCCACCACAGTGACCAAGGAAACCACAGAAACCTGGCCAGAGTACAGTCGGCACGGGAGCGAGCCTTGGAAGTCGCAGAAAAACTGCGACTGCCAGGGCTCGAACCCACGCCTGAGCGACTGTTGTACGGGCAGTTTAGCACTTAAACCGCTCGGCCACACAGTCGCTAGTCATTTATTTATTAGTGAGAATAAAATAATTATTTATAAATATTATAAATACGGGGAATCAGAGTTCAATTTCGGAGAGGGAGCCTGAGAAACGGCTACCAGAACCAAGGAAGGCCGCAGGCGCGCAGATTACCCACGGAGAGTTACATACTGACATACTGACATACTGACAAACTGACATACAAGTGAAGCTAATAAAAAGCGTGTAATAAATAAGGTGAAGATCCTTGAAAAGTAAAAAAAAAAATTGCCCACAATCCGGTAGCTATACACGCAATCAATACAGATTGGTAGTCGCCATTGAAAGTTTCACATGGACATGAATTTAGGAGCACACTTATCGGTTAGATCTGTCAGTCGACTAGTGCAAAAATTATATTATGATAGCACAATATAACAAATGAACAGATGCATTTTACAGGAGAACAGTGTTAAGCCTCATGTGCCTGAAAGAGTTCGCGATTTTCACCACATATCATACATCTGTAAATACGCAGACAGTAACAAGTAGTTAAAAGTGGAGCGATCTTTAATTTTAGATTACACGATCTGTATTTAATTAAAAAGAAAGAAGTGTGTATGTTGTGATGAGCTTTACAGTCGGTGGAGTCAGTGGAACTCACTTAGTCTCCCCACTGTCGTCATCGTCAATGGAGTAAGGGCCGCACTTGCTCATCTGTCTCACGAGCTCGTAGTTGTCGTGGAGCGCGAGGCAAGGGTCTATTTCGCGGCTGAGAGGAACATACTCTGGCGCGCACGCTACGTAGAATATATCCTGAAAATAATGCTAATTATTAACCTTCTATTCCAATTAAAAATAAACTTTAATAAAAAAATCCCAAGTACCTATATATTATTTTAATATTAAATCTAGTATTAAGAATCATATGAAATTTTAATCATTTCAATATGGAGGGTATCTTTACCTCTATACATTTTAAAACTTTGAGGTTGGTGCAATTTGTTTTTAAATTACTTTTTGTTTGTGCAAAGATCAGCATTACTTGCCTCATACGTATGAACTTATATTTAATTTATTAAATAATATCTTATCAGCTTACCCTTCGACCACAAAGTATTTTTAAGCCAGGAATGCAAGCCGCATGTACTAGTGACCCGTTAGCAACTAGTCTTATTTCTAACAAATCTTCAGCGAACGCCATTATGTACGGGAAAGCGCAAACTGCAAATAAAATATTCACATTTGGGTACCATTAATAGAGCCCACACTAAGTCGGCGTCTTTCGTATAATAAAATGAAAATTTTACATTTGTAGCTTGTCTGCCACCTTTCTCAGGAAACAAAATATTTTTTATTATCCTTAATTGAAGAAGATTAACGTACCTACAGCAGTAGGGACAGTTGTCCAGTGAAAATCATATTCACTATCACTTTCTAGGCCTTTGCTTGTCAGACGCTCAAAGTGACACGTATCTAAAAAAAATAATAACATAGGTATTTGAAAATAAATATCCAGTATTCATTTTCTTAAAAACTAAATAAGATGGATTTTTGTAAAAAATAAGTGTAGTAGTAAAAAATAGTTAGCATCGCCGCCATGACAGCTGCGCAATGCGGCATGATGCAACTTCAGAGAGAACTTGATGATAGGTATGAATAATATCTGTTTGTCTGTGTGAGGCACAAAAGATAAAAATTATTTACTTACTACAACACACTGCATAAATAGTTTATGACAAAAATTTTATATAGCAGATAATAAAATAATTTATTTTTTGTGGATTTAAATATATATTCATGTTAATAATATTTTTCTTTTTAAATGATATAATTTAATAATATTATATCGTAGCCTCTAAACGAATAGAACAATTGTTATACTCACGATTATAACACAAGATGATTTGACCATCTCTCTCGTCTCCGATTCTCAATGCGTTAACGAGAGCGCCGCGTCTAGGACCGCAGTCTTCTGAACCTTCTGCTCTTTTTATACTCTAAAATGAAAATAAAATACAGTTAAATATTTACTTAATAATTTTTATGAATAAATTATTAAGTTTAAGAAAATGTTGTACAAATACCTGTACATTATTTAATTCTAAAAGTTCCCAGTGATGTTTGTAACCGACTACCATGATTCCGTATTCTCCTTCCATTAGTTTTATTAATATTGGAGATTCGCTTAACTGGATGTCCTGAAAAAAGGATTTCGAAGACATCAGACATTTATTCATAGTATTTACGAAACAGTCATCTGTTTTGTTTGAATGATGGATTTTTTTCTTAATATTTCTTTTTATTTTTGATCGTTTAAAAGAAAATATTAGGGCGGTGAGAAAGATTTTTTAAAATTTTGGTAAAATTTATTATTTTAGAAAAATAAAGCCGTGAACAAATCGTTGTGTCCAATCAATGTCACACACCATATAAATGCTCTATTAACGTATATTTTTACATTTAACTTTTATTTATAAAGATCATTACTTACTTTTATATGTGTATATTCGAATCCCATTTCATTGTCAGCGTTAGATTCTTCTGAAAGTAAAAGAACTCTTCTTCCAATAGCTATTGCTAGTAATGTTTTGCCTCCTTCACCTGAAACGAAATAAACATATGTAGCTAACATATATAGAAATATTCTCTTTTAATAAGTTTTTTATTTACTTATTGTAAACTTGCCTACTCTATTTAAAAATCAACTAAGTATCTGTCTATTGCAGTCTGTGAGGTAGATCTAATTTTTACCAAAGTGTAAACAACACAACTATCCTTCAAATCAAGTGTTTATAAATATCTGTAGTAATAACATAAAAGTAGGTACTTAGAGCAAAAACGTACTTATGTTGTAAAGACCTATCAAAGTCCTAACTGATCCCTAAAAAATTTTTAAATAAAAATAGAACCGACTCAAAACGCACTAAAAAGTAAAAAATAACTGTGTCATTTAGTTGCTTTAATTTACTTAAGCATATCTATGAAGTTGGTGCCAGCCAAGTTTAAGGAACATTTATTTTACGTAGTAAAGCAGTTTGTGGGTTCTAGGTAACATCTTTAAAGTAGAAACCTTGGCTGGCACCGACTCCTAGATATGCTTAAGTAAATTAAAGCAACAAAAGTCCGTTCTATTTTTATTTCTTACTTTTTAGTGATTTATCGCCACGTAACGTACTCGTAATATACTGTCATAGTAGTCAAAGCTACCGATACCGAGACAAAAACCGAAATCGCGGTAAGCGTGCCTCTAAAATTTGAAGTGTTCCTTCAATTTCCCCAGGATATCATCATCAGATCCTAACATGATGACAATGGGACGACCTTGGAAGTGTGCCCTTTCTAATAAAAAAAGAATTATCAAAATCGGACAACTCTGTAAAAAGTTATGCGTGGTCATACATATTATAAAAAAAATATACGTGTCGAATTGAGAACCTCCTCCGTTTTTTTTCGTCGGTTAAAAACTAACCTTGTTCAAGTATATCAAACAGATGCGCAGTCTTGGTCCTCGGTAGTCTCGCATGCTTACAGTCTTGTAAAGGCCTCATGGCCCAGGCGCCGGCGCAGAGCTCGGGGAGAGGCAGCGCGTACACGCCCGCGCCCCCCGCGCCGCCGGTGGTGGACCCTCCCCCCGCGCTCACCCGCGCCCCCACCCGGAACAGCCCCGCGCGCTCCGTGATGCGAGCCGCGCGCACGCATCCCTCCCATCTTAATACGACCTTTGTTGTTCCACTTTCTATGAGCAAAGGGAATCATAGAAGATCATGAAATGGTTCTACAATGGTGTTAAGTATTAGATAAAACTCAAGTGCATTTTGTGAAAACGAAGTGAGTTATATAATAAAGACAAGATAGTTTTAATAGTACTAAGTTTTGAACCGTTAGTTTTATACTCAAATATTTTTACGATAAATACGATTTCATACGGTGAAAATATAAGTGATATCCGACAAAGATATACAAAGTTACAGGCACTTTAATTTTGGAGTATACTAAAATTGTGCCTGCTTAGGCCTCCGTCGACTTTGATGCGTCTGATTAATAAATCAAATATACCTTCAAGTATATAAGTGTTGGAAGTAGTGGACAACAGCAGCCGTCCTTCCGCGAGTTGCTCAGCGCACACCGGCGTGGCAGGCAGCGGGGCGGCGCGCCACAGGCGACCCTCCCACGGCGCACGACGAGAGCCGCCTGTGCCTACAGTGAAAACAACACTGCTGTGCGACATAATGACATCAAAAGAGCGAAGAATCTCTTAGCACTCCATGGTTTTAACATAACTGATAGCCTGAGCAATATGTCTACTGGCGTCCTTGCTCTTCTGATGTATACAGTCAGGATTTAGAAGGGCTTTAGGAGTTTTCAAAATTAGGAAGTGCAAGCCAGGTAAGACGCCGCTCTATGCCTTTAGCCCTCGAGCGGACGCCCACCTTGCCTTGTCCTAACGCCATTATTGATTCCAGGTATTCAGCGTGCGGGTGCCGGGACCAATCTGCGGCAGACAGAAAACTCCGAACAGAACCCGAGACGTGTGGCATGAGTGTTGGTTTGAGGTTGGTGACGTATCAACATTCAACTTCTCTGACTGCGATTTTCTCCCTGCTCAACCTCAAAGCTAGTAGCTATAGATAATGGCCTAATATATATATATATATAGATAATGATACAGAATATTCACCCATAGACACTAAGCTAGTGGGTGCGTCTCCACGCAGCACCGCGTCAAGCTTCAACGCTTGTCCTACGTGCAGGAAGCGCTCAGTGCGCGCCGCGCCCGCGCCGCCTGCGCCCGCACTGCCCGACCACACGTCTGATAATGCGCGACGGGACAGCATTGGCTGAAAGAAATATGCTCAATATCATCCTCGTGTAAGGGCATGCAAATATTATATATCGTTATTCTTATAAGCCCCGCCCACTTATGCAAGTTATGTCGATAACCTAGGTTTTTTTACAGATCTTTCTGTTTTGAGCATAACTGCTCTATATCACCCGCTGTCACAAAGCGGATCATAGAGACGGTATAATAAATAGCTAATCATTAGTCTTCTTATGATCCCCAAAGATTCAATTCAATGTAATCTTACTTACCACTTTGTGATCTGAACAATGTTCGGCATATATGTCTCTAATTAAAGTGTCTAAAGTCCGCTGCCTTTTCAAAGCGAAAGTCGGTGTTTGAAATGCCGCCTTCTCGCCGTTCATTAGCTTGACCTAAAACATAGATATATATGGAGTGGGTGGCAGCATGACTTTGCTATTAAGTGACGGAAGTATGAACTCTGAAGGTTTGATGAACCAACAAGACTAGATCGAGGGCGATGTAAAAGTCAGAATCAGGACGTATTATCGAAGCAAACTTTAGCGTATAGTGCTTGAAAAGACGTAGGTATTATAGAGAGCGTCTGAACCGAGATTTGATAAACTTATATCAAAATCTATCAAAAAGTGGTCTTTTGAATGTAGCACAAGTAAACTGCACAATGTTATGTGAACATAACACACATATGTAGGGATGATGCTTATTCAAAAATTATAATTCCTGCCACACTAACACGCACGTTGGTGTTGCATGAACGAATAAGTTGGTGAAACGCTAGTGTGCAGAGGTAACTTATTATGTATGTCCAAATATTAATAATTCTTAGAATGGGTTTAGTTCACTTTGACCATAATCCTATTTATTATAAGCTAAATTACTCTAAATCTATATTTTGTAAACTTTAACTTAGTGGCCCCAATGGCTTGAAATGGCCTATTTTAACTAAATTTTACTACAGCTGTCCGCTGGCGATAATAAACAGGCTTGGCAGCAATTCCCTACAGAACTGCTGCTCGTTGAAATATAGCGGCGACGGTGGAAACGCAGAATAATCCAAACGGCAATTTAGGTCAAATTGGGTTATTTACAACATACGAATAAAAAAACTTCAACAGATGGTAAACAACCAGTACAACTGCTATTCTTACTACATAATTGCTATAAAAAGTTATGTTTTTACAGGTACAGTCGGTAAGTTTTACACAGTTGTACAGTTGATAAAGGGAATGAGAGATGTCTGAAAAAAAAGCCTTTGAACTCCTTTAGTTAGATATTCTACTGTTAGTTTAACGTCGGTTAGTTAATTCTGCCTTTTAACCGTCGAAAGACTGCGGGGCGGACCCGACGGCATTCCGAACATTGCTCAGCCATTGGCTTTACAAATGGCTTACCGACGCAGTCCTCAAAATTTTAGTCTCGTAGACTACTTATTATGTTTTTCAGATTTAGGTGAACCTAAAACTGAAACACATGTAGCCTGTTCTAGCCTATATTGCTTTAACTTATATTGCTTTGTTGTAAATTCTTTTCAGAATAATATTAGGAATCTTAAAATAACTTTCATTAAAATCAAAACCTACTGATAAATATCTAACAGAAATACCCATTCTTACTTTGCTTCTCAGTAGTTCGGGAAAAAAGCAAGTTCTATTTTTCGTTCGTTACAAATTGAAACGCTTTGCCAAGTTAATTGAAGCAGATACAGTTCGTAGTGAGGGTTCGAAATACGTACGTCACTGTTTACTCGGCCTACATTCCACACACAAGTTTAAATAAATAAATTACTTACAAGTAGAAATTCTCTGAAGAGCTGCGGATCGCTGAAGATCGGTGGACAAGGCAGCGATGGACCGAAGGGTGGCACGGTGTCGTCTGTGTAAACACTCAACCTGTACCCTTCGCCTTCTACCTCTGACACCACTGCGAATATATCTGGCTTGCTTGTAAGGAAATTGATAGTTTATATTTCAAAGCTTGATTTATAAAGTTGTTTCACTTCTCCGCGGCACGATGTAGGTATGTATGCACTTATAATATCTAATCCAGCAAACGCTACGATATTTAGTGTGCGTATTCTATTATACTTTCATATAATTTTAATAAAATTTTAATTAAATTTAATTATGAGAAACTCGCATCTCAAACGTACAACGTAAAAAGTACTTATTTTGATTTATTAATTTAAAATCAAAGACTATATCACAAACGCTGGTTTATTTGAAACCTTTAAAAAGCTACTTGTATATCAAAACCATTGACATATTAATACTATGGACTTCGGGTCAGCGCTAAAAAGTGTCCGAACCAAAAGAAAGCTAAAACGCGAAAAAGAATTCTAATTGCATTCAGTCTTATATTAGCTGACTGACAGAATACACGTCAATAATGCCGTAATGTGTTATAAAAAATTTGTAAGAACTACCTGAGTAAGGTGAGAAAAGAAGACGGTGTACCATATTTTCAGTAAGTAAATATTTAATGATGATTTTAAAGTATTATTTTGCTTAGAAACAGGCTATTTTATTAAAATTTTAATAAACTATAGAAACGAATTGCATAACCAATCAAAATGAACAAAAGTATCTATCTGTCCTTTTCCCATACGCTACCCGCGTATAGGATAGAAGGAGTGCAATATGTTTATCTAATTAATCGCATTTAGTTCGGATCTGCCGTGAGCAATAGAATGTTTTAGAACAACGACTGCATAGAGTTATTTTGTTGTTTAACGTTTGAATTATTTAATTACTTAATTTTTGAATGAAAATAATTTAATTATTTTCAATTCAAAAATTTTTATTTTTTATGTCAACTTTTATTTTTTGTCATGAATATTAATCAAATAACTTTTACCATAATGGTATATTATTTTGATAACTATAAGAATTATCTACATGAAATTAGGAACAGTTATTTAAAATAGTGACCTAACGTCATTGAAGTAAAAAAATATATTTTCAGTTTAATTAAAAAGAGGAAAATATCGAGAGATTTGGTTTGTAATTAATTATTATTATAACTAATTATTTTTTTAAACAAGATAATTACAACAATTATTATTTGGTACAAGATTTATCCCAGCATATAGAAGTCACGGATATGTAAATATAAATGAAAGTTTGCTGTAAATATAATATATAGGTTAAAGATGCCAAAAAAATTTCAAAGCTACCTACTCTACACCATTTATGTTGTCCTATTTTCACGAGAAGCTGTCATGTCAAAAAAAGGCTGCCGTGGCAACCGTCAGTCGAAGCTGATTACTTATTGCATGCAATTAAACCGTTGCAAATTAGACTGTATAAAAATACGATAAGACATACATTACATAAATACATCCTAGTATGTATAAAATATCTTGGGACACTTTTGACGTAAATTTTGCATTAGACCCGAAGTATTAGATATTATTATAATTAGTCAGATACTAAGAAGTTCTTTATTGCATTACTATCTAATGAATCGTAATTTATTTTAATATATAAACTTTTTTACAGTCAAATAAATTCGTCTGCTGTTATAGTTGTTATGTAGCTTTGAGTTTGTAATTTTTTTTCTATCCCCCTCAACTAGTGGGTCGAGTTTGAATGCAAACTAACTTAAAATGTTCACAATAGCTAGTCCGGCATATGAAAGAGCTCTCAAATTGGCTATTGAGTGCAGACGCAAGGGGCAGCACCTGCGGACGTTGCATGCGGATGTATTCGTATTCAATAATGTATTTGTACCAACGTACATGTAGGTACGTGCGGTGCAAACTCGATTCGCAATAAATACCAATCGCGAGGAACTTTTTAATGAAATATTCAATAGTTTATAGCGATATGTCGAATGCCGTACGATAAAGCATTTGTTCTGAGCCCCTATTGTATGTTATCTTAACTGTATAAATATACTGTCGCTTGCACAAATCCTTCATTACGTTCGGAAAGTTTTGTACGGGGTTATAATAATATAATAGTTGTATATATATATATATAATGTAATATAATAGTTTTGTACGGGTTATAATAATATAATACATTGTGAAACTGTTATTGCTCAAGGCATTAGATGTTATTATTAAATTTCGGGTGTATTTTATTCAAAAAAGCGAAATGAGTCTTATAATAGATACTTTAGAATTATTTACAGCAATATAGTACGTACGTTTTATGAATGAAATAATATAGATATATTAATGTCAAAACTTATTCAAAAGCTGTTAAACACAGGACGCTAATTTTCGCATCATGATATTATTCGCTTGAGCTGCATCTTGTGTAAAGAAAACTTGTAAGAACTTTACACATGTACATAAAGTTACATCCAACTTGTTATAAGTGCTGTACAATTTTCTAAACATAGTCATACACGTGCCATGAATTCCGATTCGCAATAAGCAACGAGCTTTGTAGAACTTTGATAAAATATCGACGTCTTTATTGCGCGAGCAATATTGTAATAAAATGAAGTCGCGTTTATGGAATATCACGTTTAGAAAGTTTTCCATCTTGTGTCGTACTTGTGAAAGTGAATAAAAGTGTGCAGTACCTAGTATAAAAATATTTTACGAAGAAAAAATTAGCAAACATTTCCAAAACTTTTCCAGACGTCTAAATTTCAATATTCGTTTAATATTTTGTGTGTACCTACGCAAATACTTATTTTAAGCAATTAGTTTACGTAACGATTGAACAAACGACTAAGAAATACTTGTAGAGGTATATCAAAGTCATTCGTTCGGAAATAAAACCTGTTATAGCGATGGTAAAGTTGGTTTATTTAGGCTTTTCAGTTCAAGCTTCAATGAACAATCTTTACAATCATAAAAAAAACACTGAAACCGAAAAATATTTTGCTCCGAATTTTTTATTAATATTGATATACTTTGATTGGTTTCAAATCATCAAATCATTAAAAATATGTGTCTCGTAAACGTATTTTTTTCTCATTTATATTTTTAGATATACAAATTTTAAGAAATTTTAATGCAAATATTAATTAAATACATTAACTATTAAAAATTAAAAAATAATTGAAACGTATTGTTATTAAAAGGATACGAGTAAAGTGGCTTTTGACGCACTGCGGGTTGAAAGTGTTGTGTGTAGAGTCTTCAGTGAACACGATGTTCACAATATCATTGCCGATATGTCGTTTCCTTTCCAGCTGCAACAATACAAAATAAGAGATTCTTAATAGGCATGCTACGGTCGGTTTACCAAATTCAGAACGTAAATCGGTCACACACAGTCGGTGCGGAATAAAATGTGATCTTAATTAATAGAATGTCACGTGGATGAAATTGTTATAGTGATAAAGAGATATCGAGTAGGTATACGTCGAAACATCGTCTATACCTACTAGAGAGTGTGCTAATTTGAATGTGCTGTCCGCTAGTGCGAATGTTTTCACCATAAACTTTCATGTGCTAATCAAGCCGTCAGGAATAAGCCGGGATAATGGCAAGAGGATCTGATGGATTGACGCTGGTTCCCCGGGAAGTGGGACGGGCCCTAATGTGGGACGCTACTTGCGTTGATACATTGGCTCCGTGTCATATCAGGGAGACAGAATCAAGACCGGAAGCCGCAGCAGAAAATGCTGAAATCGGTAAGGTACAAGTATGACTCTTTGACAGAGAGTTACATATTTGTCCCTTTTGCCATGGAGATCCTTGGGCCATGGAGTCGCAGTGGCAAAAATTTCTTTCGTAATGTTTCACCGGGCCTAATTGCCTCAACTGGTGATCTGGCTATTTTTTTGCGCAAAGCATTGGCCTGGCTATCCAACGCGGAAATGCAGCCAGTATTCTTGCCACCATTCCACGTGGGCATGATTTGTATAGTTATTAGGGTAAGTTAGCTTAAGTTCCTTATTGTATTCTTTCTCAATAAAAAACTTAAACCTGAAATCGAAGTCGAAGGTGTAAAATTAAGTAGTAGTTCTGGCATTCCGGAATAGGAATCCATGATTCTTCCTTAACATTCCCAGTTTGTAAGAACATTACTGAAATAACCAAGTTATAAATAAGTTGCACCCAAAACAACGGAAGCGTTTCGAAGTACTTCATGCAGCTTTCGTGATAAAACTTCAGCTAGCTCGTTAACTTTATTATTGGCTTCATTAAACTGCGGTGGAACTGGTTAGCTTATATAAGGCGGTCATAACATGCGCGCTGATAAACTATAATTTTGGATTATGTTATGTTAATAATAAAGTTTATTATTTCATACGTTTTGAAAAATGCTATTTATTAAGTTTTAGTTTTCTAAGACTCAGTAGAGATCGAATCATGTTTAAATGTGTGACGAACCTTTAATTGTAAAACTAATGAAGACGTTTTACTTTCATCTATAAACATAACTAATGCTTTTAGTTATGTAACTGTAAGAAAAAATGGTGGTTTAAGAAAAAAAATGGAAGGAAGAGAATTCGAAAAATCGGAACTGATAATTTTGTATTAGTATTATCACTTCGGTAATTTTAAGTGGTAGCTAGTTATACAATATAGTACGAAACGCAAATGTTAGTTCGCTCATAAATAACACTGGGAAAATATTAACAGACATTGTTGTTGTTTGTTTCAACACAATATGTTGCCTCACTACAAGTATCACCCAGGGAATTATGAGATATATCTACCTTATATCGGTTAGTAATGCTGGCTTTATCTGTTTGTATGATTGGTACTGCATATATTTTAAAAATAAAATAATTGTATGTAGAATCTATTTATTAAATTTATTTCTATATACCCTTTAGTACAATTGTCGCTCAGAAAAAGCGACAAACTATTAAAATTCAAAAATACATACCTACTATGAAAAATTATTAAAAAGACAAAAACGTTTTGAAACTGATAGTAAACTAAGCCTATTTGAAATAAATGATTTTATATTTAGGCTTTGGACACATAATGGTCAGATAAAAGTAAAAGCAAGTTAATGTAACGTTTACCTTCAATAAAAGAGTTATTAATAAAAAACATTAAATAAACAAAAAAATCTTTAGCGTGGCTCTTTTAACCCGATTAAATGTAGCGTATCTAAACTTTAAAGCAAGTACGTCTCAATCTTATTTACATTATTATCTAGAACTGAAATCGAGCGCAGCTTTTTGTCTTATCAAGTGTTTTAAATCTGATCTCATTGTAAGCGACATTAACATACAATCCATTATGGAATAGCTACGGGTCTAAAGCAATCTAACAAATTAGTTTATGCTAATGACCCACGTGTTTAATTGTGCTACCTACTAGTGCTATATGCTAAATATGTGTACGCCAAGTTAAACTGTTTTATAGTAATGATGATCGTAATATGTAGGATTGAATATACGTTTTTATAACTCAATATATCAGTAAAATTACGCTGTTTCGTTCTACCCCATCCAGGATTCGAACCCAGGAACACGTGAAAGAAGCCACATAGACCAACGAGGCAGACATTATGCTGTTTACAGGTGTGTGTATTCCAATAATGGAAACTATCTTCGTAAGCCTTTATATACCTTGTGATTTGATTAATATTGACAATCTAAGAACCCCTGACCGCAATTAACAGTAGTTCCAGATAACCTCCATTCATAGGAAATCCACTCAACTATTAAATAATTCGTTAACTTAATAAACTAAACCTGCTGCTAAAATACTTCTAGTATAAAAGCTTCAAACTTCTTCGTAAGATCGCGAATTATCTCTTCAGTATATCATCAAAAGTGCGTAGGAATAAAGCAAATATACCAATAATAATTTGCATAATTATACAGTCATTGTCAAACATTCCGATGTGAGGGCGGAATTTTTTGGAGAATATTTTAAACAAACATAATACCGTCTGACAAAGCTCGGCTTGTCATTTATTCACAAAGTGGGCGAATAACCTAAATGGTAAGGGATGAGAATTTGGTTTCGCAGACGTTCACGCTCAATTTAAGGAAAAATATTTATGAAGTTATATATAGAAGGAAAATATTGGAAGATTTGGACAAAATGAAATAGTCTTAAAATTGTTTGCGGCAATTAATATGCTATTTACTCCAATCAGAGTTTTAAGCTTTTGGGCACACAACAATTTGGGGTTTGCTTATATTATCAAAAGGAACGATGAATTATTAATTTAAATATATTGCTACCAGTCAAAGTAACGAATGAAAGTGGAACCTCAATCAGATCCGTCACAAAATCTTCGTCTTTTTCACAGAGATACCAAAACTAATTAGTTAGATATTGTTTTTAATGAACTGCCGCAAAAGAACGCTCGATTTATTAAAAAAATAAAAGATATGCTTTTGTTTAATGATAGACAGTAAACACTGAATTTGTTTCCATTCGAATATGTCGTAATTTCGGAGGGCCCTTGGCACGTTCTCCGAGTGCCATTACGATAAAGATAGAACTGACTCCAGTATAATATCACGGTTGAACAATTTCAAACTTACCTGTTGTTTGTTGTCCTTTGAGAACGGCAGCATGGTTGAGACGTGGAACATTATTTCGTGTCCTTGATGCATTGTGTAAATTGAATGGCTGCCTGTCATGTCACCTGAAATTACAAAATATTCAAATTTTCCATACTTTTTACTAATCTTTGGGGTTGTATAATATTCTATAATTTTAAGATGAAGGTAAAACTGTTACTAACTTTATTTCATTGCTGTCGAGCAACTGCAGCAGAACGATGCTAATAAACTAAAAACTTTTCAACAAACAACTTTATCTAAATGTCACTAAATTTTGGATTAAAGAGACATGCAAAAGGACATTGCCATAATTTGCCCGAGGCTGTCCAAACGTATGCTATACATAAACTATTTTATTTAAATACACAATGAATAATTTTAAGCAACTACCCATGTTTCATAGCAATCACTTGAAAATATATCAAAAATATAAGAATTTTAATCTATTTTTTGTGTTCTGAATCACGTGACTATCGTCGTCGTAATATGAAAAGTCAACTTTTATAACAACTTTATTACTATTTAAATAGATGTACTATTTAATGACACATATATAATCTCTGGGCATTTCTGGGGCAGATTTCTATACATTTTTTACCAATGTCCTTTGGGCAAAACATATAACTAACCTACAATGTCTTGTATTTAGTAGAACAAAGCCTCACCTTTAACATCAAGGCCTCCTCGAAAGCGGTTCCAGCCCCTTAATCGAATCTTGTCCCCCAAAAGCGAAATAAACCGGTCCCATTTCTCGTTGCCTTTCTCTGAAATATGACCTTTTATATAATCAAAATAAATTTAGCATAATAGAACAAGAGTACCGAAAATTTCCAGCGTCTGATGTTTGAAACGTAATATATGTGGGAGACCAAAGATTATTTGACAAAGAATTTTAAATGAACTAATTCATACAAATTCAGGTACAGGTTTTCTATATCGTATTATTGGAAGATATCCAGGATAACGGAAAAGGAATAACTTAACCGACAACTGCAATCCTTTGTTTTGGACTTAATACCTGTGCCTCACGTTGAAGAAGTGCGTTTAGAACATGCTGAAGTGTTGGCGATTATGCTTATAACATTACTTTTCCTTGTTTAACATCCGGTTAGCGTTTAACTATTTCTAGAAAAATAGATCATTTGTATAAAGCTGATTTCTACTCACGGTAACAGTATTACTTATTTCCATTACTACACTTGTACTATTAAATACAATACTTTACCGTTTGAAAGCATTTCGTCGTCAGTCTTCTGGCCTGGCTTCATTATCATAACACCTATTTTGAAATTCACCGAACCCTCTTGTTCTTCCAGGAGCAAAACATCTTTTTGTAATTCTGGACACGTTATCTGCGATATAAAATCTAAGTTACATTTTGAACAATATTGTGAGGGTAATTTGAGCATGGTGGATGGGGCAGGACGGCGACACAATGCTGGCGTGAGCCAGAGTTACAAGTTACACATGACGTTAGTACCTAGTAGTAGTAGACCTGAGTACTGTGACTCGGTAATGTGTTACTACTATATAAACTATTATAACAATGACACAACAGATTGCGCCAGCATCGTGTTCCCGTACCGCCCCATCCGCTTTGTGGCGAAACCTTAAGTGTTGTGCGTATACTATTACAAACTTGTATTAGTTACTAATTGATTAACCTTGTTAATAAAATACGTACTGGTGGGAGGCTTTCGCCGTGGCTAGTTACTACCCTACTGACAAGGACGTGCCGTCAAGCGATTTAGCGTTCCGGTACGATGTCGTGTGGAAACCGAAAGGGGTGTGGATTTCATCCTTACATCCATCCTAACAAGTTTGCCCGCTTCCATCTTAGATTGCATCATCACTTAACATCAGGTGTGATAGCAGTCAAGGGCTAACTTGTAGTCGATAAAAAAAACCTAAGTACCTACTTAAATATATTTTTAAAAGACAGATGCAATATAACCAGTTTTCTTTAAACAGGTTGCGAAACACGAATGAACATTTTAATCCGATTAATGGCTACGCAATACACATTCTATTGGGTCGTAGCAGCTTCGTAGAAGTGTAATAATGTTATAAAACTTGCGTGATGGAACTTTTATCATTTAATCGGACATTATTTCCGATATTATTCTCTCGATAACGTGTATTCGAGGTAGCATTTTCTTTTAAAACCTTGCGGATAAATTAAATTGATACGATACAATAGTTATTGGCCCGTAGCATCGTAGCAGTTTCGTAGAGCGTAAGTTATCAAACCGGCACGATTGGACTACGAATTTGTGTTGTCCAGGCTTTCGTCATTTTGTAAAGGATGTTTTTATATTCCTTGCCTTTGATAG
Source organism: Mycalesis mineus (assembly GCA_034621355.1). Classification (NCBI taxonomy): domain Eukaryota; kingdom Metazoa; phylum Arthropoda; class Insecta; order Lepidoptera; family Nymphalidae; genus Mycalesis; species Mycalesis mineus. Next base: position 15,687,244 of record CM067884.1, on the reverse strand, counting down.
AACGTAAATTTGGATATTGGATCGTGGTGGGAGGAAGCAGTTTACTTAGTTTTAGGCATTCAATCATCTAAGTGTGAAACGTAGTTCTTTACAATTTATTCAACAGTACAGACGGTATGAATATAACATATGTCCCCATTCAAATGACATTTAGCGGCGTAACAACTCTTTTCCAGTTACCCTTAAAATTTAATTTAGCATTATTAAATAGGAGTTTTAATATTACCTAGTAATAGAAGTATCGACTAACAAAGTTACAGCTTTTATAAAATAACGAAAATATGGCCATCACAGCCTCATTTACTTAAAATTAATTTTCGCAGTTGTGTTTTTAATCAAATATTGTGTCCAATATTTTGTACCTCCTACCTATGTAACGTGAAATGGGTAAGATTAAAAAATATAAAAAACAACCTATTTTTTTGGCTTCAAAATAGAGCAGGGTCGGGTTGGGTTCATGGACTAGCCTGTGGCCTAGCTGTATGATATAACATTGGCATTTTTTCAATTTGGTATTCTGCTCACGATATTTGTATTTAGAACAAATTAATTTTTACGTACTTTTACGTATATTTTACCTACGGAAGATGGTTTGGTATTACCTGTATTAGTAGACGGGCACGATTAGCACTTTTGTGTGTGAAAGCTTTGTTGTTTCCGCTTTTCTGACACTCTTTCAGTGTGTTATAATTTATTAGTATAAGAGTGTCGATGTCATACACACATAATTAAATAATTTAACAGTGTTTAACTGACTTTCTTTTACTTTCTACACACATAGATATAAAATTTTCACAGTACACACACAGGATCTTTTTTCGAACAATAAAAATCTAGTATTTCTTCAAATTGTGCTCATATAATAATAAATGGTGCTCACCTCTCTAGGCATTTTGTCGAGTCTCTCGATAGCGGTGAACTGTGCTAGGATCTGTTTGATAGTCGGTCGGCTGGGTGGTTGACCCCCGCCGCCACTCCACGCGCTCGCGGGTAGGTATATTTTATGCGCACCCTGAGAACATTATATGCTTTCAGTTGAAAATATTGAGAAACTTTACAAAGCTCCTTTTTTAGGATCGTTATTTTAGCTCAACTTTCTCTGTGCGTATAACGAGCTTACGTAAAATCTGTCTTCAACATTTAGGTTTTAATATTAAAAAAAAGTTGAATCAAAGTATTCGATCTTATTTTTTAAAATTTAGTAATAGTAGTAAACTGTAGTAATATAGAAATAAAGTTTGTTTTTATTGTTTTGAAAATGTAATAAATTTTCATTTTGAAAATTTATTAAGAAATGCGTTATTAAATATTATAGCGACGTTAAAGTTACAAATAAAATAATCGGCATATTTGGTTGAAATTTCTAAAATATATTCCTCTATAGTATATAAAAATATCGTATTCCTTTTACAAGTACTGTAGTTTGTGGTCTCTAGAGTACAGAATAGAGTAGTAAAAGCGCATTTGGCACAACAACCAAAAGCGTTCCCTAAGTAAAATGGTAACAAATGTAGAATTAAAGTTTTGCTAAATCATTTTTGCAATTTTTGCCCGTTTTAGGAAAAGTTGCAAAAATACCATAGTGGATGTTTTTCAATATTCATTATACGAATACACTGAAACGCAATAAGCGCGTATTTCTCCTATACATATATAAGGGAAATACTATTGGCTGACTTAGGGGGCGTCCATAAATTACGTGAGGTGTTTTTTTTAATTTTCTGCGCCTCCCTCCCCCCCTGGTGAGATGTCGTGAGATTTTATTCAACCCCCTCCCCCATCCCCGAATCTCACGTGAGATTTTTCAAAATGTGAGTTTCTTACGTAAACGCGTTGGATTGTTATTGTAAAAAGAAAAAAACAAATTTGCATCGCCCTTTTATTTACGACTAGTTAAGACTAGTAATCAAGTTTGCTGAGAGTTTAATTATAAGTGTTCTTTAGAAATCTTAAGCATGTACAATCTGGATTAAATAGACCAAAATAGTATAAATTTTTTTTGTTTGAATCAGAAAAAAAATTGCGTGATATTTGCCGAGACCCCCCCTCTCTCCAACGTAAGATTAGATGAGATTTGACTCGACCCCCTCCCCCCCTTAAACACCTCACGTAATTTATGGACGCCCCCTTACTGACTCAATACGAGATCTCGATAACCGCACTCGAATGACATGAAATAAAGTATAGTTACTCATTTTGCGATGTAGACGCTTGTACAGAAAGGGGATTTATGCGGGAGAAACTGCTGAGCACGGCTACTTAGTCATATAAACGAAAAGCCACTAACTTAACTATACAATCGATGCACTGGAAATTTATTTTAACTTGAAACCTCGGATCACAGTTAGTTTAATAAATGAGTACGGTAAAAAGCGCTACATTACCACACCCTCCAATTATGCAATCTAATGACGTATAAAATACAGTTGGTAAAACAAAACATCTGCGACTTACACTTTATACGGTGTAATATTCGAAACATTTTGTTATTTCGAAAGTACTTTTCGAAACATTACATTTTAAAAATCCTGTTTTTGTGAAGTATTAGTAATAGGACTGCCTTGTTGGTCTAGTGGTTAGCCTATGGGGCTTTGATCACGAGGTCATGGGTTCGATTCCTGGGTCGGGTCATGGAATTCTGAGCTTTTTCATTCTTCTATGAAATGTTCAGTACATTCTAAGGCTCCCCCCTCCCCCCCTCCGGGCTTAGAATGTACTGAACATTTCATGCACATAGGAGTTTGGAAGTTGGTGGTGTTACACCCCCGTGCCTCGGAGAGCACGTTAAGCCATCGGTCCCGGTCACTATCATCAACATCTAATAGTGATCGTTAATAAATGAAACATTATCACCCTAAGCCCGCCAACCCGCATTGGAGCAGCGTGCTGGGTCTACGCTCTATATCCCCTCTCTTACAAGGAGGGAGGCTTGGCCCTAATTGGCTGATAATGATGATGATTAGTAGTAGTAGTAGTAATAGTGTGCTAGAGTGGTAACCCTCCAAGAATATTTTCTTTTCAAAAGTACCTAAATGGCAGCTAAAGTGTAGCTTGGACAAGAAATCGACGTACGTATGCGGTAATTATTTAATATCAGTTGATACGCATATTATTTGCTCAGTACTTAATAATATGTAATCACAGCAAAACTAGTCATTAGTCTATGTATGTACTGCACTCCCGACAAAAAATATAACGACCCTAGTGGCCAGGCGCGAAGAATAAGACCGACACTACCATGGCAATAACCTATACTTTTATATTTTTATAATTCTAATTATAATCATACTCTATGATTTCAAGTTGTTTTTTATTCAAGTACCTTTAATAGGTCATGACAATCAGTGGGTAGTGACTCTATGTTCTCTTATGCTTTATATTTTTTTGGTCTGGGCTTCTGGGCTTAAATCGGTATTAACGGCCATTTAAGACCTATCCATTAAACCAAGGAGGTAGTTATTAATATTGCTATGTTATTGATTGTGTAGCAATAAAAATAAATCATGAATCTAGTTCTTATTATTAGTCCTACATATTTTTAGTCAAATGTTACGCCTTGGCCGCAATAATTATGTAGGCGATAATGTCAAGTAAAGAATGTCACCTACTCATTTGCGTAGATTTAAAAATAGCCAGGGTTCAATAAGGTTATTGTATCTAATTTTATCTATCCATTAATACTATTTCAAAATTTATTTTTGGCGGTATTTTCCAGTTACTTACGAGTTTTTTTAGTACGTACGACAATAGATACCAAAGGTTGAAATTACGTTGATGAAAATGAAATGAAAATGATATATTAATTGCCAACCCTGAAAATCAGTTCAAAGTGAAATACTCCAAAATGTAATAAAAACACAAGTAGTAAAGTTAAGTCTTATCTTAGATGTAGGTCGGTAATATTAAGCTACTTAGATGTCCAAGTGGCCCAATATTACATTTTTATTGTACATAAACATTGTATACGATAAAATTATGTTTGATTTGAAAAACTGGCGACATCATCAACGTGTATATGTTATAAGTTTTATTTTTAAATTACCTAACTTGGGAGTGGTTGATATATTATAAATATCTACGTGCACACTATCGTATTCAGTAACGATGTTTTATGACGCGTTTATTTTTCATCTCTACTTCTCCCTATCTAAAGTCACGTGTTAGACAAAGAGAGACAGAACTGAATTCGAATTTAGCGATATATAGTAGAGCTACAGCTTGTAATTTCACACATACCAGTATTTTTGGACTATAATATCTAATTTAATTTCAACATTGCCTACTGCCGGTACTTGATCTCAAGTCATACAATTATCTATTATTGTTCTTAATATTTTTTCTTATACAAATTAGTTAATGTATATACAAACTCACACACACACACACACCAAATAGAACGCTTTACGTATTTTGATAGGATGTCACTCTTTTGGCACATTTATAAAGTTACTTATAAGGAGCTTTATTATAAGTGTCTTTCTAATTATTTTCAGTTCGTAAATCATTACAAAAGAAAAATTGTTATATAAGTATCTATTTTAATTCCTTATTTCAGTTTCTAGTATTCAACATACAATAATAAACAACGAGTGCTTACCATCTTGTTGAAGAGTATAGCTCGTAAAAGGCCCGCGCCTTCCTGCACCACACTTAAGAGGTACGGCTCCCGCGCTCCGTCCACACCGATGTAGTTTTGATGCACTGCAATCAAATGTCTTTATCTACTCTCATATACCACTTCAATTATGAAATTAAAAACATAAGATTATAACTAAACACGAAAGAGCCAGCTAGTTTTTATAAATTCATTTTTGCTTAATATACCTACATATATAATACATTACGTAAAAATATCTGTATTATTAAATAATTTATTTACCATTTTAAACAACAAGATTCAGTTACCATCTAATATATTGAAAAACTAAGTCGTATAACTATAATGAAATCCTGTGGTGTTTATAAACAAATATGGTTTCTTTCTCAGAATCTAAGTTTGTTTGGAATATATAAGTATTTTATTTGATACATACATATATTCTTTCATTATAGTGTATAATTATAAACCAAAGCAATGTACGTCCTTGCAGAAAAATAATAGATTTCAATTTCAAAAAAGTCACTTTACAAGCCTGTTTGATTTGATTCTCTCAAAGAAATCAGAAACATTCCTACTTTATAAAGGTGTGTTTTATTTCTGAAATCGTTGGAACGTTTATATTATGAGCTTAATTTCTTTTAAGACGAAACTTATTATCACGTTTCAATTACGAGGAGTTTAGGAGATCTTTTGAGCTAGCTTCAAGATTATTGAACGTCTTTATAACATCTTGGCAAAATCTCTTTTAATATATAAAAGATATTTCGTACATAAAATTGGATTTCTTTCAATGGATTTGGTTGATGCCTACTTTATTAAACCATACAGAAATACTAGAACCGAAATAATACTAATAAAGTTTTTTGCAGCTACGAGAATTAATTAATTTATTGAAATATGTTTTATTAAATAGGCTATGTGGACGTGTTGTTATAATAAGAGTAAAATAAATCATATTTGTATTTGATCTAGTCATATTACTCTAGTCAGTAAGTTCAAAAACGTGAAAAATAGAGATTAAGGTCCTAAAAATATGAGCGATGGCTCATTCGATTCGGAATCACCTCTAGAAAAATTATTTTTAAGGATTTTGGTGCAGGTTAAAAATTGCAATTGTTATTAACAAAATAAGATGAACAAAAATGATATTTCGTTGTTTATTAATAACTTAAAAATATTAAGATTTAAGCAATTTTGAAAAAAGCTCGTTAAAGACGAGGAAATTTCCAATAAAAAAGTCTTGACTCCCGGAACTCTATCTCTATCATTTATAATTTTAATTAGACGTTCAAAATAGGGTTCCGTGCGGCATTGTTACGGCATTCGCGCGTCGCCACTAAAAAGATTTCAGCAATAAAAATAATTTTTTTATAACATAAAATATGATTTTAAAATTTTGAAAAAATTATAGTATCTTCTTAATACTTGAAAGAATCGAGCCCTGAAGAAAAAAAAATTTAATCATCATTTTTCAAAAAGTTATTCAATTGTTAACTAACAATTTTTTTCCCAATTTCCATTGACATAAACAATGGAATGAAAGGTATAAATAATTGGCCTAAAAATTCTAAACTTCGTGGAACCCTGTTGATATAATTATGTACTTTATAAGATTCTGCGGTAAATTTTCATAAAAGTTAATTAATTTGTTAATTTTGATTTTTTAAAACTATTATACTAGTAACTTATATATAACTAGTAAAGATTAGCAAATATAATTTTTTGATAGTAATTAACACACCTACTAAAGTTAATAATATAATAGTAAAAATATAAAAATAAAACAAATGAATTTACTAAAAATGATTATCCGGTTAAATTATATGCGGTAGAAGTGGTTGCGATGTGTACCTACTAGCAAAATTATACTGAAACTACTTAATTCCTAAACTACTAAATCTGTAGAAGTTCTTTATTAAAACGGGTATCCAAAGGAACACTAGCACGCCCCTATGATGTTTTAGCTGGGTGCGCAAGCGGTCGTTTAAGCCTACACCCGTATCACAAGTCACGGGATCTGCTCGGAAGTTTTCTGGCACCCACACAGTGAATTCAAGCAAAGCTAAGAAATTATTATCTAGCCGACACAATGCCGAGGTGGACAAAGCAGCACCACCAGGTTAAAATAGCTTTAAATGTTTCACCTGCACCTTTGGGTTGTTTTCTAAATTATTTTCTAACTGTATTCTACATAAGTATATCTTTTCGAACTTAACGGACATAAATTTAAAATGAAATAAGATTGAGGCATTATAAAACATTTTTTAAACTCTAACAACGCTGAACAATACTAAAGCACAAAATTACCTAATATTAAGGCTATAATTTACGAAAGGGGCTGCTTAGAGAATATTATGTCAGCGGTTTCCGTAGTCGAGATCCCTCAGAGCACTATACGCGTCTTGCAATAATACCCCTAACTCCTGTTATACTCCGAAGGGTGAGATTATAGATTTAGGGTAGCCAAGTATTTTCTGAGTAGGTATCTCCTCGACATTTGTAAGGATTTATAGCTTAAGGTACAGGAAATTAAGTGGTGATGCGTTCAACAAAAATACCCATAAGCCCTTCTATAAAAAATATTTATACGTGTGACTCAGCTTGCTTTATTCTGTTTTGTCCGGATAACATTTTTTCATCCGGTCTTGATGAAAAAAACCCATGTACTCGTATTGCTCTATATTTAGCTTAACTAAATACCACACCAAATCGAAAATCTGCATGGAAAGAAGAGCACTTAACAGATAGACAGAAGGAAAATAAATTCAAAGATTGTTTTTTTAGTAAGTGTAGGTAGGTATATCAATAAAAGTCCACCACACGTAATTATTTACAACAGAGCCGCATTTAGCACATATTCAATTGTCGAAGCTTCGGATAATGCTGATGCAGGTTGTCATAAAATAAAACTTTTTAATGCCAAACGAAATTGGAAGTTTCAAATAGTTTATTTTATTAGATCATTCTGTTTAGTCTGCGTTTTGCGCTCTTACATTTATGTGTTTGTATTCATGACGAAGTAGATAGTATATAACTATTAAATTAAAAATTTAAAAAACCCCCGACCCAAACTTTGGTCATTCTTCAGCAAAAATATAAATCGGTTTATCCGTTTTATTCCGGCATTCCAGGGTTTTCTATGCCACATCCCATTTCCAGCATCAGGTCTTCGTCAATTAGAAACATGAAAAGAACAAGTCAAGACAAATTCAACGAGCCCAAACTCGATGGGTTTTTTTATTTTTTTTTATAGTGCTACACGCCTGATGGTAAGCGAAGATGTAGCCTACGGTGAAACGCGCTTGCCTAGAAGGTGCCTATTCACTCTTGACTAGAAGATACCTATATTGTAGGTGGTAGGGAAAACGTGAGCTGGAAGGGCATTCCATATTTTCGCAGTTCGAATCAGGAACGAGGAAGCGAAAAGTTTTGTACGCGTCCACGGAATATCGACTACATATGGGTGCAGACTACTACGATGCCTAGCAGTTCTATGGTAAAAGGGCGAGGGGGGAACTAGATCAAAAAGTTCCTGTGCACACTCTCCAAAATATATTGTGTAGAAAACCTTCAGACAGGCAACTTTTGGGCGATGATCAAGTGTTTGCAGTTTTGCATTGCATAACGCCTCGATACCAATGATTCTTCTAGCGCGGCGATCCACCGAATCCAACGCAGCAAGCTGAAAGGTAGACCAGTTCCAGAAGACTTAGTATTTCAAATATCAGATCACACACATGCATTCAAGCAAACTTAGCGTGTAACATTTCTATCACATCTAACAAACGAACTGATGACCTTGAAAACCTGAACTGATTTCCACCAAACATACCTAAGAACACTCTCGACTGATATACCTTTCAAACAAAAAAAAAACCGCATTAAAATCGGATCATCCGTTTAGGAGTTACGATGCCACTGATAGACCTACACATACATTTACACAGCCACGTCAAACTTATAACACCCCGTCGTTTTTGCGTCGGGGGTTAAAAACAGTATGTAATAGCTCATCCAGGGTTGAACTCATTAAAAAAAGGTACAATACCTTTTTTTTACTCATTAAAAAAAGGTACAATACCTTTTTATTTTAAAAGTCAACCAAGTGCAAATTATATTCAAAATATTCAAAATACTAAAGTCAGACTTAAACAAAAAACAATTCCATACTTTTTTAGTAAAATGAAAAACAAAGAAACTGTATTTAGTACTGATATTACTGAAAATGTTAAAAATAAGTTTTTTCTTGAATAGCTTAAACTCAAAGATTACGTTATTGCATCAAAATATAGCAGGGGCCCTAAGTAAGCAAGAAATATTTGAAATAACGTTAGAGGATCTTGTCAAAAGTGTAGGAGACATTGATATAATTTGCTTGACAGAGACTTTTATGAAGCGTGGTTCCGAATCGAACTTAAATATTAAAAATTACAAATTGGTAGCATCTTACTCAAGGACTTCGCAACGAAGAGGTGGGAGTTGTATATTGGTAAAGAATCATTTGGAGTTTAAACCTATTTCGCCTTCAGTCAGAGCAATATCTTACATATTTGAGTGCTGCGCAACTGAAATACCCTTATTTAACGCTATTATTGTTTGCATATATCGTATACCAAATTCTAATGTTAATATTTTTTTGCAAAACTTAACAGATTTAACATTATCATTGCTCAAAAAGAATAAAAAGAACATTATTTTGTGTGGCGATTGGAATATAGACTTTTTAAATAAGAGCCCATCAGTGCAAGAAGTCCAATCAGTTTTAAAAAACTGCAATTTAACTAATCACATTATGAGTCCTACTAGGAAAAATCCTGTATAGATGTTATTGTTAGTAATATGCCCGATGTGAGAGCTGAATTACATTATGTCGGCTTATCAGATCATGAGACCTGTCAAACTATCACTTTTAAAATACCAAATAATAACAATAGTAAGATCAAATATCCATATTGGTTTGAATTAAGACGAGACTTCAATAAAGATAACATTAAAAAATTTCGTGAGTGTATGTCATCGCTGTCTTTAATGAAATACTTACCAATGATAATACTAATAGTGCTTTTGAATCATTCCATGATACGCTTATATTGTTTTATAAGTTATGTTTTCCGTTAATTAAAAGAAGAATTAATCCAAACAATACGGCAAAATCATGGATCACCAAAGGTATAAGAAAGTGTTGCATTCATAAAAGAGTTTTGTATTTATCGTACCGTTTATCAGCTGGTAATAAAAAAAATAATAAAGACAAATATAAGAAATATACTAAATTATTTAAAAAATGTATAACACAGGCGCAGAATTTGGCGAACTCTAAGTACATTTTACAATCAAATAATAAATGTAGGGCTTCCTGGGATATAATAAAAAAATATACTGAATCTAAAATAGACTATAAAATTCAGGAAATTAGTAGAATAAAATGTGACAATATTGAATATATAGATGCACATGACATAGCGGAAATATTTAATAACTTTTTTATTAATTTAACCAATAAAAAATGCCATCCATCCTCATTAACAAATAACATTAGTAATAATAAAGACAGCATTTTTATTTATCCTACTGACGAATATGAAATATGCAAAACTATTATGACACTTGATAATACAAATGCTACAGGGTATGACGAAATTATTACGAAGGTAATTAAAGCCTGTGCTAAACACTTAGCATTACCTCTGACTCACATAATTAACACTTCAATTTTAGAGGGCAAATTTCCATCCCGACTTAAATACTCAGTCATTAAGCCAGTGCATAAAAAAGGTTCCTTAACAGAACTCAATAACTATAGACCTATAACTCTTATACCCATCATTGCCAAAATTTTTGAAAAAGTGATGCATAAAAGAATATATGAATTCAGTTCAAAACAAAAACTGCTAAATTCTCAACAATTCGGTTTTTTGAAAAATAGTTCAACGTCACTAGCTTGCTTTACCCTTACGAAATTAATTACTGAAAGTCTTAATAGTAAAATTCCTATTGCTTGTATTTTCTTAGATATGTCAAAAGCGTTTGATCTTGTCTGTCACAAAACGTTGTTAAATAAACTGTCTATGTATGGAATAAGAGGCAATGCACACAATTGGCTTCAAAGCTATTTAAGTAATAGACAACAGTGTGTGCAGATATACAAAATATGTGGCAATACGAGAAAACCTTATGCATCAACTTATCAGACAAATTTGCAGACGATACAACTCTAATATTACAATGTAAAAATAAAGATACATTTGAACACGAAGTCAATGAAAGTTTAAATAATGTTGCTAATTGGTTGAGTCAAAATAACCTTTCATTAAACATTAATAAAACTAAATATATGCAATTTCTGACATATAACAGTTCTCCTATAAAAATAAATATCAAATGTAATAACATAAACATTGAACAGGTTGATCACACTATGTTTCTAGGAGTAGTGTTGGACAAATTCTGTAATTGGAAACAGTACGTTGATTATTTATGTAATAAACTAGAGGACGCCCGCGGTTTCACCCGCGTAGTTCTCGTTCCCGTGGGAATTTCGGTATAAAATGTAGCCTATGTGTTATTCTGATGTATAAGCTATATTGTGGTAAAGTTTCATTCAAATCCATTCAGTAGTTTTTACGTGAAAGAGTAACAAACATCCATACAAATTTTCGCCTTTATAATAGTAATAGGATTGGATAGATTCGTGTATGTTCTCTATAAACTTAAAAGGGTAATTTCAAAAGAGGCAGCACTCAGTGCTTATCACGGATACGTCTCCTCTCCCTTACGCTACGGTCTTATCTTGTGGGGTAATTCCGTTGATTTCATAAGAGTATTCAGAATACAAAAAAAATGTATACGGTGCATATGTGGTGCAGCTGATCCTCTGCAGTCCTGTAAACCATTGTTTAAAAGTGAGAACATTCTTCCTTTGCCATGCCTTTATATTCTTGAGCTATCTGTTTTTGTCCATAACCATAGAGACAAATTCTTTAACGTGGAAGATATATTGACACGACCAAATAGATTTAAAAATAAGCTTGTAATACCAAGACAAAGAATCAACATCTATAAAAATAACGCTTATTGTATGGCCATACGTATTTATAACCATATACCGGAGAGTCTAAAAAAGTTCAATGCGGCTCAATTCAAAAGAAGAATGTTCAAAATACTTTTGGATAAAGGATATTATTCTATTGACGAGTTCCTTAAGGATAAATATTTTGTTATTGACATAATTTAATTTATTAACTGACATTTATATAATAATCATGAAATTAAATTATTGTAAATTCTTTAAAAATAATGATAATTGTATTATAATGATTGTTTGCATGCCTATCTGGCAGAATGTGCTAAGCCTCTTTAATTGTATGAACATCTTTGTATTACCACATTCTCGCAATAAATGAATTTGAATTTGAACTACCCCCATCTATGCTTCACGTAGAGGAGTGTATAGTAAATTGGTCGGTTTTTAGTCTTTAGAATTTTGCCTTGTTATAGGCATGTTTTTTCATTGAAAATCAGGTGGGCCATCGGATTGATCCGTCTACTGTTGGTATAAATAAAAAGTCCTTGTAATATAATTCAATCGAGGATAGAAATCGAGTGAATCGTTGTATATTTTCTATTAATGTTGAAGCAAATTGATGTACAGAGATTAATTCTATTAAGGCAATTGCTAGATTGTCTTTTGCAGTCTTATGTTATGTATAAATCAAAGGTTGAAAATAAAGGAAAAAATTCTTTTTGGTCCTAAGGCAGGCGTAAAATAAGTAGGGCAGTGTCGTATGTCAACATGCTCTGAATATTTCTTTATATTATCTAACTTGACACTTGTCTACTGTCGTATTTTATGTTTATTCCCTCTTTCTGGCAATCTTGAAGTAGTATTTAACATATTATTTAAATTTCAATGGATGTTTGGTGATTTTGAAGAAGATCGCCGGTTGTTTTTTGCGTCTAAGTTAGGTTAAGGTACATCCTGCGATGGATATTTTATTTCTAACTACGACTAGTACACGCATTATCATCCACGTTATATATGCGAACGAAAAAGTTTACTTAAAACTTTTATCACCTTTCTCACTTGCCTTCAAATTAATCACCCAATTCCACCAAAAAAGTTCAAATTTCCTAAAATCCTTTCTTATATAGTAAGTCTCTATATCTATTAATCCAAAGTTAATGAAAGCTATATGAAAGATTTAGAAATTGATCTCTTTGTCCTTTAAAAGAAGATGTGTGAAGCAATTAATAGCTATACGCCGCGAAGCTCTTATTAAATCGGGACTGGGAAGTTTGCCATCCTCCACTTTAGTGGAAAAGTTGCTACGTGTAATGCAGATAACGTTATGTAATGGTACTCTGAACGTACCTCATGTCGCAAAACTAATTTCATTGTTACCGTTTTTACACAGTTATGGTTCTCCTATTTGTGTTTATTAAGACGATTAACAACTCCCTTTTTGTATTTGCTTTTTGTATTTTAAAAGCCGTGGAACCCAATCCACCCAGACACTCGAATTGTGAGTTAGCGCAATTGAACATTGTAGAGCCAACATTTCTTGAGCATGCTTCGGCTTAGCTTGGAAACATATCGTATCTCATACGTAGAAGGTTTTCTGTCGCATCACGGTGACTGTCTTGCTTGGTAATAAATTATTAAATGTCGATACCTGAAAGTATGTTGATTCAAGTTATTGGAGTAGGTATAGAAACTTAGTGATTGTTACTAGTTACTGAACAATAAGTAATTAATATTCCCTTAAAGTTCAAAGGTACATTTTAGCCGCCTCGAATAAAATTGGAAGGAAATATGTCACCCTCACTCGATCAAAGCTTTGAGAGATTTCGTTGTTCAATATAATAAAGGTACCCACTTCTCACGAAATAGAACCAAATAATACCTTTATGTTTTATTGTACGCTACATTTACTGGAATTTTACGATACTGTTTTTTAGAAACATTTTATCAAAATTTTTCACTACTAATACCAACACAATCGGACCTGAGTAAAACTCTGTAATAAACTCAGTCATGCATTGATTTGGTTAACACCAATATTTTTTCAATACTTCTCCTACTGTTAAACGTTCCTCTAAATAAAGTTCAACGTTGCATATAACACTTGTGACTTACAATATATATTTTATATTAATACATATAAATGTAGGTAGCCTAAGTTCCTTAGCTTAGGAAAAAAATATCAAACGTTAGTTCAACGCTTACTGAAATATTTCTATTGAAAGAATTTAGAATAATATGAATGAGCTCGCGAGGAGCTACTCAGCGTGAATCAGGCCAACTCACCGCACTTACTACCCCCCGGGGTGGTACAGCAATTCGCAATATTATCACTTAACAGTCTCTTGTACTACGAGAGTTCACAGATTCCAAACGATTGGTACTGATCTATACTATAAATATTAGTAATATTATAAATGCGAACGTAACTCTGTCTACTCTGTTTGTTACTCAATCACGCTTGGGCTGCAGAAATGGTTTAAATGAAATGTATTACAGAGATACATAAGAGCCTGAGAAAGGACATGGCTACTTTTTGTCGAACTATCACAAAAAAAGAATTTCTTGCGGACGGAGTCGCGGGCATACGCTAGTATATACATCGAAAAGTCTGACGACTTCCGTGGCGCAGTTGTATGCGCGGTGAATTTATAAGACGGAGGTCCTGGGTTCGATTCCCGGCGAGGCAAATTGAGATATTTCTTAATTTGTCTTGGTCTGGCTGGTGGGAAGCTTTCGCCATGGATAGTTACCACCCTACCGACAAAGACGTATCGCCAAGCGATTTAGCGTTCCGGTACGAAGTCGTGTAGAAACCGAAAGGGGTGTGGATTTTCGTCACACTCCTAACAAGTTAGCCCGCTTCCATCTTAGACTGCATCGTCACTTAACATCAGGTGTGATAGCAGTCAAGGGCCAAGGCCAAGGGGCTGTAGTAGATAAAAAAAAATCTCGTACTACAGTACTTAAAATAAAAATGTTAGCAATAAAATCAAGCAAAAATAGTTTTTAATATTATTTGTTGTTTAATATTTCTGTAGTTGTGTTCTAGTACTGAGGTACGAGTAAAAGTAACAGAAGTTAGACATTATTCAACAACTATTTAAATTTATATAGAAAGATTTTACAATGATTTTAATGAACTACTTTACAAAATTCAGGTCGATTCAACACACTCACGACCCCCCGGGGTAGTACAGCAATACGCAATATTATCGCTTACTAGTCTCTTGTATTACGAGACACGAGGTTATAGATTTAGGGTTGGAACGACTACGATTGACAGTGATTTGTAATAAAAGAAGTAGGCGACAAATATGGTCGACATCACGAGGTTACGCACAACATTTTTCTGGAAATAATACGATACCTACTGTTGCTTACTTGAGCACCCCTGCGGGTCTATCCCCTCTCCTAAAAGAAGAGAGGTCTGGCCCTCTAGGGGAACGTAAGTAGGCTAATAATGACGATGATGGTGATTTCTTAACTATTCAAAAATAAAAAACCTTTAGGAACATTGTTAACAATCACGCCTACCTGATAAAAGCTAAATGAGAGAAAAATATACAAGTAAACGAAATCTAACTGTAAGCTTTGGAATTTTCCATTCCTTGCTTTTTTCTGCGAATTACGGTAAATACTGGCAATTGCCAAGAAATGTCTTCGTTATTTAGGGTATTATTATTATTATTATTATTATTCTTTATTTGTATACCACACACATAAGAAGAATACAGATACAAACACAAAATACATAAGGAATATGTAGAATACAAAAGGCGGCCTTATCGCTTAGCAGCGATCTCTGCCAGGCAACCTTAGGCTTAGGAAAAAATTAAAGAAAGGTCTGCAGGTGGTGTACTTTTAAAATATACATACATACAAATAGTTACATACTAATACCTAAATCAGACTACACAGATAATACCTATGATAAATACAATATGTCATAAAATAAACTAATATATATTCCTACATTAACATGTCATAAGAACATAAACAGATAGTCATCTTTAATATATAAAATAATGACTCTTAACTGCTTTTTTGAAAATATAAAGCGATTCCGACTCACGTATGCCTACTGGGAGTGCATTCCATAGCTCTATAGCACGCACAGCAAATGATTTTTTATAAAACTTACTTTTATGGTACGGCATACACAGAGTCAGAGCCCGACAAGGTCTAAGCTCTGATTGCACTCCTAGGAATGAAAATTTATCTTTTAGATATGAAGGAGAATTTTGATGAAATAGCACACAGTACAGAAGCGAAAGAATATGTAGATCCCGGCGCCGACGAATAGGAAGCCACTTGAGTTTCTGACGAAATTCAGATATATGGTCATATTTGCGCAAGCCAAATATAAACCGAATTGCTAGATTTTGAAGTCGCTCAGGGTATCCCTGTTGAATAAAACATAATATAGCGTGTGTTTATTGAATCGTATAAAAGCGTTTTCGGGGTAAACAAAATATTATATCTGTCATTCCAACAATGATCATATAATTATAAATCGTTTAAGAATAGTTTACTACATTTATCTTATATCTATCTTTTAAAAGTGTCACGTAGAATTAATTTTTTATGGTTTGTAGGTTTATACCTACTTTCTTGCGAACAAAGTCACGGGTGTCCGCTAGTTAATTATAAATGTTTAATATTAATGTAACTCTTGTTTTTATACTATATCCTACGACGAAATAATATGGACTTGGGCTCTGTAATATGGAGATTATCTAGCAAGAAGTGCTCAGTAGTAATTATAAACAATTGATAGTGACTAAAGAGTCATACAGAGTTGGAGCAGTGTAGTGGTTTTAAGCCCCAAATACTCTGTTCCATAAACCTAGGCTGATAATAACAACTATTGCTCAAATTAAATGTAAATATATAGTAGTATACCGTCAATTATGTTTCAATCTTGTTTTTAAAAAAATCGCTACCTCTTTTAAATTAATTCCTTATTTAGTTTAGTGTGTACTAATTACCATAATATTTTGCGGCAGCTTGCACTCACTAGAGAAGTACTTAAACTTTCAGATCTTAAATTTACTCTGGAGATTTTGTAACTTAAATAAAACTTTCTATTTCCATGGTTCCTTTACGGATTATTTAATATGTAAATATTTTAGCGTTCATCATTAATTTTATCAAAGTTTGCGTAAAGATTGCGAAGGAAACACTGTTCAATTAGCGTTTCAGTAAAATTCATCGGGTTATATTTGGAATATATCTACATTTTATATTCAAATATTAATTTCAAAACTGTTTATTACATATGTCCGTTTCTATCTATATCTGTAAATAGGTTTTGTTATAGAAAATCTTAGGTTAAGGAAACCCGGGAAGTTAAAAAATAAATTTTAAAGTGCTACATTTTATCCAAATAAGTACTATTACTTGTACAGAATAGGGATGTATATCTGTGAAACCGTATGTATGTATTTGATTTAACGCCATCCACAAAAGTTTTTTTGTACTCTATCTGCGACCAGGACTTTGAGATATGGTGGGAGAATATTTGTCATGTTGAGGTCGATCCTCATTAGAAGTCGGTAGCTTATATTGTAATTCCCGGTTTCAATTGTCCAGGTCTAGTATATATTTCCATTAAAAACATCTCGTTCTACCGTCGGTCGGTTTTTGGTCGACACTTTCAGAAAGGCCCAAAAATGTACGCAGCCTGAATGTTCTTCTTTGCTGCTATTCGTAAATTAAAATAACAATATTTCCAGGCATGAAACAAATATCATTTCTGAAATTATAAATATCAATTCGCGTATAAATGTGGTACCTAAGGGTAAATGATTTTGGAAAAACATGTTCACACCTCTCGAAAGTCAACATGCTACGCACGTACGCGCGAGATTACGCGCGCGGACGTGGTGCGGTTTCCTTCACATTTGAACAGAACGGCAAAAGAGAGCGTTTATTTTCATAAATTTTCCATTTCCTCATACCGGTATAAAAAGCCAGCCGAAAAGTTAATTATACGTGAATTCTTTTCCATGCCTATGTGAAAAAATTGAGCTTATTGTTACAAGTATATTAAAAAAGCTTCAATATTGAGATGTAAAAACAAGTTTTTGTAATATAATTTGATTTTTTTATATAGAACATTAGTTAAAATTACCAGATGTTGTCATGTTTACATATGGATTGTGATACTTCCACCGAATTTTTAACGAGTTCAATACCTCCAGAAACATTGTAGTTTTACGATACACGAGTGGCATCAAAATACATACTATGTAACAGTCAAAATGCATTCCCTTGCTGCTTAAAGTTATGAAACTCTATATATTATATATTTAGTAAAGATGTGATATCTTTATTGTGAAACTGTATCTGTTTATTGTACTCAGATCTATATATTATATTATGGGTATTTGTTGGAAGAAAGAATAAACAAATAGAAAACGAGTGAGTGGTTACAATCTTGTTAATATTTATTGGATTCTCACAAAGTGAATTGTATCAATCCAATAAATATTAACAAACTGTATCTCGGGAGGAAATATTTGCTTTATTTATCACAAAATAGGTATGGCAATTTGATTAAACTGGGAATAAAAAGTTTATTTATTGTTTTGAAACAATGATAGCTCGTTAGATCAGGGGTTGATCGGATGGGCTACAGATTATGGTAGTCCTGGATTCACGTCGAGGTAGGTCTACAAAAATTATTGTGCTGTGGTTTTTTACAAGAAATTTATTGTAGTAGCCCAGACTAGTTCTAGGGAACCTCAAGAACTACTCGTGCGTACTGGATGTATTGAAGGTAGAGAAAGTAAGAAGTTCTACCAAGTGTAAGCTTTTTAGATAGAGCTGCACGTTTAAGACAACGTGGTAAATTATTTAGAAATGTCGATTATCAGAAATACTCGACTAACGCTTCAGATCAAGTTAAGATTGGTTGGTTGTTAGCTAGACAAAGTACGTTTCAGAAATCTGATGATATGCGTCTAGGGTTATAAAGTTGTAAGCCTTTTAAAACCTTTTTTATAAGTTTTAAATAATTTAATTGGTTGCCCTAAACGTGCCCAATATAAAAGGCTTCATACGTTATTTGTATTATCGTCAAAACGATTCAACAAACAGAACATATATACAATACGAACTCACTTTTTCCGAGAAAATATTTGAAATACCATCGCGTCTGGAACTCTGGATTTTCAAGAACTGGAGCGCTGGGTGGTCCGAATAGCTGAAACAAATATTACGCCGTCACAAATTGTATGTGAATGATATAAATAAAGAATTCGCGTGCGACGACCAGACGACGGGCAGTCTAGCAGCTGCTTGTAACGTGTCCACACTGACTCGCCCCTACTTACTATTTCAATAAACCAAAGTCTATAAAAATCTGTAGTTTATAGTTGAGCCAAAGATACCAAGGAAAATAAATAAATCATTCTTGAAAAACTGACAGTATTTTTGCTTTAATTTTTCCAGGATATCATCATCAGATCCTAACGTAACGACATGGGATAAGTGTGCCCTTTCTAATAAAACAAGAATTATCAAAATCAAACTACTCTGTAAAAAGTTATGCGTGCTCAAACATAAAAAAAAATATATCGTGTCGAATTGAGAACCTCCTCCGTTTTGTTTCGTATGTTTAAAAATAGGTTCTCCGCCAAATTACGCCATCAGTTTGAGACAAAATAATTGTATTGCCAAATTACTATTAAATAACAATATTGAATAATATATATAATATAATAAATAGCAATATAGAGGACGATTTAAACAACAGTAATAAAAATAATCATTAAACAGCAGCAATAAAAGTAAAGTAAGAATGTAATACTTATATGTCAAATATAAATAAATAAAATTGTTGCTATAAAAACAAAAAACCTTGTTTTCTCTTTTCAGTTCATAACTTCTATGCAGTCGGGTTTTTTGTTTTTATAATAATAATTTAATTTGAGACTTTTTTGTTTTAGTTTATGGTATAGAAATGGTACGGTAAAATGGCAACATAAACATGATATGATATTTATATATTTGAAATGGTCTTTTTACGACCTTTCATTTCATACCCACATTGCTAAGATAAGAGAAAGAAATACACACATCCCCCCATTTTTCCCCCATTTACAGCACCATTTTGAAAATTTATATAGCCTATGTCACTCCCACTATTTTAACCAATTTAACGACACCTCACCTGTCAAAATCCGTTTAGTCGTTTAGGCTGTAGCGCGTGCCGAAGAAATGGACATACATACATACATACATACATACATACGCTCGCAAAACATAACCCTCATTCTGACGCAGTCAGGTAAAAAACAGACGTTTATATGTTTCACATTTAAATACGTTTAGTTGTTTAGCGTGAAATTGTACTCAACGACAAAACAAATTATTTTTAGTTATATTTATAGGTAATTATGATCTCTACATTAATACTTACTCGTAAAATTGATTAAATTTAATAACTATTGTGTTCGCTTGACGATGTAAATGAGAGTTCGTTACAAATTTTCCTAAATATGTGACAAAGATTAAAGTTTATTACAAGTACGTAATCAACAACATTCCCTGTATATTAGAAGTCCGATCACGTCCTCTGTTAATGGTGAATGACGCAGCTGAACCGTTGTCAATCGAAGTTTTTCGATTAGGTTATAGTTAAGCAAGTCTGTCGATTCAACCGGTGGTTTTCCACTGCTGCATAAACGATTGTGTAGAGTTTTCTAATATTTAAAATATAACACGTTTAACGTCTCTAGTACATACTGAATGGCTAAGTCTGATTTAGATATTGCCTATTATGCAGTGGTATAGATCGATAAATGTATTAATAAAAAAATATCTACTTAACAATAATTTTCGTTTCGTAATAAGGAACAAAATCATTAATTCTACGAGTCTTATGTTATAAAAAGTCAAGTTAGACTATAGCTATTCAATTTGATAAATACACAGAATAGTAGAGTATCATCTCCATCCAATCAAGAATATAAAATACGCCTTGCATACTACAATTGAAATGAATTAAAATAATATTAGTGCGACCTGCCAGAAGTCTTCAGTAGAACTATAATATTCATGTTCATTTAGAACATGAATATTATAGTACTGCAATTTGTGCATGCATGATAATTATAAGTTTTGTGGCGGAATACTTAAATTAACGTAAATATATCCAAAACTCACCTCATCTTTTTCTCCAAGCGAGTTGCCATTTTCGAGGCGGTACCGTCGTACGACTGTGTCTGCCGCGCCGCCTGCCTCGATTGAGGCCGACAACTACAAAGATAAAATAAATCATTAGTGTTCAATTGCACAGATTATTACAAAATCGATTAAAGGATGTAAGATCTAAATACTACTCATCATAATCATCGTCATATTGTCGGTACTAGTGGGTTAACTACCAGGCTGCTACTGAAAATTTCTTATAAGAAAAAATCATATAGAAATAAAGATAAAAAGAAAGTTGTGTACAGTACACCTCTACTAGTATACAATAGACGACCTTAAAGTACCTATGCGTGTAAAAAAAATTTAGGACTCGTCGCAATACACGCCGTAATACATATTGACTGCTAGTCTATCATTGAAAAAAACTGCATGTAGGAAAAAGAGAGATTAGAGAATTACGAGTATTTTTGTGATTAATTTTTGTTATATTCCTATTTGGCTTTAACGTATGTAATGGACGCAATGCACTGACTGACGTAAACCTAGAAGTTCACGATGAGAAACGAGGTCACGAATAAGAGCCCCGGATAGGTTCGAAATTAGCCGGGCTATCTCGATAAATTTCGTACGTGAGTATTGCCGGTATGATACTCTGAGGAGAACTTCTCTATTAGGTTTCAAAGACGTGGGAGTTGTGAGATATGACTTCCGGTTCTTAATTATTGAAATTAGTACTTGTAATGAAATTTTCAAGTTTGCTTTCGGTCGAATTTAAATAAGGATTTATTTCAAGGAAAGTAAATTAAAAATTTAAAGAAATTATTACAGTCAGCCAAATTATGACCTTAGCAATGTCACAATATTACGCAAGTATACAATTAGTCAGTAAAAATAGCAAAATTAAATTAAATCGAAAGCTTGTAAAATAAAAGCTTGTAATGCCTCGACAAATTTATGTATTATTGCTAATTTAGTATTGTCCCGATTTTTGTTTTGCGTTTTATTCAGGTATGATTTATAACCTAAGAATATTTATAAATGTATAAATATGTACGAAATACCCGGGTTTGGACGCACAGTACAAGGATATTTGTGTTGAACCCGCGCTTCTCAAACATAGCTTGTTGAACGCGATCTCATTTCCCGAACTAAATTCAATTCGTCTCCGTAATATTGAGAAAATGTTCTATTTGCTTGCGAAATAGCTATTACGAATTTGGTTGTGATTTGTCATTGCTTATTCTATTTTAACCTTGGTTTATATTATTGGCCTTGAGTGTCGATGTTGGTGACCTTTTAGGCGCAGATGTACGTTGTTTACTTTTTTAAGTAAGATTTATGAGGTCTTTGGCTTCACTCTCAGCTCGGGTTAATTAAAAGGTTTATAAGTGTAATTTTAAAAAGTTGAATGAGCTATCGTTTTTAATGATTATTATTAAAAATGTCATATAGAACATTATATTTTTAAAGATTGTATTATCAGATGATTAATACCGACATGACGTTTTTAAAAATATAGGTCGTATATAGCCCAATATTGTTTCGATAGTTGTTTCAGTGAATGGTTTTATAGTGAAAAGCAGAATATAGAAAGCTTTAATCGTCTTTAACGCTTTCTGTATCTATATATGTATAGGGGCGTGTATTTACGTACTATCTCAATAATTGAGCAACCAATGGTGTACTGCTATATCAACAGTTCCAGAACGGGAGAATTGATTTTGCCTATATATTTCTTAATACACAATGTCTTTTTAAGATCGGATGCAAATGAAATAGATGCCAAATTGCGAACCTCGCTCTTTTTTGAAGTTTGTTAACAACCAATATATTAAATGCATTGACTTATATTTTGACTCGGTAAATATTACAATGCACAGTCTCGTAGTCGTTTTAGCTGCTAAAACCATCGTCCCTTGCGAGCTATACAGTCTCGTACTACGTGTACATACTCATATATTCTCCGTGAACAAATTTCCGGCCGAGACCGCTGATTTCCATATTATAATATTGTTTGTTGACTTCATTCGTGAAATTATTTACATAAAATGTGTAAATTATGTTTTTCTATTAATCTATGTTATGTGAAGCACAAGCATCAAATTTCTGATTTAAATTAATTAGGTATAGTACCTACTTACGCATATGAAAAAGTTTTACAATCTGTCTATTGTAGATTAAAATTTGGCAAAAGTTTAACTTACTCTTACCCGGACATTCACTGTCACATAGAGCCTTGCTACTAATTAATGTATGCGTTATGTTTGCCATAATATTTGGTACAACTTATATCATGTACATAAATTTTATGGTTGTCTAGAACGGATCATTATAAAGCGATAAGACGGCTCGTTGTAATTGTTCCTTCATTTAATTAATTAGTTTCCACTTCGGTGGTACTACTAAAGAACATAATTAAAGGTAAAATAATATAGTTGTAGTATAGGAAATGACACAAAATTTTTCCATTTGCTTTCGAAATGTAAAAGGTTTATGTCATTAAACACTGTAGTTACAGTTTGAAAGCTTTTACGGCGATGATTTCTCCTGAACGATACGATAGAGATCACATCGCAACTTGTATTCTACTCTAGATCCTCTTTTGACAGTCGTTTAAACACAAATATTTATGCTAGGCTTTTGTATCCTTACATTATTATCAAACTCAAAGACTACTGAACCAACTGTCATGCGGTTTTCACTAATAGATAGTGTAATTTTTTATGGTTTTATGTAAATTGGATGTAATATGACGATAATTATTGTTAGAAAGGTCGGAGAAATTAAGGCCGCCCAGGAGCTTGTATTTATCTATTTGATACAATGTGTGGAAGAATTCTTTCTTTTTACGAGAACTACAAAATTGTCCGCGATGACATTTATATATTTTGAGGTTAGCTTGTTATACCTATTTCTTTTACAAAATGACTTATGTATTTGTTTGGTGTGTTTGGAAGGTTACATTATTTACCACGCGGGCTAAGTTGCGGGCGTCTGCTAGTTGCTTATAAACCATTCCTTTTCATTTTTATAAATTACTTTAATTTGAAGACTCTCTTCGAATGAGTCCATTCCCTTGAATTAAGCTCTGTAAAATAATTTTTAGCTCCGGTGAACATCTTAATCCGTAGATAAGTAGGTATAACATTTTGTAATAACATCCTTTATGGTGGCAATTTTTGTCGTAATCAGCCGCCATGCGCTGGGTAAGTATTGGTGATCATCCTTAACAACCTTTAGCCGTTAAATATTCCATTAAGAAGGATATTTCGTCTTAATTTATAAGCACGTGATATAAAGTATTATAGAATGGAGTGTTGGTTAAGATTGATTGCTTAGATTAATGATAAGTCTTGTCGACGAAGCGAAACCAATGTTTAATCTGTGATTGATTGATTAACGCGTTAATGGACATTACAACGCATCCAACTGGTAAGTAAAATGCCTGTTTTGGTATGATGTGCGGAAATAGAGAGTTCAAAGGCACATGAAGAGTTTCTGGAATGCGAGTGACATTCACTTCCTGGGCTATGCCGTCTATGCTATGTTATCGTCTAGTGTATGGATCGGCAATCAACGAATGCGGCTTTTTGAGGGTTTTAACGTAAATATTATGTTTTTTATAAAAAAGACATTTAAAATCGTTTTCAATCAATTACCCCTGAATGCCCATGTCAAACCGTAGGGGATTTAAAAAATTAAAAGCTCTACCTTCAAGTTTATGCAAATACTTATGTTTAAGTCAAGGCAAGACAAATTTTAGTGGTTGCTTTGAAATTTTATGAGTAATGTTTGACTCTTCCGACTGAAAAGGTTGCGGAACCCTGGTTTAGTGTACAAATATGCGCAATATCACTTCTTGAAACTAATAACCACCCCCTTAACTGTCTTCGGGCACATTATTAACTATTTCAGCATTCGATTCTCATAACGTGACATCGACGTTTGCGATTCTCGTGCAAGCGTTGTTTATACATAGCCTAAGAACTTGCCAACATCAGCACTTACCAACCGTAATCGAAATCTTTAAAAACTGAAGATTTGATTCTCTGATAAAAACTGAAAATTTGTCAGCTAATTCTACTACTACTACTACTACTATTATAAAGGCGAAAGTTTGTATGGATGTATGGATGTATGGATGTATGGATGTATGGATGTATGGATGTTTGTTACTCTTTCACGTAAAAACTACTGAATGGATTTGAATGAAACTTTACCACAATATAGCTTATACATCAGAATAACACATAGGCTACATTTTATGTCCAGCTAATTAATAAAATAAATCGATTGCTGAAAATGTGAAAATAATAGCAGATGGCGCGAAAAATAACACTCAATGACGAGTATGACAATGAACAGTAGACTGTAAAGGATTAACGCCAGATGGAGAGATTCCTGTGAAGGCTTTTATTAATAAATTCGGAACATTTGTATTAAGCTATTGTCCTTTCTGAAAACGTTTTAATCCTACAATGTAACAAAAAATAATTCATCTTCATTTTATTAAAAGATAATATTCGACTTTGTAACTATCACTATCAAATATTAGTGATTGTGATCAAATATAACGTACTTTTCCAGGTACGGGGCTGTAATACTACATTTTCCTTTGGGCGATTTTCTTTTTGGAGAATTTTTGGCAAGAGAGAAAATCTCAATTTTTGCGTCTCAATCCAGGCTAGTCAGGCAGATAGTCTACACTACACTCCAGTGAACCAACGAGCAGACATGTTAAGTTAAATTGCTTATATTTTTATTCGTCGACCATGGTCGTAGCTTATGTAAAACTCGTTCGAACATAAGTAACATCTCTTCATAGGTATCTTTATTGCGGTAATTCTAGCTGCCATAAAACCGCTGCCTCGCAAGAACTCTTAAGCGTTTCATTATGAACCATATTACGCTTCCGCCAATGCCTTCGTACTATATACTCGTTATATTGCGCGGAGTTCAATATTAGGCGATCAACTTCTATATAGAGTATAATGGAAAGATGTTATTAATAAAGGCCTGATAGCGGTATATATTTTGTGATAAGAATCTTTCCGTACTTATACGAGACATGCATTGAAATATATGTATAGTTCAGTATATAAATATATATATACATGTATCGTCTAAATCTAAAGCATATTTACAACAGTATTAATACTGTAACTATACCACGATGTAATACGAGTACGTTGATAAATATCTCCTCAACTTTATAAGGTAATAGGTTTTACGGCAAATAACCGAATTATAGAGTTAGTAACTCTGATACGTAATGTGAATTACGTACCTGCTTCAGTATCACTCAAGCCCGTCAACTTGAGGGCTGTCATTGTATATTCTCAGGAAACCATACCCTGATGAGTATAATGTCACAACAATTCTGTTTGGCGGCAGAAATATAAAGTATGACGGTAGTAATAATTGTGACTATAAACGGCTTGTTATAGTCACAATTATTTGTCTATTAATACTATATTTTTGAAAGTTGGCGTTTCTAGTAAACTTTTATTTTTAGACTTTATAGTGGTATTGGAAGTCGTTTATATAAAACCTTAAATACGGCTACAGCTGTATGTAAGAGTGACAGAAGAAGAGCCTTTCTACCGCTGTCGCATGCGTGGGTGAAAGGGAAGCCAGATAGACAGACAAATCGTATCAAAGCGATTTACCCTCCCACAAGAAGTAATCACTTCAATTTTTTTATTTTTATAACATAATATAAGTGACTGAAGCATGTATAGGTATATATATTTTCTGTTGTAGGTATATTCTACAGAAGGAGATGTTAAACACACTTACACGTGTCAATTTTACATACAAGGGTTGCCGTTTATTGGCGGTTTTCGTATCAAAATTGTATCGTTTGGATTCAATTTTTCACTTCAATAAATTCAAAACAGACGTAGCACCCGGAGTGAAGTAATTTCGGAATGTAAATGAGAAATTGAGCTTATGTATTATACATTAAAGCGTTTCAAGGAACATTTGATTTAGATTACTAGAGACCTGGCTTCGAGTATATTATAATAAAATTGATATATTATCATGGTGTACTAAAAAAGCTCTAGTAAGTGGAAAATTTATTATCGAAATTAACTTGGAAAGTTTTACTTCAGCACTAAAAACAACAAAAATGGTTTTATAATTTATTTCGAACCTATTTCTATAGTTTAGATTGGGTGGTTCCGTTAAATTATACCGAACGAAAATTAAAATTCGTAAGTCCTAAATTCAAGTTTTAAAATTCTCACAGAGCACCAACTGTTAAAAGTATAATAAAACCTCGTAAAGTCTATGGAAAACCACCATAATATAACCTTCATGTAAGAATAGTTTCAAAGAAGGTATGTATATCAAATACTAGCATTTTCTTCAGTTGACTATGATTTATATTTTCATCTCTACGATTCGTCTAAATCCGACCCTTTGAGCTAGCACTTCAACCTTGTGCTTAGACCCTTTGAACTACTAAGGATTCCATTGGATATTTTTGCTAAATGTATTTTATTCTAATATTATTTTCAAGTAAGCTTCTGTATTCAATCTGACCCTTGTATGTTTTCAAACGTTGAAAAACTTTCTCCTCACCTGGAAAACTTATAAACAACAACTAAATACTTAGCCAGTAGAAGTTATATCGCGGACTCGTATAACAGTCAGAAGTTTAATCTTTCCTTTGCGAAAACAAAAAGACAGGCCAATACTCAATACAAAACTATTGCTTTCTTTCAAGGTTTTTCGAAAGGATTTCAAATATTAGGTAACTTTCGTGTAACGTATGGGAAAGAAGTTTAATAGTTTATGAATACATTTGTATGTTCTCAATTTTCTTAAAACATACTGTTTCGATTTGGAAAAGGTTTTCGTTATATGTGTAAGCGTTTATTTTTGGACTTGGACTGTTTTAATCATATATACCTAATTAACCTAATTTGAAAGCGATTTGTTTGTTTTCAATACAAATATTTTGTTTTAATTTGCTTATTTTGAAAGTCAAGTCCGACGACGTCCGAGTTTGACGGCCGAGTCGCGCAGTGGGCAGTAACACTTCTTCCTAGGCTGTTCTTTCGATTCCCACATCTGGAAAATGTTTTTGTGATGAGCATGGATGTTTTCCAGTATCTGGGTGTTTATCTGTATATTATAAGTATTTATGTATAATATATATAAAATATTCATCACTTATCATAGTTACCATAACACAAACTATCAAGGCACGCAATCAGTAAATTGTAAGGTATAATATCTACATATCTCGGAGAGAACGTAAAGCCTGGCCCTGGTCATTAGCATCAACATTTCACGTCATCATCACCTGCCAACCCGCAGAGGGGCATCGTGGTGGTTCCGAGCTTCATATTTCCATGCATTCTCTTTCAAGAAGGGAGGTCTGGCCCTTTGCTGGGCCGTTAATAGGCTGATAATGACGATGATGATTACGAGATGCCCAAGGAAATCTGTCTATTGCTAGATGCATCGAGCAATTCATAAACCAGATATATAAAAAAAATGTTTTTTTTTTTCTAATGGCCCAACACGATTATTGATTTTATTTACAATACTAACATGCGATTAATGATCGTATAAAGTTTTCCTAAAGCACACAAAATTGGAAGGAAATTATGTTCATGCTTACAGGCATTTATAATATGGCGAACCATACAAAAGTAGGTTAGACTGGTAGCTTAATTAGCTAGTATATCAATCAAGTGTCGGGCACACCTTGACACGCGCCTTACAATAGGCAATATAGCGTGATTGTGGAGTCGCGACAAATGGATAGTAATATGTAGAGACAATCAGTCACGACTCAGCGAACCTTTGATGTCGCTTGATAGAATTTCGGGAGACAAATTACTTCAAATTCGAGGAATTGCGCGCATCATTAATGACAGATTGGTTCGCGACCTCGATTGTTTGACGGTGCTTGTGGAAATGAACACGTAAATCATCATTACATTAATATATTACTAGAGGAATGATGATTTACGATGAAACTGAAGTTTCATCAAGTTGCTTTCGTACATTAAGTACTGACCTCATTTATAGGAACGTTCAGCTAAAGCTGCTTGCTGCATTGGATTCAGTGGATTACCGCGCTTGAAGAATCTTTGGTAATCGATACCTTAGGTATATAATTACTAACACTATCAGATGTTGATGATGGTGTAAGTAGTAGTAGGCGCGGGGGCTGTAACACCACCAATTTCTTGACATCTGGCTTGGAATTAATTTAAAATTTCTTATAAGAAAGAAAGTAAGACAAACTCTTAATTATTCTGCTACTCGACCCAGGTTTCAAACCCAGGACCGAAGCCACGTAGGCAAACCATATAGCCAGGCCGACGAGACATTTTAAAGTTTTCAGTAACATTATTTTATTATTGACAGCATCGCATTGTTTTGCATAAAACCAAACAAACAGTAAAGGAAAAGTGTTATTTTCTATCCTATACCTATTTAGAAATTGAGCTGGAATTTTAATGCTTGCGTTGATAGTAGATGCGTGTAGTTAAAGGTTAAGCAATCATCCTCAGTTATGTCGAGACATTATGGTAGTAGGTATGTGCCATACTGCTACACATGCTGACCTACTCATTGTGTTGACAGTCAATCATGGGCAAACTGTGACATGATACATCATAGTGCCTAGATATAGGTTAATTAATATGGGGTCGATTTCCGTGAAATTATCAGGGACATTAGAAATAATTGCTCATAATGTACTAGGAATAAAAATTGAGGTGCTGGAATTACGACCACGCACCAAATAACGCAATGTTGATTGACTCTAGACTAGGTGAAGTGATGACATCGGGTTTCGGGGAGTCGTTGGAAGCAGTTGGTTCAAGACCACGGTATTTGGACATATGTCCAAGAGTAGACGTCTATCAGTTGATAATGATCAAGTTGAATCAAGATAAAGTATACGCTACACTGTATGCATGGAAATTTACTAAGGCTTTATATTCCTATTCCGAATGTCTTTACTGAATATTGTTTTTTTTTTAGGAAAATTTACCCACTTTCAAGTTCTGTATATAAAAAGATTTAGAGAAAAACTGCAAATATAGAAACACATATAATATGAATACAGAAACACCTTTCTTGAAACATAGTTGCAACAACACATCGATTAAATTAAGAAGTTAAGAATCTCATAAATAGCTGAAGAAAATTGAAGCCTGAACCTTTACAAAAGCTCTAAAAGGCCAGAGAACCTCCCAGAGAAGTCATCATAAATAATGAACTAGATCGTGTACAATACGTGACAAATGTTTATTAGGAAGACAACGGTATTCTGTTGGTACCTAAAGATGTCTGAAATAAACGACCATTTTCGGTATATCGGGTCCAATGTTTATGTTGGTTCTACACAAATAAAAGTTTCACGTGAACGAATCGTAAGTATGTTCCTCTTCTACACTCTATCTTATATGTGTTACTTGTCTACGTGTCAAGTAGTTATTTATATTGACATGTATGACAATATTGGTGAAAATTGGTATTTAGCTTTGATAGTGGGGTGTGGATCAAACTAATTAACGTGCCTGGTTGTGTATCTTTTTGTATGTTTGTGATATCGTAAATTCTAAATGAATGGACTGATAATGTTGAGGTTTTTGTTTGAAAAATCCAATAATATATAAAATACTCCTCCGAAACGGCTTGACCGATTTTGATGAATTTTTTTGTGCTTATCCGGTATCTATGAGAATCGACCAACATCTATTTTTCATCTAAATTTTTTTTTAATTTTTAATGCAAAACAACGTTTGCCGGGTCAGCTAGTAATTCTATAATATTTACGTTTTTTATTGTGTTACAAAATATATGTTTTATACATCGTATAGCTTTGTTCTGACTAAAATCATATGTGTCGCCGTACATAGATTTTCAAAATTAAACCATTTAACTTGTTACAGTTACGTTATGATAAATATCCGTTATATTTATTTATCTCAATCTGTCGCACTAGCTTGGCAGATTGTCTTAATTAGGATCTAAATATCTTCCAATCATTTCATTCATCATCTTGAAATATTTATATAATAACTATGAGTTTCTGATATAGGTATAGGATTCCTTTAGGTAATTTACTTAAGTTAAAGTCAAAGTCAAAATATTTTCAATCAGAGCAACCTTTAAGATCATTTTGGATCGTCAATATGTAATTTTTAGATGATTTTAAAGTAATGGTGTTAATTATTTACACAAACGCGTTTGCGCTGTCACCTTGCTACTACACTGAAATATAATAAATGTTAATCACTTATCACATATGAAACACAAAATGCTAGCTGTCGCTGCTAGATAATAGATATTAATGGCATGATATTGTAAGTTCCTACTAGGGTTGAATCGGCAAAGTTTTTATCGTTTAATTAGGGAAGATATCAATCACACAAATCCTCGCCTCAGCGCACGCCGACTACAATAGCGCGCTGATATGTGCCAGACATTGTTACGTTCATAATAATTAATCACGGGTCAGCGGCGGACTTTATAATAATATATTGCAATGGATAGAATTACCGCACGGAGTTAATTAAAAATAATAAACGAAAATGTGGTCACTATACGAGTGCTTCGAATAGTGTTTTATTCATATTAAAACTCATTTTTAAACGATCTACGTACCTACCTGTAACGAATTTCAACCCAGAGTTATAGGTGTGCTCTACGTTTCATGTAATTTTCAAAGTCGGTTTAAGTTTTATCGATTTTAATATACGACTATTATGCATAATTACATCTTTCTAGGAATTCTAGATTTAGATAATTTATCTCGAATCTGTAGGAACCTATCTTAATTTTATCCTATTAAGTTACAAGTACCTTTAAACGTTTAACAAGATAGAAAAAATCGAGCTAAAGATTACGCCACGGAGGCAGTAAGCATTTTTGGTAAAAACACTACAAATAAGTTTCCATTAGGTAGGTATGTGTTACGATCGATAGGAATTTTTATGTGATGGCGTAGAGAAGCCAGACAAACATCTTTCTTAACATCGGATATCGAAGATAAAAATAGCTTTCAATTTTGCAAGCACGAAATATCTATCCTGGGAAATATTCAGAAATGAAGCCAGTATTAGGCATTTACATGAAAACAGACTGTTCTATTGTTAGGCAGATAGGAAACTATTAAGGCTTTTCCTCTTATTTTATTTTTGTATTGGCCTTCAGGTGTGACTACAAAGCTATTTTGCTGGTGACATTTCATTTCATGCTGTGTGAAATTGAACATCGTCTGACATGAAGTGAAATCCCTAATTGTTCCTTACTGTCGCTCTCAGGTGACGATAACGGCTCCTTTTGTAGTAGATAAGGTATAAGACCTTTTAAACAAGACAATTGGATTCGTTAGGCGTCTTAGCAAAGAATTTGAGCTATGCGAGCCAATCAAAATTAACATGATTAGATGTAAGGAGAAAAGTAATAATAAATAAATAAGTAAATAAGTAAATGTGGTTAATAATATCAGATTTTTTACAAGTTCAAGTCATGCCATGCAATGGTACTACTTTTTTAATAAGTATTTATGTATTATATATGTATTACTATATATAATTCATTTTTTAATTTTGATGGTATGAAGCGAGAGTGAATGGAAATGTTGGAAGGGGAAGACCTAGGCGAATGTACCTGGACCAAATTCAGGACATTTTAAAAATGGCCAGGTCAAGAGTACCCTAAACCGACGAACTTGTATGAAAGGATTAATGATAGTGGAAGAAGCTTAGGAAGTATACAAGGGCCATAGCAAATGGAAGGATGTAGTCTCTGCCTACACCTGTGGGAACGAGGCGTGATGCTATGTATGTATGTAATTTCGATATGCTTCTATCCAGTCTCAACGTAAAGGCCGAATCAATATTATTTCAGAAATGCTGCTTATGACATGCCAATATCCGGATGTTTGATGATGAGATGTTCAATGTACCAGATTTAAAGTAAACATCGTCTAAAATAGAGCAAAACTTTGTAATTTCAGTGTGCTTTAAGTTGTCCTTTAACTTCAGTCATAAGTGAAGGTATCCTTAATCACGATATTACTAGTTCTTTCTTTGCAGACAGACAAAAACTTTTTCTTTGTCTATTTTTTTACATAATATTATGCTTTTTGAACCAGTTTTATTAAAACTTCACCGTAGGTATCTGTTTTCTACGAAACAAATTTACCAACGATATCGTGAAACTGATCTATAGGCAGTTAATTCTAAAAAAACTTCGAGATTGTTAAAAAGTTTTAATTGTCACTCTTTATGAAGCTTACAACTTTCAACAACTTGGAATTGAAATCCTGTTAAGGGCTTTATTCGAAAATTTTAATTGTGAAGGTAATTCATTAGAAAATAATCAAAAAATCTACTGTACCTACATACATCAATATATCGTGTATTTGTTACAGGTCATTCGGCCAACATACAGCATTGCTGTGTTTCCGGCACAAGTTTAACGCTTACTTTGCAGTACAGCCCATTTGCCCAATATACACATTTTTCTTGTCTATTTTTTTACATAATATTATGCTTTTTATACACCAGTTTTATTAAAACTGGTCACTGTATTGGCATATCTGTTTTCTACGCCAATATACAATTTTACCAACAGATTCGTGAAACTGAAGTTTAACGTCTATAGGCAGTTAATTCGGCCAACATACACCATTCCCGTTCTTGTCGCTAAAACAACTTGTCTGAGATTGTTAAAAAGTTTTAATTGTCACTCTTTATGAAGCTTCAGTTGACAACTTTCAACAACTTGGATCATTCGAAATCCTTGTTACAAGGGCCTTTATTACGAAAATTTTAATTTTCGTGCTGAATGACTTTAGTAATTAAATTAGAATATAATCAAAATATCTACTGTGCCTACATACATCAATATATCGTGTATTAGTTACAGCTCATTCGGCCAACATACACCATTCCCGTTCTTGTCGCTAAGCAGCATTGCTGTGTCTGAAGAGTGTTTGCCGGCACATGAAGTTTAACGCTTAGGTTGACAGGCGCTACAGCTCATTCGGCCAACATACACCATTCCCGTTCTTGTCGCTAAGCAGCATTGCTGTGTCTGAAGAGTGTTTGCCGGCACATGAAGTTTAACGCTTAGGTTGACAGGCGCTACAGCTCATTCGGCCAACATACACCATTCCCGTTCTTGTCGCTAAGCAGCATTGCTGTGTCTGAAGAGTGTTTGCCGGCACATGAAGTCTAACGCTTAGGTTGTCAGGCGCAAAATAGTGCATAGTGTGTTTTAGTGAGTGTTTAGTTACACATGATTTTCCATTTAATATAAGTGGGTTATTTGATTATTCATTGTGGGGTTTGTATAATAACTATACGATTACACATGATTTTCCATTTAATATAAGTGGGTTATTTGATTATTCATTGTGGGGTTTGTATAATAACTATACGATGGTTATGGTAAGCCAATGTGTGCATTTATGCATGAATTCCTCGCCACCGGCTCGTAAATTTAAATTAACGACGAAGTTTTAACTATAAAAATAATTACAACTAATGACTGCCTCGTTGGTCTAGTGGTTAGCCTATGTGGCTTCGATCACGAGGTCCTGGGTTCGAATCCTGGGTCTTCATTCTGCTATGAAATGTTCAGTACATTCCAAGCTCGGAGTCGTCGGAGTGGAAGTTGGTGGTGTTACACTTCCGTGCCTCAGAGAGCACGTTAAGCAGTCGATCCTGGTTACTATCACCAACATCTGATAGTGATCGTTAGTAAATGAAACATTATCACCCTAAGCCCGCCAACCCGCATTGGAGTAGGGTGGTGGGTGTACGCTGTATATCCCCTCTCCAATAAGGAGGGAGGCCTGACCCTGTAGTGGTCCGTTAAATAGGCTAATAATGATGATGATGATTGCACGCCTCAAAACGCGAAGCGTTTAAGGTTGTGCTTCGTATTCTATATTTTTTTTTAAATTTCAAGCTATTTCATAAAACACAAAAATGTAGTTACTAGAATCGAAAAGTAATATTGTACCTATGTGTTATCTACTAATCGCTCTGAACGAAAAGGAAGGGTTTAAGTATTAATTTGATGTTTTTTGTCTTTCCTCGTATAAAAATCTCAATTAGGATAGTCTTGACTATTAAATATAAAAGAAAGAAGTAGTTCCATATAACTATTGATTTAAAAATAAACATTATCCAGATTAATTAAAAGAAAATTATACCACTCTTCGGATTAATCAATAAAAAAAACATGAGTTCAGCTTAATGTTTTGCATGGCATTATATTTGCCTCAGCATTTTCTACTTTTAATTTCCCTCGCTTTTCTTTAATGGGGCAAGAAGCAATTACCAGTGACAGACGTTGATGGGAAACGATCAGTGTGTTTCGTATACTGTTTAGCACCTATTACATTTTCGGGTGATTTTACACTTTTGTGTTTTTGACTTTTTAAGTACTACCCTACAATATTCATATGGTAGAATCTTTGTACTTGTTGGTTGTAAGGGATGTTTAGTGGCAACATTGTTAACCTAAGAGTCATGGTACTATCAAGTTGGTCACAGCCTCAATTAACCAAATACATAGGCATCAGAGACTGAATGAATTTATAGATATCGAAACGATTAATATATCCGTATCGTTTATTTAATAAAATAAAGCCACTGTATAATTTTAATAAAAAAAAACACCGCTGCGAATGAAAAAATTAAATTTCAACACGTAGCAAGGTACTAATTATAAAATTGAAAGTTTAATTAACTTTTGTTTCAATACTTTTTTATAGTGATTATTAAAATAATTTGCAAGTTGTTCAGCCACTTTTAAATGGCCCTGACACGATTCGAAATGATATTCGAAGCACGAACTCGGCTCAAGAGCTTACCTGTTCAACGGAGCCATACTGTCTGCGAGAGAAGACGCCCCGCCTCGAGATGAGCTCACTTGCTGACGAGCTGGAACAATGACAATACAATTTATTAATGGATATTTTCTCTCGAAATTTAATCATTGATGTAATTTAATATTTCTCGGATAGATATTCAGCGATTATTTAGCAGCTGAATATTTAATTTTAGGATTTTTAGTGATTTAAGAAAATTTTAGAAAATAGAGCTTTTTGTGATAGGGCTTGCTATCGACTAGATAGATAGAGCATTCCTGTGTTTCGCTCTGAAAAGTAGATGGTTAGTGTTATTACAGGTACTGATAGATACAGTGACGTGCAGGACGTGTTGTGTTTGGATTTCCACTTGTCCTCGCCCCTTAGGATGTATTGCTGCGATATCTTGCGGTACAACTTCCGGTGGTACGCCAGCAGCCGAACAGGTATTTTTAATTTTTAACCCGTCAACAACCAGGCAAGGCTGTCGGGCAAGGCGCAAACATTTTAATTCTGTGTCTATTCAATCTCCTTTGTATCGTAATACAGTCATGTCTTTGGTACGGGAACATAGATTGCACTTGTTTTTGCCACGCACCGGTACTCTATGTAATCTCCTGCGACTCTGGTAAATTGGGCTAGTGAAATCGACCAGAGGAATATTATCAATTCAATTCACGTCAATTCACGATATTACAATCTTTCAATTCAATAGATGATCGTGAAAAGAATTTAGCTCCGTCCCTAAGGTATATTCACGGGTTGTAACGTATCGGCCTCGTAAAGGTCTAACGTTAACATTTCAAGAGGAAAGTGTAATCAAAATGTCTATTCATATGGAAGTTCTTAAGAAGGTCACGGGAATGAGGTCACGTTGTGTACGTATTTTTAATTCATACAAGGAAGAAAGTCTGCGTTAGTGGCAAATGTATCGCGAGGTGAGGATAGTAGGTTACCGTATATGCTTGTCAATTAAATGTACTGTATATGCTTGTCAATTAAGAAAGTCTGCGTTAGTGGCAAATGTATTTTTTTTTTTTTTTATAAAAATAGCGAGCAAACGAGCAAGCGGGAGAGGATAGCTAGGTTACCGTATATGCTTGTCAATTAAATGTACTGTATATGCTTGTCAATTAAGAAAGTCTGCGTTAGTGGCAAATGTATCACGAGGTGAGGATAGTAGGTTACCGTATATGCTTGTCAATTAAATGTACTGTATATGCTTGTCAATTAAGAAAGTCTGCGTTAGTGGCAAATGTATCACGAGGTGAGGATAGTAGGTTACCGTATATGCTTGTCAATTAAATGTACTGTATATGCTTGTCAATTAAGAAAGTCTGCGTTAGTGGCAAATGTATCAGTGGAAATACTGGAGCGGTTCTAGTATTTAAGTAACTGGAGTTAATAACATGCTCATACTTTTGATAGAAGAGAGTAATTGCAATTGCTATAGCAGGATGATTTATCGTTTTAGGACGGATGATAGGCGAGAAAGTGTTCAATGCTCTGCAATAGCTTTTGAAGATAGAGCATGAGGGGGGCGAGGTGAGGATAGTAGGTTACCGTATATGCTTGTCAATTAAATGTACTGTATATGCTTGTCAATTAAGAAAGTCTGCGTTAGTGGCAAATGTATCGCGAGGTGAGGATAGTAGGTTACCGTATATGCTTGTCAATTAAATGTACTGTATATGCTTGTCAATTAAGAAAGTCTGCGTTAGTGACAAATGTATCGCAGGTGAGGATAGAGGTTACGAAGTGTGATGGTGGCTTAAATATGGTCACCGTCTGTGATCACAAGGGCAATTGATACAAAGATTAACCCCACCGTATAACGCAGGATGAGTGAGTTACTGGCATGGGGGACGGAAGGGCCCCCAATCCGATCCGCTGAATGACCGGCGGGTCCAATAGGAATTAGGTTCGGGAATATATCGCCTGTGAAAACGTGAGAGGCTTTGTATGTATCACGAGGTGAGGATAGTAGGTTACTGTATATGCTTGTCAATTAAGAAAGTCTGCGTTAGTGGCAAATGTATCACGAGGTGAGGATAGTAGGTTACTGGATATGCTTGTTAAATGTACTGGCAAATGTATTGCGAGGTGAGGATAGTAGGTTACCGTATATGCTTGTCAATTAAATGTACTGTATATGCTTGTCAATTAAGAAAGTCTGCGTTCGTGGCAAATGTATCACGAGGTGAGGATAGTAGGTTACCGTATATGCTTGTCAATTAAATGTACTGTATATGCTTGTCAATTAAGAAAGTCTGCGTTAGTGACAAATGTATCGCGAGGTGAGGATAGTAGGTTACCGTATATGCTTGTCAATTAAATGTACTGTATATGCTTGTCAATTAAGAAAGTCTGCGTTAGTGGCAAATGTATCACGAGGTGAGGATAGTAGGTTACTGGATATGCTTGTTAATTAAATGTACTGTATATGTTTGTCAATTAAGAAAGTCTGCGTTAGTGGCAAATGTATCGCGAGGTAAGGATAGTAGGTTACTGGATATGCTTGTCAATTAAATGTACTGTATATGCTTGGCAATTAAGAAAATCTGCGTTAGTGGCAAATGTATCGCGAGGTAAGGATAGTAGGTTACTGGATATGCTTGTCAATTAAATGTACTGTATATGCTTGTCAATTAAGAAAGTCTGCATTAGTGGCAAATGTATCACGAGGTGAGGATAGTAGGTTACTGGATATGCTTGTCAATTAAATGTACTGTATATGCTTGTCAATTAAGAAAGTCTGCATTAGTGGCAAATGTATCACGAGGTGAGGATAGTAGGTTACTGGATATGCTTGTCAATTAAATGTACTGTATATGCTTGTCAATTAAGAAAGTCTGCGTTAGTGGCAAATGTAATGAAAAGTTCAAAAGTCATTCGTTGGACTGGGTGTACTCTTCTACAACAAGATGCCCAATTCAGTTTTAGATCTGCCATTGCATACAGTTCAAGCAATGTATTAAAACTCACTTACTGAGTCAAGGTTATTATACTATAGATGAATTTTTAAATGACAAAGAGGTTGAGAGGCAATTGGATCAGCTTTCAACTTCACACAAGTAGTAGAATAATAATTTTATGTGACAATACAGTTAATATTGTAAAAATCAATGATTTTAAAAGAGCAACTGTTGAGTTTCTTGCCGGCTCTTCTCAACAGGACCTGCCTTCCGAGCCGGTGGTAGAGTCACTACATATAGTCTAATTTGACATTTCAAAAGTGCTTATAGTTGGCCTACTTGAAATAAATGATTTTGATTTTTTTTTTGAAAAGAGTCACTCAACTGATGATGGACATCTGAATTAATCCAAAGTTACCATTGAATAACATAAATCGAAAAGTCGCAAAGCTAAAGTGGCAATGGGTGGAGCACAAAGTTTATAGAGCACCTTAATGCTGGAATGACATCCATTAGTTACGACTGAGCTGCTACATACGGCTCAAGACCATGGTGTTTGGATTACCTAAATCTATTGGTCGCTAACTGCGGGCTTCATAAGAAGGCTTAGAGTCCACTCAGCGGGCGATAGAAAGCGAAATGCTCGGAGTATCTCTACGTGATCGAATCAGAAATAAGGATATCCGCGAAAGAACCAAAATAACCGACATAGCTCAGCGAGTCGCAGAACTGAAGTGGCAATGGGCGGGGCACGTGGTTCGACCAGCTAATGGAAGATGGGGGCCGATGGTGCTAGAATGGCGACACCGCACCGGAATGCGCTGTGTTGGTCGACCCCTCACCAGGTGGGCTGATGACATCAAACGAGTCGCAAGGAGCCGCTGGGCACATGCGGCTCAGGATCGTTGTGTTTGGAAGTCCCTAAAAAAGGCCAATGTCCAGCAGTGGACGTCCACCGGCTGATAATGATGATGATGATATCTATTGGTACCTTTTTAACCGACGAAAAAAACGGAGGAGGTTCTTAATTCGACACGTATATATATATGTATGACCACACATAATTTTTTATAGAGTTGTTTGATTTTGATAATTCTTTTTTAATTACAAAGGGCACACTTCAAAGGTGGTCCCTTTGTCATCATGTTAAAATCTGATGATGGTATCCTGGGAAAATTGAAGGAACTCTTCAAATTTTATAGGCACACTTGCAGCGATTTCGGTTTTTGTGTAAGTATCGTTAGCTTTTTGGCTACAAGTGCCGTATTACTACTACTACTACTCGTACTATGACAGTATAGTATGAGTACGTTACGTGGCGATAAATCACTAAAAAGTAAGACATAAATTTTAAAAAAATAGAACCGACTCAAAACGCACAAAAAAGTAAAAAATAACTGTGTCATTTAGTTGCTTTAATTTACATATCTATGTGTCGGTGCCAGCAAAGGTTTCTACTTTAAGGACATTACCTAAAACCCACAAACTGCTTTACTACGTTAAATAAATGTTCCTTAAACTTGCTGGCACCGAATTCATAGATATGCTTAAGTAAATTAAATAAAGCAACTAAATGACACAGTTTTTTTTACTTTTTAGTGCGTTTTGAGTCGGTTCTATTGTTTTTTAAAAAAATTTATTATATAAAAATATTAAGCCGTTTCAATGCGATATAAATTTGAAAAATTTATATCGTATTGAAACTGAAATTAAACCAACATTCACCACACATAGAAACTCACGAGAAGAAAGTGTATAAGTTAGTAAGTTAGGGTTAGTTTAACCTTCAGCCTGCGGTGAAAATAATCGATACCTTTGATTGTATTGTTAACGGCCGTATGTTACACGTTCGGAGCAAATGGTGTTGTTTCCAACTTCCCAACAGCCAACACTGCATAAGCTAACTTGTTATGTTCATATTTCTTACTTTCACGCAAAAGTTTTTAGGGAAACACTACATCATGCATACATTCATTATCATTTCTCAAAGTCAATTATGACTGCATAATAATACTGTACTATTTATTGTACATATATATACTGTACTATTTATTGTTTATATTTTGACTTATATTTTTATAATAGTTAAATTAAACTCAAAAATACATTTAAGTACTTATACAACATTTTTTATAAATTCAAGAAATTAAGAAAAATCACTAAACTTAAGATTAGATACTACATAGTTATAATCGACGCATTTCAAACTGAGTAGTCGGGCTTCTAGTCTTAAGGTAGTTATTATTAGGTACACAGATGTTTTGTGCATTTTTAAAAATAAAAGTATCTTCAAATGCAACTCCAGAAAAAACTAGCATTCAAAGAGTATAATTCTGTTAACAAGACATGCATAAGCTCTTATTAGTTTCTACTTATACAGCATTAGTCTCTTCTCAGCAAACAATGCAAACAGAAAACATCCTTGATCAAACTAGATTGTTCAGAATGATAGATTGAATTTTTAATTTTATTATATGTTTGCCCTTTTATTGTATTGTTATTGTTTAGGTTTAAACTAAAGTAACACTGCACAATTCTCCAATGTTAATTAGAGCTTATAGTGACAGAGCCCGTCCGGGAAAGTGCTGCCAGTACCAGTCTGACGGTAGAAGATGTTCCTTGCACGTCTAGCGAAGTGGTATGTCTGTTTATAAGCGACGGTTTTCCACTTACCATCAAGTGGACTATCGGCTTGGTCTGTCAATTTTTTAAGCTATTGCATAGCTTCTATCGCGGGCCTTGAGCGTGGAGACCGAATACAGAAATTCCGTAACGAAAAAACCTAACACCCCCTTAGTATCAAAAACATAATATAAAAAGCATAATTTCGGCGCCAACGTCATTGGGAGCGTGACATTTACCGATAGATGGAAAAACTAAAAAGTAACAGTTTAGTTTTTCCATCTATCGATAAATACCAGAACTTTTAATGACTTTTTGAAATATCACGCTTTGAAATAAATTGCGGTACCGACGGGATTCGAACCCGCGTCTCTCTGGCAATCCGGGCACTTAGAGCGCCTTACCGCCCGGCCACGGTCCCGATGACGTCGGAAGGTAAACATAAGTTGATAAAAAATGCTATGCAATAGCTTTACCGCGGCAGTCTCCGAGTGCCACACGTCTTTTTTTTACAAGCAGATATTTCAAAAAGTCATTTTTTTTTAAATTAATGACTTTTTGCAATATCACGCTTAAAAAAAAATTGCGAAACCGACGGAATTCGAACCCGCGCCTCTCTGGCAATCTGGGCACTTAGAGCGCCTTACCGCTAGGCCACGATCTCGATGACGTCGGTAGGTAAACATAAGTTGATAAAAAATGCTATGCTATACCGCGGCAGTCTCCGAGTGCTACACGTCTTTTTTTATATATTTTTTTCTATTTTAATTTTCTTTTATATTTTTTATATATTACATACTGTTCTTAAGTGATAATGCAATCTAAGACGGAAGCGAACTAATTTGTTAGTAGAGGGATGAAATCCACAATCTTTGTAGTTTATATACGACAGTCAGTAGGGTGGTAACTACCCACGGCCGAAGCCTCCCACCAGTCAGACCTGGACTTATTTAGCAAATCTTAATCGGTTACCGATTAAGTAACCCGAACCGAATCGAGGACCTCCGTCTTATAAATCCACTGCGCGCACCACTGCATCACAGAGGCCATCAGACTTACAATAAAAAACAGCAGATAGAATTTACCAATGCATTCAGAAACGTGATGTCCTTCACTTTCACTGAATAGTGACAAAATGCTGATTCGCATGTTTCTCAAACCTTTATCACTCAAAACATTTTTAAGGGCGTGACCTTTTCGAGGGGGAAGTTTTCCAGATATCGCTTACCCTCAGTCACGGCAGAGCACTTGAAAATACTCTCAGTTCAATGTGGACGACACTCTCAACTTAAAAAGTCTCTTTTGTAAGTGAATATTTCCACTTCATTGTGGAATTTCTCACTACAACGCAACTTGCGAAAAATAATCGCAGAATACTTCATAATTTTCTTAAATTGCGTGTTTTCACGTTAAAAAGTATTTCAAAACCAAGAAAATTTTTATCTTTTATTATTTATTTATCTGAATTATTTTTTTATTCCAAGAAGTTAGTATGTCAATAAAAAAATCATCTGTGGTATAAATAGTAGTTGGACATAGTCATTAGTCGTCAGTAGGTATAGTAAAGGAAAGAATAAAATAAATAAAGGTATAGGTAATAAAAAAAAAATTAATTTCCAAATTTTATTCGGCAACCCAATTCTAGACCACATTTCCTCGATGTGGTAAATTTACATTCATTTGCCATTGAAAATTAGAACAATCATAATTG
The DNA here is from genome assembly GCA_034621355.1 of Mycalesis mineus. Taxonomy (NCBI): domain Eukaryota; kingdom Metazoa; phylum Arthropoda; class Insecta; order Lepidoptera; family Nymphalidae; genus Mycalesis; species Mycalesis mineus. Next base: position 15,644,347 of record CM067884.1, on the reverse strand, counting down.
GTGTACGATGTGTGACCTCATTTCCGGTCTCCTAGTCCACTTTGACGGTTGCGACCGGTTCAACATAGCGATATAACGTGCCATATTCAATGAACTGAAACTGTTGATTACTTCTGAACCTTGAGCTTTCGGTCGAATAGTATTGGGACGAATATATGGAGCATAATATTCCACAGAGTTAAGCACAAATAGCTTTCGGGTAATGTAATTTGTGATGTTTATTTGAGAAAAGGATCGCAAGATAGACACAGCTGTTTCACAACATCAGCAAACAGTTTATCTATTTCAATTGTATGTATGTAGTTTACCTCGAACCGTAAAGACTATCTAAGGTATATAGCCAAATTTAACTTGAAATCGTCTTTCAGGAGACGGATTTTTTAATTCAGAAGCGTTTATACTATATCAAATGAAGTTAGTTTTAAAAGTACAATAACAAAAAACAGCAGAACTACATTAATTTTTATACAGTGTAAAAAACGGACTATTTTTTTGGCCGTTTGTTTTTCATATTTTGTTCTTTAGCCTAACGGTCAGGGTCAGCCTATATGCAGAAGATGAATTCAGGAGGTTCTGAGTTCGTATCCTGGTCAGCTTAATAAATATAGCGCACTTTTTAATGAAATTTTTTAAATAAAATATCAGTAAAGATTTCTCGGTCATTATTGTTAACACGAAAGAGTTATAATAATATAGAGTAATATTATTGCATTTCTGCGGAATGCTATAAATTCTTGTTGTCTGTCCGTCTGTCCGCACTATTTATGTGTTCCCCTACAACTTCCAAACGGCTTGGCCGATCCCCGATATAATGATCTATTCTTATAGGAAAAAGTCTGAGGAGTGTTCTTACTTACTTCTTTTTATTCTAACCGTCTGCGTCAGAGTGAGGGAAATATTTTTTATGTGGTTTCGCAGATAACTTCGTCGTTTATGAACCGATCTTAATGATTCTTTTTTTGTTGGAAAGGGATGGCCCACCAGAAGAACCTGACTCCTTGACTTGTGGGATATATCTGGAGCGTAGACCCACCGTGCTGCACAAGTGTGGGTTGGCAGGCTTAGGATGATAATAGTTTTATGACTATTTTAATGTACCACTAGAAGTACCTGACTCCTTGACTTGTAGGATATATCTGGAGCGTAGACCCACCGTGCTGCACAAGTGTGGGTTGGCAGGCTTAGGATGATAAAAGTTTTATGACTATTTTAATGTACCACTAGAAGTACCTGACTCCTTGACTTGTAGGATATATCTGGAGCGTAGACCCACCGTGCTGCACAAGTGTGGGTTGGCAGGCTTAGGATGATAATAGTTTTATGACTATTTTAATGTACCACTAGAAGTACCTGACTCCTTGACTTGTAGGATATATCTGGAGCGTAGACCCACCGTGCTGCACAAGTGTGGGTTGGCAGGCTTAGGATGATAATAGTTTTATGTCTATTTTTATGGCCCCTTAGAAGAAACCTGATTCCATTACTTGGGGGAAATATCTGGAGCTTAGACCCACCACGCTGAACCAGTGTGGGTTGGCGGGATTAGGGTGATAACAGTTTTATAATTGTTTTAATGGCCCACTAGAAGAATTTGTCTCCCTGACTTGTGGGAAATATCTGGAGCTCAAGCCCACCAAGCTGCTCCAGTACGAGTTGGTGAGATTAGGATAGTAATAGTTTTATGACTATTTTAACGGCTCACTAGAAGAACCTGAGTATAACATTGGGTTCGAAATCGGGCGTAGCAGAAATGCAGGAGTGTGAGCTGGAACCCGTTCACCGACCCAAGCTTATTAACCTTAACATTATCAAGTAACGCGCATTAAAACAGAGTTGTAGTAGGCCGATATTGGTTATATGAAGTTCAATTATTAACATTTACTATATTGTTAACACGAAAGAGTAACATAATATTATTTACTAATACAAGACTAAAAAAACGATGTTGCGTAATCATAGTAATCGCACAGTCAATTCAAAATCGGAGATAGAGTGTGCGTAGTGGCATACGGCGTATCTGTTTGCGACGCGATGTGTTTGTTCTCAAGGCAAGTTCGACCTATACAGGGTTAACGAGCTTTTTGTTCAATGAGCGGAAACTGTTTGAGTACGTACCTACTCGCGTACGTTGGAAGAACATTTTACGGAGCGTAATATAATTATTGTACCTACGGCGTTCAAAAACTTTGCTACACGAAGCATATTATGTTACGTGCTTGGTTTTCTTTAAAAATCTTAATTTTATATTTAAAACTTTCATTGGGGCTGTTGTTTATATTTAAGAGTTAACATAGGTTGAGTTGTATAGGAAAAATTTTATTTATTTATTTAGGAACTAACAACTTAATTAATATGTAATTCAAATAGATAATAAAAGAAAAATAAGAAAAGAAATAAGTGTAGGAGTTAGGAAACGAAAAAGAAAACCAGGACAAATAACATAAAAATTATTGCGAACCAGAGATAGTTTATAAAATAAGCATTTTAAGTTACAATACAATGTTAATAATAAAATGAGTTTTTATGTAAACATATGTAGGTATTTATAAATTAATATCCTCTATCAAAACAATATAATTGATGTTCGATTTGATACATTTTCCTATCTAACCTCAAGTTTTCACTTTTTGTTTATTATATTTCAGAGAAAGACGTAATCCCAAAGGCGTAATCTTAACTTAAGCTGATTTTGATGATTTCCCTGACACAGCGTTTTGTGCCGCGGCGTATGTTACGACATCCGGGGAGTTTGTGAAAATTCCGGTTTGGACGTGATTTAGCAATATGATGTGTAAAGAGCGAGTAAAACTTTGTGGTGGTGTGTGGCGTTTGGAGTGTGAGGCATAGCTTTCTGTGTGAATCATAACCTGTTAACATGTGCAACCAACACGCCTACAAATTGCCACCCTGTGTCCCTTAACCTGAGGCGTATGCGTCATACGCCTGTAATTACTTAAACTGGCAACCTCTAGTCACTAGACTGGAGGCAATGCTGTTTGGCAATAGAAATAAACATGGCGTTAGTACTATCCTGGTAGAGGACTGTTGCGGAGAGCTCTATGATAAAATATTAAATAGCCTGCATTCTTAACATCAAAATGAGATAATTGTTGTTTAAAATGAGATGTCTGTTTGTTCGCGATTAACCTTAAAACCACTGTCATGTGGTTTTCACTTACAGATGAGTGCTTCATCAGAGTCTCATATATCTATCATTTGAGGATAACTTGATGTACCCATTTTTTAGAAAAAAAAGGTTACGTACTAGGTAGGTAGGTAGGTATTGTTTTTTTTATTATTAATGCTTCTAGAAGGTTGCAACACACTATTTACCACGCGAGGGATATCGCAGGCGACTGCTAGTTTTCAATATTTTCAAAGAAAAATTTTTCATCCCGTGTTTAAAAATTTAAAACGGCTATTTATTTATAATGGTAATATATTATAAAATCTTTTACATTTTTATTGGGATTTATGAACGTTACATTACCCTTAACAAATCACAGATAACAGCTAGATAATATGACTCAAGTTGAAATTCACAAAGCTGAATATAATGTTCTATACAGCTTTGCATTTTCATCCTGAAGCTCGTTGATGAAACTTGATGAAAGGATCTTGTTGATTACAAAATCGGGGTTTTAGATTAGTTCCGAAGCGGAAGTGTGAAAGAGATGGCTCAAACTTGCTATAATTAAACATCAGAAGTCCAATCAATGCTGTTTGAATCAAGTCTTTTCTTTGTTCTATTACTTTTGATTAAAATTGTGTTTTTATCCTTTTGACTCCCATCACATCTTAATTTTTATTATTTTTTGGCGTAATTTTGAGACACTAGAAACTATCTGTCTGTCGAACCCTCAACTGAATCATGCTGCATAAAACTCAAGTTTAAGGTTTCGCCATATAGCGGAATAGGACGGCAACGCAATGCTGGCACGAGTATATAGCTTATAACTATAGTTAACATTATAGAACGCGGTACACGGAACCTTTGAATTCAGTGTGACGTTGAATTTGACGTGTTTTATACAATTCAATGTATGTCCCGTGCCCTGTGTGTCCTGCTGTGATATTTTTAAGAAATAGTATAAAATATACCGTTATTCATTTAAATCGAAACATTTTTAACACAGTGCTTATAGCCGCCGGCAACACCGCAGTGCATTATAATGCGAAAACTTGCTTGTCATCGCTTTCGTAGGTATCGCCGCTCTACGAGTATATGGATTAAAACTGGAAGTTAGCGTGCAACTTTGTTCAACATGCATGCGATAAATTCATACGAAATAAGCGGTGCTTTCTGTTTCTAAAACTGAGTTAAAATAAAAACAAAGGAAAACAACTGAAATTCGGATTACCGAACAACTAAATGGAATATAACTCTTTGTGTGTTACTAAATAGGAGTAGAGTTCTTTATGTGCCTTTGAAAACTTTTCCGGGGATTTAGTATCGCTTTTTAACACCAAGCAAAATTATTGTTGTTTTTATCTGAAGAGTCTGGTTGTCGATGAAATTACGGACACTTAACACCTATGTCTCAGATTGATGAGCACAGTGCAGATTATTTTTAGACATGTTCCATGCATATCCTGAAGCATATTGCTCTGGTGTAAACGAGGGTTTTGGTCATCTGATCCTACCGACAAGTAGTAGTAGTCGGCAAAATCAATAAAACTACATATATTTGAACTAAAATGTAGGTCTTTATATATCTCTGTTTTATCATTTAGTCAGCAGAGTGGTGCTAATTTCCGGCATTGGAAAATCTTGTATGTCTACGCCTTAAATCTTTCTTATACAAGAAAAGATGCCTGTACATAGAGAAGAAGGTGGATAGGATCATGATGATCCCATACTAGAATGCTGTTTATTAATGAAAGACTAGAAATTAAATAAAGGTCAGTTTAACATAATATTGAGATTTATGTTTTACTGCTGATCCACGACAGTTTATATCTTTGAGATTGCTGATACAGTAACGGCTTTTATGGACGAAAGGACGAAGTGTAAGCACCACAAATAGAGGTCATACGACATAATGGAGCAATTTGTATGTCAACGCGCAAACTTTCTATGCAAATTTTTATTTGTGTTGTTTACATTTACGTAAAGTTCCGTCCATGGATTTACTAAAAAGCGCCATGAAACAGTGTAATTAGAGCAGAAGTAGATAGTTTAAAACTACTGTTATTTAGTACTAGCTGTTTTGTCTTCTCGAATTTAGGATTAAGTCTTTAATTAGGATTTTTATTATTCTGCGGAATAGTTAATAATTTACTTTGCGAATTTCCGCGAAAAGCCGACAAATCCAAGCAATACCACCTAGATTCAACAGAAAATTCTCCTCGTACGGGAAACCGGAGTGTCCTCAGGAGGTGTTGACTCTACATGCAGTCCTGCGGAAACTATTTAGTTTTTCGGTATAATAAATATTTCATACTTCTATTACCAGTAAAGTTTTTGCGATGGAAGGGCCCACAAAATCTCCTAACTAAAAACAAAAATATATTTTATTGTTTCTGTGTTTCATTTTAACACTCGCCATAGTTATTTCTACAATATATTTCACTACACTGCATGCACTGTTTATATGTGTGGGTGCTTTATGAAGTGACCTAAATTTTACTGCTAAAGTAATGAAACATTTTTTGTAGTATTAAAAATGTCCTGTTTATTAGAGTAATGTACCTTGGCTGGAGTGTAAAGGCTTTTGGTAATGAACCTCTCTTTCCTGCGAGTGGACGGAGGGCTGAAACGTAATCAATGCACAGGGAAGAGAAATTACAAAAAGCCGTTTTACTTTTTCAGAAACTTGATTATCTGTATGGAACGCGACTCGCTCAAACATTTTTCCGCTTTATTCAAATCTGTTAAATGTAAATATTCAACGATACGCTTAGCTTTTTTCTTGATACGATTTTTAAAAAAGATTAAAGCTTTCCACATGTGATTTAACTACGTGTATTAAAGTGCACTCAGGGGGAGTTGGGGCACCTTGATACGATTTTTACTTCAACCCAATAAAAAACGACCTATGGACAGTAACATCCAATTTAAGAATAAAAATCTATTCAATATATATTCAACTTACTTTAGGTAACGCTAAATGTATTAAAATAATAACAAACGAAAGTAAATTATGAAAAATTTAGTTGGGAACGTCAGAAACAGCTTTATACGTGTCAAGCGCAAATCGTTGAGTGAATGTTGCTCTGCGCTAGTGTGCTTGTAGGTTCTAAGATTTCTTTTCCTATGTGTGGCGGATGGCTCTTCTAACGCGTTTTGTATTCGACTTATATTGTGTGTTGTATCGATGTGCCCCACGTATCAATGTACCCCATCTCCCCTACTGTATTTTTCAAAATTCACATCGGAATATATTATTGTAAAAGTTAAAAAATTCAAAATAGGCGAAGCGTGTAGAACGATACGAGTTGTAACATTTCAACTTTCATCTAAATTGCGAAATAGTAGAAATAAAACAGAACTCAAAGCGAAACGCAGTGAATATATTTTTACTGTTTCACCGTAAATTGGATTTTTGCAAAAAAAGTGTGGAAGCTCGTTTTTTTTTATGTGATATTTCAACATAGTATCACCTAAATATGGACCAATATCATCTCAGTGTAAAATATTTTCTTTCAGGTAACCAAGTTATGGACCAACTTTAAGACCCCAATATTAAAATATTCATTATTGAATACCTATAATCTATAACTTAAAATAATAACAATTAGGTAGTTAGTTGTACATCGTTTACTTTTTTATATTGAAAGATTTTAGCTTTACGATCTGGATGGTACCTATTTGTCTAATAAGACGTACGAGTATATAAACCAAGAGCCAAGATAAAATGTACTTTACGATATAACATCGAAGTTCTACCAAGTCACGTAAAACAATAATATAGAAAAACTATATTGGTGCGCCTTCGTGACTCGTGTTCGGAAGATCTCAGTTGAACTGGTGTTAATTGGAATAACTCGTTGTTCTTTTGTTTAAATTAAGTAGGTTACTTAGGTCTGTGTGCACCAAGATTTCGGTTATCATAACCAACGGTTAACATAAGCTAACTATAAATTTACTGTTCAGGACAACCCGTACGCCGGCTAAGGATGTAAGCTCGGTTAAGATAACCGCCCGGTTTACGTCCTTAACAGGCGTATGGGTTGTCGTGAACAGTAAATTTTACGCTTAGCTTATGTTAACCGTTGGTTATGATAACCGAAATCTTGGTGCACACAGACCTTACTTGTATAAAATTAAAGTAAATGGTCAAACCATTATGACGAAACGTTGTTAAGTTTATAAATCGGCTGAACCATTTTTAGACAGAGAACATATGACTGATTTAGAGTAGGTCCTTTTGGCAAGCTGAAATTGTGAGAACATACTATTTTGTCAATTGATTAACCCAGTTCTGTCATAGAGGTAGAGCGTTTGCGGTTAATTCTCTCTTGCGCAGTATATATTACATTTGAAATTGAAAATAAAATGTCAAAAAATATTCTTTTGGCAACTTGATTTATATTGATTTTTGAGGAAAAAAGAAGTCTGGTTATACTGTATAACAGAGAAATGGACTAGATTTTTTTTCGAATTTTCTAAATACTAAATTTCGAGGTATAAAAAATCAAGTTGCCAAAAGATTTTTTTTTTGGGTTCCTTTTTTACTAATTAAAATATATAGGTATTCAATATTGCGCAGTAGCGAAATAACCGCAAACGCTTTACCAGACTGCCAAAATTGGGTCAATCAACTGACGAAATTATTATTTTTCACTATTTCAGCTTGCCAAAAGGATATTCTCGAAATTCACCATGAGCTCTTGGACTATTGAGATAAGTGATGCTCGAGTTGTTATATATATTACATGCTCTATGCAGACCATTGGAATGCATGCCGGCATCAGCAAGTAATAAAAATGCACTGAACTATCTTAAGTATTTTCTCGAACATGTTTACGTCTACAAGTTTTACATCTTGGCGGCTAATGCCTATACTGAATCTACTCGTAAAGGAATACTTAGTTCGAAATAGTGCTTAACCCAGCGCCAAGTTGCCACATAGTTGCAGGTGTAATTTTTCAGGCGTTTTAGCAAATTACGTAGGTGCATGACTGTCACGCAAGCTTTTATGTTTAATGACTTGTTTGCTTTTTAATATGAACTCCAAATAAATAACAAAAAGTAAATGCACTCGGCTCTTAATTAAGATTAAATAGATACCTAAAAACACGTTCCTTAATTTCTTATAATTTGTTGTGTTGTCTTCGGTCTAAGTGCATTGGTACCTTAATTTCTTTAATTTAAAGTAACGCCATCATTTACACTCTTCAATTTTTTTCATCGTCTTGGCCCTTGACTGCTATCACACCTGATGTTAAGTGATGTTAAGTGGCTAACTTGTCAGGAGTAGAATGAAATCCACACACCTTCCGGTTTCTACACGACATCGTACCTGAACGTTAAATCGCTTGGCGGTACGTCTTTGTCAGTAGGGTGGTGACTAGCTACGGCAAAAGCTTCCTACTAGCCAGACCAAGACAAATTAAAGAAATCTCAATCGGCCACGCCGGGAATCGAACCCAGGACCTCCGTCTTATAAATCGCATATGCGCCGCGGAGGTCGTCAAACTATTAAAACTTTATATTAGGAAATCATCGTTATCATATTGACACCCGGGCGGGGCCTCCCTCCTCATAGAGTAAATTAATTATAAATGTACAATAAATATTATTTTAAATCAGTTTTTTTGAAAAATAAATAAAATTAAATAGAACAATTTAGCATGCCAAAGGTAAGTACCTATAGCAGTTTCGTTGAGAATTTCGAAGTGGATACCTAGTCAAGAAATAAATAACAACCTGGAGTGAAATAGATCGACGAGCACTTCGCAGCGAAGTTCGCCACAAATTGCGTTGCAAACTATTTACGTGATAAAGCACGACATCCGTTGTCTGTACTCAGATTACAGACGTAGTGGCAGTCAGCAACTCGTCGTCAAGTTGTCCCTAACTCGATAAAGTAGCACTCATGCGAAATCGCGTAGCGGTGACTCGGTGATTGAAATTGGATTAAATACAAGCCCTTGTTTAAAGGGAACCGTTTCACGCAAATTTTAATTGGAGTAAGGGTTATATTAGTACAGAGGGCTATGGCTAGATAGGGTCGCTATTATATTTGTTTCAAAGCCACTGGTGTTACATTTAAATCAAAGTATTGCTTATTCGACTGAATACAAAATAAAATTGTTTAAGAGCTTGCACATGATTATTTTTTAATTGAAAATAATAGAAACACTTTTATCATTTTAGGTCAATTTAATCTATGAAAAACGTTTCAAAGACCGTAGAATACTTCAGGATAACAGCAATACAAATATAGATTGTCGTAATTTTATAAATACGATTAATTATAACCTCGTCAAATTGTATTTACAATATTTCGTACATACAATTTGGTGAACAGACGTTAATTTGTTTAATTAGAATAAAGAACACCAGTTAATCGTTGTAGAAACATAAATTTAATCATGTTTACTGCTAAAAGTCAGTGGTTATCTAACGGATGATATAATACTCAGAAGCTAGAGTTAAATGTAACTCAGTTGTTTCTAACTCGATAAAGCAGCACTCCTGTGAAATTACACTGCGGAATGTCGGCGCGAGAGCTGGAAACGTCGATTTAATACCTACCACTCGTTTGTGTTGTACAATATTAGTCCGAATTAAATTATCAGATCGTAAACAACCCTCGCAATGGCTGTTTTATATTGCTTTTTGATAGTTTAACATAAATAAAGGAAGAAACAGTAGGTATGTTTTAAATGTGATCAAAGTGGCACAAATTTGTTTGTTGAAAGTAAATTTTCATATAAAACCATGCATGCAATCAATATTACTTCTTTACTATGAACAAAGCTATCTGTTATTCTGAATAAAATACTGTATTTTTAAGAGCGTTATACTAATTTTAAAGAAGTAAATTTATTAGGTGTATTCTAATTAATAAAGTGTAGGAGAAACATTTTATGTACCTTAGGTCGAAGCCTACAAATATGTTAAGATTGGCATCATCACTAAAAACAATTTGATCCTAGCTTAAATATATACTAACGGAAGCTCACGAATACGTTGGTATGAAAATTTGTGTATTTTTCTACCCCGTTTCACCCCTTTAGGGAAATAGATACAGAAAATCTTCGCAATCTGTTCAGTAGATTGGGCTGTCCATTGATACATAAGTAAGTCATAGTTGCTGTTTATATAAACAGATGACCACGACATCAGACCGGCTACGTATGCAATCATAACACACACACATCGAAGAAACCAAGAGGTTGGGGGAGCCTTGGAGCGTGATAACGTTTCCATCCATGCATGAGTGACAAAATCAAATAGTTACATTACTAGTCTACTAGCTAGCTAACTAGGAACAGCAATTAGGTCGAAGATATAAACAACCATAAATTGCCTAGCACTAATTAGTCAAGAACAGTTTATTAGGTCGACAAAATTAGCGGTTTTCCGTTACATAAAACAAGTATTTGATTAGTGATGGCTGTCATATTATGAACATTCTTATCACGTTCAAGACAGGTGGTTCTTAGAATATCTGGCGATCTTATAACTGATTTATTAATGAATCACTGAACATTTAGTACAAAAAATTTTTACAACAGGCGTTATTTTTTGAACTTCATAATAAATCCGCAAAAACATTGTAACAAAACACAAACAAGAAATTTTCTACATTTCATCGGTTTTTAGAGAAAATAAATAAATAATTTTGCTATTTTTATTCATTATTAAATTATGATTGGTTATGATTGAATACCAAAAGTGATTATTCTTAAAATTTCTCCAAAGAATCTTATTCGTCACTGTAGTTTATCTGTATTATAATATACCTGAAATACGTTTAAAGACAACTTTTTAATAGATTATGGTACATGGACGTTACAATAACCGCCGTGTTACGTTTATGTCATACATTTCCATAGATATCTCTAAAAGTAACTGCTACGCAACTTGGGTTCTGGTCTCCGAAACAATTCAGTTGTACCAAACTTGACCCGATTTTATTAACATTTACATTTTGAATAGGACTTTTACTAGCACCAAAACACTCAAGCATTGGATTCGGATTTCCCCTTTTCCAAACAATTCGTTTGAACCAAACGTTGCCCCTATTTTTTGTAAACAAAATTCGAATTTCCCAGGTCAGTTTACCGTCTCTGAAAGATAGGCCGCATTGCCGTACTTAACTTAACATAAATCTTTTACGTCGCTGACTAGGCACATAAAAGACGAGATAGGTAGGTACCGATTTGATAAATTGAATTCCAATATGAATCGCAGATTTTACGCGTACATATTACTTATGTACTTTATATTGTATCGTACTTTGTACTTGTACTAAATAATACAGTGTTTTCGTATATGAACAACACGTCATCTAGCCTAGCTCTTTGAGTCTCTATCACATAAATAATATCTCTAGATAAAGTTGAAATAGTCTATACTAATATTATAAAGCTTTGTTTGTTCGAACACGCTAATCTCAGGAACCACCGGTTCTAATTGAAAAATTATTTATGTTGGATAGTCCATTATGGCTATATAACATCACGCTGCAACCAAAATGAGCGAAGAATCAGTGGAAAATGTGAAATAAAAATGGAAAAAATATACGTCTTTGAAGGCTAATGTTACGACCCAGGGGTCGGGGTTTGAAAGAACAACCACAACAGGAGGAAATAAAAGACTATTCTCCTGTTGTGGTACTCTTACCATACCATACTATCACGAACCCATAGAAAAATATAAGAATCAAGACAGCACGTTGCGACGCAGTCGATTAGTGCTCCCAGCGCTGAAGGAACCCATCAACCGCAACGATGATCTGCCTGGGCATCCCACAGCCCATCCGTCCCAACAACACTGGGCGACGAATTTAGATTCACCGCCCTTAATTCCGCACTAACTCCTATGGAACATCTCCCTTCCTTCTGCCGTCTTGACTGTTCGATGACCAGCTGTGAAATTTGTAGAATGTTTCAATATTTGTTATATACAAAATAATTTGTTTTGTCTTTGGAAACCTCTAAAGTAACTTTGGCAATTTTTACCAAACCTTAAACCTTATTTAAACCTAATTTATTTTAATTCGATGAGGAAGAAGTTGTCGTCTTCCGCTAGTATTATAAAATGGTTTGGAGATCATTATCGACTGACTGTTATTTGTGACACACTCGTACGGTTTCAGATTTCCCTTGAGATTAAGATTGCCTATTGCCTATGCATTGTTTATGATTTACCCGATAGATGATGAGAGATATTATCATATATACTCTTAGATAACTAGCTGTGTCCAGCGTTTTCAGACGCGCAGTTTCCTTTCCCGGGTAATACCAGGAAATCCATCCTTAGTGAGCGTCTACAACATGAAATGAGTAATTATATTATTTTTCACTTCATTTAAGCGTATAGTTGATGAATGATATAGAGATGTCGTGTTGAGTCAGTTTTTATTTCTATATTCTGATTTGAATTTCTATATTCTGAACTTTGCCAATTAATTATTGAATGAAACTGAATCTTTTAGTTTTTCTCTTCCTAGTGAATTTGTAATCCGGATGAAAGGCGATAGCACATTTCCAGTGATTCTAATTAAACTGGCCCGAACAGTTTTGTGCAAACGAATTTAACATAGAACATTCTAGACCTTGCAAAACTGAACTGGAAGCATGAAATTTAACATAGAACATTCTAGACCTTGCAAAACTGAACTGGAAGCATGAAATTTAACATAGAACATTCTAGACCTTGCAAAACTGAACTGGAAGCATGAAATTTAACATAGAACATTCTAGACCTTGCAAAACTGAACTGGAAGCATGAAATTTAACATAGAACATTCTAGACCTTGCAAAACTGAACTGGAAGCATGAAATTTAACATAGAACATTCTAGACCTTGCAAAACTGAACTGGAAGCATGAAATTTAACATAGAACATTCTAGACCTTGCAAAACTGAACTGGAAGCATGAAATTTTCCGACATTTCAAAGACTTCCAAAGAAATTATAAAATTATTATTTTAAGTAAAATAAAAGGTAAAATTCAATTTCAAGAAATAATAAGCTCTTCTTCAAATGCCTATTTTTCAATAAAAATCATTTCTAATAAGTAAAAGATTGTTATGTGAAGAAATTATTTTAGGTAGAGCTCTTATAATGCATTCATATTATGTACATATTAATATCTTCAATCTGTAACGCTGTTCTGTAAAGATGTATTTATAGCGCAAGTTTCCAATTTGTCTCTATCTCTCTCTCTATATCTCGAGATACTGTAGATGGAGTGAAATTGAGGGAATTTGAAGCTGGCATATATAACAGACATCACCAAACATCGTTGCAGCATACCACTACTGTAACTGTATTATGCTACTCTACGAGTATAATAGAGTCCAAGATAACTGTAGATAGTGAAATAATGGAATCTTATTGTTTGCTCAGTAAGTATGCACAGATGATTGAATTTTAAAATTGAAAACTGGGAACTTAGTTGACCATGCTTTTAAAAGTTATAAAAAGTTTGAATCGAATCAGGGAATACAGATGCAATCACAGATCCTCAGCTGTGTTGTTTCAACGTAGTGCTAGTTTATTGAGTTAGGAATTACTTGAAGTGTTCTCAACTTGCCGCTAAACCAGCATAAGCCAGGAGACCGTGTTTTCTTACTAGCTCAATTGTTTTGAATCTAAAGTACGAAGTTAAAACTATGGGGAAGATTATGAGGAAACGTGGATACAAAAAGAATTGAAAACATCTACTACTAGCAGCAGTTTTTTAGCAGAGCTTCTCAAGCAAATACTATCGCCACACTTACTTCTGCCGCCAAGCGGCATTGCGGTGTTTTGGTTTGAAGGGCATGGTTGCCAGTGTAATTACAGGTCATGTACCTACATGAATATCTACGCCTCAGGTTAATGGACACAGGGCGGCATTTTTGGAATGTGTTCCTCGGATGTCTAGTGACTTATAGCTCTGTTTTTAGGTAATGGTTTTCCACTTACCATCAAATAGGCCATCTGCTCAGCTCACCAGTTACGTCTATAAAATATACACACTACCAATCCTTTGCGTCGCGCATTCGGCTAAATAACATTGACTTCGGAGGGATATCCTTCTACAGAAATACAAACTCATTTAAAAATCCAATAATAACAATACTAGCTTAAGTTGTCTAGTTTGCCCTTGATAAAACAACTCTAAAATAACTCGGCTGTGATAATAAACCTGTTATTATTCCCATTCGTATTTATACAAAGGCGAAATAAATGGGTCAGTTGTGACACGAATAGATGTCACACTTGGATCAGCTATGTTCTCTGTGAAGTTCGACGAAGTGTTATTTTAATTAAATCCATTGATACTTTAGTCGGTCCAAAAAAATTGGAGCATACGGTTTCAGTTCTGGAATATTTTTAACAAATTTGTTTATTTTTCCGACTGTTGCAGAAGGACAGTTATGCCTTCTGGGTTTAGTAAGGACTTTGAGAGTCTGAACGACTTGCAGTCGTAATTGTTTGTTTAAAGTTTATGTGTTTGATTGTGATTTTATATAAGAAATGCTGCAAATAAATGAATGTTTAAGTGGAAGGTAAAGAAAAGATCAACATATTTTTAGATTTTGATGTCGATTTCTAAAAGAACTGATATCTTACAGAATTCAATAGAAATAACTTATCTCTCAACAACTTAGTTGAGAGATAAGTTATTTCTTTTGAAAGTTCATCTTAGATAAAAAATACTGAAAGAATTTGAATACTTAATTATCCTTACGCAAACATAAACAGTATTGTAATATCTTCTAGAGAGCGAAGTGAAGGAGTCAGAGGTATATGCCCAGTTTTGAACATTTGGGATATTCATTGGACACCTTTCAAAATGTATAATTGAATAATATAAACAGTATTGCAATATCTTCTAGAGAGCGAAGCGAAGGAGCGAGAGGTTTATGCTCAGTTTTGAACATTTGGGATATTCATTGGACACATTTCAAAATGTGTAATTGAATAATGTAAACAGTATTGTAATATCTTCTAGAGAGCGAAGCGAAGGAACGAGAGGTATATGCTCAGTTTTGAACATTTGGGATATTCATTGGAAACATTTCAAAATGTATAATTTAATTAATACTTCAGAGCGCTCAACCATACGTCCAGTGAGCGAATGCTACCCGAATTCATCCGACACAATGAAAAATTCATTAAGGACGTTAAAAAGTTAAATGAAATTGCGTTCGTTGCAGTTAAATGAAATTACTCTACAGCAAGTTGGAGTCAAGTTTGACATCCTATTTGGATTACTCACTACTGACCTATTTATTCGCCCCTTGCACCGAGGGCCGTGTTTACATATGAAAGCGGAAATAACGAAGCTTTACAATGTACCGTATAACAAACTATTCGTACTACATGATAGGGTCGCTCTCCGTTGGGATTACAAATATTCCTTTCTTGAATTGCAAATTTAAATTCAAATACAAAGGATATTTGAAATCTTATTTTACGAGCGTTTTTGAAACTGTTTCTCTGTTTATAATCACGCTACCACGATTTCGTAAAATACATTTTATTGAGAAAATCCGGAATATTTAGTAGTCTTTCTTGTCTAATCACTATCATTTTATTGTATATTTTTGCATATTGTGTACGATATAAACAGATTAGCTTAAAAGTTATCATCAAATTGTTATCATCAGTAGAATATTGCGTGACGATAATAAGATGCTCTAGCATAAATCTGCAACTATACAATTCTTTCGTAAAAAATAAATAACTGTTATCCATTCTCTCAAGAAATTTTTGATGTGAGTGAGATTTCAGGAACGTACTCAAAGTACTTCTGCTAAAAATACTGAAAGAATTAGAATTGTTTAAAACTTAGTTTTGATACCTTGGGACTCAGCTTTTCGAGTCTGCTGTAAAAGGCTAACGCATTTTTCGAATTGACAACCCTACTTGCTCCCCTATCCATAGAGAATGGAATGCCATTGGTTGGTGGTAAAATAGTAAGAGTATGAACAGCGTATATTCTCTCACTATAGCTTAACACTAGTTTGTAGCTTTGGTTCATGTGTCACGGACATGCATCATTCGTTACATGCTCCGTTATATAGGAGAGGCCTTTGTACACTTCTAGTAGCTTTTTAATCCGTGTAAGCTCTTCTGGCTAATTGGGTACTTAAGTTGTACTTAAGTGCTGGGCAGATTTAGTAGCAGTAGTTTCAGCCGTATTTACATGTTTATTTGTGTCACCAAGTAGAAGAAGCAAAGTTGTGTTTTAATCTATTTGTATTAGTTTTGATTTTGTAACGATGTTTTATTATCTCGACTATGAGAGTTTTGAATACGTCTCTATAATTTTGTCTCTGTCTAACTAAATTGCAAACTCACATTGTCGAGTTATAGTAGAGACAGAGAAACTCAACTGAAGGAATTGGTTGATGGTGACATCACAGCCATATGGTGCTTGCCCCTACCCATGTCTCTGGTTAACGGACAAGGTAGCACATTGTCGCCCATACGTGCTCTTTGAAGTGTTGTGAACGGAACCTTTGAACTATTAAAGTTTAAATTGCTTTCAACCCGCTTTGATTTTGCGACATTAAAAGCTTTGGTCCTCTATACGCTCGCTGGATCACTGTCACCTGCAACCTCTATCCGACATTAATTACTTCACTTTGAAGTCTCACAGTGCCCAAAATGAAAATGTCACAAAAATCCTGTTACAATTTTTACCACCAACTAAGCGGAAAGCCCTTGCTAATATTACAGTAGATATGTAACGGTTGATATAGGTACAGTAACATGCAATCAGGAATTTAATCCAATAATTTTCTTTATATGACATCAGCCTCTTAACCGTGGCAAGACAATGTTGAGTTTTTAACCGACGAAAAAAAAACGGAGGAGGTTCTCAATTCAACACGTAAATTTTTTTTTTATGTATTACCACGCATAACTTTTTACAGAGTTGTCCGATTTAGATAATTCTTTTTTATTAGAAAGGGCATACATCCAAGGTGGTCCCATTGTCATCATGTTAGGATTTTGGAGGCACGCTTACAGCGATTTCGGTTTTTGTATCGGTATAGCTTTTTGGCTACTAGTGCCGTATAATATACTATGACAGTATAGTACGAGTACGTTACGTGGCTATAAATCACTAAAAAGTAAGAAATAAAAATTTTTAACAAAAAATAGAACCGACTCAAAACGCACTAAAAAGTAAAAAATAATTGTGTAATTTAATTTACTTAAGCATATCTAGGAGTCGGTGCCAGCCAAGGTTTCTACTTTAAGGATGTTACCTAGAACCCACAAACTGCTTTACTACGCAAAATAAGTGTTCCTTAAACTTGGCTGGCACCGACTTCATAGATATGCTTAAGTAAATTAAAGCAACTAAAATACACAGTTATTTTTTACTTTTTAGTGCGTTTTGAGTCGGTTCTATTTTTAAACGACTTCAAAAAAAAAGGCGTTTCTCAATTCGACCGATATCTATATATATATTTTTTTTTTTTATGTGTGTTCGCGCATAACTTCGTCGTTTATGAACCGATTTTGATAATTCTTTTTTTGTTGGAAAGTAGATAATCCGGTGGTGGTACCATGATAAGGAAACCAGGATCTGATGATGGAATCCTGGAGAAACCGAGGGGAACTTTCAAAAATTGTAGGGACAACAAGTACGTTTGTTAATTTTTCTGAAAAGTATTTAAAAGCACTACAATTTGATGAAGGTCTGGAGTCGATCTGATGATGGAGCCGATCTACATATAAGAGAACTCCTTGATGATTTACTGTATTTACCTTGTGTTTGGGCTCGATTAATTTGTCTTGATAAGAACTTTTCATTAAGATGGGCTGTGACTGTCATTGAGGGTCTGGTGATGAAGACAAAGTACAGTTAAGGGAGCTCCGTAACGGCTTACAGTAGCTACCTTGTGTTTGGGCTTGATTAATTTGTCTCGATGAGAAATTTACATTTAGATGGACTGTGACTGTCATTGAGGGTCTGGTGATGAAGACGAAGTACAGTTAAGGGAGCTCCGTAACGGCTTACAGTAGCTACCTTGTGTTTGGGCTTGATTAATTTGTCTCGATGAGAAATTTACATTTAGATGGACTGTGACTGCCATTGAGGGTCTGGTGATGAAGACGAAGTACAGTTAAGGGAGCTCCGTAACGGCTTACAGTAGCTACCTTGTGTTTGGGCTTGATTAATTTGTCTCGATGAGAAATTTACATTTAGATAGACTATGACTGTCATTGAAGGTCTGCAGATGAAGACGAAGGACACTTAAGGGAGCTCTTTAACGGTTTACAGTAGCTACCTTGTGTTTGGGCTCAATTAATTTATGAGAACTTTACATTTAGATGGGCTGTGACTGTCATCAAGGGTCTGGCGATGAAGAAGGACAGCTGAGGGAGCTCTTTAACGGTTAATAGTAGCTACCTTGTGATTGGGCTCGATTAATATGTATCAATGAGAAGTTTGTAATGTTATAAATTCCAGTTGGTTTAATGTTAACTAAGTCATGATCTGATGATAAGATCTACGAAAACTCGAGGAAACTCTTCAAACTTTATAGGCACATTTGTAGGGATGTTGGAATGTTATAACTAGCTAGTGAATATTGGTACTTATGATTTAGTTCGAGTAGGTTCTTTAATATTTTCGTTGTTGATAAATCACTAAAAAGTATGAAATAAAAAAAAATTAACAAAAAATAAAAACGCCTTCAAAACGCACTAAAAAGTAAAAAATAACTACGTCATTTACTTACTTTAATTTACTTAATACTTTATTTTTTGTTAAATTTTTTTTTGTTAAAAATTTTTGTATCTGTTATATTATGAATTTATATGAATAAATTGCTATCTATACGTGTATGTACGTGTAGGTACTGCGAGAAAATAAAATATGTGTGTTGGACGTTGTTTCGCATTGCTAATTGCCAAATGATGTAATAGGTAGAGTAAAAACTAGCGGCTGTCTCAAGGTCACATCGGCGCTCTGAAGCCCTTAATCCAGGTAACTTGTTATTATAGAAACAAATTACGTAAATAGTTATTGTATTCAAGGTTAATAGCACCTTCACGTTGTTAATGTACTATCTGATTACTGCTGAGAATTGTTTCAGTTGATTCGATTTTATTTAGTCACCTGTCTAGTGTTTAGCATTTAGGCAATCGATAATAATGAATTATCATCATGACATACAAATAGACTTAAAAAAATAATTAGAAAACAACACATTTTTTTATCGACTACAAGTTTGCACTGCTTGGTATTACACCGGGTGTTAAGCGATGATGGTACCTAAGATGGAAGCGGGCTAACTTGTTAGAAGTGCGATGAATTCCACACCCCTTTCGGTTTCTACACAACATTGTACCGGAACGCTAAATCGCATGACTACGTCTATATCGCTAGGGTGGTAACTAGCCACTCCGAAAGCCTCCCACCGCCAAGACGTATCGCCAAGCGATTTAGCGCTCCGGTACGATGTCGTGTAGAGGGGTGTGGATTTTTGTCCCACTCCTTACAAGTTAGCCCGCTTCCATCTTAGACTGCATCATCACTTTACATCAGGTGTGATAGCAGTCAAGGGCCAACTTGTAGTCCATAAAAAAAAGACCAAGATAAATATCTTTTGCTGGGCTTGTTTTATCGCTCTATTATAAAATTTTATCCTAAGCGAGTACATTAATGAATTTTCTTTTAAACTGTTGTATAGATTTATTATTAATATTTTGTGTGGATATTTGAATGCGTTGCTGGATGATTTGAAAATACAATTAAGCTCAGTAAACTGTGTCATAAAGATAAACTCAATAAATCTCCTAAGTTATTCAGAACTGACGGCCTCCGTGGCGCAGTGGTATGCGCGGTGGATTTAAAAGATGGAGGGCCTGGATACGATTCCCGGCGAGGCAGATTGAGATTTTTCTTATTTTTTTGGTCTGGCTGGTGGAAGGCTTTCACCGTGGCTAGTTACCACCCTACCGACAAAGGCGTACCGCCAAGTGATTTATCGTTCCAGTACGATGTCGTGTAGAAACCGAAAGGGGTGTGGATTTCATCGTACTCCTAACAAGTTAGTCCGCTTGCATGTTACATTGCATCATCACCTAATATCAGGTGTGGTAGCAGTCAAGGGCCAACTTGTAGTAGATACAAAAAAAAACTAAGTTTTTCAAGTTTACTAGTTATTAGACAGTCGTATGATAGATAGTATTTAGCTAAATTATGTAAGTACAAGTATATAACTCGCGTGGATACTAAAAGACCCATTTACAAGTCAAAACTAAAGATCGATAGAACTAATTGTATAATAAAACCTTCTATGTATAATTTGTAAATAAATGTCTACAACCTAGTTTACATTACTCTAACCACAAGTCGGAGCTGGCATTGTACAAGTATCTAGTACTTAAGTACATGTGGTAAACAAAGTCTTGGTTTCTAATTGCGTGTTTTGCTTTAAGCTTAATGGATTAGTGTCGGACTTTATTATATTATCATAATCATCTTTAGCTACCTCTTTAAACGGCCCACTATCAGCCGTCCGCTCTGCTTATAGACCAGAAACTTTGAAGCTTAAACCACGACGCCGCTGCAATACCGGTTGGTGGGTTTTAATATTAATGATTCAGTAAAAATAGTCAGCTTGACTAATTTTACTGAAAACTTCATGGATGTAGAAAAAATTCAGTATTTCATAGCCCAATTCGGGATTCGAATGTTGGAACCGAAGCCACGTAATAACAAAAGGCATACCTATTATTTTATCTGTTATAAATATAATTTTGTTTGTTTCACTCCGATTTCTGATATAAATTCAGTATTTAATTTCTCAATTAGTGATCTTTTCAAAATTAATTAAATTCAATATGTTCTGCGAAATACTCACAAAGGGACGCATATAATTTTGCCAATTAAACTTGATATTCGTTTCACTTGTTCTCTGTTGATCGCGTTAGTCGAAGTTCAGTTCATTGAATTCGTTCTGGTATTAATTATTTAGTAGAAAACAGTGCTCTTGTTTTAACTATAACTGTTTAGTTTGTACATGGCTTTGTACTGGACCACTAAATCCTTTTTTTTTTATCGACTTCAAGTTGGCCCTTGACTGCTATCACACCTGATGTTAAGTGATGATGCAGTTTAAGATGGAAGCGAGCTAACTTGTTAGGTGTGGGACGAACATCCACACCCCTATCGGTTTCTACACGACATCGTACCGGATCGCTTGGCGATACGTCTTTGTTGGTAGGGTGGTAACTAGCCACGGCGAAAGCCTCCCACCAGCCAGACCAAGACAAATTAAGAAAATCTCAATCTGCCCCGCCGGGAATCGAACCCAGGACCTCCGTCTTATAATTCCAACGCGCATACCACTGCGCTACGGAGGTCGTCGAATATATTATCCCTTACCAGGAATAATATGTTCCTGGTAATATGAGTCCGCAACACCATTGACCATGGTAATCACAGAATTGGGCATTATTGCCTCCATCGTTGCTCAGCTGCCTTACTTAGTTATGTTTGTATTGTTATCTGCTAATTTTCATAGCGGCATTTAACCTCCATCGTCATCGATCGTCATTGGTCATCAATCCAACACTTTATCACAACAATTTATCACAATCATTGGTGATAAATCTATACACTCGGGAGCGCTAGCATTCTTTAAACAGTAATAATAATGATAATTATTATTTTAACAACTTGCTCTTCAGTATGGCCTTGTCGATTTTGAGGTGCCTTACTATAGGTACGACCCAGCGTCAGTTCTTGAAAATAGCAGTGCGTTGCTCTACTGGGATCGAACAATTATCACTGATAGGTATATTGTAGCCAATAGACCTGATATAGTGATAATTGATCGATTAACGCGCCGTGCAATGATTGTTGATATTACTGTTCCACATGACGATAATCTGGTGAAAGCTCAAAAGGAAAAAATATCAAAATACTTGGACCTTGCTCATGAGATTACCGCCATGTGGAATGTTGATTTAACAATGATTGTTCCTATAGTCGTTTTAGTCAACGGTCTTATAGCGAAAAGCTTTGACGAACATCTTAAAAAGCTTTCGCTCAATTGTTGGATCAAGGGTCGGATACAGAAGGCAATAATTCTTGAAACGGCGCGCATTGTGAGGAGGTTCCTCACTCTGGAGCCTTGACCACCGGTTGCGTGGACCCCCGGGCCCCGCAGCAGGCGGAATGAATTTTTTTTTATAAATTTTTAATAGTGTTTTATTTTTTTTATAAGCGTTGTTAAAAATTTTAAAAATAATTGTAAATAAATAAATGAGAGAAAATGATAATTAGTCAACTTTGAAATCAGAATAGGTCTATAACGAGTTGGTAGTGTTACACCCTCATGCCCCGTTTTCTTAATTTTACCCTTTGAGTCATCATCGTTTTTTCATAATTCAAATCCTATTGACGGTCCACTACAGAGCTAGGCTTGTTGAAGACGGTATATAGACCGTAGCCACTTCACGCTGCTCCAACGCGGATAGGCGGGCTCATTAATGTTTTTTTCGAATTTAACTATCACTTCCAGATATTAATGATATTGACCGAAACTGGAGGCTTAAAGTACTTTCCGAGGCATGAGGATGTAGCACCATCAACTCCGTGCTTGGAATGGACTCAGAATTATTCCGCGACCCGATCCAGGATTCGAACGCAGGACCACGTGATCGAAACTTCATAGGCTAAACACTAGACCAACGAGGCAACCCTTTGGCTACTGAGCTCTTAAAATTAAACAACAACCCATCTCAGTTATTATTGATCTATCACATGCAAATAGCAATATTTCAAATCTAGAGTTTACTGCTATCGAACAAATAAAAACTTTACTGAATATAAAATTTAATTTTATTATTATTTGTAGATATAGGTACTACTGCGCTAGGCAGGGCTCCTAGAAACATAATATATGTTGCATGTTTTCTGTTTAAATACTCTATATTTTCGTAGTAAAACCTTTTAATGGGTTTTTGCACGAGCGCTTGTTTTTGGAATCTATTTAACTCCCGTTCAACTGCAGGTTTGACACACATTGAAAGCTATTACAGTATAGTCTGCACATGACAGTTTCATATTACTTTGTTTTCCTCAGACTAAAAATCTAGTTTTTAACCAACGTAAAATGATACAATGTTCAATGCTACCTTTATTTTAGTACGTTAAAAAAGCGTTTTGTCTCTCATTGTGAAGCGAGTCTACTCGCAGTGACGCCTTTTGTATTAAAAAGTACTCGTTGTTTGTGAATGGACCCCGTCGTGGAAAATGGTTTTTACGAATAACTTTATCAAGCAGGTGGAAAAAAAAATAAAAAGAAAAAAAAATTGGTTGTCTGTAAAGTCGGTTTATTGACGATAGTTGAACATGACAACGTCTGAAGAAAATACTGATGGAATGGTAGCATTTAATTGGTTAGAAAAAATTTTAATTTAAATATATTTTTATAAATATTAATTTAAATTAATAAAATAATTGATTTTGATTTTATAAATTTATATTTTAAATTTATAATAAATATATTAATTAATAAATATGTTAATTTTTAATTTAAAATTAATATATTTAATAATTATATTTAATAGACGGATGTCGAACGCTGCCGAACGCAAAGGCCGATTGTGCTTCTTTGTCGCTCATTCCACGCTCTCGCTTGCACTTCAAGCCTTATATGGAACGCCTCAAACCGAGGTAACGCTGCATGAGTCATGTTTTTTCGTGCGTGCAGCCGGCTCTATCGAATTATAAGACGTTGTCACGTCAATAAAAGATAACCAATGTTTATGACAGGCTTTTTGCATCCAGTCGGTGCCAGCCACCCTCCGGATATCGTCGCTTCATCTAGTTGGAGGACGCCCTACACTCCGCTTGCCAAGGCGTGGTCTCCACTCCTGGACCTTTCGACTCCAACGGCCATTAGTCCACTGTCACTTCAAATGTATTTAAATGTTTGAAAAGCGTAGTAAATGCATCGGATATTTGGAAATAAAATTATGAAATACGATTATAAAATTGGTAATTCACATATAGTGTTTCATAGCGTACCTAGTACCTCCAAACTACTTGTATGTGTAAACTTCATCGAGTGAAATCAGTTTGCTTAAAAGCTCACCGAAGCATTTCTGTTTAAAGTTAAACAGTAAATACACAAGCTCAGTTTCGCTTTTTGAAATTGATTGGTAATGGGAAAGCAACGCTTTTTTAATATTACGGTGGAAATTGATGGATATTTCTGCAACTATTTTCGATATGATATAATGAAACAGGTATTATGTTAACTTTGAACTAGGTACTATAACTTTTGTGTCTGTGCCTCGGAGGAACTAATTAATTCTAGTGTCTTTCCCGGAGAAGTTAACAGTTATTTGTAGTTAGAGCTAAGTTTAGCTAGAGTAAGGAATGCTATTCAAAACGTCGATAAGGCAAGTTGTTATACCTTTGCATAGAATGTTTAGTCTCATATTTTTTATAATTAGACGAAGCACGCAAATGTACCTACTGATAAACAGAATAAGTAATGTTGATGCGGGATTTTGAAATAATAATCCGATGTCTTCAAAATAATTTTATTGTTTCGTTAATCTTTTATCTACCGCCACATCGGATAAAGCAGTCCGTGCCGAGAAAAGACTCGGCCAGAAAAACTCGACATATGCTCTTTTCTCAATTACATATACACTTTAGTTTACAATAATCATTACACTAAAACATGCATACTTTGTTACAATAAAAGAACAGTAAGTTTCACTACTCGCGACTATTCTGACATGTCAATTTTTATAATTTATTTTAGACCTGGAATCAAGTCCTTTCAGTTATTACATCATCTGACGGTCGACGGACATTATCTTACGTTACCATAGACAATATTCGTATAGTATTGTCTATGGTTAAATGTGGTAAAAATTTTAATGTTACAGTTTGTTTCTATGGGTATACTCACAGAACAAGTAAACGCTAGCTAATAATAGAATGGTACACGCGCTCACGACTATAATTCATTCTTCAGTTTCATACCTACCATTTACAAAAAAAAATGTAGGTTTCAAACGTGAAAAATTAGATTTTTTATTCAATAGCAATATGGTAGTCAATGTGTATCAGATGTGCTAGCATTTTATTTGCAGTTTGTATATTATTTACTCTAGGCGATATCGAACCCAATCGATCTTTGATGGGACGAACTGACATGTCGACAAATGACAAATATGTTCGACCTAGTTGCTACATAGGTTCAAGTGAGTAGCCAGAATTAATTCATCATGTAAAATGATCGGTACCACATATCAGTGAGACCTACCTACGGTAGATATTATATGTATCTAATATAACTAACCAGCGTTCTACGACAATTGGTACCTATCATCGTTTAAAATAAGCTATGATGTTGTTATGTTTGTTATCGAACAAAAGAGGCCGAATTGTTAGCATCTTTAATTATGAATCAATATGACGAAGTTAATGATCATTGAATCAATAATTTGCCTCTTTTCTGCATTCTGAAGAGCTTTAAGAGCAACTTGGTATGGAAATGTCAATGGATAGGTAAATAAAACCGGCCAAGTGCGAGTTGGACTAGCGCACGAAGCGTTCCGTAACTATCAAGCAAAAACGACAAAAATAACGTCTGTTGTATAGGAGCCCCACTTAAATATTTTATTTTATTCTGTTTTAGTATTTGTAGTTAAATTGGCAGCAGACATAAAATGTAATTTAAGAAGATTTCTACTGTTCTAGCTATCACTATTTAAGAGTTACAGCCTGGTGACAGACAGGCATACAGATAAGGACAAAGAGTGAATTCTTAGTAACAGTAATAAATTAAAAGGCGCAGCGTAACTTCTGATTAATTGCAATTAATTATTATTGATATTTAAATTTAATGGTAATTAATGGAAATCAACTGCCGGCATTTTAGGTCAACACCATCTCATATTATTCTTTTAACCTTTTAAATAAATTTTAATTTGGTACTAAAGTGGTTCTAGATTTAGTTTATTATTGTTCGCACTGTCGTTATTGTTTTTATGAAATTTTCTATTACAAGTTTATGGAATTGAACCTCATGAAAAAAATAACATTTTATTATTAATGTTTCCTAACTAATATTTTTCGTAGAAACTTTGTCCTCAAAACAACAATAAATCTAGATCTTTCGGATATAGCTGTAAGGAAACTTTTATGTTTCCGTATCAACTAAAGTACTTAATCCCTAGCATTCGGGCGATCAATATTAGCACCAACTCCATTTCGAATTTCCTTGGTGGAAAAAAAATACGTTAATACTTGTTATGATTATGAGTAGAGAGTGCTACGTGCGCGTAGCATTTGCTACGATTTTATTTTTTTTTAATCGAGGAGTAAGACTATTTTCAATAACCTAGTATAAACGAATGTTATGGTGTTCGCGTAAATAAGAACAGCGCCAAGCCAAATGACACGGGCGTGTACTACATGCGCGACGTTTTAACTAACTGAGCGACCAAAAAATAGGAAAAGCAATATTTAGTCAGAAATTTACTTACATGTACAGTAAAAATTAGAATTTACTTGTGTAAATACTGTCGTGTATCGACAGTACACTCTCAACATGGTATAATACAAAGCCACCTTCCATGTCTTGTTTATTCTCAAAATCACGCGACAAAGGATATTAGCGAGAGTGGCCTTATAATTTTAAAGTATCGTTCCGATACCAGTTTATGTTAATTAAAATTGCAACATTATGTCTTACTTGTATAAAAATATTGGGATTTGTTAAAGATGGGGATCATTCTCCTTTTGATAATATATTCAAAACATAAAAATAGAGACCTATAAGAAAGTTATTAATAAGGAGTCTTTTTGTAAACCTTATTATTTACTTTACGTCTCTTTAAACATTGGGAATGGGTATAATTTTAGATTAGATAATGCATGTCTAAAGACAAAGCAGTGATGACAGGAACTTCCTACTTACGAGTATTAGACCACAGTAGCACAGGTCATCAATCTCATTACTGTACCTATATGTATTTGTACACACATTCTGTACTGTGATTTGCATTCTACTTTTACGATGATATTAGTGACATGATTAATACAGTTTGAGGTTAGATAAGGCAGAGCGATAAACTTTTCTTTCAACACAACAAAGGCGGTGTATAATCACAATCGTACCGAAGGAACGACGCCAAGGCTTTTGTTTTTAGATGTCATTAGCCTAGTTTTAGTTTTCAAATTTAGTATGGAAGTTGAAATGGGGCTTACCACGCTACCAACGCCACGACTACAAATTTGCGGGATATTCATTAGCATTGTTATAATTTTTTTAACCGCAATGAGTTTCATTAGAATTGCAAATGCCTTTTTATTTGTACTACGTTTATTTTTCCACGTCTAAATATTTTTCGGTTAATATAGGTCCTAATTATTATTTTAACCCAGATATTGGTGCTGGTTTAATATGAACCGTGAGTCACATGTCCTAGATAAAAAATCAGATCTCCTAAATTTTTTCTAAAGTATATCATATTAGTTAAGTCTCTAGGCCTATATTATTCCATGATTCATCATTATTTGTCTCTTAACAGCGCACTAAGGGCCAGGCCTCCCTCCTTATGAGGGGGGAGTCTATAATTGCTAATTAGGTAAGCCCAATATTTATAATCCAAAATAGATAACTTAAGATTTTAATTCTACAACCATCTCTCAGTCTATCGTGCCAAATGCTAACGGAACGTCATGAAGGCCTCTGTGGCGTGTATGCATGGTATGGTGCATTTATAAGACGTAGGACCTGTGTTCTATTTTCGGCTGGGTCGACTTAAATTTTTTAATTAGTCCAACTTTGGCTGAAGAAGCTTCGGTCGTTTCTAATTACCATCCTGCCGGCAAATACTTACCGCCAGGAGTTCCCGTATAATGCCGTCCTGCTACTAACAAGTTAACCTGCTTCCATCATAGATTGGATCATCACTTACCACTAGATGGGATTGCAGTCAAGTGAATAAAAAACGATAGTATTAAACTTATTTTATGTACAAAATTGTTCTAATTATTTGACCTTTTCGAAATGATTGATACTTATTAATACAGTTAGTATCTTGTTTCTTGTCTTTTTTCTTGGATTATAAAATTTATTCACTTTTATTTTAACCGACGAAAAAAAACGGAGGAGGTTCTCAATTCGACACGTATATATATATATTTTTTTTTTATGTATGACCACGCATAACTTTTTACAGATTGGTCCGATTTTGATCATTCTTTTTTTATTAGAAAGGGCATACTTCCAAGGTGGTCCCATTGTCAAATCGGTAGCTTTTTGGTTACTAGTGCCGTATAATGTACTATGACAGTATAGTACGAGTACGATACATGACGATAAATCACTAAAAAGTGAGAAATAAAATTTTTTAAATAAAAAGTAAAAAATAACTGTGTCATTTAGTTGCTTTAATTTACTTAACCATAGCTAGGAGTCGGTGCCAGCCAAGGTTTCTACTTTAAGGACATTACCGAGAACCCACAAACTGCTTTACTACGTAAAATAAATGTTCCTTAAACTTGACTAAATTACACGGTTATTTTTTACTTTTTAGTGCGTTTTGAGTCGGTTCTATTTTTATTTAAAAAATTTTATTAAATTTAAAAAAATTGTTAAGACTTACCTCGAATCATTCATTTTCCTTATAGCTAAATCTATTTATCAACTACGAATATTGGCCAGTAGATAAAAAGATGAAATATGGGCCGGATAAAAGTATTATAAGAGCTTCCATGTAAAAGTTCCTTGTCTATTTGTATGGCTTAGCGTTCGTTGCATCCCATTGCCTCCGAATGACCCACTTTATCCTTATGAAAAGTAGGCTAAAGTTGTGACAAGTCATTACAAAGTTTTGAAGATTTTTTCGTCGGCACTTATTTGCTTGTTTTTGAGATAAAACGACTACGATACGAAGATTTATAAAACCATAAATCGTTTCAAAGTCCTTCCATTTCTCTTCATTTTTATATAAACCTTCCGACGTTATCAAGTGGTGATATTAAAACAACTAAAATGAAATTGTAAAAATAATTGCCCCAAGATTATCGAGGACGATGAAAAGGGAAACGATTTCATTAACTTTGTGTAGGTACTGAAGTTAATAAAGAGAAAGAAAAGTTGGAAAAAAAATACGATTCTAGTCTGTCGTCGATTCTTCCGCGTCTCTGTCTTTTAAGTTTTATTCAAAAGCGTAATTTCACTTCACAGGAAGACATTATCCGTGCTCTGTGTAATTTCTTAAAATGTCAACCGCTAAGTCTGCAGTCTCAATGGAACATGCAACGCTGGCAATATTAAATGGTTTTAATTGCTGTAAATGGCTTTAGAGGCATGCAATAGAAAACATTTTATAAGTTAGATACATTGCTACGTTTAACAATTGCTTCACAGAGTTTTTGTGTGCGTGTGTGTGTCAGTGGCACTGTAGCTTTCAAATAGATGGACCGATTTCACTTCGGTTTTATTTATTTCAAAGCTTCCTTGCGCTGGTTCTTAGCTATATTTAGCTAATACCGGACCAGCAGCGTACGAATAGTGCAAAACATTTATGTCCTATAATTATTCGATAAAACGCTCTACGCGTGCCAGTATAATTGTTATATAATATTTATTTGATAATTTCAGCAACCGGAATGGTCACCAGAGAACCCAACTCTTCGAAAAGTCACTGCAGACATATCGTATTTTTCGGAAATGATTATTTAATTTTCTGTTATGAACAATTCCAATGTCGTTATGGTTCAAACATATTTAGAATAGAATCAGGCTGATCCCAGTACCATCAAATTGATCTACAGCTAACCCATGTGGACACAGACTAAATTGTAAATTGTAAAATAGTTATCAAATAATAATATAATGTAAATTAACTTATACTGATGTAGATCTGACAGCTTATAATTATGTAATCTCCTTAATGTAATGTAAATGAACTGAATGAAAATAAACGATTTTTTTTATAGAAGCAGTTAGCTTGCCGAAATTCATATAGGTACTTCATTTTTTTACTATTTTTCGCGAAAAACTGACGAACTCGAACGACAAAGTCATCCAGATCCGACACAATATCCTCAACATACGTCTCATTGTGAAACCGGAGCATTAACATGAGATGTTGCCTCTACAATATTCAATTGAAAATACCTATAACACAATTACACAAAACCTGTCTTTGCAATTGAATAATATAGAGTCAACTTAATTTTTCCCGACCGATAGTGAATTTTAGAAGATTAGCCGGCACAAAATTGATTAAGCAAATAAATGACGGGAACATTCAAAAGCAGTTTGTAAATAAACATTGTATACATTTAGCAGCCAACGTTACATTATATGTAACATACACCCTTGTTATACGATGACCTAACCGGATCCACGCATTTGGGTCAACGATGCAATCGTGTTTGTGTCTCTTTCACTATTACACTTGTTGACAAAGACAACACTACACTTTCAGATTTACGACACCTATAAGAATGTGTCTACTTCATGCGGCATCGCAGAACAAACAATTGTCCTGGAATTAAAACAGAATAAAAAATGCTAAGTTTTACCTTTTTTATCTGTATATTAAATTATAATTTGCTTAACACTTTTAACTGTTTTTTTTATCGACTACAAGTTGGCCCTTGACTGCTATCACACGCTTAGACTGCATGATGATGTAGTCTAAAATGGAAACGAGCTAACTTGTTAGGAGCGGGACGAAAATCCACACCCCTTTCGGTTTCTACACGACATCGTACCGGAACGCAAAATCGCTTGGCGATACGTCTTTGTCGGTAGGGTGGTAACTAGACACGGCGATAGCCTCCCACCAGCCAGACCAAGACAAATTAAGAAAAATCTCAATCCGCCCCGCCGGGAATCGAACCCAGGACCTTCGTCATATAATAATTTAATTTTTAATGTCTATTAATTAACGACAGCCAATATAACGTACCCAGGAATGGAGCGGATATGGTCTAGGAATGTTACGAGCATATGTAGGCTATGTCAAAACCCTAGGTTACGTATTGTTACAAAGGTAACACAATACCTAACCTGAAAAGGTTATTCTAATCCATAGCATAAATTTAACCTTTCCTACAAGGAAGGCCTGGCCCTTTAGTGGGCTCTTAATAGGCTGATAATGATGATGTATTTAGAGAAGCTTTCAGTCGCTGTGGAAATAAGAATTTGGGAATAATAATAATTATGAGTAGCAAAATGTATATTAGTTACAACTAAACTTTAAAAGTTACCACAGCACTGTTCCTAACGACAGAGGATTCACGAGAATTCTGAAACGCGTTTTTCCCTTCCCGATAACTACATTATTTATTTGCTTTACCTACTAGTTTTTAGGAAGGAATAATGTGACTAAACATCCTGAAAATCATCGCAGCACTATTTTTGTATTTTCAAAGGGTTCACAAGTACCTTATTATTAGGAGATTATCCTATTTTTTCTGATTGAAAGGTTTAGAGTATTAAAGAACCTTAAAGACTTTTTATTTTGTAGGTTTACACGTCTAACAAATACTTACTATACCTATAGTGTTTAAGTATATACAAGTCACAGTTATGAAAATTTTAATGAAGCCTTATCTCGTGAAAACGACCGCAACATTATGTGCGTACTGTGGAACGTCCGGTGTCCACTGGAACCTCATTATTTGGAGCTTATTCTACGCCCTCAAAATCCAATTTACGCTGCAATGTTCGTAAATCTGAGGATTGCCCTAAAACTCACGGTAATAAACCCAGTTTTTCCACGTTATAGAGTCTAGAAAACTGAATGAGTAAGTTACATAATACATGAATTTGAGGGTTGGTATACTTGAATGTGTTTGATATATCTAAGTACCTAACAAATCAATAGCTGAACTAAATCTAATTGATAAGTAGATTATTTTCATCAACAAAAACGTAAGACAATTAATCATGAAAAAATCTTTTTAATTATAAAAATATAGCATTTAATCTATAAAATTAGCCTGCGAAATTTCATGTAGAATCCGTTCCAATTCTCAAGCGAGCTGTTAAGAAGTTACAATAAAGATAAGACAATCGTTTACCTACAATACAATAGCAACTATCTAACTCTCCTAGGAAACCCGTCTTTTTGTATGCATTTCTCCTTTTCATTCCGTTAGTAGATAATTACTTGGAAATTACCATGCAATTTTAATTAAATTGTTCTATTCTAGGTTCGTAAAGCAATCTATGAACTGAAGAAGACGTTTCTTATAGGTACCTTGGCCTGCCTCTTTCTGTTCCCTTGTTATGGGTGTAATTATTGCAGGTTCCTTTTTTCTTAATGCCGCTTCAGAAACTTCACAGGGAGGACGAGTGCAGAACTTCTGTCAGATTTGAACTAGAGAGCTAAATGAAGAAGGAAAAGATGGAATGACTCTCTAAGGTAGTTTTCTGTTGGACTCGGATCTGGGCTTAGAGGGACGTTGGCCTCCGTTATGGTGTACATTCCACTATGAGCTTTTGTACAGTAAATAATTGATAACTTTGCTAATTCCCGTGAAAAACGACAAATCTAAGCGGCAAATTCGCCGTCTTGAATGTTTTTGTCAGTATCCCGGTTTCGAATGGATTTTGTTAGATCTATTTAAACAAATTACTCACTGTTTATAAAGAAATTTCAATGAAATGTACCTGCCTACCTTTCAATAAAATATACCTTTTATTGTACTTCTTGTTTATTGAGCGTGTTGTTCAAAGCTTAAAAGCATAACAAACAAATTAAGGAATGAGTTCATTCATACAAACAGTTAGTATTCATATTTGTACAAGTAATCGGAAATATTTATGTTCGTTTATTGCTGCATGTTGATGATTAATAAAACACAGTCACCGCGGCGCAATCCATAAATTCACCGCCGTCATAAATCTATGGCCCGACTTACACTTCGAGCTATAAATAAAATTTGTACCGGATAGAGTTGGATATTCCGATTGGGTAGGTACCTACATATTATATTTTTAAAAAGTCGGTTAAAAATAAATAATAATAATCTGAATAGTGTTAATGAAATCAAATAACCAGATGTTGTTTGTGATAAAGTTATCACAGGTCGATTCAAACAATCGATTATATATTTCAGATCCAAATATTAAACACTTTGGTTGTCTCTTTAACATTTAGTTGTTTAACAAGTTTTTTCTTAGCCTAGAATCCGCGTAGAAACCTTTGAAGAAATAATTTTAAGGTTTGGTATAGTGAAAATTTACGGTTGTGGTTAATTATATACCGAAGCTAGAAGAATAAGCCGACGCTAAACATCCTTAGAGGATGTTTACTCTATTAAAAAATCAATTTAAACTTTGCGATTGTATCGGCTTTCTAAACGATTTCTTAAAAAAAAGTAAAATTAAATTTATTTACATCCTAAAATATTATAGTGTCTATATTAGAAGTTATAGAGCTTTTTCTGACAAAGCTCATCTGGGGAAGTAGTGCTTAGATGTAGTAGATTTTGTCGCCGAGCAGTTACTGGGTTCTGTGTGTGCAATTACTCCTACAGTTGCATGAAACTTAACATCTAACAGCCTCAAATTGATTGATACAAGGCATCCTATTATAATATAGGTCATGTTCCTTGCATGTACTATGAAGAGTTACTCTGATTTAGGGCGACAGATTTCCATTTACCATCTGTACCGCTATTCTGAAAGTCTGTAACAAAACTCATTAGTGTCACTACATTTCATAATATAGATAGAAGGAGACAGACGAATTTGAAACGCACACATGAGCGTGTCTGCTGCTTGCCGGACTTTCGCCACCGCGTCATCAGCGACTGCAGGCACAGCATGGTGCCACCATCGCACACCATCCGAACCACTTTACTTGCAGCATCCTTAGGAGATATTGACTTACATAGCACTACTGGCTCGCCTGTGCAGCAGTTGCAACAGGCTGCCGTCGGCTGCTGAGGAGCAGAGGCTCCGGGAGCGCGTCCGCCGCTCGCCGCGCTCCCCGCGCTCCCGCCACCGCGTCATCAGCGACTCCAGGCACAGCATGGTGCTACCAACGCACGCCATTCGAACAACTTTACTCGCAGCATCCTTAGGAGAGATTGACTTACATAGCACTACTGGCTCGCCTGTGCAGCAGTTGCAACAGGCTGCCGTCGGCTGCTGAGGAGCAGAGGCTCCGGGAGCGCGTCCGCCGCTCGCCGCGCTCCCCGCGCTCTCGCCACCGCGTCATCAGCGACTGCAGGTACAGCATGGTGCCACCAACGCACACCATCCGAACCACTTTACTTGCAGCATCCTTAGGAGAGATTGACTTACATAGCACTACTGGCTCGCCTGTGCAGCAGTTGCAACAGGCTGCCGTCGGCTGCTGAGGAGCAGAGGCTCCGGGAGCGCGTCCGCCGCTCGCCGCGCTCCCCGCGCTCCCGCCACCGCGTCATCAGCGACTCCAGGCACAGCATGGCGCCACCATCGCACACCATCCGAACCACTTTACCCGCACCACTATGATGACACTTCGTCTTAAACCACAAGTAACCACATATGGATACACGAAGACTTTTTTCACTTTAAGCCATTGATCAAAATATTTCGTATTCAAACACAGACGGACCTACTACGGACGTATTGTCACTAATTTAAATCTTTGCTGATAGATCAAAACGTTTGTTGAACTCTTATAGTAATTCGTTTCTAAGTCTAACCACATACGGCCTACCAATTATTTTCTTTTTTCAACTTTTAAATTAGTTATTGGATAAGATTCTACAATAAACACACTTTGTCTACTTTCTCCATAATCATATCTCACATAAATTTAAGCACATCAGCTTCGCTTAAAGAGTTAGTTATACTCACGCAATATTCCACTGCTTGATTATGTGAGTATACTATAGTCTCTAGTACTAAAATGTGTCACTAATATCGTAAGCAAAACAACAATTACTTTACCTCGCATAAAACTCACATAAAATGAGCTATTAAAAAAGCACACGAGCCAATAAACATAATAAGCGACACTCTAGTAACGAGTTAACTTTGGTTAACCGCTGAAAAACAATCGTATCCGAAAATGGGGCAAAGCTATTATTTACATCACGTGAGATCGTAAACTACGGAAACGGATAGCGAGCTACGCAACTCCTTACGTGTCTGTTGAATTAAAAAAGTTTCCATGTAATAATAAAACGGAAATAAACAATTGTTATGTGGAGTTTATGTAGTTGGAAGTTCCCGCGTTTTTTCGCGCCAGCGTACGGCGAGATGCGAGTCAGACGGGTGCCACTCTGCTACTGAAAACAACATCGTAGAGGCTAGAGCGCTCGGCTGCGGGCACGGCCGCACGGGGCACCCGCCGCGCTGCCCTTGCTTCACGGTAGTATTGTGCGCGCACTTTTGTGTCAATGTCAGGCTTCTTTGAACTTTACATGATAGATGGTGTCGAGTAAGCCCCTTGTAAGAAAGGAAACTACTAGTACGTAGGTATATTGCAAAATTATATGTGTATCATTTTGTCAGTGAATTACGGTTAAGGTTTTATATTTTGCTTGGTGATTGATCTCTGCCTTAATATCTATTATTTTACTTGACAAGTTATGCTTGCGGTTGTACCTACATGACCCTTATTTTCAATTCTAGTGTTTTAAAAAAAATGTTATGAATGAAAAATAATAGATACACTCAAGAGGAAACAAACCTGACTGCAGAATCAAATTTGCCAAAAATTTGCCAAATTTTAGGTTTTAAGTTTAGTGGAAGTGGTCCAAATGTACCTATTGTGAATTTACTTACACACACACTAACAGAATAGTTTCATAAAAGCTTGTATTACAGGAGACTTAGCTGTGCCCTGCAGTGAGTCAATAATAACAGTCTGATTTCGCATTAATAACCTCTTTTTTTAATCTGCTACAAGTTGGTCCTTGACTACTATCACACCTGTTATGATGATGATGATGCAATCTAAGATGGAAGCGGGCTACGTTGTTAGGAGTAGGATGAAATCCAACCCCTTCCGGTACATCGTATCGCTAAATCGTTTAGCGGTAGGGTGGTAACTAGCCACGGCGAAAGCTTTCCACCAGCCAAACCTCACATGTTCCAAAATATGATCCAAACGCTTATCATCCATATTAATAAAAAATATACACGTATGTGATTTGCTATGTGGTGGAACCAAATTAAATGTGGATTCGTCAACCATAGTCGCAATAATATCTTAAGAATGTGGAAGTTTTAAGAAGAATTAAAAAGTTACAAATAGCAACGCACTCTGTGCCAAAACGGTCAAACTTTTAACTAACTGACCCAAATAAGGGCTTAAAATGAAGAAGGAAGAGGAATCGTCTTAATAACTTTAGCTTTTAATATAACACGCCCTTTAATATAGTTTACCCTCCCGGCTCGTAATATATATAGGCCCACAGACACCTTAATAAAGAGGCGATAGAAATGGCAGAGTGAATTTGTCACCGCAGGTGCCGCATACACAAACAAATTTCAATAAAAACGTATTTCTTGCAACAGACTGTATTGTAGATAATTTCAGCTCCATCGCGTCTTACGTTCAATAAAAACTAGGGTGTGCCGTTGCATAAAAAGAAACGTATATCTCACACGGCGTATTGTTTTTACACTTATACAAATTTTGTCGGTGACACCTTGTTTGCTTATATAGTTTGATGGGTACGTGCCATCTCTATTGTCTCGTTATTAAGATTTCTATGTATAGGCCGGTTAGCAAGGCTTATCACAGCTACGCATGAATTATAGAGTTCGCTCAGAACAGTTTGCGGAATTATTTAACACAAGTTCAGTGTAACAACTAAATTATGTCAAGTAAGTATAATGTACTCCACTAGTCGGGACAGTCTGCCTGGAACTTAGTTTGCGGAGTTTCTGCAATTTTGAAAACAATAGAGGAAAGAGCTGGAAACTTTCCGTCGCTAAAGCCAGGCGTCCTTCCTTCTTTCTTAATAATATCTACAACTATATCGACTGTACTTCACACAAACACTTTGATACTATGGGACGAATTATGCTGACTGCATTACAAAAATATCGTGTAGCTCTTGCTCCATTATATTTTTAGCTTATTGCAGAAAGAAAACAACTCAAGTCTTGCTCTAGATTTAAATTTCTGTATAATATCATCATTTCATTCTGTTAAATTAGTGAAAGAAATTACATGTAGGTTTCATAGGTAAAATACTAGAACATCATTTAGCTCAAGGAATATTCAATATTAACTAATATTAACCTAACAGGCTTAACAATTTTTATCCATACTGCTTTAAAGATAGTTTTTATTAAATCACTTTTAACACAAAAATAATAAATTGAAAGAAAAGATCAAAGATCAAATTCTCAAAAAATATCAGTACCAAAATATTGATCACTATTCAGTATGTATCACATAACACGGAGGAGGTCCACTTAATTTGGACGATATAGCGGCATTGTCATGTTTTTAGAAATTTTGTAATATCTCCGAAACTATATCACTAATTAACATACTGTAAAAGGTAAATCTTATCTCTATAATATCCTTGTAATTATTAAATAATTTATTTTGATAAGGATTTAAGTTTAGTTCTACAAATAATGACGTAAACGTAAGCATATGAATTAAATTATTTTTTAAAACACAAAAAATTATATATCTGCCAAAATATAAAAGATAGATATATGCTATCGCGGACTTTTTTGTAGAACTTTTTAAGATGCATAAAGTTTTCATACAATGTTTTCAATTTTATCCAATATCTAAGGCAGCGTACGCATATAAAGCTAAATTCAATAAATTTCACGGTCCGACTCGCGCGATAAAAATTGTGATAACTCGGGTAATATATGCAATACAAATATAAAATATCGCCTATAACACTCAACGACAACGTAGCATTCTACTGGTGAAAAATTATTTAAAAATCGGATCAGTAGTTCTGAAGATTACAGATATTTATTTACAAACTTAAAAACTTTACCTCTTTATAATATTAGTATAGATGTAGATATTAGATTTTGCATTGCCTAAAGAAAAAGAAACATACATATTATCATAAAAACATAATAGCTAGTACCGAACATCGCAATTAAACAACGATTGCGTTTAAACTACTTATACATACAAGTTGGCGTCGCAATGCACGAGTAAACTTTAACCTCCTTAATAAATGTATCGAAGCGCGTGTACTAACTTTGCCTTTGAGCTTTGCCTTTGAGAAAGATCACCCAGCGTATAACTGTTTGTAAATAAAAGAGACTCACTTAGTAGAGTACATACTCGTAATTGTTTGTATTAGCTTATGCCTGCAACTTCATCTGCGTTGAAGCCGCCACCTTTCTAACTGTAACTTATACACTTTCGTCCAAAGTTTCCCCTTCTACATCCTATTTTGAAGTAACGTGATCTTTACTGATCTCTACATGGCAAAAGAAATATTTCTGTCTTTTAAGTCTTTATGTAAACACATGAGGCATATGCCGAGAAATATTCAAGTTTAAAGTGTCAAGTTTCAAGTTTAAAGTGACTTGAGATATATGCGACTATAAAATATGCCTCACATTGTTTAGCCCTTATCAGCCTACTGCATCGACCTACCTATTACAGCGCCAGGCCTTCCTTCTTATAAGGAGACACTGCTTCAAGTCTTTTTTTTTTAACGACTACAAGTTAGCCTTTGACTGCTATCACACCTGATGTTAAGTGATGATGCAGTCTAAGATGGAAGCGGGCTAACTTGTTAGGAGTAGGATGAAATCCACACCCCTTTCGGTTTCTACACGACATCGTACCGGAACGCTAAATCGCTTGGCGGTACGTCTTTGTCAGAAGGATGGTAACTAGCGATGGCGAAACCAGCCAGACCAAGACAAATTAAGAAAAATCTCAATCTGCCCCGCCGGGAATCGAACCCAGGACCTCCGTCATACAAATCCACCGCACATACCACTGTGCCACGGAGGTCGTCTAAAAGACTGTACTGTTCCGGAGTACAAGCTGATTCTTTGCAGTTTCGGATCCTTGGTTCGAGTCCTGAGTGAAATATTGAGTTTTGCTTTCTACTAAAAAAGTCTCAGTCAAATAATCAACACGGAGATGGAGAGTTACAGGTGTCACACTGTTGCTCGGAAAAAAAAGGAAGCGAGGCCTGGCTCAGTAGCGGGCTTATTGGAGATAGGTTCCTATATATAGATTTAGATTTATTGTGTTAGGTACGTCAACCTGTGATTCAATAATTGCTTTAATTACACCTCGAACCCATCTCAAACCACGACTAAATTTAACAGTGGCTCTAATGAATATATACAGCTCGCACCCAATTCGCAATCTATACGAGAGCTTGATTAGAATATAAAGTGACTATCTGTTGAGCTCTACGCAATTGAATTAGGGATGAGACTATTTCTAGAACGTTGGCTAATCAAAATCTATTCACTGAGAAAATTGATTGCTGAAAACGTTATTGCTTAAGCTTTGCAGGTGCAAAGATGGTGCTTCCGACGCGCTTCCTGGTGCAAATTTCTTTATGATTCGTAATCAGATGGTTCGAGGTTAAATTCCCATTTAGGATCAATAAAATAAACTGTACTTTAAAAATAAGGTTTCACCTATTAACAAAATTGCACATATAGTTCGGTCATTTAAGCAATAAAAATAGTGGTCAACTAACGAAAATCCGCCAGTCAAAATTCCGTGGAAAGCTTGGTTACAATATTAAAAAGAAAACTTAAAAAGTCTCCATCGATCCCATTAATGCTACGTAAGTTATTCGGGGTTAAAGGTCAAAATTTGTATAATATTTTTGTCTAAAACAGTAAGTTATATCAAAAATTACCTGAGACAAAGCTGTATATCTTGAAATTTTCTACAAAAATCGTCCTTATGATTTGTTCTCTAATATATTTTTCCGAGAATAACTTTCGAATTCACGGGATCTCTGGGGTTTTAATGTTTTCTTTTTTGATGTCAAAACCAAGCTTTCCACGGAATTAGCGTTATTTCAAATATGATGCAGAATGCTGTTGTGATTGAATCTATTTGGTTTCATTCAATACAATGAAGATAACGGCGAAATTCATACAGAAATTCTGGCATTAAAGTCGTTGCAAATTAATAATAAGTGTCGGGGATTTCCAAAGTTTGTAACTTTAGCTCAGTTAAAAAGTCAACTATTTATATTAA
This sequence comes from Mycalesis mineus, assembly GCA_034621355.1. Classification (NCBI taxonomy): domain Eukaryota; kingdom Metazoa; phylum Arthropoda; class Insecta; order Lepidoptera; family Nymphalidae; genus Mycalesis; species Mycalesis mineus. Next base: position 15,604,021 of record CM067884.1, on the reverse strand, counting down.
CTTACCGGTATCGATTTGTAACGGGACTATTGTAAATTGTCGGACAAACAGATGGGTCGAAAAAGATTAATGACACATTTCTCTATCTTGAATATCTTGACATGTACTAATAGATAGCTTGTAAAGTTCCATTAATTAACCCTATCAGATAGTGGTTTTAGAGAAATGGTTTTAGCCAACCTTCGCTATAAAAAGGGCATCGACATCGTTTACTGTTTATTGATTAACAGTTTCACTTATTTCAATTATAATGCTTTTGATAAATAACACTATCGTACAAAAAAGTAATTTGTAGTGACGATACTTTGATGGAAGCTAAAAGAGAAGAAATTATCAATGTATCGGAACCTTGCTCACGAAATAATCGCCACGTGGAATGTTGAGTTAAACGTAATTGTTCCGATTGTCGTATTAGTCAATAGTCTCTATATAGAAAGCTTCGACCAACATCCTAACAGACTTCCGCCTGTCTGAGTAATCAAGGGCACAGAAGGCAGTAGGTAATTCTTGAAACAGCTCGTACTGACCACCGGTTGCTTAGGCCCTTAAGTCCGGCAACGGGAGGATATTTTTTAAATATTTGTAGTGACGAATATCTCTACATCTCTTCTCCTTAAAGGTAGGAAGTCTAGTTGGCCGCTAAAGTAAGTTGTAGCAGCATAATTTTTCTTTTAAAAGCATTATCAAAGCTTAAAATATAAATAATTTAATGAAATTGAAAGTGTTTTAAATTTTTAAAGCACATACTCTTTTATCAGACGCAGTCAATTACGTAGCATGAGTTCGTATATAATTAGAAGGACCTGGGATAGAGTTTAATTTAGAAATTTATAATTAGTAAATTACGGTCCGATTCCTATCTATTTATAGCCACTTTTGAACCCAAAAATAATAGTTCACAGACATTTCGATATTATGATCAGTGTTCAAGGCTCAGTAATGTCACGGCCAAAAATTTACATAATGTGCCCTAATTTCAATAGTATCAAAGTACAGTTGCGTAAGCATTTAAAAAGTTCTTTCACTTTACAATTCTGTAATACCTGTAAATACGACACTTAAATCCTGCAAACAGCGCGGCACAGCGGCGAAGGAGTCACGTATTTCATTTGTAGACACGACGAATCTCGTTTACGCCGGGGACTGGCGTTAAGCCTTGCCAGTTTCCTTTGCTGTCGTATTACTTTACAAATTATGTTGATTTTATGTTTTTATTCGTCTAACAATTAGCGACCGGTGCTATTTATCTTAACTGTGTAAAGTCGTTATACGGTTTTATTACTTTACAGCATTAACCGGAATAAAGATTTTCTGGTTGTTGTAGTGCAAAATATTTACTAAGTAGTTATGCCGTGTAATTTTAGGTTCGACTTTATACCTACGCCTATATTGCCGTACCTACAAGTGCCCAGCTGTTTCATCTGCGTACATCTCAATCCAAGTATCTCAAAATCAGTTCTTAGTGAACGTATCAAAACGTTTTTTTTTTACAAAAACGTGTCAAAATAATTAAACTATAAGATTGTGACCACTAGGTATAACGCGTGAACTCAATAGCTACGTTGTGGTAACAATCTTATAGTACAATCTTATAGTACCTACTCAAGTTAAATCAAATCAAATCAAATCAAATCAATAACAATCAGCCAAATTCCGCCTAGCTAATAATTCTAATTGCAATTAAAAAAATTCAGTACAAAAGGACAGATATCTTTGTAGTTGTAGTCCTTTTATATGGATTGATAAAATAACTATTCAGTAAGATTTCCCCAAATTAGTAATAAATGTCAAAGATTATACCAAGTCAATGCCATTAAATAAAACTTAAAACAAAATTACAAAGGATAGATTGTCAAAATATGTCAAAAGGTTGTGTCATTAAGGTACTCTTGGATCGAATAGTATGATTTATTAATTAAAAATGTCTTTAAAGCGTTTTTAAATGTCATTAAGCTACTTATATTCTTAATATTTTTGCATAATTTATTATATATTAAGATTGAAAGGCAAAATATACTTTTTCTAAATTTAGCTGTATTTGCTGGACGAATGCAGAGCCTTAAAGGGTCTCTCAAATTTTTTAAATTTTTAAATAAAGTGATGTTACAACGCACAAAAACAATGGTTTCATATATAAAAAGAGGCGTAGAATTTGTAAGTCTTTAAAATATGCTCATCCCTACTGAATTTCCCCAAAATATTACGCCATACCTTAAAATCGATTCTACATACCCAAAATATGCTACACGCAGTGTTTGCAAGTTATATTTACAGATGCTTAAGTCTACTTTCTCTACTATTTTGTGGTTAAAACCTGAGCGTTAATCTACTCGTGCACTAGAAGGTAAATCGACGCTCAGGTGATTTTCTGTGCAGCAAACGACAATGAATGAAACGTGAGACAACCACAAACTGACCGCACTGCATCATACGCAGAGAGATATTTATTTTAATATGTAGGGAAAAGGTTTTGATGGCCTCCGTGGCGTGGTGGAATACGTGATTGATTTATAACATGAAGGTCGTGGGTTTGATTCCAGGCTGGACTGTGTGAAATTTTTGGGGTTAGCGCGGGTCTGGATGGTGGGAGGCTTCGGCCGTGGATTGTTATCACCTTACGGACAAAGATGTTGATGTGCCACCAAGTGATTTAGCGTTCCGGTACGATATCGTGTATAATTCGAAAGTGTGTAGACATTATGCTACTACCAAATTATTTCGCTTGCACCGTCACTTACCATCAAATGTTATTGCAGTCAAGGGCTAACTTGTAATGATTAAAAATAAGTTTCCCTAAAGTCGTACGACGCCGTCCCAGCCATAGGACCAACATTACCCTCCGCTCTTCGAACTACATGCTGACGATATTAAACATGTCGCAGAGAGTCACTGGACTGGAGTTAGGTACTAACTTCACGAGTCTTAGTGTACTAGTCAGTCTTCTGTAGTTCTTGCTTAATTTATATATTTAGCATGCCTAGTTAGTAGTAGGTTTGTTGACCTCCGTGGCGCAGTGGTATTCGTGGTGGATTTATAAGACGGAGATCTCGGGTTCAATTCCCGGCGGGGCAGATTGAGATTTTTCTTAATTTGTCTTGATCTGGCTGGTGGGAGGCTAGTTACCACCCTACCGACAAAGACGTACCGCCAAGCGATTTAGCGTTCCGGTACGATGTCGTGTAGAAACCGATAGGGGTGCGGATTTCATCCTACTCCTAGCAAGTTAGCTCGCTTTCATCTTAGATTGCATCATCACTTAACTTCAGGTGTGATAGCAGTCAAGGGCCAACTTGTAGTCGATAAAAAAAGGTAGACTACGTTGTTAGTAGAGCCTTTTATCTTCTCCTTATAGGATAATTTGAAAATTAGACCGACAACTCTACTCTACAGCAGCGACACATTCGATATCTGGTAAACTTGCTAACCACTGTACCAACGAGGTACTTTATACGAAAGACAAGGGTAGGCACGTTCAAAGGAAAAACACTATTTATACAGCTGATGTTTGTGTCGTTGCATATCGTATGGAAAGCAGGGTGTAATGCATATATGAGTAGGTATCGCCTCCCTCATATATTTATTAAGATTGATATTGGCTATTTCGCTACATATTGCGTTTCAGACTGTCGGAATATTCAATCGCGATATTTGATTTATTCCTCTGTGCACCGTTTTTCAGAAGAGATTTTATTGACAACATGTTATCAATTTGACTATATTCTGATAGATCCAAGAACCACTTCGTAGGCGGTAGAATATAATACTTAGTTTTCTATCATCATCACCATCATTATTATTAATTTTTATTCGTAATATTATGTCGGTAAGTTTTATACCTTAAGTTTGTCTCAAGTGGTCACCACCTTCAACCTGTTGGTGGCCTATTAAAAAAATGGATTGGCGAGAAAATAATGTCTGACTTAGTAATGATCACTAGGTAAGTCACCGAAGTCACACATGGAAATGTAACGCTGCCAATTTCACAAGTCCAGGCTGTTCTCAGTAACCAAGTCCAGGCTGTTCTCAGTAACCAAGAAGCTATGTAACAGCTATGTGGCAAAATGATAAGATTGCTAATGTTAGAGCGCTCAAGGTCTTGAACCGAAGACCTTATGATTCGATACGACATTGGCTAACTACTTGACTACTACTACTACTTGGTCGGTAATTATTATTTGTGATAATTATAAATTGTCGTATTATTGTGATAGATATCTTCTATGGATCTTTATTGCCTATGGAACTATTATTGTTTATTATATGTAAGAACCACTATAGATAATGTCAAGGAGAACGGTGATGCTCCGACAAATATTTATTATGTCTGTCTGTCTGTAGGTTTCGGCTAATCTCTGAAAATAGATTTTAAAAATTCTGTTAAAAGATATATCTATGATAGCCAGACCCTTGAGGACATAGGTTAAATTGTATATTCCCACAACGACGTTAACTACAAGAGTTAAATCGCAGGCGTCCGCCAGTGTATCATAAATTGCATACCTACCTCCACGATATAATTTCTTGTTCATATGTACTTTTATATAGGCTTACACTTAGTACGTACGTACTGAAAATAAGAGAACCACCTCCTTTTGGGGATTCGATGAAATATGGCTATTCTTAGTCACATTTACTTAAGCAATTCCTCAAAATCCTTAAGCGGAACTTCCGACTCACTTATTTTGAAGTTCGGACGTCTTCATAATGCAAAACTTCATCCAAACTTTCGTTCCGGTTGAAAGTTGAAACCCATTTTATGTTTATAACTTTTGCATAATACGGCTTAATGTAAATAGGTATTTATTGGAATTTAGGAGACGTTGGCGTCTGTCCAACTTCACTCAGAAAGTTCTTAAAGAGTAGCGCAGCCTGCATGAGACTACGCGAGCATGGTCGCGCACTCTTGCTCTGGATAAGTAATCCCATGATACATTTGTCTCAGTAATAAATATGTTTATATATCTTCGTTTAAAATTAAATACCTACTTTAAAAATATATTACGTCAAGTTTCCTATTATACTTTCAAGAATATTAGATTTATTAAATACTAGCAGTCGTCCGCGACTGCGTTCGCGTGAAAACCTCTTAGGTACCCAACTAATTTTAAAGACAGACTTTCATATAAAGTGTAGGTACTCATTCCCCGCTCCCCCTTTCAAATATCTTCTAAGACGGTCATTGAAATTAAGTGATGTCAAAAACAATTTTATTCACAATTAAATACTCTTAATCAACAACACATTTATTTGGATAAAGATTAATATTATTACGTTGATACAACTCTTAACAAATGCATTAATTTCGACCAAATTTGATTACCATAAAAACGGTTCTAGTGAGTTAATCTTAAAAGATAGACATATACTGTCCTGGACATTTTTTAAGATCATTTCAAGAGGAATAATTCTTTCATACATATATTTTTGGTATCTTGAACCGTTTTCGCAGCGCACGCAATGGAAGCTCTCAAGGATGAATAATTTTCCCCGTTTTTTTCACATTTTCCATTATTTCTTCGCTCCTAATAGTTGCAGCGTGATGTTATATAGCCTCAAGCTTTCCTTGATAAATGGTCTATTCAACACAAAAATAATTTTTCAATTCGAACCAGTAGTTTCTGAGATTAGCGCATTCAAACAAACAAACAAACTCTTCAGCTTTATTATATTCGTATAGATGTACCTACGTATACGGATATAATCAATATTCCCTTTGCCCTCAAACAGCATCATTGGTAAAATAGTTAGCCTACATGGCTTCGGGCCACGAATACCACCAGTTCAGTCTCGCTATGAAATTTTGAACTGTTCTTTTCAGCCTGATGTTAGGAAGTTGGTGTGTTAAACCGTCGAAAAGCACATTAAGCCGTTAATACCGGTCAACATTATTAAAATCTGATATTTTTAATCACACGAGTAAAGATTTATCTACCATTACATTATCTACCGATGTCCGCCAATCGGCTTTGAAGCAACGTGGCGGGTCTACACTTTATAATTATCTCCGCTCCTAAAAGGAGCTCTTCCCCTCTTATTAATCGTAAATACTATATTAGGCATGGTTACGACAATTTTAGAGCAATGACTGGGTATCAAACCCAAGTCGTGAGTTTGCGCCTTTAACCCGAGGAACTATTGAGGATTAAATGTCTATACGTACTTAGTAGGTATTTTCAAGTAGTTAAATCGAGAATGAACCCCTAAGCTTATTGTTTTGACGGCTTCCCATTAAAACTTTACAACATGTTCCAAATGAGAATTTGAAACTACGCCGTGTTTTGATCTAGCTTAACGGTATATCTGTTTAGTCTTTACTTAATTAGGTAACCCTAACTAATGGGAGTTTATTTTTATTGTTTAACGCGCTATTTGGAAATGAAAACCAACCTATTAAGAGAACGAAGTTGGTAGGTACTCATTATAAAAATTACAGCTTCAGTAAATTCTTCTGATTCGGTGAAATGTAAACAAATTATGTTGCCTTGGTACCTCCGACGATCTCTAAATTAAAATATGATAATTATGAGAATGTGAGTGCTCATTAGCTAGCTCTTTGAACTCCCGGTTAGCGGTACGGACACTTGTACCTACTTACTTAAACGTAAAACCAAACGCCCATGTTTGTTTTAATCATTATCTAAATGCGTAGCTCAGTAACATTGGACAATTAATAAGAGGGGAAGAGCTTTTTTTAGGAGCGAATATAATTATAAAGCTTAGACCCGCCACGTTGCTTTAAAGCCGATTGGCGGACATCGGTAGATAATGTCTTTACTCGTGTGATTAAAAATATCAGATTTTAATAATGTTGATTTTATGATCTCATCCCAAAGGAAGCCTTTACAAAACTTTAAAAAATGTGTTAAAACCAATTTATTAAGTAAACGGTTACTATAAAATTAATGACTTTATTAATGACAAAGATACTTGGAAGCAATTAGTTCTTTCTACACACAAGACGGGATAACCAAAATTGTAATTTTTAGAATACAAATTGTAACATTAATTTTTTAAAATTATCTTAATCCAAACAATCTAGACATACGACATAAGACAGTCAAAATCACTGAGCATTTTTAAACAGACTGTTAAATCATACTATCTAAAAAAATTTTAGATAGTATGATTTACTGATATTTATTTAACAAAAATAGAACCGCCTCAAAACGCACAAAAAAGTAAAAGTTTAAGGAATATTTATTTAACGTAGTAAAGCAGTTTGTGGGTTCTAGGTAATGTCCTTAAAGTAGAGACCTTGGCTGGCACCGACTCCTAGATATGCTTAAGTAAATAAAAGCAACGAAATGAAACAGTTATTTTTTACTTTTTACGTTTTGAGTTTTTTGCTCAAAAATTTTATTTCTTACTTTTTAGTGATTTATCGCCACGTAACGTACTCGTACTATACCGTCATAATATATTATACGGCACTTGTAGCCAAAAAGCTACCGATTCTTACACAAAACCCGAAATCGCTGCAAGCTTCCTTTAACTTTTCCAGGATATCATCATCAGATCATAACATGATGATAATGGGACAATCAGTGTGCCCTTTCTAATAAAAAAAGAATTATCAAAATCGGACAACTCTGTAAAAAGTTATGCGTAAAATATATACGTGTCAAATTGAGAACCTCCTTCGTTTTTTTTCGTCGGTTAAAAAGAGCAACTGCTGAGTTTCTAGCCGGCACTTCTTCGCAGGGTCTGCCTTGCGAACCGATGGTAGAGTCACTACGCACTGACAGACTTGACGTTTCAAAAGTGCTTGTAAAACAGCCTACTTACTAGAAATAAATGATTTTGAATTTGAATTTGAATTGGCAATGTCTGTCACATTGTCCATATGGTGGATGGAAGCTCTACCACATAACCAAAATACATAATAGTACCTACACCTACTTTGTTTTTACCTGTCACTCGGGAGACCCAAGTGTTAAGATTATTAGGTATCAAATTGACATTAGGTACTAAAAATAAACTGTTTTCAATTTATCTTTGTATGCAATGGAAACTTTATGAAGCTTCCACAAAGCTTCCATATACTTTGTGTCGAACGCATAACAAAAAAGCGCTACAAAGGCGCGTGGTGCGAAAAAAGCTTCGTGAATTAAACTGTGAATAGTAGAGACATCTTGAGAACGATTTTGGCTTTTGGAAGCTTTGTTGGATTTATATAGAGGGCGCTGTACAGCAAACCTGCCGGTAACTACAAGTATCTCTCAGTGCTTTTAGCAGTACTGTTCGGTACAGACAGATGGCGTTGTTAGCTGCTACAAAAACTGAATATTCCGCTCACTTACATTTTATTAATTTAGTGCTTTAACTAACTTAAAGCAGATAATTTTACCTTATAAACGTAATTTATTATGTAAAGTAGTTAATTAAAGATAGCGTTGAACATTATAAACGTCAAAATTACAGCTGTCACTTGACAATTTGTTTGAGTTTGACATTGACATTGTTATTATATTATACACAAAACCCACAAATCCTGTGTTTATTGATGTTTAAATTAAATTGTATTGATTAATTGTGCAAAGCAAATATAAATAATTACCCAAAATTAGCAAGTCTAACAATACTTACCGGCTACACCAACCCTCCAACGACGCGCTCCTAAATTCAGGTTTGCATTTTTTATGTTGCACACTTTGTATCTTGTTTTTTATTTTAACACTCAGTTTTTTTGGACTGCCGGTTAGTTTGAAACTGGACATTGTTTATTTCACTTAACTTAGTCTCCTATATTGAAATTCCATACGTTTCAGTCATGGAACACACGGACGAAAACGAATTTGCATTTGAAACCGATCATTTAGCCATAAGAGGCAATAAGGACTACAGTGAATTGTTAAAATATATTATACAATTAGAAGCTCAGAAAATAAACGCTCTTCAGGACATTGAAGATCTGTGTGAGACACAGAACAAGGCTTTAGAAGACCCCATATCATTTATACAAGATTTACAGGCTGGAAAGATTTGCTTTCCACCCCACCAAAAAATACCAGATTTGCCAGCGATCGACTGGAGTCCATACGGAATTGATGCAGATTTGGAGAATGACTATAAACCAACAAAAGAAGAACTAGAATGTGCTACAAAAGTGAGAGGACGAATTTTCACAGATAGTAAACCCGAAACATTCAATCAACTGTGGTCGTGTGAAGAGCAAAAACGGTTAGAAGAGTTGTTAGAAATATACCCTGAAGAACTTGTAGAAGCAAGAAGATATAAGAAAATAGCCAATGCCCTGGGTACCAGAACACCAATACAGGTTATGAGTAGGATACAAAAGTATTTTTCAAAGTTGGCCAAAGCAGGCCTACCTATACCGGGTCGAGCACCAAAACGGGTGTGGAAAGACAAGAATAGGTCATATTTGTACAAGAAGTCCACATTCTTCCCTCAGTTGCATGTACCAGTTAAAATGGAGGATCCTTATGACAGTAACTGTAGTGACACACAAGAAGGAACCTCCTTTGAAATGAAATCTGGTAACAAGTCTATGTTAGAACTCTTGAAGGCGGCTAAAGACCAGAGGTTGTTAGATGAGAGTATGCCTGTATATCAAACAAAGACCATGTGCGTTGGTTGTCAAAAAACAGGATTCCTAGGTGCACGGTGGACTGATAATGCTGGGACAGATTTCTGTACAGACTGTGTTGTAAAATTGTTGCCAGCTGAAAAATTAATACCCATTAGACAGCCTCTTTAGACAAAATAAATGATTTAAAATGGAATAATCTATTCAATATTTTAATTAATTTTACTATATCTATTTTACCTGGTCTTTATCTATTTCATATGTTGTAGCAAAGTATAGTTGACCACTTCTGCAAATACTTTATTGTCATTTTTGGTTTTTGAAGTTATAATTTGTGTGCTTAATAATATTTTTGCATCAATAACATTTATTCCAATACTTGTCTGAATAATCAAATACTTGAAATAAGTTAGTTCATTTTAAGTTTATAAATATTACCTTACTGGACTTATCATGAACAACTGTTACAACGCTGCCTTGCACCTGAGACACAAGTGTTAAAGGGTCAAACTTGTATTTTAAAGGGTATCAATATCCTTCTTTCATATAGCTTGGTGGTAGAAATAAGTATAGTTTATTAAAAAGTATAGGTAACTAGCTTCGTTAGATATACACTGAAGCGAGGATTATTTATAATCCCTATACCAGCAATTAATGGAGGCAGTTCAGGATTTCATATGGCATTTAGACTTGAGCTCGACCAAAATGTCTAAGATAGGATGAGCCTATTCAATCTTGATTTAAAGGTATTGTAAGGAAAACAGACGCTGAAAATGAAAACAGGGTCCACACTAGCTGTTCAGATTAAAGGTTCGGCCTAGCATCAGACTACAAAAAGGCATATCATATAAATTCCGTTAATAATAACAGCACTGTACAGTTTTCACTGTGCATCCATTATTGCTTCATCTGATGCCATCACTTTAGGTCACCCCTATATTAGCTATCCAACTTTAGTTCACAAATAGACCCACTCGCGACAACGTTACACGCACGATTGTACCGCCCAACTGAGGCAATAAGACGGAATCTGTGATAATAGTTGGGAAAAGTGAGATTTTAATAGAGCGATCGTGCAATAGTGGGTATTCGAGGCGGGTGGTGATGAACCACTGGCTTGGAACAGTGAACACGGGCCGCAGTCGACTGCCGTACCCTCTCGTCTAGATAACTAGATACAGATAGAATGGGCAGATATCAAGCGTGTTGTTACATATAGGTACTTACGCATTCGTGTTGTGAACCTACTTTTAGGTTTAGGCAGTCGAAAATTAATTTATAATAATTTTTATTACTCGATTTGATCGACATTTCGTTAAGCTGGAGGTATGTCCGATAAAACGTAGTTTTAAACTCCGGCGTATAAACGTAAGTCCGGATGTTTTGCTACTAAGTAAGAACAAGGTCATGAATAAGGTGCTTGGAACTTGAATACAATGGCTTCCCAATTATGCTACTTTTTAGATCCTTTTTACATAGGCAAGTTACGATTAATGTAAGACCAATCTGTGTCTAAAATATTTTATGATGAATGTTTTTTTTTATAATTTTTCATTTATTTAGTTATTTGACAATTCTGCCAAAAAATTGAGTAAAATAGGACGTGTCTTTTCATATTTACATCCAATAGTAGATACCTATAAGCATTCAATGACACACTGAGCAACTATTTCAGCTTGTATGGACGACCCATGTCGATTTGTCACTCTACGTTACCCAAGCGAATAGAAGAAATTGCTTCAATTAAAGCACTCTTTCTTTGCCAAAACCAATTTCCGTTCTATTAGAAGACACAATACTTATAGAAAAGGTACCTATGTCCTAACTTGGCTGTATTAATAGGAATCTCTTTATTGCCTGTGCTGCCCCACGGTTCCACCTGCGTGTATCATCATTCTGTCGAATTATTGGGATACAATTTAAGTTCAGTTACTCGTCTGTCTATCAATCTATCCAAGAATAAAATTACTATTGGTTGTTACAATTTTCCGTAAATACTTTACCTTCATATTGACGAGACCCTCAACTTTTTCTGGGCGGAAGTCGGACGGAGGTCAAAGACAATGTAGATAGATACCACGCAATTTATTGAAAGATGTGGCTGTTATGTAAAAATATAATATTAATTAAGCTATAGTAAAAAATACACCTACTCAGTATCTTTTTAAACGACTTCAAAAAAAAAAGGCGTTTCTCAATTCGACCGTATATATATATATATATATATATTTTTTTTTTTTTTTTTTTTTTTTTTTTTTTTTTTTTTTTTATGTGTGTTCGCGCATAACTTCGTCGTTTATGAACCGATTTTGATAATTCTTTTTTTGTTGGAAAGTAGATAGTCCGGTGGTGGTACCATGACAAGGAAACTAGGATCTGATGATGGAATCCTGGAGAAAATGAGGGAAACTTTCAAAAATTGTAGGGACAACAAGTACGTTTGTTGATTTTTCCGGTAAGTATTTAAAAGCACTACAATTTTATGAAGGTCTGGAGTCGATCTGATGATGGAGCCGATCTATATATAAGAGAACTCCGTAACGTTTTACAGTAGCTACCTTGTGTTTGGGCTCGATTAATTTGTCTCAATGAGAACTTTACATTTAGATGGGCTGTGACTGTCATTGAGGGTCTGGTGATGAAGACGAAGTACAATTAAGGGAGCTCCATAACGTTTTACAGTAGCTACCTTGTGTTTGGGCTCGATTAATTTGTCTCAATGAAAACTTTACATTTAGATGGGCTGTGACTGTCATTGAGGGTCTGGTGATGAAGACGACGTACAGTTAAGGGAGCTCCGTAACGTTTTACAGTAGCTACCTTGTGTTTGGGCTCGATTAATTTGTTTCAATGAGAACTTTACATTTAGATGGGCTGTGACTATCATTAAGGGTCTGGCGATGAAGACGAGGGACAGCTGAGGGAGCTCTTTAACGGTTTACAGTAGCTACCTTGTGTTTGGGCTCGATTAATTTGTGTCAATGAAAACTTTATATTTAGATGGGCTGTGACTGTCATTGAGGGTCTGGTGATGAAGACGAAGTACAATTAAGGGAGCTCCATAACGTTTTACAGTAGCTACCTTGTGTTTGGGCTCGATTAATTTGTCTCAATGAAAACTTTACATTTAGATGGGCTGTGACTGTCATTGAGGGTCTGGTGATGAAGACGACGTACAGTTAAGGGAGCTCCGTAACGTTTTACAATAGCTACTTTGTGTTTGGGCTCGATTAATTTGTTTCAATGAGAACTTTACATTTAGATGGGCTGTGACTATCATTAAGGGTCTGGCGATGAAGACGAGGGACAGCTGAGGGAGCTATTTAACGGTTTACAGTAGCTATTTTGTGATTGGGCTCGATTAATTTATGTCTCAATGAGAGTTTGAAAGGTTATAGTTTCCAGTTAGTTTAATGTTTACTATGTCATGATCCAATGATGAGATCTACGAAAACTCGAGGAAACTCTTCAAACTTTATATTCACTTTTGCAGGGATGTCGGAATGTTATAAGTAGGTAGTGAATATTGGTACTTATGGTTTAGTTGGAGTAGATTTATTAGTCTGTTCGTTGTTGATAAAGCACTAAAAAGTATGAAATAAAAAATTTTTAACAAAAATAAAAACGCCTTCAAAACGCACTAAAAAGTAAAAAATAACTACGTCATTTACTTACTTTAATTTACTTAATCACATCTATGAAGTCGGTGCCACCCGAGCTTTCTACTTTAAAGTCTTTACCTAAACTTGGATGGCACCGACTTCATAGATGTGGTTAAGTAAATTAAAGTAAGTAAATGACGTAGTTATTTTTTACTTTTTAGTGCGTTTTGAAGGCGTTTTTATTTTTGTTAAAAAATTTTTATTTGTTGTCCTTTTCTCCTTCCAACATGTAAGTATCTATAATGAAAAGGATTGGAAACATTTTCGTACAAATCTGCAGTATGAAATTATTCTAAACAATAGGTACACCATTAATCTAGCAGTTTGTACAAAAAGTAGAAAGTGAAAACCTTGTACTATTGTAACTGTAACTATTGTTGCAGTTAAAGAAAGAAAGAATTATCGCTTGACTAATTAGAAGACGAGCACCTGTAAGCTCTACGAACGGCATGGCGGTGATTGTATTTGCTCGCGCTTAATTCTATTGCCGCTTCAGTTTTCACATTTCACACCCACGTTAACCTGTTTAAGTAAAGTACACTACATCTATTGAATAAAGCGCAAGGACCCGTGCAGACAGATAACGTTTAGGCGTTCTACATAATGCAATGTTCGCAATATCTGTAATTTTCAAATTATATATTTGGTAAACGTATCTATAACTAGCAGTGCCCGCGGACTCCGTTCCGTGTTAGCAATATTTTTGTCCCGTCCTGTTTGTACCACATAATACTTCAGGCAGAAACTTCGGGATAAATAAAAATCATAATAATGACAGTAAGTCTAGTAGATGTACTCGCTCTTTTGCTGGCAAGCCGCTGCGAACGTTCGGTGCCAGACGTCCTGCAGAGGTAATAGCTCTTTAATTGGCTGGCAAGCCGCTGCGAACATTCGGTGCTAGATTCCTTATTAGGTACGTATGTTCAACATATTCAGTCTGTGGTTACTGGTTAGCTGGACTCTCTTACATGTCCTGCAGAGGTAATAGCTCTTTGGCTGACAAGCCGCTGCGAAAGTTCGGTGCTAGATTCCCTTTTACGTATGTCCGACATATTCTGTCTGTGGTTAGCCAGTCGCTGAGACCATTTGGTGCTAGAATCTCTGCGATTTATATTCTCTTTAATTCGCAAGAAATTTATATTTATATTCTCTTTCATTCGCAAGCCGTGCATGCTCAAAAGAAGTCTCTTATATTCGGCCTAAAGTGGTCGCTCTTGTCTGAGATGTATGTCTGTATAGTTGAGTTTTTGTTTTAGGCATTCTGACATTATTTCATCAGAACAATGCGATTACTTCAAATAATCAAACGGTGGTCCTAATTAGAAATTTTAATAAAAATAAATTTTAGTAGAAAATACCTAGATTGAAGAAATTAGTAAATTTAGTTGAACCAAAAAAGTTGTTGAGAAAACAAAGAATTAACTGCTTACATTGCACGTTTTTATTTTCCTAATATCTTTGAATAGATTAATACCATATGGGCTAAAAAGCTTCACAAAAATTAATAATGCATAATTAGTTTTGGAAATTTTTATAGCCTATGACATTTCACAATAACGTAGCTTTCAATTGGTGAAATAATTTTGAAAATTGGTCCAGTAGCTAAATCCAGAATTACCCCTTACAACGTCATCAGATCACAAACTCATAAACGCTTCCTTTTTATAATATTAGTATTGGTTGAATTTAGTTATTTTTTTTATACTATGTAATTATAGGAATACTTATTTTCTTTTTTATTTTAATGTGATTTTCATTTATAGATAGTGATACAAAAGGGTAAATTTTTCAGTTCAAAATTTCCATGTGGACAAAATCGCGGGCGTCCGCTAGTTATTGTATGCATATGTTTGTCGCGTCTGTTTCGTAAGTATATATATTTAGAGTCTTAGAATAGCCCACACGAGCTTCTTGAAAATAAATGTGTAGCCGCACATAAAATCTACCATTTTGATTTTTAACTGTATCCAGTTTAGATGTCTGTAAAACTAACCAAATAAACCGTTAAGTGGTTACGAACTGATATTGAAACGTACAGACATATTTACATAAGAACAAAAAAGCCCTCTTTTTGGGCTTCACCGTAGTAGGGCACGAAAAAGCACCGCAGTTTATCTGCCTCGGTCGATGTGAAATAGGCGCAAGGGTCGTGAAAATTCTAGGGGCTCTGTGAATCTGGTTTCATTAAAACAAAATGAAAGAGAGATATAACGGGGATTTGCATTTTAAATTGGATCTAAAAGCAAATTATATTTTTAATTTAAAAACCTAAAAAGGCTTTCTTTGGGTACAAATTTTAAAAGACCTTTTTGGAAAATAAAATACAAAGTTATAGATTTTCAATTGAGCAGGCAATCGGGTCCGATGTTGTCGTGGGTAGTCGTTCGTTGGTAATTGCAAATGCGCATACAAATACCTACACTGTAAGCTTCTGTTGATAGCGTGAGGATAATTGAACGCGAACCGTTCGGTATTTACTTTGTGATATTCAATTTCACAAATAAAATAGCCAGTAAAAGTTTGGTGCTGTATCGAATTAAATCTTTTTATTTAACTAATCCTGTGCTGTGTGCTTTTATTAATGATTCGCTCAACGGAGTAAAACCTATGTTTAATCTATTATTGTGTCCTTTTTTAAATGCAGACAAATCAGCATAAAAATTCTAAAACCGCGTCTAATAATATAAACCATACAGTGCCCCACTCAAAAATGCAACAATAATTATTTTGTTCATATTGGTCTAACCATTGTGAAATGGCAATTGATTTATAAGTATATCTACACTAATATTATAAAGAGGAAAGATTTGTATTTTTTTATGTAACAAATAAACTCAAAAAGTACTAGACCGATTTTAATAATTCTTTTTTCATTAGGAAGCTACATTATCACTGAGTAATTTAGGCTATATTTTATATTTGTATTGTATATATTACCCGAGTTATCACAGTTTTTGTCGCGCGAGTCGGACCGTGAAATTTATTACATCGGCGTAAATCGCAAGCGCTGTCTTACCTATTGGATATAATTGAAAACTTTGTATGAAAACTTTATGCATCTTAAAAAGTTCTACAAAAAGTCCGCGATAGCATATATCTATCTTTTATATTTTGGCAGATATATAACTTTTTGTTTTAAAAAATCTTTTAATTCATACTCTTACGTTTACGTCATTATTTATACAACTAAACTTAAATCCTTATTAAAATAAATTACTTAATAATCACAAGGATATTATAGAGATAAGATTTGCCTTTTACAGTATGTTGATTAGTTATATAGTTTCGGAGATATTACAAAATTTCTAAAAAGTGCGACTCTGTAATAAAACATTGTTAATGTTAATGTACTGTAATATCGTACAATGTTTAACAAAAATGTAGATGTACACGGGACGGGACGGAGGATATTGCTTCACGGGAAACTATAAAAAAATTAAATTGAGAGGGGTAGCGGGGAAAGAGCACACTTTATATAAAAGTCTGTCTTTAAAATTAAAAGGGTACCCAAGGGGTTTTCACGCGGATAAAGTCGCGGGCGACTGCTAGTACATATACATTTTCTTTAATCCGATGGAAAGATTTTTAAAACTACAGCCGTTTGCGTCATACCCTATCTTTGCTTTCATTGTGCAAACTAACTGGTGAGATATGCTACAACATGCAGCACTTCTAATTAGATACTAGTGCATATAATAAAAGACATTATTCTAGCTCGGGTCTAAGTTTGGCCACCATGAAAATTCGCTAGTTGTAAAGATTTTTTTTGAAAAGATCACGTAAACTATATCTAAATAATAATAATCATTGACATTAAACATTTATCATATTAGTGATCAATTAATTTATTGATAGTTCAAAAAGGTTTATACGGATTTTATTGAATAAAAATCGTTTTAACCCTTACTATTAATAATATTACTTTATTGCCTACCATTTATAATTATTTATTTTAACAATACTTTGGGCGTTATGTACGTGCTTAATTTTTTGTTAATTTAATTGTATAACTCTTCAATCAGAAAACAAACCAAACCGTTTACTAAAATATTGATAGTAATCTAAAATTTTCTGTCTTTTAGGTTTTTAAATGTGAATTTAATCAAAAGCTTTGCAATCTAGAAACAGCTGAAACATATCTGCAAAAGCCATTTCATCAATCAAAATATGCACTGTTTTCTAAAAGCATTGCATTTCGTTCACTTCTACAGGTAACTAGTTGTAGAGATCCAATGTACGTGCAGTTTGTGTTTTTGCTTTCACCACAGCTATTCATAAAGCATACTACAACTGTGAACTTTTGGTACTAGCTGCTATTTAAACGTTAACTTACCAAACTCCGGTTTTGTTGTGGTGCACTGAAATTAATATTGATACTGTTAATGCTTTGACGACTTCTTTAACTCGTGTCATTGTTAAATTTTATGTTCCTATTTAAAAAAAATAAATACCAAAAAAATATATACATAAATGCCTACTGCATCAAGGTATTAACCACACAAGACAGAGGCATAGTATAGTATTTCATGTAAACTGCACATTACAATCTCATTCTAAATCCTAAATACCTATACAGCTTACAAGATAAGTGGTAGCAGAAGTCTTTATTTTTAAAAAATATGATTATTATTTCTGTTTCGTGTAAATAAAATTACGTATTTCCTAGAAAAGTCTTGTTTAGAAGGAACTGTTATTTGCTTACTTTGTTGAATTTGCAACGAGTTTAATAGAGCTTTCTCTAAAATGCATTTAGCACTGTAATTTCAACGTTTTTTATTTGATTTTATATTTTTTTAACGTTTTACACAATTTTAGATCAAAAGTATGTGTTGTAAGTATTGTTATCCACTAAATAAACAAAATTTTACGTTATTTTAATCTGCGAAAATTAAAATACTATTAATCAGTAGTATTGAAATATTATTTCAAAACAAAAAATATTTCACACATTAATAAATGTTTGTGTGCCAAAATAAATTTAAATGGCGTTAAGAAATAATAAATATTCACTATCTTTAGAACAAATAACTTTTATTATCAGTACGAGTATTATTACACTCTTAGATTTGAGTATATGATGATCTAAAAACCGAAAAAGAAGCCTGCCACTAAAATATTAAAAAACAAATTTCGTTAACCTACCTTAAAACCTATTACAAGCTTATTAAATCTTTATTACCTATTAAATACCTAACCGATCTTTTATTTTTCGTCTACTTTTCTGTATTGAAATTAGGTCTTTTATTTATTTCGTAATGCTTTAATTCCTTTTTGGAAATCTGGATTACTTAAAATAGTGAACATGAATTTCCTAGTATCATCACTAATACCGGGAATGGGACATTAACCGCACGGGAAATCGGATATTGTTTGCAAACGAAGTTATAGACTACTAGTAGTTTATGACATTACGAGTAGCATGAAGGTAGAGTAAGAAAAGTTGAAACTACGCTTGTTGTGAAAAGAGGTTAAAGCTTTTAGTTCATACTGCAAATATAGTCTAACAACATTAATTTTGTTTGTTATTCATAAAATTCATAAGGTATATCACTAAGGAATAACACTACAGTCATATTTAACGTTTATATTATATAACTGTAGAAATTAAAATATCGTGTTTTCCATAATTTTTAAATATATAAAGCGACGTAATGCAATTTTGTCGGGTTAGCCTAGTTTTAAGTATATTAGAGACGCTTTGTTTTTAGCTTAGCTTATTCTTAATGTAAGGAGATATAAGCTAAACTGAAAAGTTTTGTTGAAGAATGAAAGGATTTATTTGAAAAAGATTTTATATTACTATTTTATTGCCAACCGTGATGGAGTGTGTAATAAAAATGTAATACCTATATCGATTCCAGAGTTTTAGGATACATAAATATGACCTTGTAGATCTAGACATTAAAGTCTTTTCAACTATTTTTTTTAAATATAAACATTTTTAATATTCAAAATTAATGTTGAATCCTTGAACTTCGTACCATTTAATTAAAAATCCAACGTTTTTATACATTACCTTGCTTTTAAATGCAAACGAATTAAAATGAATAGATAATATTATAATCAGTAAACCCTTTTATGAGATTTAAAACAAGCCACTACTTCCGTTAAACTGGAAAAATGTTTTAAGTAAATTTATCTCAGGAATATTAATATATTTTAATCTTTTAAAAAGCTATTATTTATTGTTAGCGGAGTAACTGGGCGAAAGTTATTACATCGCTAATTATAAAATATCGTAATACCCTCCATAACCTATTATAATATTACACCTACATTTCATACTAAGTAGCTGACGCCTGCGACTTGGTCTGCGTAAATTTAGAAAACAGCCTATGACCTATTCTCAGACCAAACCAAATTTGATACATAAAAATTTCATAAAATTTGACGACCTCCGTGGCGCAGTGGTATGCGCGGTGGATTTATAAGGCGGAGGTCCTGGGTTCGATTCCCGGCGGGGCAGATTGAGATTTTTCTTAATTTGTCTTGGTCTAGCTGGTGGGAGGCTTTCGCTGTGGTTAGTTACCACCCTACCGACAAAGACGTACCACCAAGCGATTTAGTGTTCCGGTACGATGTCGTGTAGAAACCGATAGGAGTGTGGATTTTCATCCTACTCCTAACAAGTTAGCCCGCTTCCATCTTAGATTGCATCATTATGTGAGTGATAGCAGTCAAGGGCCAACTTGTAGTCATTAAAAAAAAAAAATCAGTCAAGTCGTTTCGGAGGATATCAATAAGAAACACAGAGACTCAAGATTTTTATATATTACATATCTTACATTGTAATATTTGAATGTCTTTTGTACCGAACATTGTAAGATACCTCGGAAGAATATAGCAGACGTACGAAGAGAGCGTCATAAAATTGTCATAAAGAACGCATTACCGCTCGACTAGAGCCTTTATTTCCTACGAGAATATTCATACAGTATCGAATGTGAATTCTCACCATTTTATTGTTATTTGAAGCTGATCTATGTGATAATTTACGCCCTTGTCTATGATATTCTACTATTTGGAAAACCGGACTAAAATAGCTGAAGATATAACTTGGAAGTGAGAGCATAGTAATTTTAGAATGTAAACTTTCGTATCCGTTGCCTATAATATAGAAATAGCTAAACTCAGGTGACCATTGTCGGAATATACTCGACTAGTTCAACCTTTAGTCCGGTAATAACCACGTATACTATCAACATCAGTATAAAACTATTAATGGCGCACTACAGGGCCAGACCTGCCTTCTTATAGAGCGGAGAGGGGATATAAAGCGAATACCCACCACGCAATGCGGGTTGGCGGGCTATAAATCACATTAACTATACGATACACTAGCTTTTTATCTTCAACTTGCATAGTGTAGAGTTAAAACTTTCAGTGTTATCTGTATAACACTGAAAGTTTTAACTCTACAAAAATATAGAAAATTATGTGACTGTTCACATAATTTTCTCATTTGCCTATATTAAGTGGGAATAAATAAACTCAAAGGCAACAAATCTTCAAAATTACATAAGTACGAATGACGTTGCTGCTTGTATTGCAGTATTTAGTTCTTGACAGCAGTCTTTAGATCTATTTAACTCTACCAAATATGCCGATTTCAGAGCAGATAATAATTGATAAGGATCTTATATCTTAAATAAATTTCGTATTTTTATTAAAAAACTTGCTAACAAAGGCTGACAAATGGTTTTAGGCACTATTGTGTAAATACTAAGCTCTAGGGACCTTTGTTCAGAACACAAAGCACAGTGACACACAAAAAGCACAGCGTCACATAAATCATCAGCTGTACCCCTATTAGCAAAATGATAATTCATAAAATCCTTTGTAAGTACGTGAAACTACGACACTTTAACATCAGTGCGTATAACGAACAGAGTGTAAATAATTACTGCGGGTACATTAAAATATGATCTGTTCATGGCGAGATTTTAATCGCGAAAGCGGTTAAAATTTGTATTTTTTTAGAAGTCAGCAAGAATACCTCGCAGAGATCGTTGAGTATTTCATAGCCATTCTTTAATCAATAGAATTATTTTAAATATGTCTTATCATGAGCTATAATAGCATCAAATAAGTGTTTACAATACTACTCGTACCTAATTTTTCATATCAATCAATCAATCAATCATTTATTTGCCAAAAACATAAGTATGTACATATGTTTAGTCGCATGACATGCAAATATATCAATAAATTAGGGTAAAATTACAATTATTATTAAAATTAAAATTACAAATTAGACATTGAAATATGTCGTATATAAATTTAAAACTTAATAAAATAAGACTACAATTGCCCACACTACAATTTCATGTTGAAAAACTCGCTTACAGAGTAAAAGCATTTGTCAATCAACCAGTCCTATAATTTTAATTTAAAACTCCAAAACGGGAGATCTTTTATAACATTGGGAAATTAATTTATATATATAATAACAGCTGTTGCTGCCGAGAGCTGTTTTACACAGTGGATAGTGCAACCTTTCCAGGTGTCGGCTATTAAATGACGCTATATTTTTATAGGTTGTAAAGATATCGGCCTTGTATCTTTTTACAAATTATCATTGTTTTGATATTATGATTATAGTAATACTTAAACTTCAAAACCCATTTAACTTTTTTGCATTGTAATTTAGTTCTTTGACTTTTAGCTTGTAAATTTATGATTTCTAAATAAGTTTATATTTGATCTAATCGTAGCTAGCTATTATTTTACCGGCAAAGATACATCGCAAAGCAAATTAGTGTTCCGGTATACCTAATGGTAATGCCGAATCATTTTGCATTCCGGATTTCCGGTTTTATGTAACGGCGCTTCAACCGCTTTTAAGGCTGTTACTAATGTCAACCTTACCAAAATCTTAAACAATAATTCGGAAACATGGGAACGGAAATCATTGACTGCAACGTTCTGAGTTTTTGCGGTTTTTCTGTAGGTTTACACAAATTTATTTTATTTTAGTTTATTTGTATGTGTTCTCTAAGTTGCATTTATAACTGATTTTAAATTGTACGTGACACGTTAAACAAAACCGATTGGTTTTCAAGCGAAACATCAAAACATTTTATACTTTGGTCAATTCACTAAGGCTCGCCCCACTATTTGTCGCGAGGGGAAACCGAAGGGTAAATAGTTAAATTATTCATCCCCGGACGCTGCCTTGCCATAAAAACACTATTGTAGTTAAAGACTTGGAAGCTGACAGTCATGCTAATTTAGTTGTAAAAATAGTGGTATTATCACTTTTGCAACTACCTCTTAGCTTCTGTCTAATACGTTGTTGTAAAAACTTATTATTAAATAACGAGGATTAGCGACAAAAAGATAAACAATAACATCTCACTGTTATTTTTTTGCGAAAGCCTCACGCGAGTGTGGAATATTAATATCGCACAGGCTGTTGGCAGATACTAGCGGCATCAGTCTCCTTTAGCGTTGGAACCCACACAAAAAAGATAATAGGAAACATCTGTTTGGTGAGATAGTGTTATAACGCATCGCCGCACCACTTGATAGATTCCTGTTCATCTGCTTCACTGCAGTTTGTTCACGCGTGAGATTGTGGCCGTATTGTCACTTCGAGGGTTTGTAACTATTACTTTTTGTTGCTATATACAAAAACCATTGTTATCAGCCTATTCTGATTGTCCAATACAGGCCCGTGGCTGTTTTCATATTGGAAAGGGAATAAAAAGATTATGGCCACCACAGTGATACAATGCAGGACGCCCAAATACTCAAAATCGAAAAGTTCGTCTCGAGTCAACTTATATAACAGATCTCTATTGCAAACTTTCAAAGTAAGTCGATTTACTTAAATTGAATTTACTTTTGATTTTATAACGATACTTATTAATGATTTTGACCGGGACTGATGGCTTAACGTACTCTCTAAGGTATGGGTGTTTAAACTCACAAACATCTCAAATCCAAGCTAATAATTCTTCATAAGAATTTCTAAGAAGAAGGAAATGAAAAATAAACTAATAACAAAGAACATTCCATTTATCAGCTTAACTATAAGCGTCTACAAATTTATCGTAGAGGTTTGCTACGGCGTAGACGTTAATTACGGACTTTGCTATCATATGTACGTAGCTCAAAAATATGTGTTGTAATAAATACTACATGCAGCTAAATAGCTACCAATTTATCTGGGTTAGTAATATTCCTCTCTTTTTTATCTAGCAGTAAAAAAACCTTGTGAATGAAGTATTATTTTATCACTGATAAAATAAAGTTATATCAAGATCTTACTTAACAATAAATCACGGCGCGCTTTTAAGAAAAAAAAAAGTAACATAAAAGTAAAATGAGTCAAATCAAGTAAAAAGTCAAGGCTCCCTTTCTTTAAAGTCTCTCTCTTCTCAGTGGTCTTATTTAGATTGGTGTTTGAACACGCGATACTGAGTTTGTAACGATCACTATCTTTACAAAATCATTAATCATAAAATTAAACCTCACACCTCGTGACTCGTTCTTACAATGTGATGGATATAAGCTGAAAATCTCCCCTCTCTTCCACTTTTATCAAAGTGAGAAATTTTATACCGAAAAGTCAAAAATAAATACACTATTGCTGATAGTAAAAGTACTATCACTATAGTATTTTACTAGCTGAATTTTTTAAAAACGAATAAAATTTTTCGATTTTTCGGCACCATTGTAGAAGCATATGGAAAATAAAAAGCGCTTGGGAGCAATTAATAAAAGTTAGAGGCCGCTGTGTTAGCAAGTTTTATGCGCACATAACTCGTTGGTTTTCTCAAACGTCAGCCAGACTGCTGCAGTTAAAATGCGGGTACTTTTAAAACACCTGCTATTTCCTCGTTATCATTATATATCTACTATTATCGACCTTCTACTTTATGCACTCTCTTAAACCAATATCTATGTATTCGAACCTCTTGTTGTTGGTTTATTTATTTGGATCATCAGGGCTATACAAACTTGAGCTTGTCTTCCAAGAAATTCTCATTAGCATAACGTAGCCGAGAAGTAATTTGTAACTAGTTAAACTTAAATAACGAAATATAACTGTAGTAATTTTAAAAATAAAATTATGCCGTCGATTTCGGTCATTATGTTGATACTGATCAGTACATGTGACTGTTACAGAGTTAAACTTCATCATATTAAAACCGCAAACCTAGGAGCGAGACTTGTTCTTGTAGCGGGGTCACTCAAATAGACTGATAGTAAATAAATAAATCTAATTATGGTTATGAAAAATGTAACATATTGGATTTCTTTAAATAATAATATTTAACTAGAGAAAATCCTAACAATCGATTCTTACTTGTCCAGCAAATGGTATTTATTCCTCATTGCGTCAGTATTGATGACGACAGTAACTATTATTAACTAGAATATATGCAATCAACAACAAAATTATACATATAAACGCAAATTTAATGACGTCATAATTTAGCAGATTAATATGAATGTATCGGCGCAATTTGGGATGTGCAAATGTTAATTAACAATTAAAATAGAACTGCTCGCAACTCGATGATATACGATGTTTGTTCATAATAAACCAAAGCATTTGAATTTCAACTGAGTATAAAAGCAATTAAATTGCACCTACAATTTTTATTGTGATAATTGAGGGACCAAACAGATAGTAGATAAAACCGTCGCCTATAAACAGAACATAACGTCGCATATTTCTTACAATGTGCCACCCAGTATTCATGAACCATAACCATAGGCGTACAGTCTGAAGTACCTGTAATTACACTAGCCGTCATTAACTTCAGTTTTTTTTTAGTGTATAGGCTAGTGCTTGGTCACGCCTGATGGTAAGCGAAGATGCAGCCTACGGTGAAACGCGCTTGCCTAGAAGGTGCCTATTCACTCTTGACTTGAAGATACCCATATTGTAGGTGGTAGGGAAAACGTGAGCTGGAAGGGCATTCCGTATTTTCGCAGTTCGAATCAGTTCACTTCAGACTGAAATACAGAAATACTATTTAGCAACAGAATTTTTCTAACGAGTTCTAGACGATCATTTATAATACAATTAACTTTGTCAGCATCATCATTATCGGCCTATTAGAGGCCCACTACAGGGCCAGGCCTCCCTCCTTAGAGGGGATAATATATTAACCTTATAGTTATAATAAACCAGTTTCATTATAAATAATAATTTATTTGTTTAACTATGACGCTAAAAATAATTACTGTGCGCTTGATTAAAATTTGCTTGCTCAATACACGAAAATATCCCAGCTATTTTCGGTGGAACAAAATTCAGCGGTTCACCAAATGTTTTTTTTTAAAAACTTCATAGTGCACTGCAAGAATGAACAATCAAAGATTTTTATAGGTAAAACATTTGTCCGTAAAATATTTCTACCGAATTTATTTTGGTAAGAGAGCAATTTGATTAGTGTTGTGTTTTTCCTCTATTATACAACAAAGGCTCTCTAGTTACGTGAGCGGAGGTCGTTAGAGATCGTATTACTTTTCCACTTACCAATTACATCTCATTTGTTTCATTCTGTTCTCGTGTAATTCAGCAATGAGTGGAAACCTACCTACCTGTTAAGCGGTATATATATATCTTGTCACTACAAAAATCTAAATCAAATAGATAAGGTTTTGCAGTTGGTTATTCCAGGGCGAAGCCTACCTCCTTATTGTAGGGGGAAAAAGGACCTCAACTCTCCTAACTCCAATGCGAGTTAGCAATAATGTTTGATTTTTTTTTGAGTTTTTTTTTAATGATTTTTTTGGCTGGTGGGAGGCTTCCGCCGTGGCTAGTTACCACCCTACCGACAAAAATGTACCGCCAAGCGATTTAGCGTTCCGGTACGGTGTCGTGTAGAAACCGAAAGGTGTGTGGATTTCATCCTACTCCTAACAAGTTAGCCCGCTTCCATCTTAGATTGCATCATCACTTAACATCAGGGCCAACAATAGCAGTCAAGGGCCAACTTGTAGTCGATAAAAAAAAAAAACTTTTACGACGATCCCTATCAGATTTTACTTGTTAATGACCGATACTCTACGTGGCATGGGGATGTAACAACACAAAGTTCCTAATTCCGAGATTCTTATCCCGGATCTTCACACTCAGTTCTTCATATCCGAATCCAAGTCCCAAACCCCGAGAAGCCACCTAATCAGTAAACCCGACTCAAAAAATAGAGCTTATGCGTCATAATTTTTTGAGTCGGGAGAAAAAGTAGCTTTAGTAAAGAGAAAATTTTATGAAAAAGTACAAGCTGGCGCAGTGAAAAGCTAAGCATTTAAAAATAAAATGAAGAGAAATAAATGAAAGTATCTCATAAAATCTTTTTGGCATTGTTCAAAGTGAAATTATATTTAAAGGCTTATTTTCCCACTGTAGAGTCCCTCTTAAACTGTCTCGTCTTCCGGCCCAAGCGAACGTTAAAACCTCAGCCAGTAAATTTGATTAGTAATTTTCTTGCCCAAATATTTTACTTTCAGACAGTATAACTCCGCTTAATCGTTTTCTGTGGTTGTGTTTACGAATGAATTTGGAGAAGAACTGTTATTGTGTTTTAGGAAACGTTTGTTGTTGTATGGCATTCAAATCCCAACGTAAATAGAGTCTGTTATAATATGAATTAATAAAAATTGTGTAGGTCTGTGGCGTAGAAGCTTCTAGACGAATGGACTGATTACGATGCGTTTTTATTAATACGGTTCTTTCTGTATCCGTTGAAGATTCAATAAGGCAATGCGAAGATATAAACGTTTTTTATGCGTTGTAGTTTAATGAGAGGTTCTACACTCCGAGTAGCTGACTGCAGACGACAAATGAAGGCGACGAGTCGCAGTAACAGTACAGGTTTGTATGAATTTCTATCAAATAAGATTCGAGGCGAGCGACACATTGTTTCCATAGAAATTAGTATTATCGCTGCGACATGTCGTCTGTTGCTTTGCGGTCGAACTCACACCTTTAGTTATACTATAACATTCGTATTATAGTGCGGTCTCGTTGCACATTATACAGGAAAATCCCCTTTTAGGTAGGCAAAGTTGATAATTTTATTCTCATAATATTTTATTATATACCCGTGCCTACATCATAACTGACACGAGCGATAAAATGCTTATGAGAAGGTATCCGAATAATATTTCTGAGTGGTAATTTATATTCAAAGCTCGAAGGTAAAAGTCTCTAAAGCCTTTGAGAGGAAAACTTTTATTTGTTTGACAAGGCTTAAATATCAGCTGTAGTTCATTTTACAAAGTTGATGAGATCGTTGCCTTCAAGTAGCACCTTGATAAATATTTTATTATATTTTTAATTTACATCCTAATATTATTTTAAGACTTTTTATATTTTTCTGTGATATGTTTAAAGTATTTAATTATTTTAAGCTAATATTTTGCAAACTGGATATAGGTACAATACTATATTAAAAGCCAGCTAAAACATATAACGTTTATTAATGAAATCACATAGTATATCTATATCATTTATTTACACCCTTCCTGTCCATTAAATCTGCTTTATTGATTACACAAACATGACAACATATTTAGACATTATACAATTATACGATACCAATTCCAATACTTATAATCCCTTCACTTCTTAACTTTGTTTTCGTAGATTATGATCGCTTGCTCTCTCACTGTTGACTGTGTTAAATGTATTTTTACAATCACTTTTATGAAGTCGGTTAAGTGGGAGATAATGGTGCAATGCAGCATTTTCTGCAGTTCTGCCAACCAATCGCGTAGTGGGGCGTCATCAGTTCAATGTAGCCAACTGTGCGACCACAGATAACGCACATTTTCCATAGATGATTTCACAGACGACAACATCCGGCCCTCCTGTTGACGCGTTCGTCCCGAATCGCGTGCTAGTCTGGTGTAATTGCTGAGAACAAAAGAATTAGTTAAACGCGAATCAAATGTCAAGATGTTATTCTGAATGTATACATTCGGATTCAGAACAATAATTTTACATTGACTATCAGAACACAAGATATTACAATGCGTAAACGTTTAAACTGACAACTTGAGCGTGTATAAACCACTATCTAAGGTCGTGTATGACTCGTTTATCAGACGAGTGTGTATGAACCTGTTATATAGGGTTGTGTATGGCTCACGTCATCATTGTATACAGCGTTCACATCGGATGCCTGATACAATGTTGTACTGCATTGTAAATCTTTTGTTTGAAGCAAATACATCAGACATTATTCAGACACATTAATCAGTTATGACTCAACAAACATTTTATCCATTATCTAAGGTCGTGTATGACTCGTTTATCAGACGAGTGTGTATAAACCTGTTATATAGGGTTGTGTATGGCTCACGTCATCATTGTATACAGCGTTCACATCGGATGCCTGATACAATGTTGTACTGCATTGTAAATCTTTTGTTTGAAGCAAATACATCAGACATTATTCAGTTATGACTCAACAAATATTTTAATGCTCACATAATAAAGTACCATCACCGACAACAGCCGGCTTATCAACTGTTCTAAAGTCTAATAGCTGTTCATCGTTATTGCCATAAATATCGATGCTCATTCGTAATCAGAGTAACTAAAAAAAATAGTTACATATATAAATACTCTCTTGGTACTGCCGTTATGCCGTTAATACATAGTTGAACTTGATCGATATATTGGTCCCATTTAATAAAATCTGTATCTGCTCCCATGTTACGAAGAGCCTCTACATTTATTTTCTTATACCGTTCCACTTAGCCAGTACAACAGTGGTCTCGCGGTTGCTGTTACATGACTGCGTTGCACTATTATTGCAGTATTTGGAAAACAATTTTAAGTAATTGACCTAATAAAAGAGATTTAAACAATGTTATATATTCATTTACTGTGTTTTTAAACGCAGATGTAACCATGACAAAATTTTTGTCCATTGCAAAATGTTTGACGTCATCAGGACTTAATGTACTGTAATGACTTAATGTAATAATCTGTCAAGTGAACTTTCATGATAAAAATCGTTGGCCATATCTAGTGCTTAACTTTGTTACCAAGACGTTAACGAATTATCAAATATTTGTTTGTCGTTCGGCCTCTCCTGATTGTAATATAATTATAATGAATACTACAAATGCTTTGACTTTGAAAATTTACGGAGAGTAACCAACAATAATATTATTTGCAAAAGGAGTTACCATGATTATCTAATTTCTACATAATGCATTGACATGTTGAATTTGCGTATTTGCCCTTTTAACTACCTCAATTGAAAATTCTGGTAACCTGGCTACTTATACGAGTAGTCTTTATTAATATATATTCAATGGCATTACAGTTTAATTATATTAAAATTAGATCTCCGTAAATAATGTCTGCATTTGTCTTAGCCCACCCACCCACAGCTAGTAACTCTAATTCAAATGACTGATACGCTTTTTCTTCATATGAAGTGTAACAACTTTAAAGACTTATGCTTACAACTTTACTTTCTTTCAACACTTACTAGATTTTGTACTTAATAGAATTTTTTTTACCAATTTCTCGACCAATTTGCGTCCGTATATAATCTTATGAGTAACTTAGATCAAATATGTTAATTGTATTGTTAGAGTTTTTTTTTAGCTGCATGTGTTTTTTTTTGTATTCCAATAAAAGCGCCTCTCTTTGTCAAATGAAGAGGTTAGAAATACACAATCTTCAATCTATTTTCTAAATAACTAATAAGACCTAAAAAATGGCCTACCTACTGGTGTTGGATAACTGTTAACTCTATTAATCTTTATTGAAATGGCCGTAATTAAAAATCTAATACCCTAATAAACCATAACCTATATTATTTAATAATAAAACACGTGCACTTCCGGAAATTCAGCTAGTATTCTTGACTCCCTTCTAGGTGGGCACGATTTTTACAGTTATCAGAATAAGTCAGCGTACGTTACTTATTGTATTCATGCTAATGTTAATATCACTAACTTTTAAGATGAACATTATTACATTTTAAGGGTTTTTTTTAATGACATATTCTAAATGCCACATTATGTTGATTGATTTATATGTATTTTATTGTTACTATTATTTGTCAATGTTACATTGAATTTAATTATGAATTATTTGACATGTACAATTAAATAGTAGAGTTATGAAATATAATTGCTATGTATAATGTTTTACAAATAATATTAATTTATCGTAAAACAATAAGTTACAATGTAAAAGGTAGGTTTACAAATGTACGCCCAAATGGCAAAATATGCATATTGTTAAGATGAAATATGTAACTATGAGTATATTTATAAGCCCCATATTTGAGCCAAATAAAATAAATCGTATGTTAAACACTCAAACTCAAAAAAATAAAATTGAGCACTTCTTCTAGGCACGAAATATTTTTTTACTGCTAAATTATCTAATGCAATAAGTATCATATTTACCAAAACAGTGGTTTTCTGAAACTGTATCAATCGCTGAAACATTGCTGGTTTATTAACAAAATCAAAAAGCCTGTCGTAATAAGAGACGTTTTGTAGATATCTTGTTCTGTAATTAGAATGTTATGGTGAAAGGAAGTAAAATCGCAAAAACTGTCGGTAAGATCGTTAGTTGTGTTTTGAATTTTTTTTTTTTACCGTAATTTTATTTAACATTTATTTTTTTAAATATATTTTTCACTACAGCTTCCGAACATGCAATACTTTTCAAATCATTAATGTTTGTAATGTGACAAAATAAAAAAAAAAGAGTATCACTGATATAACTATACATATTCGTTTTATTTTCAGTAAAATTCCTACCAGTTCGCAACTTGGTTCCTACGCGTTGTATTTCTTATTTCAACTTCATCTACCTTAAGTGTGTAATTTAAGAATTTGTACACCCTGTTGAACAAATTGGTTTATCAGAATCACGTATTAACAAACCAAGTTTATCAACTTAACTGGATACAATTAAAGATCTGGTTAAAACAATTAGATCAAGGCAATATTTCAAACTACCCGCTTCTACCCTATTATAAAATTGTGTTTCTTATTCATGTTCACTATACGTAATTTTGCTTTATTTTTTTTTTTGAAGTAAAAACTCGTATGCACCGTCACTTGGTTTAGAATCTAAATGTCTTTTTAAGGAAAAGTATTTCGTTTTATCTGGAAGGTGTCGGATAGTTCATTCCGCCAATTTTTCCATTTCAGGTATTTGTTTGTATTTCTTAATTTTTGTAAAGCCTGATATTCAATCGCATCACGTAACTAACCAAAAAGCTATGTGCGTCTATCACATTGGCACATTTTACATATCAACGTCATCAAAGTCACATATCAATCGGATCAAATTCAGGTATAACAGATAATAATAAAACATTCTGACTCACTCTGAACGGCGGCGAGGTTGAATACTTTCGATGTTACGAAGGTAAGCACTGTTGTTACCAAGTAAAAGATGTTACCATGTCAGGAATGACCGTCTGTGAGTTGACCTACGCTTTCGTTTTTCTTTTCCAGGCACTCTCGAGCGTCGGCGTCGTGGTTTC
This sequence comes from Mycalesis mineus, assembly GCA_034621355.1. NCBI lineage: Eukaryota > Metazoa > Arthropoda > Insecta > Lepidoptera > Nymphalidae > Mycalesis > Mycalesis mineus. The sequence continues at coordinate 15,572,315 of CM067884.1, read as the reverse complement.
TAACACACTTCTGATATTAAAAGCCAGCTAAAACATATAACGTTTATTAATGAAATCACATAGTATATCTATATCATTTATTTACACCCTTCCTGTCCATTAAATCTGCTTTATTGATTACACAAACATGACAACATATTTAGACATTATACAATTATACGATACCAATTCCAATACTTATAATCCCTTCACTTCTTAACTTTGTTTTCGTAGATTATGATCGCTTGCTCTCTCACTGTTGACTGTGTTAAATGTATTTTTACAATCACTTTTATGAAGTCGGTTAAGTGGGAGATAATGGTGCAATGCAGCATTTTCTGCAGTTCTGCCAACCAATCGCGTAGTGGGGCGTCATCAGTTCAATGTAGCCAACTGTGCGACCACAGATAACGCACATTTTCCATAGATGATTTCACAGACGACAACAACTACAGAAATATCATAAGTGTAGAACATAGTTAACATAAAATGTATAAAATATGTGAGTACCTACACCTTCATTTAAACTATTCATGGATTATTCAATAACTTTTTCAAGTAAAAATAAAACCGCCTTCAAAGCGCACTGAAATTAGTTCTGTCATTTAGTTACTTTAATTTTCTTAACCATGTCTATGAAATCGAAAAACTCTTTTTTTTTAAATCGTTTAAAAACGACGACTTTTCTCTATACTTTGACCACTTATCGTTAGCTAGTATTGAGGTAAACTTTTTATGGCAGTATAACAACTCGTAATCTAATATTTATTTACTTAATGATGAATATTCTTTGTAAGTTTTTGAATTTTTAAATTCACTAATGTTGGACCTACATAATAGCACTGTAGAATGACAGTGGAATAAAAATAAACGGCCCTTTTTTACGGCGAAAAGATTTGTTTATTCAAGAGCTCGCTTTTAAATAAAGGGAAAGCAAAAATCAAATACATTTTTTATTCACAAACATTCCAGTTACAACAACTGTTATAAAAGCAAAGAACTCCACTAATATTTATTTAACGTATACTTCGCTGAGCTCTGGATATGAGCAACAATTTCTCGTCTATTAATATCGGATGAACAAGAATGCAATAAATACGCGGAACACGTCGTTTACACAGTTTATTGGTTTCAATAAATAAATGTTGCACTGAAAAATCATTTTCATTATACGTAACAAGATAATGATAGGTAGGGCATCATTGTCATTATCATTATTTGACGGCCTCCGTGGCGCAGTGGGTAGTGACCCTGCTTCTGCGTCCTAGGCTGTGGGTTCGATTCCCACATCTGGAAAATGTTTGTGTGATGAGCATAAATGTTTTCCAGTGTCTGGGCGTATGTCTATATATTATAAGTATTTATGTATAATATATGACGGCGCCTGCGTCATCGTACACGACTAGAAAGAAGTCTGTGAACTGCACGTGCACCAGCTACGCCCGCTTGCGGCTGCGCATCGTTCGATACCCCCACTCACCCCACTACTTGAGTCATTCTAAGTTGAATAAAAGGAGCGGGTCTACAACTGGTTGGCAGTCTAGGCTCTGGCGTGGCGCGGTGCAGACCTTGTACTTTGCTTATCGCTTAACCTAGACAACTCTGATAATTAATTTGTGCAAACGAATTAATTATTACTCTCGGCTTGTGTTATAATTACTTGGAATACAAAGGCCTAGTTTATTCACAATGTCCTACCCTCTTTCGACAAATTTGGCTGGGCAAGGAGAATAACTTGAACAGAGGAGGTGAGTGTTGACGTACGTCACTAAGAGATCTCTTTTAAACCTACACCCGTGTCACAAGTCTCGGGCTCTGTTCGGAGTTATTCTCTCAGCCACGTTCAGGAGTTACTCTCTCTAATTCGAATATGATTCCAGTCTTTGTACCTGCGTCAAAAGATGTCGCCGCCATCCTACATATATATAAAAATATTCTTCAGTTATCATAGCTACCATAACACAAGCTAACTTATGATTACTAGTACTTTGGGGCCATACGCTTACTTTGGGGCCATATAGCGATGTGTGTAATTGTTCTATAATATTTATTTATTTATTTTATTTATTATCTAATATATAAAATAAAATAAATAAAATAAAATAAAATTCGTTTATTTCAGGCCGTGACCCATAAAGTTAGTATAAAATCAAAAAAAAAAGAAACTTAAAATCAATGTTAGTGTTACTACATGCTTAGAAAAATATTAAATTAATTTAAATATCTGCCTGCTCGCGCTGTCGCACCGGGTATACACATATGAGTGTTTACCCAGTGCCTCAGCACAGGGCAGTCAGGCTTCTCAGCAATCACCCTCAGCATGACGTTGGTGCTCCTCCTCACCCTGCTCATTAGTGACGCAGTTCGTTTGCATATGACAGTAGTAAAACTGTCAGTATTCGCGTAAGCAAACATAGCTGATGCACTACAGTGCCGAGGTAGCCCCAACATCACCCTGAAGGCATTGTTGTACTGTACTCGGAGCGCATTGTATGTCTTCTGCGTATATTTGACCCACAGACTGCACGTGTATAACGTCTGGCAGAACGCCTTAAATAGTGTTTTTTTGACATTTACAGTACACCGCGCAAATCTGCGAGCCAACATATTGCATCTGACAGCAATAGCTCTCCTTTCCCTTTCCATGTCAAGGTCGTCGTTTAAATCCTCGGTAACAATATGTCCGAGATATTTAAACTCCGACACCCTCTTAAGTGCGACTCCTCCCAGCGTTACTGGCGGTACACGGTCCAGTTTCCATGTGCCCACCCGAAACACGAGAAGTTCGCTCTTTTTAACATTGTAAATTAGGCCATGCTTCTGAGCATAGTTTTCACAGATTGCCAGCAGCTTCCGAAGTGCCCTGACTGATGGACTCAACAACACCATATCGTCTGCATAACTGATACTATTAATACACTGCCCATCAATTGAGCAGCCGACACCGGTGTTGCCAAGGTCTATAATTAACTGATTAATATAGAGGTTGAAGAGTGCTGGAGATGATAGTCCTCCCTGTCGCACCCCAGATCCTAATCTAAACTCATCAGACAGTGCACTTCCCCATTTGACCTGGTTAGTCTGATGCTCATACCAATACTTGAACATATTGATCACTTCTTGTGGTACTCCCGAGTCAATCATTTTGGACCAATAAATAAAATTTCCCTGTCACAATGTTAGTTACCGTACTCCTCCGAAACTCCTTTATCTATTTTTACCAAATTTTATATGCATATTCAGCAGGTCTGAGAATCGGTACTACTATCTAATTTTCATCTAAATTTTTTTTTACTTTTTAATGCAAAACAATGTTTGCCGGGTCAGCTAGTATATTATAAAACAAAGTCGCTTTTTTATGCTTGTCCGGATATATGCTTTAATCTTTAAAACTATGCAACCGACTTTCATGTGGTTTTTTTTACAGGAAGGTTTATGTGTATAATACATGTACAATGTAGTAGAGAAACTGATAATTTTAGAGGTTTCTGATGTGATGTCGTAAATTAACGCATTTTTTGCGATTACATTGCAAACGCTGGCTAAAACCTAGGAGATATATATTATTATATACCTTATCCAATTGAGTATCTTAAATATTTTGTGCATTCAATATAGATTACTATTGCACTTTACAGCATGTAATTTAAGTGAATATTTTCCAAGATATGTGAGATTCAAAATGCAGGGACGAGTGTTCGGTGGTCGCGCGAAGCGTGCGTTCGTCTCCTTTGGCACATACCAGCATTACACCTGTGCGAAGCTGAGGCGGGCCGCTAGTTTTGAATAAAAAAATCTTGTCAATAGTCGCTCAGTTATAAGCTCGTTATCAGCCTATTAACGTCCCACACAGGGCCAGACCTCCCTTCTTGTGGGAGAGAGTGGATACAGAGCATAGATTCACGAAGCTGTTCCAATGCGGGCTTAGGGTGATAATTTTTACTTTATTAACGATCACCAGTTGTTAATGATAGTAAAAGCTTGTAAAGATTAAAGCCCGAAGTATTCCGGGCATAGAATTTACTGAAAATTTCTTAGATTAAAGAAAAGCTTAGATTTATTGTACAACCCGACTCTGGACCCAAACCCAGGACCCCGTGATCGAAGCCACATAGGCTGACGGTTTGACCAATGCTGCAGTGTTTGCTTAGTTTTATAAAAAAAGTGTTAGATAGATTTTTACTTATCATTATTTACATTTAACGTAACAAATTACCTTGTAAACGTAGGTACATAATTATGTAATTTTCTAGAAACTAAATCCACGCAATCAAGTTCTGAGTACTGGGTTGAGGTAAACAATTCTAATTAATTGTATTTTACAGAATCAATACCAACAATCAGGTTTGATTAATTAGTAACTGAGAGAACTTTCTATGGTAATTAGTTATGAATTAATTATTATCGCGATAATTACTCGTTAGATAATATTATTATCATTAGCATTTGATCGACACGTTTTAATAAACAGTGCGATGGCTAGACCTTCGACATTTTTATAAAATCTAAAAGTTTATCAGTCGGTGCGGTGCTGGTGCGGAGGTCAGATAAATACGGTAACTAGGATGGTTGTACATAATAAATGAATCAAACAAAAACGGGAATAGAAATTCAATTAGAATGATACTAATAACTTGGTCACCCTACAGTTTTTTTAAACTAATTAGTTTCTTTGATTTTCGTTTGATCCATTAATTATAGGACATCCTGTATCATCCAGCGGAAGTTTGCCTTAAGACTAAATATCTGACACTTGAGGGCATTTTCTTTTATATAATCTTTTTCGGCCTCTGTCTGACTGGTGGGACGCTTCGGCCGTACCTAGTTACCACGCTATCGACAAAGACCGTTAAGTGATTTAGTGTTTCGACACGATGCCGCGTAGAAACCAAAAGGGGTGTGGATTTTCATGCTATAGCAAGTCAATCCTTTAATAACAAGCACGTATTTTAAGGCAAAAATATAATGGGACTTCTAGCTTAACTACGTTCAAATCAACATTGTTAAGCACAAAAGCAATAATTTTGAGCAAGTTATCACGCACTACCTGTGCGCGTAACAAGCTAAGCTCGTCATGTTATACAGTTCCTTTGGCAAGTCAATTTCACGCTAGCGTTGTACTAGTATTTGCCAACCATTGTCATCATGCGCCGGTCGGCCGAGTCATGTTGGCCGACCGTGCCAATGTGACACTCCATTTCCTTGCCGTAGCTGGGAATACCAAAAATACTCGTAATTTACTTTGATTTTTACACTACCACAAGTGACTGCTTAATTTAAACTCTGCTGTTATAAAGTGCGCAAATTTCTTTATCATCATCATAATTGGTATCTTTTATAACAACCCAGTAACTACCTCATTGGTCTGGTCAATTACCTGTGATCGTTAATAAATTTCCCTAAAAGAAGTGGCCTCTCTCCTATGGGGTGGAGTGGGCAGTTAATGGGTTAATAATTATGATGAGAGGTCTCTCTACACATAAAAGAGGGGATTAGACCAACCATGCTGCCTAATGCAGTTTGACGGGCTTGGATGACAGTGTTTAACTTTATAACGAACACTATCAGCTGTTAACGATGACGACCGGGACCGACGGCGAAACCTTCCATCCGATTCACAGGGGTGCTATAACATCGCCACAACTCCAGGCTGAGCACTTTTATTGAGAATTTATTAGAAGAAATTCTACTCGGACTCAGAACTCGAACCTCGTGTTTCAAAGCTAACCCCTGGCCAACGTGCTGTGTGAATCTGTGAAAAAAATTAACAAGTCTCACTCATATCTACTCTACTAATTTGTACAGGGTGTAAAGCTTGATCAGTTTTATACCTTTGTTAACTAGCCACGACCACAGGTTCTAAACTATTTTTACAATTTCGAACGTGTGACATTAATGTTCCTACGAAATTAAAGTAGATTAGCTCTATAAGCTCATGCGTAATATACTATCTGTTATAGAGGTATGAATTTCAGATTCATGAAAAACCACACGTTGACGGAAAAAGTGAAAAGATTTCACCGTTCCATATTCTACTCACGTTTCCCCCGGATGCTTGTACGTGTACGTTACTCGTGCTGGTACTAAAGTTTGCTGACTGAAGTAGATCTTTGACGACTAGAGACTACTATAAAAAGTCGATTTAACACTAGTGGCGTCCACGACTTTGTAAACGTAAATTTTTATTTTAAAAGGAGGTACTGTATTAGATCCGTATATATATTTTTTTACATGAAATAAGCTCGCGCTCGACCAAGATTTCATCTGATGGTAAGTGTAGATGTGGTCTAAGGTGGGACGCGTATGCATAGATGATGCCTATTTACTCTTGTTTTCAAGATACACAAGTTGTAGAAATAAGGAAAAACTAACCTCGGTAAGGCCTTCCAGATCTTTTTTTTTTGTATTGAGTACAAGTTGGCCCTTGACTGCTATCACACCTGATGTTGAGTGATTATGCAATCTAAGATGGAAGCGGACTAACTTGTTAGGAGTAGGATGGAAATCCACATCAGAACGCTAAATCGTTTGGCGGAACGTCTTTGTCGGTAGGGTGGTAACTAGCCACGGCGAAAAGCCTCCCACCAGCCAGACCAAGACAAATTAAGAAAAATCTCAATCCGCCGGGAATCGAACCCGGGACCTCCATCTTATAAATCCACCGCGCATACCATTGCGCCGCGGAGGCCGTCAAGCCTTCGTCTGTCAGGCGGAGACCTTAGCTATGCGTATAATAAAAGATGACGCAAAACGCTTTGTGCGAGTCCTGGGAGCATCAACGACGTAGGGATGAAGTCCCACCCGATGTCTTGCAGTGCGGTGATGAAAAGGTGAAGGAGGTACAAGGTCAAAAAACTCCTGAGAGCACTCTCCGAAATATTTATCCTTTATATACTTTGTATACCTACCTATGTTTGTCTACCGTCAGCGATTGTCTTACAAGTCACTGATCTAATTTAATGTAAACAAATATTTGTGTGTTTTTTAAAGAACTAATTTCATTTAAAATAATTTCTTTAAAATAAAGGCTTGGTCAATTCTAAACTTTAAATACATATCTTGGTTCTTCACACAGTTAACTAAATTTAGGCAAAGATCGTTCAGTCGTTTTATGACAATAAATAATAAACATACCAATTTTCGTATTTAAAATACTAGTAGGATGTTCGCATCGAATAAAAGTACACAGAATGAGGGGAGGAGGATACAAAATTAATTAAAATGTTAATTAATACGAGTACGATAAATACGTTTTCGGCTTGTTTTTCATTATTCAACTCAAAAGAGAAAGTAATTAATTTTTTTCAGATCTCAATTCGATGTACTTATTTTATGTTAGAATGGTTCATTAATTCTGTCAGTTTATCTTTTATCTTGGGACATGTAAGGTCTGACTATTTTTATTAACATCGATTCTCATATGAATGGATGGTTTTTGACAGATTTTTACGCATCGCTAGTCAAACGCTGATTGATATTGAATATCATCTGCTACAAGTTTAATTTTCAATCATTTATGGCAAATAACTCACTGTTCAAAGGACAGTGAACAGTACGTGTTGCCAGTGATGAAATACGGATCTGAGACTGGGTCACTCAGCGGGCGATGGAGAGAGCAATGCTCGGAGTATCTCAGCGGGCGATCGAATCAGCAATAGCTCCGAGAGTCTCAAAATAACCGACATAGCTCAGCGAGTCGTAGAACTGAAGTGGCAATAGGCGGGGCACGTGGTTCAAACAGCTGATGGACGTTGGGGGCCGAAGGTGCTAGAATGGCGATCCCGCACCGGAGAGCGTTGTGTTGGTCGACCACCCCACCAGGTGGACTGATGTCATCAAACGGGTCGCAGGGAGTCGTTGGGCACATGCGGCTCAGGATCGTTTTGTTTGGAAGTCCCTAAAAAAGGCCTATGTCCAGCAGTGGACGTCCACCGGCTGATAATGATGATGATGATGATGGCAAATAACCCACATAATTAACGGTTAACTGGAATACCCCAGTACAAAACTAGGCCTCCCTATATTGTGTAAAGTTTGTCTCTGTTACGCTCATAACATATATTAATCGATTCATTTAACTTAAAATAATGAACTTTTTGGCAAGAAAAGCTCATTATTTTAGCCTGAATCAAGCACCTCACGATACAAAGTCAAACTCAAGTGGTTGTGAACCTGTTACCGGTTCGGCAAGCAGTTTCTGCCGAGAAGAAACTCAGCAATCTCTGACCCGACGAGGAAATTGTAGTATGGCTGCTAAACTGTAATAAAGCATCGATTTCCATGAGAGCTATTGATTAAACTTGAATGTTAAGGAATACTTACAACCGTCAAAGCATTCGTGTATAAAAGGGTATTATGTACTTTGATAGTTGTAAGCATTCCTTAACATGTAAATCGAAACTCACCATACTATACCTTATTAAATTTAATGTGCTCAAGGGTGAACATTGAATACAGTCATTACGAAATAAGTACAAACGTTTATGAATTATCAATGCAAGTAGTTTGGTTTAGATACGTTGCCATTTTCCGCAGAAAAGCAGCAAATCCGTGCAAAGTAACCCAGATCCGAGAAAAACTCACTACGTTACCAGATTACGTTTCTCTCAACAACCCGAACGTATTTAGATGTTGACTCTTCAATATTTATATTATAACAATAATTACATGCTTTAAAGCGGAATTTGGCTGGACACCTATTTTTGTTATACCTAACTCACTGTACCGAAATACGCTGAAAAATAAATGATTCCAATTTGATTTGATTTGGTTTACTTGCAAAATAACTTAACTTGTCTAATTTGGTCTTAAAAATTTAACGTAACGTACGTGTCTCTAACATTGAACGCGTACTATTTAATAAGATTTTCGATCAGGATATTTCCTGTATATGTAAGAACGTTGGCAACCCTATTAATGGTACGTGTCGTGATTGTATTCGCATATTGGATGTATAGGCAGTGTGTGCATAAGCGACAAGCGTACCTGATCCTATTACGGTACTCTTTGTAGCGAGCACATGTAGCGCTGTCGAGCATAATCATTTTGTTCGATAAGTATCATCAATAAATTGAAAAACCTCTGCAAAATGTGTACCGCATGCTATACAAGCGAATTTTCCTCTTATACATTACTCTCACACATACGCAGTACACACATGTCGCATACACACACAATTACTCATATTTTTAACTTTAGTCTTTTATGTTATTTTTTACTTAGTAGTTCTCTTTCGTACCATACTTACCATATAGAAGTATGGGCTGACAAACTTTAAAGTTACTATAAAAATAATAACTAACTTACTAAAATTAACTTTATTAAAGATTCTTAGAAGCAATTGGCTTTATATTCTTTTCACAAAAGACAAGAATTAATTACTTAATTCGTTTTTAAAAGTGCAACTGTTAAGTTTTTTTGGAAGATATTTTTTAAAAAGTCGAAAGTTTAGTTATCACTGCGTCTGAGTTTGTATCGCACCTATATGATTTCATAGAAATATTATAGTTTTGTTAACACTAACTTCCTCACATAAAGTGTTCACTAGCCGGTTAAAGGCCGTATTTTCAAAATATTAAATGATTTTATAACACAAGCGCCTAGAACCCAGCACCTCTCTATAGTTACCAAAGAGATTTTGTAATAAATATGAATATCAGTAGATAACCTATCGCTACCACACTATAGTCTATTATAAATTAATGCCGCGTCTTGTATTACTTTATCATCATCATCATCATTACTTTATGTTTAATTAATATAATAGATAACATAGAAGGTCGAGTCAAAACATATTACACGAAGCGTAATCCTAGAGAGAATTTGTAAAATCTCGTACCTCGCTTACGAGAACTCTATTAATACAAGACACAAGAGAAGGAGCATTATTGGCCCAGTAGCTGGGTACACGTGCGTACTTTACCCTTGCAATCTATTACGTAAGACAAATTCCCCTCATTAGTTCGCGCAGTGGCATCTTTATGGTTATTGGTAAAAAGAGGATGGCTCAACGTATATAGAACGTGAAAGGATGGATGTTATAAGTTTTACGTGTCTATTTGTGTATTTTTGAGGCATCATAATTTCGAAAGTATTTTTTTTTTTTTTTGACTACAAGTTGGCCCTTGACTGCTATCATACCTGATGTTAAGTGATGATGCAGTCTAAGATGGAAGCGGGCTAACTTGTTAGGAGTAGGATGAAATCCACACCCCTATCGGTTTCTACACGACATCGTACCGGAACGCTAAATCGCTTGGCGGTACGTCTTTGTCGGTAGGGTGGTAACTAGCCACGGCGCAAGCCTCCCACCAGCCAGACCAAGACAAATTAAGAAAAATCTCAATCTGCCCCGCCGGGAATTGAACCCAGGACCTCCGTCTTATAAATCCACCGCGCATACCACTGCGCCACGGAGGTCGTCAAATTAATTGATTGATTATGATTTGGTTTGTTTATATGCTAGCAGACTTGATCGAGTTGGTATTTAGTCACAAACATGCAAAATTTTATACAAATCCGTTAAATAATTTAGTAGAAGTCAGGTGATAAAACACGCACAGATGGAATATGTAAAGACTTTAAATAATCGTTCTCTTAATAAGCTTATATGAATGAGACAATCCGTAAATTAAATACAATTTTCAAATAATACGAACGTCGCTCTTGAATGGCAGAAATGTGTTACATTTACTCTGAGTCTCTGAGTAGGTATAATACGAGTGGCATTCATTTTAATTAAATGTGTAGAGCTTTAGCAAAAGACAATAGACTCAGTACTACACATAGATAATTTACTTTAGCTGCAATAAGCTCCTCGATTTAAATTAAGTATGATTTATATAATACATAATATATTTACTTTGGCTTTGTTTTATATTTTAGTCGGCAAATTCAAAAACCAAATGGAAAACGTGGATAAAGTTGCGGGCTACCGCTATTTAGTAATACAAACAATTAATTAATTAGTGATAGTTTATTCATAAAAATGTTGGTCATAATATTACGGACTATTAATATATAATTTGTTTTTTTAAGATTAAATAAAAAAGCTTTTATTACTATACTAAAGCCAAACTTGATTGAGAATGCTTGTCAACAAACAAATTAAAAATGGAGGTAGAAATCACTAGATATTTTACACCTAATTTTTTTAGTTAACTTGTTAATGACGAATTCATGACAATAAATTAGATTAGAAACTTAAAACTAATTAATATATTCAATATCTTTTAAATAAGATTTTATAAAAAATCAAAACATAATTTTTAATTCATTAGACATAAAATGTGTTGCACTTCCTACCTTAATTTTAAATTTGTTTGTTGACAATCATTCTCAATCGAGTCTGTCTTTAGTATAGTATTACAAACTTCCTTAAAAACTATGAATTTTAAAAACATTTAATTTAAATTAAATACAATTCGCCTCTTTGGCGTAGGCCTTTTTAAGATTATAATGTGTTAATTACATTTGTGAACATTGCTTCAACTTGACCCTTACCTTCGACAGAATTTTTTTTTTGTTATAACAAAAGAGTCATCTTACATTAATTAAATTCTTGATTTAACAATATTAAAGTTGTATTGCTGTTGTAGAGTGTAGATTACTCCCATTTATGTAAAAGTAACTTTATCTAACGATTTAACTTTCATCTATAACTTTTTAGTAGCTGGAAGTTACGAACTCTAAAAACATCGTCTACAAAGTTATCGTAGCATGATGCTACGAAACATGTAGCAGTTAATTAGTCGTGTGGTTTCGTCGTAACTGTGAAATATGCATATTAACAACTACTGTTGTTAGAAATAACATGCTTGTTTTATGCTCCGATACTTTTTCATTTTTGGTACGATGAATAGTAGTTTGTCTGTAATGTAACCTGATGGTATAAATAAGTGATTATGCCCTAATCTGCATATAACACTTACTCGAGCCATCTTAAGTTAACGCGTCTGGTATCATCATGATTATAAAGGCCTAGTTTCCCTAGAAGAATATGCATAGACATACTAATGCGGGTTGGTGGGATCAGGCTGATAATGATTGATTTTGTAATGGTGACTATCGGATATCGATAATGATTGGAACCTAAGACTGATATAAAACGTCAATATTTCTTAGACTAGTCAGACAAGGGACGGACTGGTTTATACGCAAAATCGCACCGGAACGTTTTGCAGTAGGTCCTATACAAGCATTTACATTTAGGATGTTCTATCGAAGTAGCTTGAAAATTAACTGGATTGACTTGAGCCTGAGAAATCAAGACCAATACAAGTCACGTACTCGCATTCAAAACGATCCGAACTACTCGTACAACTAAAAATGTGTTACGCAAGAATACACTGCAGCAGTTTTCAAATAGAACGAGCATTGTCGGATAGAACTCGTTAACCTTTGTGTAAGCCCCGTGATATTTGCACTATCCATACATCGGTCGTTCGCGTAATCCCGAAAGCTGAGCCGTCATTGACCCTTTTTCAAGCTCTAGGTACTTTTGCAAATCCAACACAAAAACCCTTTAAACGGTAAGAAACGCTTTGTCAACTGTTTCTAGATCGTTCTAGATCAAAAGGTGAAAAAAGTTAAAGTACAGCTCAGATTAAGTGCCTGTCAAATACGAAAACGCCTAAATCCACTTCAAATTAGATATTTATAAATTGAAAAAAGATCTAGTTAGTCACCAAAAGGGTTCTACTTGAACAATATTTTAATGTAAAAATCTTACTCGTAATACATTTTGTTGCTTTAAATCTTCTAAGCGCTTGTTGACATAATGTTAGGTTTGGGGCGGCAGGTGGAAGCTTTTGCTGACATTTTGTTTTATGCCCGGGGAAAGAGCACATTAACAAACGCAAAAAATATACAAATTATTCGGTAGAAACAATTTAAAGGCGGACACAAAATCCCAGCGTGATTATTCCGGTTCGTAAACATGTTGCTTCTGTTCCCTTTTTACTTTTTTCTCCTGAATTAATTGTGAACCTTGCGGTTTAAAGTTAGGCACAATAGTCTAATAGATTTCTATTTATTTCCACTTTAAACTATAAGTGCAAAATTAAAAGCCTAACTTTGTACTTCAACAATTTATACATTTAGGCATACATTTCATTATTAATATTCATTTCTTCCATACATGGTTTTATATTAAATATGTTGCATATTAAACAAACAACCGAAAATAAATTATCTTTCCTATCTCTTGATTGATCTTACAAATTTTAAAAGTCAGAAGATTGCGTAGTGTGATAATTCTGCGTAGATATTTTGATGTGCAGTTGAATATATCTCCTATAGATAATGCTAACAGCTAATAATAACTACTTACTGACTGTCCACGGTCAGTGCTCGTCGCGGCGGGGGCACCAAAGCCACGGGCCACGCGGCTTGCACTAAGGATTCTCTAACAAACTGCTCCCAGGATGGCGATGTTCCTGAAACAATGTACGAGTAGTTGCTGAGAGCGACTTCGAGTTGTACTTGCTGACAACAAGAAGCTTGAAGTAGTCATTTGTATAGTCTAAATAATTCTGTTTTGAAAAACTTAGCACTAATAGGAAGCTGTGTTTCTCATTTTATCGATAGCAAGCAAGGACTTCGTTTAGTTGACAATTTTTTTTCCATAATATTATGTCATGTTTAAATAAACTGAACAACTTAGTATTAAAATACAATAAAAACGGCTGAAACTCACGTCACTATTTGTCGGAGTATGCCCGACTAGTTTCGAACCCGCACTAAACAAATTGTCAAAATTGCATGTTCTAAATCTTTTAAATTTATCCAGAGAATAAACATTACACATATGTAAAACTCAGAATTATCCACTATCCAGGATTCCAATCCAAGACCTCATAATTAAAGTCATATAATCTAGACTAACTACTACCCCTAGACCAACAAGGTATATTAATCTTAATCTTAGTTGCTTAAATACTCGTATATTATTCATCAATGTATATTCGTTACTACGAATATATATAGATTAATAATGTGAAGCCGAAATCTCTAAAGACTTGTCTCTCAATTCGCACTGATGTTAAGCTAAAGGCTTTTGGGAGTATTAACTTGAAATAATCTACTTAGTTTATGCCCATGGCCTTTGCTATTCTGTAATAGCTGAATTAATGACATTATGTGGACTTAACACTACAGGGAACTTGAAGGGTGCAAACACTTTGTAAATGAAAATCCTTAACACATGATGGTCTTTTATAAAAATAACGGCGCGAGTTTGTGGCCGACCTTAGACGACAGCATGAGTCACAGTGACACTACAAGTTTGTATGAAAACACCTTTGGTAGCCGATGAAACGTTGTTTCCATACAAATACATAGAAATTGATAATGTCGCTACGACATGTCGTCTGCCGTTGGCCATAAACTTGTGCCCTAAAAGTAATAGGCATTCATTTGAGATGCGCTACAATCGGTCGACTAAACACCATGATACCATATCGTAATTAGGACGATATTATCCAGGGCCCATTTAGGACCGACTACGCTCCTGATCTTGTCTCGTAGATTAGATGGGACAGATTGAAGATTGATCACCGAAATTTGTGATTGCATTAGGTAAGTTTTGCCTACGTATATAACTACTACAAGTAATTAATTTGTTAGAGTCTATTGTACCACATATTAATATGCGGGTGCTTCAGGAAATGATTACTTGCATATCTTCACACAAAAGTTATTTTTATACAATTTTTTTGTACATTCTATAAATAGTTTTGTAAACCTCTTTAAATATAATTAATGAAAATTAAAAATTTTTAAAATAAGTAAATTATTAATAATAAAAAACGAATCCAATATTAATTTAATAAACCTGTTAATTTAAATAAAAACAATATTTTAGTTCCAATATGATATATAGGTTGCATCTCTAGGCAATAGAGCCAAAAGTGTTAATAAATATATACTTAAAATTAAATTAGTAAGATGAAATTAATTTCATAGGTAAGGTGTATAAAACAAAATATAAACAAATAAATACCTACTTAGTGTATTATTGCTAGGAATTACTATTATAACTATAATATAGTAAGTAGAATTCTACATTCTTGTGTAGGTATAGTTACTCGTATAATACGTTCTTCGTATTTCTAAAAAGGAACAAAAATTCCCCTTCTAACCGTTAAACTCCGTTTAATAACACGCTTTTAACTTTTTAAAACTTCCTGCTCTCTCGAGTCCATATTCAAACCACAGGTGGTCACTTTTAGCATGAAAGTACGTAATTTTTTGCAACATTTTGGTATATCTCTATAATTTATAATGCCTTTTCAGTCCACGTTAACAGTCTTACCAGTAACATTACGATTCGCAGATATAACCTTACTAAATTATGACTCATCCGGTCTTTGATATGGATGATTGGAAATGATATAAACAATAATTTCTAAAGATAAATAATTAATTTATATAGTTTGTTTCGTATCATCGTTAACCATATTGTACACCAATAACTATCGCATCCTCTAGTACAGTGATTCTCGACCACTTTGCCGCGACACTTTTGTGTGCCGCCAAATTTCAAGTGTGCCGCCAAATTTTGCAAACATATAATAATGTTAATATTATTAAATAATATCATTTAAAAAGAAAAATAAATTATTTTATTATTTGCTTTTAATCGTTAAATATGTGCCGCAACAAAAAAAAGGTTGACAATCACTGCTTACTTATAGATACAACTGTTTCTACAGTAGGAATATAGTTATTCCTACTGTAGAAACTTCTATCAACTTATTTCAATGATCCGCTACATGATCAAGTTTCCTTAAAGACTTCCTCCAAACTACTCCAACGTGATGTGAGTGTGACAATCACTACATGATCGTCGGCCTAACATGTTTCCTGATAATGATTCATATGTTAAATAATTGCGGGAAAGCATTTCGAGCAAGTTAACTCGCTGGATTTCAAAAACAAGCAAGATTTCGCACAAGCTCGTCGAAACTTAGGCGTTCAACATCATCATCATCATTATCAGCCTATTAAAGGCCCACTACAGGGCCAGGCCTCCCTCCTTATAGGAGAGGGGATATGGAGCGTACACCCACCACGCTGCTCCAATGCGGGTTGACGGGCTTAGGTTGATAATGTTTCATTTAATATCGATCACTATCAGATTTTGATGATAGTGAACGGGACCGATGGCTTAACGTGCTCTCCGAGGCACGGGGGTGTAACACCACCAACTTCCAAACTCCGGGCTTGGAATTTACTGAACATTTCAGAGAAGTATGAAAAAATTCAAAATTATTCCGTGACCTGACCCAGGAATCGAACCCAGGACCTCGTGATCGAAACCACATAGACTAACCACTAAACCAACGAGGCAGATCAAATTCAGTCCATTGGTTTAATTACATTCTCTCTTTGCAACTTGGATTTTCTATATGATCTGTTTCATTCACAACATTCACAGCGGGCTAGTTTTTAAAGGTAACATCATTTCTTTCCGAGGCACGTGGATTTAACACCACTTGCCAATACTTCGTAGCCCACCCAAAGACCCGAACAATCTTTCATGATCCCAAACAACACATGTTAATCACTGGATTAACGAGACAGGTTTACTCTACTAATCCGAAATAATTCACGCTCTCGATACAATGGGTTTAGTTTAGTGGATGGATGGCAATTTGCCGTTAACCTCGACGCGCTCTGAATTTTGTGCGACACTGTGGTGCAAAGCCAATTTAGCGTTTAATCGAGTCATGCCTTTGTGCATGCATAATAACGAACCTTTAGTTATAATTTGCGGTATTTCAATACGAGTACGTGATCAGTTGACAATTTCTATAAAATTATTTATATTGCTTTATGTATGTTTAATAATAGATTACGTTGTTAAATTATGTCATTATATAAAATACTGTAATAACTCTACCATTCTATAATAGAGATTATAGAGAATTAGTGTAATTCTGTGAGATAAATTTTGTGTTTATTCGACTTGCATTTGTATAGCTACGAGTACCTACCTACCATACCTGGCCTGATTTGAATAAGTTTTTTATTAAATGTATGTTTGGTTTCAATTTAAAGTAGAAGTAAAATTGTGTTCCTTAAACATATATAACCTCTGCCTTATTAATATTAATTACATTATAGTTCAATAAAAGTGATTTCGTAGTTTAATCACAGTTTAAAGCGTGTAGCATAAGCGACAGTCGCATAAATAGCTGTGGAGAGAGTCGAGTGCAGACATCATTTGCAGGCTATGTGTCGCATCGACATAATATCTTGGACTCTTAGTAAAAGTTCTCCAAGGCATCTCCGTCTAGTCACCAATTCCCAACGTTGTTTTAGCAGTAGGTAGACTGTCGCTACAAAGGTACAAATATAACATTGCAGTAAGTTTAAACTTTGTCACGTGTAATATAATATTATGACCCCATTTTCTGTTATGTACAAACTCGGGAATGCTACAACCCGCAGTTCTGAGTACACGTGGAGAACATCAAATGTTCCACCTGAATATTTAAACTTGAACGCGGTGGCTGGGTGTAAAACATGTTCTTTCGAGTGGAATTCATTTCTGAATCGATCGCTTGCTCGTACTGCGGTCAAAGTTCTTGGTTGTTATGCAAACAAGTATTGCGGTTGATTTCGATGTTATAGTTATACCAATTTAGTGAAATGACTTTAAGATAGTTTTGATACGATAACATCTTTTAGAATATATATGAATATTAAGTTTCGTTGTCGCTGCATTATAATCGCTCTTTCTCTTAGCTCTGGATATTTTTTTTAATGAAGGTGTTTCGGATACTCTATGTTTTTACTCTAATTTCTCACTTTATCTTATCTTATTTATCTTATTTTACTTTTTGAAATAAATATAGTAGTAGTTCAAAATGCTTCACACTAATTAATTGTAGGTTTCATTGTAAAAACGTATCAAATAGAAAATAATTACTTTTGCTTTTATGATTTTAGTATGGAATTAGGCCTTGGAGTAGGTATACCATATTTCTTTTCCTTGAACCTGTCATTTATTATTATTTATAGTGCCTAATAAAGAAAATGAAAGCCGGCTAATGGACATTAATGAAGCCGTTCATTATAACATTTACACGATGGTGAGGCCTGATTAAACTGAGAACAAATTTCTTATAACAAAGTGCTACGAGTGACGCTAGTATTGATTTTCATAAGTTTTTTATATTCCACGCTGGCGTAACAAGATAGCATACTGGATATAAGTGCCGCTATCCCAAGCAAGCTCTCACAAACAACCTTACTAAACTTAAAAACATCTGGTTTGTGTTATTGGGTTCTGATTGTCTTTCCGTTTGAAAACTTGTAATCAGTTTTTCAAGGAATTTCTGTAGATTTTGTACATTTAGGGAGTAAGATGTTCTATATGATGATAAGGATTTCTTTTCATATTTTGACTTTACTGCAGGCCTTAGAGGAGCACCTCCGCAGCAGCATCACAGGGGGGTTCGGGCGAGCGTAAAAACTGTACCAGAGAGGAACACGAGGGCAAGATGAAGGAATATAACAGTCCTAATGTTTCTGGTTAAAACCCTCATCTGGTTAACTTAGAGATCGAGGACCTCGTCTTCGCCGGTGGTGACGCTAAGCATTAATGTATGACCACTTGGACAATAGAAAATATTACTTTCTGTAGAATAGAGTAAAAAACTTGTACAGTTGTGGATTGTTTCTTTACCTACTCTAGCCAGAGCAACACTGGAATCGGGGATGATGGAAATTTGTTTGATAATAACTGAAGGCACATATGTGAGGAATTTTATGATATGAACTTTAGTAGCTAAATGGAATACTCGTGTCGGAAGCTTGACCTCCGTCACTCGACTTTCGACCCTTTTGTTACTCACACTAACATCACCGACACTGTTGTAGTTTGTTTTAGTAACACTGTTGTATATGTAGTGAAGATGTTCTGTTCATTGTAAAATTCTTTACATTTTTAAGTAAGTAACTATTTCTGTGAGTAAGAGTGGTTGAAGAGAAATATATTAAAAAATATATGATTTAGTTTAGGGCAATCAGTTATTATTTATCTCCTAAACGAGTAGTAGAGTTACTAGTTCAGTAATAGTAAAGTTTTTTGTAAGAGAGCTTATCCAGGGAGGTAATATAGCTATGCTTAGTTTTGCTGAAAAGAAGGAGGAAATTGTCAAATATTATTTTGATTTCTCAAAAGTTAAATTAGAGATAGGTTATATAGGTCGGACATACCGGAGGTATTAGGGTACACTTTGTTGACTTTGGAATATTAAACAATAAATTAAAAAGAATTTTTAAATCAACAACAAACAAACCTGTTATTTATGTGTTTATATTCAATTACTTTATTTTTTTGCTATTGAACAATGTCGAGTCAATATCTAGTGCTCATATCGGAAACGTGCGTTGAAAGCGTTTTGCCGGATCTGTGTAGTGTTGCCGCACTTTTGCTGGCAAATAAAATTATTCTTTGTACAAAATGAACATACGTATAGTTGTTGCTTCTATTGATATTCAATAGACATGAAATATTTCAGGTAATGGGTGGAGCACATATTGTTCCAATAGCCGATGTTGAGGTACCAAGGTGCTGGAATGGAGACCTCTAGAAAGCGCAATGTTGATCGACCGGAAGGAGCTGCTGGAAACTTGGTGTTTGAAATTCCAGATTCGAACGTCCATTGGCAGATGATGATGAATATAGCTAAATATTTAAAATGATAATTAAAATAGCTTGAGAATTAATTAATTGAAAATTATAATATCTGAACAGCAATCAAAAAGCTTGAATAAAGTTCAAATACAAATTCAAATTCAAAATCGTTTATTTCAAGTAGGCTTATTACAAGCACTTTTGAAACGTCAAATTGGACTATTTGTAGTGACTCTACCACCGGCTCGGAAGGCAGGCCCTGTTGAGAAGAGCCGGCAAGAAACTCAACAGTTGCTCTTTTTATAATATTATCAATTTTACAATATTAAGTGTGTTGTTACATAAAGTTATTTATTTTACTTCCTGTGTGAAGTTGAAAGCCTATCCAATTGCCTTTGAACATCTTTGTCATTTAAAAATTCATCGATAGTATAATAACCCTGACTCAGTAAGTGAGTTTTAATACATTGTTTAAACTTATGCAATGGCAGATCTAAAACTGAATTGGGCATCTTGTTGTAGAAGAGTACACCCAATCCTACGAAAGATTTTTGTACTTTTCGGAGGCGATAAGCTGATATGACTAACTTATGTCCATTTCTAGGAAGACGGTCGTTTAAATCCTTTTTCTGTTTATACATATTTATATTTTGTTTAACATAAACTAGGTTATTGAATATGTATTGACAGGCTACTGTAAGAATTCCTATTTCTTTAAATTTGACTCGAAGGGACTCGCGTGGTTTAAGTTTATAAATCGACCGAATTGCTCGTTTCTGAAGTATAAAGACAGAATTAATGTCAGCAGCCTTTCCCCACAACAAGATGCCATAAGACATCACACTGTGGAAGTAAGCAAAATAAACCAGTCTAGCTGTTTCTACATCGGTAAACTGTCTTATTTTTCTCACTGCAAATGCTGCCGAGCTAAGTTTAGCTGTCAGTGACTCTATATGAGCGCTCCACTGAAGTTTACAGTCCAAGGTCACTCCTAGAAAGACTGTAGAACTCTCCATTTTTAGCGTTTCACCATTTATCATTAAAGACTTATTTATTTTTTTTACATTCGGTAAAGAAAACTCAACACATTTAGTTTTCTTTGCATTTAATAGTAAATTATTAGCAGTAAACCAATGCGACACATGCGATACAGCACGGTTTACATCGTCAAAGTCACTTTTATTTCTATCAGTTTTAAAAATTAAAGATGTGTCATCAGCAAACAGTACAATTTCACAAATGTCGCTAACATGGTATGGTAAATCATTGATATACACTAAAAATAGAAAAGGACCCAAAATTGAACCCTGTGGAACGCCCATTTTAGGAGATGAGCCACGTGACTTTATATCATTAATGCATACCGTTTGAGTTCTATCACTAAGATAAGAGGCAATGAGATTAAGTGCAACATTTTTAATGCCATAGTGGCTTAACTTAAGCAAAAGAGTTTTATGGTCAACACAATCGAAAGCCTTGGACAAGTCACAGAATACGCCAATAGCATTCTTAGACCTTTCCCAGGCATCAAAGATGTGTTTTAATAGTTTTGCACCTGCATCAGTAGTATTGCGACCTTTAGTGAAACCATATTGGTCAGGATGAAGTAAGTTATTTAAGTTAAAATGACTAAGCAGTTGATTTAAAACTATTTTTTCAAAGACCTTACTTAGTGTTGGCAATATTGAAACCGGTCTGTAATTATTGAGATCTGCTTGGTCGCCAGATTTAAAAAGTGGAATAAGTTTTCCATGTTTCATTAGGTTTGGAAAAGTACCTGAGTCCACACATTCATTAAAAATAACAGCTAAGTGTGGAGCAATGATATTTATTATATTAGATATTACTTTTACTGACATCCCCCATAGATCGCCAGTCCTCTTTGATTTAAGTAGTTTAAATGTTTTTATAATATCAAAAGCAGTTACATAATTAAATTTAAATAGAATGTTGCACTCTTTCACATTGTCTCTTAGTAACCTCTGGGCTGACGTAGGAGACGAATTTAGCGAATCTGTTAATAAGATAGGTACATTTTGGAAGAAGTCTTCAAAAGCATTAACAACCTCGTTTTTATTGTTTATTTTTTTATTATCAACAATTAATTCATAATTCATATGGCGAGGTTTAATTTTGCCAGTTGCGTTATTTATTATGTTCCACGAGGTTTGTATCTTATTGTCAGCTCTAATTAGTAACTCTTTCATGTGTATGGATTTAGCATTAATACATACGCGTTTGAATGTTTTTGAATAATTTTTAACAAATTCCGAAAATTTTTGACTGTGATTATACTGTTTTTCATCATACAACTCATACAATTTATCTCTACTTTTATAAATACCTACAGTAGCCCAGTCACTGAACTTTAATTTTTGGCTTAAATTAACACGTTTTAAATTGAATATTTTAGAAAACTCACTGTCTATTGTCTCAAAAAGTGCACCAAAAAGAATATTAGGGTCACGATTAACAAACGATAGACTTGGAATTTTGCTACAAATTACGCTTTTGAATCTCTCTAATTTACCTTCAGTTATTGGCCTGAAGTTTAACCATTGGTTGCTCATGGGTTTGTTGTTTAGAAGTAACACTTAGTTTTAAAGTAGAAGTAACACTTAGTTTTAATAAAACAAACCGACGTAATTGCACTCTCAACCTCAAGCCTTTAATTAACAAGCTCTTGGCCTAGTGAATAACATAATGGTGTCATAAAATTACAATACTAGAGAATTGATGAAGTGTATTTATTGGCAAAGTAATGGCCTCAAAAGCATTTCATCGACGCGACGTCGTCTAGACGAATACAAATTACAAACAGTTCCTAATTTGGTTGTATTATTTCTCCTCTGTAATATTCTTTAAGGTAATCACAGCATTTCACCAGCCTTATGTACCTACAGTTTTCATGACTCTCTTTTTATCAACCGCCGACGTAAAAAATGGGATGTTATTATTTTGACGTGCCTGTCTATTTGTATGTTTGACAATCGCACTAGTTTATAATCAGTTAAAATTCGTTGTTTTTATCAGAAATCTTATTTGATCGGGATAGTTTTGACGTGACAACGTCTTATAATTCGATAGAGCCGGCTGCACGCACGAAAAAACATGACGTCATGCGTCGTTACCTCGCTTTGAGGCGTTCCATGTAAGGCTTGAAGTGCAAGCGAGAGCGCCGAACGAGCGACAAAGAAGCACAATCGGCCTTTGCGTTCGGCAGCGTTCGACATCCGTCTATTAAATATAATTATTAAATATATTAATTTTAAATTAAATTTAATATATTTATTATAAATTTAAAATATAAATTTATAAAATCAAAATCAATTATTTTATTAATTTAAATTAATATTTATAAAAATATACTTAAATTAAAAATTTTAATAACCAATTAAATGCTACCATTCCACCAGTATTTTCTTAAGACATTGTCACGTTCAACTATCGTCAGTAAACCGACTTTACCTTCAACCAATTTTTTTTAGCTTTGATGAAGGTTCGAAGGGCCATCCGAAGATATCGTTTGCCTATTATGATTCATTTCTGTCAGTTATCATTATTTTACTACGTTTTTCACGTTGAACCACGAAAACCAGAAACCATTTCAATCTGTATAATAAAATTCCTCTAAAACTTCCGTAAGACTCTATAAAATAAAATGGCGGTTGTTTGATAGCTTTTACTCAGATAAAGCTGTTGGTTTATGCATTATGCTGGCATGACAGCGAATTTTAACTCCATAATAAACGCGTTCAATAAACAAACATTAAAGAACGATAAAATTCCTTTATTTGTAAAGTATGTCTTTGTTGTTGAACTTTACCAAGAAAACGTTTATATAGATTATATTTATTCTGCAGCTAGACTGAAACTTCATGCATATATTATTCCGTTTCAGATTGCGAATTCTTTATTACTGGTATAGGTGCTGCAGATGTGTCGTAATGTTCGATGCTCTTTTAAAGCCCGGATTTTTGCAGTTGAAAGATTTTACGAGTGTGGCTTTCCTCTAAATAGCGTCTTCGACGTTGCGTTACGTGAGACAATGTATTTAATAATTGAAGCCCAACATTGTAATAAACCACTATAAAGTGATACGTTTTTGTAGGTATATTGAAATATTTTATATTTTCTTATAAAAAGTATATACATTAAAATGAATTCCTCATTTGTTAGTGGCACAAAACTTTAGAAATATATTTAACTTAACGAAAATACTGGTAAAATAATGGACTTAATCATCATCATCATCATCATTATCAGCCTATTAACGGCCCACTACAGGGCCAGGCCTCCCTACTTATAGGAGAGGGGATATGGAGCGTACACCCACCACGCTGCTCCAATAGGCGTAGCTGGTTCAATAATTGGTGGGCTTAGGGTGATAACGTTTCATTTATTAACGATCACTATCAGATGTTGATAACAGTGACCAACTGCTCTCCGAGGCACGGAGGTGTAACACCACCGACTTCCCGGGCTTGGAAAGTACTGAGAATTTCATAGAGAAAGAAAAACTCAGAATTATTTCGTGACCCCGACCCAGGATTTGAACCCTGGACCTCGTGATATAAGCCAGATAGGCTAACCACTAGACCAACGTGACAGTCAACCAGTTCATATACATTCTTATTTACGTCTAAAGTTGAATCACTTCAATGGGTGTATACCTATTTATCTTGCTTCGAATATTGTTTTTGAAAGTGTGAAATCCCATATTTTCATGCTTTCATAAAAACCTCAAACCATCGCACATCCTCGTACGTGTAACAAAAAAGTTTGACATGCCGAGGGCTTTGTTTTTATTCCATCACGCCATTTATTGGAACACTGCTGCAAACAAACTACTTACTATGTTTTCTATTTTACAATCGATTCGTTACCACAAAGCTGAGAGAAATATTATGGCTAGAAATAGAAATTATATGAGAGCTTTTGTTATTTTAATTTTTAATTCTACCTACGGATATTTAGTTTTGCGTATTTAGGGTAAAAATGAAAAGGTGTTTTTAACTAAATATTGTAACGAAATGTTTTATCTGAATTAGGCACTCATTATATTCGTCAATTCTGAGTCGAGCAATGAAATATTGGGTGTCATTCTTTCAGAAAATTCTCCGTTGCAGTCCAAAGTTGATAGTTCTACACGCTGTACCTCTGAGAGCACGTAAAGCCGTCAGTCACCATCATTAACATATCGATTGTTAAGAGTCAAACATTGTCACCCTAAGCGCTCTAACCCGCTATGAAACATGATGGGTCTAAGCTCAAAATCCTCTCACTAATTAAAGTTAGGCCTGGACCTGCCATGGTAATTAAAATAAGCTTATGATGATGTATATACGTGTAGTAGACCAGTGCATTTAATTTTTGAAACCAAATAAAATCGCAGTAGGATGAAACCCATTGGAAAAGGAGGAGAATATCATAAAAATTAAAGAAAAATAAAATAAATTACGGGAGATCTGAGGTCGGGAAGGGGTAGGGTTAGGGTTTAGGGGTAAAAAATGGATTTTCTCGATTTCCGGCAAAACTATAAGTCCTACGGAAAAGAGTTAAATGGCAAAGTTGTAGGTAATAAAAAGATCTAAAACTTTTGTTTCTACACTTTTTTCACATAATCTCAAAATTTATATGAAAAATTAATTTAGCTATCGACTATGGGTGACGTATCTACATTCCTAGGTTTGGCAAAGCTTAATACTTAATAAAATATATACGATCGAATTGAGAAACTCTTTTTTTAAGTCGTTTAAAAAACATAAAGTAGGCTTAGCTTACAATATTGAAATTCTGTTTCTCACTCATGTACCTAAGAACAAAAGAAATAAATGAACAAACATTTCCTTGTTTTCTTTAACATCAAAGGTTAAGATTTGAACAAAGGAATCCGTAATGAATTCATTGCTTTTTTGTTGTTTACACCAAATTCTTAGCGATTTGACCGAATTACGTAAATATTTTGATTCATTATGATTGTAACTTTTCATTGTGTGATTCACAGCAATAATTCCTGATGTTAAGAAGTTTATTATTATAAAATTACTGACACACAGACGCGACGAGAAACTTTGTTTTATATAAAATTATTATTATAATAACAAAAACCCAACTGCTTAGAAGTTATGAACTGAAAAGAGAAAAACAAGGATCACTATATCTATATAAAATTATAAATACTTTATGGTGCTGCAGGTGTGGACAAAATAGTTTACTACCTGGGAAACCAAAACTACGTTTGTTCCCGCCTGCAGCACCATAAAGTAACAGTGATCCTTGTTTTTCTCTTTTCAGTTCATAACTTCTAAGCAGTTGGGTATTTTGTTTGTATAATAATAATTTTATTTGAGACTTTTTAGTTTTAATTTGTGGTATAGAAATGAGACGGTACACTTGGTACACTTTTTGACATTGCTTGTTAAAACAGTCGCATAAACATGATATGATATTTATATTTTTGAAAAGGTATTTTTACGATCTTTCATTTGATACCCATATTGCTAGGATAATGGAAAAAAATACACATGTCCCCCCTTTTTTTCCCCACTTATAGCCGCCATTTTGAAAATTCATATAGCCTATGTCACTTCTACAATTTAGCCAAATTCAAGGCTGTAGCGCGTACCGAAGAAATGGGCATACGTACATACATACATACATACATACATAGGCTCGAAAATCATTACCCTCCTTCTGATGCAGTGGGTAAGCGTTATGCTGGTAACGCGCACGCACGCTCCGCGCGACCGCCGAATGCTCGTCTCTGCATTTTGAATCTTACATATCTTGAAAAATATTCTCTTAAATTACATGCTGTAAAAGGCAATAGTAATCTATATTGAATGCACAAAGTATTTAAGATACTCAATTGGATAAGGATTAATACAGTATTGTTTAAAATCGCTTCGTAAATAAGCCATTACTTTTGGTTAAAAGTAAACGATAAAAAATGGTTATTTTGGGTTATCCCTAAGAGATAGACATATACCATCGCGGACTTTTTTGTTAACCTTTTTAAGGTGTAATACTGTAGAACATTATTTTGATATATCTTAAGCGGGTTAAGCCAGCGTTTGCAATGTAAGCGCATAAAGTGCGGTAATTTGCGACATAACATCAGAAACCTCTAGAATTATTAGTGTTTCTCTACTACATTATGCATGTATTATACACATAAACCTTCATGTTGAACCACTCCATCTTATAAAAAAAAACCGTATGAAAATCAGTGGCGTAGTACATTCGGACAAACTATGTAATGATGTAGTTAAATTATAACTTTATATATTTTAAAGCTTAATTCTGTGACCTTGTAGAGTATAACCTATATCAGAGGTCATTTATTGGAAAGGCTAGACTATAAGTGTCATGAAGATTGCTTCTGTGAAGAGAATCGAAACGATACTCAAATACAGTTTTTAAAACAAGTATTTAAATCTATAAAAATATTTACCTGACTTCTTATCATATTATTTTAGTTAATCTTACTGAAAAGCTTGTTACTAACTACTACTAATTAAAATTAAAATTTAAAAAAAAAGTACTAAAAACAGACATTTTCTGAGTGTCTGATAATATGTACCAATAAAGTATTTGGTAATATCACTGATACTTTTTAGATATGCGTGGACAAACATACAGACATGCAAATAAATATACACACACTTATGAAATTTAGTACACTTGTTTAGTAGAGCTAGTAAACGTGTGCCTCTCTGTTCTTGACTTACGTGAATAAAAACTGTGCAATTTCAACAAAATTATATACCCTCGGGTCCGATTCATATTTCTCCATTTTTTTGTCGGTTAATTTTTATAAATAATTCAAGTTTGTTGGCAGATTATACAAACTGTTGGACTGTAATCGTACTTATCGAGGAAGTAAACTGTCCACTATTATGAAACCTTTTTTCCTAATCAGACTTGATCTTTCTGAAAGACTTCGGGGACGAATCCGGGACATTCTGATTAAAAGCCACGTCAAGAATACCCTAAACCGACGTACTTATATGAAAGGATTAATGAAATTGGAAGAAGCGAGGAGAGGTGTAAGGATCGTGGCAAGTGGGTGCACGTGAACTCTGCCTATTCCTAAGGGAATGAGGCTTGATCGTATGTGTGTATATATTATTAGCGGCATTAAACACTGCGCTCCAAAAGCCCAGATTCCAGAGACGAAAATCATAAAAAAAGAATGCTACTTTTTGACCTATATAAGCGATGGTTTATTAAATTGCGGGCATTATCAAATCCAGTTCTAGCATAGGTAGAAATACTGACCGACCAATGTCTTAAAATTAAGTTCAAATAGTGTTTAATGCAATTAAGAGAAGAAGAAAGTTTGTAATCAAAAAGTGTTGAAGTTTTTATTAATGTTGTTTTCCTGCTTGTGCCTTTTGACCCATTCTGATGATATTGCTAAAAATATATAAATTATATAACTGTTTAAGACGGTGGAATTTTATTACCTACATCAATAAAGAAAATCGATAATTGTATGAGTAATACAATAAAAAATGCTATAAAAGAAATTCACGTACATATTTACGTTGCAAAAAGGTTTTATTGCCACATAAATAAGACGATAATAAATATCGTAGTTTTGTATGGGTCCAGAATAATATACCTACTTACTTATTCGCGGTTGGTCAGCACTCCCATTTGTGATAAGGGTCTGCTTAATTAAACGAAACTAAGTAATAGAGCTTTTTGTTGATTCTAAACAATTTGTACTAACTATAACAAACTAGCAACCCTTCCTTCACCATTGTGCTTTTAATGTATTTAAATATAGGTAGATATATATGCAATGGTTTGTTTTGTTTGTGAATTAACGGCGAAGTTTTTAGGCGATTTTTTAAATACTAGCATAGTTGTTTTTAAGGGTAGATTAGAAGTTATAATTGTATTAGCAATAGTTTCGTTTATAAATAACAATTAATTTAGTTCGTCACTAAATCCGCCGTACTATATTTTTGTCTATTAACAGAAGGTTTATTTTTCATGATATATTTGATTAAAAATACATGAATATTTATTCCAATTCACGTAAAATACCTCCTTAAAAGAAAATAATCTGAATTTGTTGTGAGTCGGAATGGACATAACGTTAAGTAAAATATCAGTTTAATTCTACATGTAACTACATTTTTCGTATTTGTGAAGGAAAGATTCAGACTAAAATTCACAAAACTGTGTGATGTATAGCTGAAAATTCTGAATACTTAATACATTAATTAAGGTCATAAAAAAGGTAATTTGTTTTAACTTACGAATTATAAACATTCGAAGTTTGGATTGCGGCTTTAATTTAGAAAGTATACTTAAACTTTACCCCAAGGGCGGTCGGCTTTCAACAACCAACGATAAGCCTTCAAAATATTTAGGAATATTAATTTCGTTGTAAAATTATAACAATACATAAAAAAAGAAGAGAAACTGAGTTTGCGCGTCGTAAAAAAGAAAAATACAACCAATAATAAAAACTGAGTCTCTCTATAACTTGCTAAAAGACTTGCTAGAAGTTCAGTAAGCTCCATATTGGAACGAGTGTCCAAAGCTGCTCTAGTAGGGTCCTTCCGAATTTGGCTGGGCAGGGAGAATAACTTGAACAGAGGAGGTGAGTGTTGACGCGCGTCACTAAGGGTACTCATTTAAACCTGCACCCGTGTCACAAGTCACGGGCTCTGTTCGGAGTTTTTCTCTCAGCCACGCGATGGACTCGGCACCCGCACGGTGAATCCATGGAATGCTAAGATATTCGTCTCTCGTCTCACGTCGTAAAAACGGAATAATACAGCTAATTTTTAAAATATTTTGTTAATCTGTCAGTGTAAAGTAATGAAACAAACAGATTGTCATGCTGTACGCACCTCAGTAATGAGTAAATTATGCTCGGAGATGCATACAGGCTTGCTTTCATTGCGCTTAAATGTAGGGAACGGAGTGTTTTAAATATATTTTTTATTTTGATGGATATGAATGTGAGTTCATAAAAGAAAGGTGATCGAACTGGAAGAAGTATTAAGTAAGTTGCGCTGGAGCATTATAGGATTGTCTGAAGTCCGAAGAGAGGGCGAGGACTCGATAATCCTGAATTCCGGCAATTTACTATACTACCGGGAGGGCGAACATCTGTCCCAAGGTGGTGTTGGGTTTATCGTTCACAAGTCCCTCGTTAACAATGTTGTACGAGTCGAGAGTGTGTCGAGCAGGGTAGCGTTCCTTGTCCTCCGAATTACCAAACGGTATTCGTTGAAGGTTATACAGGTTTACGCACCGACCTCGGCACAACCCGACGAGGAGGTAGAGGTATTGTATGAGGATATTTCAAGAGCCCTGCATGCTTCGAACTCCTACTACAATGTTGTTATGGGGGATTTCAATGCAAAGCT
This sequence comes from Mycalesis mineus, assembly GCA_034621355.1. NCBI lineage: Eukaryota > Metazoa > Arthropoda > Insecta > Lepidoptera > Nymphalidae > Mycalesis > Mycalesis mineus. The sequence goes on along the minus strand of CM067884.1, from coordinate 15,542,291 downwards.
GGGCGAGAGGAGTGGTTCAGAGTTGAGAGTGGGGCAATTTGGCTATGGGCAACGGAACCACAGGGGCCAAATGTTGGCTGACTTCATGGAGAAGGAGGGCCTCTTTATGATGAACTCCTTCTTCAAGAAGCCACCACATAGGAAATGGACCTGGTTGAGCCCCGATGGTTCCACGAGAAATGAGATTGACTTCATCTTGTCAACCAGACGGCATATATTCAACGATGTCTCTGTGATCAATAGGGTCAAAACCGGCAGTGATCACCGACTGGTAAGAGGCACGTTGAATATCAATGTACAGCTTGAACGGTACCGACTGGTGAAGTCAACGCTCCGACCTACTCGTGCCCACATCCAAAACCCCGAAAGCTTTCAACTGGAACTCCAGAACCGTTTCGATTGCCTAGCACATTGTGTTGATGTGGACGATCTGAACAACAGGCTAGTGGAAACTGTCCATTCGGTTGGGTCTAAGTTCTATAAGACCCACCGCCCAAAAACCAACAAGAAATTCTCTGACCAAACACTCAAGCTCATGGAGGAAAGACAAGGAATGCGATTACAGTCTTCAGGGGACGCTCTGAACTACCGACGTATCAATAGACGGATCTCTAAGTCGCAGAAATGTGACTTACGCCGCTATAACACCGAGCGTATCATAGATACAATAAAACACAACCGTGGCTTGAAAGTGTTCGCGAAAGATCTGTCTATTGGACGCAGTCAGTTGACGCGTCTGAAGACCGATGACGGTAATCTCATCTCTTCCAAGCCCGAGATCTTGGGTGAGGTCGAGAAGTTCTATGGACAGTTATACACGTCAACTCAAAAGCCTGTTGACAATTTGGCTGAAGACCCCAGAGCCAAATTGACCCGACACTATACCGAAGATATCCCGGACGTCAGCCTAGACGAGATTAGTATGGCTCTCGAACACCTAAAGAACAACAAGGCGCCAGGTGATGACGGAATCACAGCAGAACTACTGAAAGCGGGTGGTAAACCGATACTTGAAGTCCTTCAGCGATTGTTCAATTCCGTCATTCACGAGGGCAAGACGCCTCAGGCGTGGCACAGGAGCGTGGTTGTTCTGTTCTTCAAAAAGGGTGACAATACCTTGCTGAAGAATTACAGACCAATCTCGCTGCTGAGTCATGTCTACAAGTTGTTCTCCAGAGTCATCACGAATCGTCTCGCTCGTAGGTTTGAAGACTTCCAGCCTCCCGAACAAGCCGGTTTCCGACAAGGCTTTAGTACCATAGACCACATCCATACGCTGCGGCAGGTTATACAAAAGACCGAAGAGTATAACCGGCCACTTTGCTTGGCGTTTGTGGACTATGAGAAATCCTTTGATTCGGTGGAAACCTGGGCTGTGTTAAGGTCATTGCAGAGGTGCCGAATCGACTACCGGTACATCCAAGCGTTGCAGTGCCTGTACGAAAACGCCACCATGTCAGTCCGTATACAGGATGAGACTACGAGGCCAATCCAATTGCAGCGAGGAGTGCGACAGGGAGATGTTATCTCCCCGAAGCTATTTACCGCCGCATTGGAAGACGTCTTTAAGCTCTTGGACTGGAACGGACTTGGCATCAACATCAATGGCGAGTACCTCACTCAACTGCGGTTTGCCGACGATGTAGTGATAATGGCAGAATCTCTAGATGACCTTAATAATATGCTCAATGACCTCAGCAGAGTTTCTCAACAGGTGGGCCTTAAAATAAACATGAGCAAGACAAAGATCATGTGTAATGCTCATGTTTCGCTCCACCCAGTTATTGTTGAAAATTCTGCACTCGAAATTGTAGACGAGTATATATACCTAGGGCATATGGTCCAGTTAGGTAGGTCCAATTTCGAGAAAGAGGTGAACCGCCGAATCCAACTCGGTTGGGCAGCGTTCGGGAAACTGCGTGACATCTTTCGTCCAAAATTCCTCAGTGCCTGAAGACGAAGGTCTTCGAACAGTGCGTGTTGCCAGTGATGACATACGGATCCGAGACTTGGTCGCTAACTGCGGGCTTCATAAGAAGGCTCAGAGTCACTCAGCGGGCGATGGAAAGAGCAATGCTCGGAGTATCTCTGCGTGATCGAATCAGAAATGAGGAGATCCGCAGAAGAACCAAAATAACCGACATAGCTCAGCGAGTCGCAGAACTGAAGTGGCAATGGGCGGGGCACGTGGTTCGAACAGCTGATGGACGTTGGGGGCCGAAGGTGCTAGAATGGCGACCCCGCACCGGAAAGCGCAGTGTTGGTCGACCCCCCACCAGGTGGACTGATGACATCAAACGGGTCGCAGGGAGCCGCTGGGCTCATGCGGCTCAGGATCGTTGTGTTTGGAAGTCCCTAAAAAAGGCCTATGTCCAGCAGTGGACGTCTATTGGCTGATAATGATGATGATGATGATGTTATGTTTTTCAAACTCCTTAACTGTAACAAAACCTTACATAAACGTTGACAAATACTATGCCTCCAATATTTTTGCATATTAACAAATGGCAAAAGAAAAGGACATAGGAAGTTAGAGGAAAAGAATAATTTTGCTGCCTTCAATGGTCGTTCGGCAATAAATTATTTCGCATAATCTTCATTATAGCGAGCAAAGCTTCAAACAAAAGCTTGTATTAAATAAATGCGTAAGTATTTTAAGTATGTCATCATTGTCATGGCGTAATTTAGGTTCTAAGCGAAAAATTGTTGTTTAAATCCGCGCTGTTTGAACGTAAGACGCCAAGTCATTGAAGTGACAAGCGTTTTAAGTATTCTGCAGTAGAGTACTAATGGCTCATTAGTGTTCTTCTTTTGAAACTCCTTTGTAACCTAAACTTTTATCCGAGCTTAATTAATCTGTGACGTATCTACTTTGTTCGACATGTTTGAAAGGGATAACTTCATACCTTTCTAAGAAATTATCATTATCAGCATATATTCCCTCCCTCCTTGAAGGAGGGGATATTCGGGTTGACGGGCTTAGGGTTGTAATGTTTTATTTACTAACGATCACCATAAGATGTTGATGATAGTGATCGGGATCTCGGTATCGACCTTAACGTACTCTCCAAGACACGAGGACAACACTAAATTAAATGTACTGAAATTTTTTTAGACATAACACCGGCTAACTAGTCCAGGGTCGATAATTTTTAAAACCAAAAAAAATCACAGTAGGATGAAACCCATTTCAAAAGGAAGAGAATGCCATAAAAATTAATGGAAAAATAAATTACGGGCGATCTGAGGTCGGGAAAGGGTAGAGGGTGAGGGTTTAGGGGTAAAAAACGGATTTTCTCGATTTCTGGCAAAACTAAAAATCCTATGGGAAAGAGTTATATGGCAAAGTTGTAGGTAATAAAAAGATGTAAAACTTTTGTTCTTACACTTTTTTCACATAACCTCAAAATTTATGTGAAAAATTCAAAAAACCTACTTTTTTGTTTTTTATTTTTATCTTTTTCAAATAAATTTTTATTTTACCGAAATTTGGTGAAAACCTACCTTTTTATGTCCCAAATACGCTGTAATTTATTTGATTAAAAATATTTATTATTTCACCTTATTTTGAATTAATATCGAAAAAACACCCTAATTTTCAATCGAAAATTCACCCGTCAAAATATCAGCTTTTTTCAAAAAGTTGGTATGGTTTCTGTTCGTTAGAATCTCTACTTTCCGATGGTGAAAAAAAAAATATATTTTACTATGGTAAATCTTCTCAGAAAATTCAAAAAATTTTTTTTTAATTATTATAAAAAATTTTGAGCTATATATTAAAATTTACACTTTAATTACTCCAAAAACGTTAGATTAAATGTGACGATGATAAAAAAAAATGCAAATAAAAATATACTACTATAATTAACAAACAAATAAGTAAATTAAATTAATATTTAATAAGACAAAAAAAAATTAGACAACTTTCTCCAAATATTGTATATTTGGAGAAAGTTGTCTAATTTTTTTTTAATTATATGCGTAGATGCCTATTTATAACTATTTTGAGATAAATTATATATATACCTGAGTGACCTACGAAAAATTGTAGCCCATCAAAAGGTATTTCGTGGAGAAGTGGGGAAGGGGCTAGGCGGGTCTGGGTCTTACTACATACATACCGACTATTATATACTATATATTTCGTAGCAGCTGTTACAACCGCTAGCCTAACCAGTATTCGAAATACAGTACAGTATACAACATCGTTTATAAAAATACACGTGCACGCTGAGTTTCTTGAAGATAATTGTGACAAGTTTACTTAAAAAAACAATAAAACTTTTCGAATCTGCATAGAAAGGTAAATACTATCTCTATTTTTATCTGTATCAATCAACTCAAACATAAAAATCGTAATATTTTCTTTAAAAAATAGTATGCTTAACTTAACATAACCTAAAGATTGAAATTAAATCATATTTTAGTACAAGATAAAAAAATAATTATCTCCTTAATTTTCCACAAACAAATTTAGTTAATCCCAAAAAATATATTTCAAAATCTATAAAAAATATATACAATATATATCGTAAATATATTTCTAATAAAACAAACTTTTGGCCGATTTTCATATATATTTTATACTTTTTTATAGATTTATAATATATTGTTTATACATTTTGACATTGATTTCTTTAATATTTTTTTTTCATGGGAGTTTATTCACGATTAAATAGTGAAGACATTATTAATTCGATTTTGTTTTTTCAGATTATCAGTTTGTATCATTTGCAATAAGGCAGATGATGATATGCATTTTCTGAGAAGATTTACCATAGTAACATATATTTTTTTTTCACCATCGGAAAGTAGAGATTCCAACAAACAGAAACCATACCAACTTTTTGAAAAAAGCTGATATTTTGACGGGTGAATTTTCAATTGAAAATTAGAGTGTTTTTTCGATATTAATTCAAAATAAGGTGAAATAATAAATATTTTTAATCAAATAAATTACAGCGTATTTGGGACATAAAAAGGTAGGTTTTCACCAAATTTCGGTAAAATAAAAATTTATTTGAAAAAGATAAAAATAAAAAACAAAAAAGTAGGTTTTTTGAATTTTTCACATAAATTTTGAGGTTATGTGAAAAAAGTGTAAGAACAAAAGTTTTACATCTTTTTATTACCTACAACTTTGCCATATAACTCTTCCCCATAGGACTTTTAGTTTTGCCAGAAATCGAGAAAATCCGTTTTTTACCCCTAAACCCTCACCCTCTACCCCTTCCCGACCTCAGATCGCCCGTAATTTATTTTTCCATTAATTTTTATGGCATTCTCTTCCTTTTGAAATGGGTTTCATCCTACTGTGATTTTCTTTTACTTTTTATTATGTTTGAGGCTATCTGCACTGGACTAAACGAGGCGTGACTACACACATTACACTTTCACGACGGAACTATACACGTGACTTTGTTGATGAAATGGATTTTATCCCGATCATTAAAACAGGAATTATTTGCATGAAACCGCGGGCTTTCTCTAGTACATAAAAGGTTAAAAGTTTCTGTACAATAATGTATTTCAAAATTCGTCTTTGCAAGAAATCGAAAGATTTATGATGGACCTAACATTTCTTCGGTTTAATACTATGTATGTAGAAAAACAACAGTAACACCAACGAATCTTATCAGTGATAGAACCATGATAATGAGCTTATTAATTTTAGAAATAATAGTAAAATCTTATCTTAACAGCTCGTAGTGGTATCTTTAGCTCACGAGATGACGGTACAAGGTCACTAAGATTACTATAAAAACACAGACTCATCCAGATATTGTTGCTTGTTTTAGATAAATCGGTACGAGTACATGACGTATATTCATTTTAACTAATGACAATGACAAACATTTTTCGTCTCCTCAACTAATATTCGAGAGATAAATTGTAAAATTTAGCAACTCATATTTTAAACAAATCCCCACATTTTCGCGCAAAATTTGTACCCTCAATCACCGTGCCTTCATCGTATTTGTATGACATCTTCGAGAAATTTCTTTACCTAACATTTCTATCATTCCTTTTTAATTCTAGATTTTATAGCAGCTTTATGCTATCCACTGAAAGCATTTCGGTGTTCGATAGAAAAGCTTAATGAACTCAATTTAAGTATTTACCTGAAAGAGGTCGCGATAGAATTAAACCTGAAGTAAAATGGCGACGTATTAATGACCGTAACTTTATTTGAACGAAATACAATTGCCATACAAATAAGATTTTCAGACAAAGCGATCGTAGTAGAAACAATCTCGGCGGTAACAGGTACTACCTCTATACCTCCAGTACCTATGCAAAGAGCTACAAGTGAGCACTGCTAGAAACTTTTATACTTTTATTTAAAATTATAAAAACCAACGTTTTACTAATCATGTAACTTGCACTTGTACTTACACTTTTATTATAGATATTTTATACTCTGCAACAGATTTTAATGCGATATTTAGGAATAACAATAATAGAGAACCCGCGCCACGCGGATCAATGTGCAGACGTACGCTAGTTTTATTTTTTACCAAAATTCCCTTCCCCTCTTAGTACGGCCATTTGTTTCAAAAAACCTGAAAAAGTTTGACACTTTTTGCTGCTTTATCAAAACATCGTTAATGGACATGAATGGATGCATAAACTTTTCTCTCATTTCATTCTATTTATTATTAAATACTTCATTAAAATCAGTTCTGTAGTTTAAAAGATCTAAGTATACAAAAAGACAGCGGGAAGCCACTTGCTTTAAACTATGTAATTACGGCAAATACTTTATAATTTACATTTTTACATTATCACGAAAGAAAGAAATTTGGTACCAAGCAGCTCTGAGAGAAAACCTTTGTTCAGCGATGTGCATTGTCACTTATGCTTAAAACGATGAATATTTCAACGTCCTTACAACGGACGAGCACAAGTTTATTAAGCTTTGTTCATTACATTGCAATATATTCGGAGCACAGTCATGTCAAGGTTCTCGTTTCTAGCTACGAACCGTGCAGTTTCATTTGGTAATTAATCACTTAATGTATAATTGTATATATGAATTTAGATACATCTTGGATGTATCTATGCTATATATTTCAAATTGTATTAAATAGATTACGTTGTTTTTTTATTATTTGGTGTTTCTTTGAAAATCTTACGGGTAGAAATGTCTTAAAAATATTTAATTTTAAACTATAAAAAACGTTCCTATTGATTTTTCAACTGTTTAGATACTCGTAGCTGTCCATGCCGATTTTATATTTTTAATATTTATTGTTTGTTTTCAGCAATTTATATTTCAATAACTGCATACAAGATTTGGATACTTAATAAAAACGTAGATCTACTTGTCAATTGACGTCACGTTGAATCTCAACGTGACGTCAATTGACCCACCCTAGGATCCTACGATATCATTAATAACATCTTCGGACATTTACGACCATTTCGAAGACCTGATGGAGTTTTGTATGTTTTTCAGTTATCAATCACTGTGAAAGGATATATTTACTAACTATATTATATTATGTTTACTAACCAGATCAGACGGTCCAGTACTTAGCTTACGCTTCAAACAATGGGTGCTACCTGCGATACGAAATAATGAGGGTTTTTTTCTTCAAATATATTCTTATTAAATGTTCTTAATGACCCGCAGTTGGTCAGTTGCTGGTGTTACACGTGCCACGGAAAGCACGTTAAGCTGTAGATCCCAGCTATTATTTATCACTAGCATCTATAGTAAGCTCTGAATACAAGTGATAGGTCCAGAATAAAACATTATTACCCAATTCTTGCCTACCAGAAATGCTGTACAATATTCTCTTTCCTATAAATAGTAAGGCCTATCCCTATAGTAGGCCTTTAAAACTGATATTGATTATCATTAGAAATATTATTAGTTGTATTCTACGATAGTTATTGAAACACATTACAGTATTTTGATAGCCTTCGTGGCACAGTGGTATTAATCCCTGGCTGGTGAGAGTTTTCAGCCGTGGCTAGTTAACATCCTACCGACAAAGACGTACCGCGAAGTGATTAGATTTTCTATACGATGTCGGATAAAAACCAAAAGGTGTGTGGATTTAATCCTACTCCTATCACGATAGCCCGCCTCCATCTTATATTGCATCACTCCATATCATCCAGGTGAGATTTCAGTCAAGGGCTAACTTGGGTAATGAGTAAAAAAAATTAAAAAGAATGGTCCGACTATAGTGTCCGTATATTTCCAATGATAGTTAGTGGTAGTAAAACTCGTAAGTAGTGGAGTTACTAGTTTATCAAATAGAGCACTAGAATGCATTTCTACTATTTATGCTTACGAAAAACTATTTATTCCACAATTTTCAAAGAACTTAATATTCTTTTTGAATCTACTTTGTGAGGTAAGTTGCGGCACTCATCCAAGTTAATCAATAACGAAGCGCAATACCCAACGAGTGAATCTGTTTCCAATAAATGTCTACGTCAACTAGAGTTTTTCATACAATATTTTGCAGTCTCTAACATTTCAAACAACTATTCGCATGCGATTTAAAATATCGAACCTGTATCGAATAACAGTTTGTGATTTATGACAATTATATCATAGTGCTATGAATTTAAATGCCTTATAGGTGTATTTCGTTTTATTTTCTCTAGGAGGAACATTTAATATTAAATAGTAAAAAATAAATCTTGTGCTGAGCTCCAGGACTAGAGCAATCTTTACTCTGGGCCCCAGGGGGAAAAACCTTCTTCATTTACGAATTAGCTTATATCACTCCTATTTTGTCTGGCTATCATATACAAATTTTGCTTTCAATTAAAAAAACGCATCGAAATCGATCCATCCGTTTGAGACCTGCGATGCCACAAACTTATAACAAACACCCCTCTCTTTGCGTCGGAGGATAAAAAGAAGGAGGTTAGAAATATATTTTCGTGTACACAAAATATAAAACACCAGTCCCGCCGTACGAATATTTCACATCATAGCAGCATTCCCCAGAGATATGTTTCTACGAGTGTAGATTGCAGCGCGTGCCTGATGCCTGAGCCCTTTCAATAAGTTTTCTATATTCACTCGCGGATAAATACCAATTCTTATTCAGCTAGACATTTCCAATTCAATGATTTATCCCGAATCGACTTCCCTTAAACGATTAGATGATCGTTAGTCTGAATTAAGATACTTGAGATTCTTCGCGCGTCTCGCGTATTAAGATCAAACCTATAAGAAGAAAATGGCGTGAGTTCAAAAGAAATAACCTTTCTAACCAAGTTGTAATAGCCTTTTCTCTCTCGGATGTTTTTATAAGTTTTTATTTAACTTGCCTTGTTATTACGTGATGGACCAAATCTCGGAAGATATTTTAGAACAAATGGTTTTAGAGTACGCTCGGATTTAAAAACAGTTATAGCGTATCTTTGATTACAGTGCCAATAATTTTATTATGGCACCGTAGGAACTCAAACTAAATAAAATAACCCATCAAGTTTGGGCTTATTAGTCTTGGCAACTCGTCTGGTTTTCTATATTAAAGCTTTTTTTTATAAAACCTGATTTCTGTTGATGTGTTTTCAATATAATCACTCATGTATAGACAATGAAAATTATTCCACATACGGATAATGGTTTAACTTTTCAGTATTGCGATTCAATTAACAAAACATTTTTTTGAATTCAATGTTGCCACTTCTGATATAGTTCTGAATCCATTTTTTTTTATCAACTACAAGTTGGCCCTTGACTGCTATCACACCTGATGTTAAGTGATGATGTAGTCTAAGATGGAAACGGGCCAATTTGTTAGGAGTGGGACGGAAATCCACACCCCTTTCGGTTTCTACACGACATCGTACCGGAACGCTAAATCGCTTGGCGATACGTCTTTGCCGGTAGGGTGGTAACTAGCAACGGCGAAAGCCTCCCACCAGCCAGACCAAGACAAATTATGAAAAATCTCAATCTGCCCCGCCGGAAATCGAACCCAGGACCTCCGTCTTATAAATCCATCGCAAATACCACTGCGCCAGGGAGGTCGTCGAATCCTAGTCTAAAATGACAAATTTAAGTATAAGAAACAAACTACATGGTAGTATATATAGCTTTAGTAGTCGATTTAAAACGAATTTTTTTCATAGATGAATGTGATTGTTTAACAATTTTATGTATAAATTCGCTTGATAGATAGCACTTGCAGTGCTCCTTAGTGATATAAATCTAAATAATTTTAAACTCGTCACATCACAACCGAAGTAACAACAAAACTCATTTATCAACTGAAATAAGCACCAATATTTTAGGACAAGCGGTTAGTTATTAAACTTTATGAAACTACGTGAAACGGTTCAACCATGCTAAAATTTAGTTTACATCCAGCTAAAATTTAGTTTACATTAGTTCACTAAACCAATGTATATTATAAAGTCACTTATCCAATTTTGTTCTAATTTTATCTCGGGTTGTGATTAGCAAGATCGTAAATGCACACGGGCCGATAATTGAAAATTGTGTTTAAAATGTATGGACTGACAATTAACTGATGTAATAATTTATTGACGAAAAAACATGACTCATGCGGCGTTACCTGAAAAATAAAAATGTAATATATTTATTAAAATTTAAAAATAAAACTCAATTATTTTATTAATTTAAATTAATATTTATAAAAATATATTTAAATTAAAAAATTTAATAACCAATTAAATACTACCATTCCAAATAATTTCTTCTACAACTTCTACAAGGATACTATAATTTATACAATAAGTAATTTACCACCAACGAAAATTTCAGTAAGTGCTTACCACCTTCCTGAGGGATTCCAGGACGAAGGACAATGAATCGATTTATAAATCAACTTATCGTTTATATCATATTTTAACTTACATTAGTTAAAATGTAAGCTAGTTTGCTACCATCTTGAATCGCATAGTCAATTAACATAAAATGAGATCGCATTCAACTCATTGAATAAAAATAAAATAAATGAGCAGTTACGGTTTTCTTACAGTACAAATTTAAGGATTAAATGGATGGCTCACCTAATGGTAAAAACATTGTCTATAAATAGAGCATTAGGTAATTCGTAAGGCATGCAAGACGTGGACGTATGCCCTTCAGACAGAACAATGCTCTTTGGTGGCAGGAATAAGTATTTCTCTGTTCAGTATCAGAAAATGCTCTACTAAATACTACTAAACTTTACTCATAATAAAAAGCACAAAAAGTGACTATGGTCAAAACAATAGAAACTAGCTTTTGTAACCATCTTTCGTTTCACTGTTCATAGAAATTTTTCAAACTTTCAAAATTCTTTTGAAAAATATTTTAGATAACGCCACACATGTCACGTTTTGTGAAACCTCCTTTTTATTATCTAACAATAGAAATTGGGCTTTGAATTTACTTTATTTCATTACTTACTTTCTAGGCTTTAAAAACTGCATACAGTTACCAAGTTGCTGTTGGACGTATGCCAAACATTTTATCTCGCAGTCATGATTAACAGACTGATAATGAACACTTGTAAAAAAATAAATTCAATAACCATATTAAACTCAGTAATAATTTGTATAATGAGTTAAAGATATAGTAATTATTTTATATTACAAAAAAATAACGCTATAACTCAAAAATATGAAATTTTAAATTATCAACAAAAATAGATGGGACTTACAATACTTCAACTTACTTATCCAAAATTATAAGTAGTCCAAATTTTAAGTTCTCTGAACTAATTTTGAAAACACCGAAGAGAAATCGAACCCGTAATTTAGTAAAAGACTTATAATTCAGTAATCACAGTGCATTTCATGAAATAATAATTCAGTAGGTATACTATGTTAAGAGATTCTTACAATACGTAGTGAACATTTCGTTGTTAATCACAAAAAAATGTGTTCTCTTCGAAAAATACTTTCAGCGTTGCGAGTACATTCAATAAAGTTATTGATTATTCGAATTTCTAGCTACCGCAACTTGGTAAGAAAAAATCTCATTAGCTCAGTGGCCTGGAGTCTGAGAGATCGTAAATAAAAAATGCTATGATCTATCTCCCGCCGAGCAGTTATGTAAGAGGGTATGTGAGAGCAGATTATATGAGGCCAGGGAAATCTAAGCTTGCTTGTATCCTTCTAGTAGAGCCCCGCGTTTTTGTCCATGTTGAGTTTAGTATTCCGGATACCCTTTTATCTCTTTATTTATATATTTTAATTATATTAAAAATATTATGTTAATAAAAACCAATACAATATTCCACGACTCAGCGATGTTTCGCACCTTAAAAAATGAAAAAACTAATTCCCAAATAAAACCTGAAAATTGTTAAACCTAAAATTATTAAACAATCATAATCATGTTTTTTTTAAACAAACTCTTCTACAACAAAAAATCCGTCAAAAATCCCAACTTCGTTGTCCTTTTGAAGAATGTTATAACAATTTTGGGCTGTGCGTCGACATGTTAGTCAGTTAGCCTTCTACATACTCGTAAATATTAAATGTACGTACTTAGCTTGTACGTGTTTCGTTCCGCGAGGGTTTTGTTCTTTTAAATAACTTTTTGATATCAAATCCGGTGCGAGGATAATACCAGGATGCTGAAAATTTGAGTAATTTACTGCTACCCGCAAAATGCTTATCATATTTTGGTTGAGGAATTTACGCTGCCGTTTTTGTCTGTACGAATAACGCAGTAACAATTTATGATACTGCATAATTACGCTGTGAAAATGAGAGTATAGGTAATTCGAATGCGATTGTAGTTTTAATAAATTTAAAACTGTACTGTTATCTGTATCCTAATTTTCTTTTAATAAAAAAAAAACTATATAATTTAAACAGAAACACAGGGATGCTACTTGGGAGCAGAAATAAGCGTAGCGATAGTCCCACGTGAGTTAATTGAAGATACAATGAGCATCAACAAATCAAGAGCTGTCTACTCTAAACTTAATTCAATTCAATAAAATACACTGAAAGCACGCATTCAATAAAACAAAGTTTAAAAAATTCATTTATTTATACCCCCATACAATGCAATTTACAACTACCCCACGTCAAACCTTTTTATTTCATACAAATTATTCAAAGCTCGATCCCATAAAAATATTTATGATTTGTACCATTTATCTTTAGTATAAAAAAACTTTTACGAAATTTTATTAAACATTCTTAAATTATAGTTTTTGCTATACGTTTATATAATTTTTACTAATATATTATGTCACGCTCATAACAAAAATAAATGGACTCATTGGACAGTGAAGTTGTTAAGTACTGGCTTTGTTTATAAGCAGTTTTGCCGAGCGTTAAGTTTGACTATGTGTAGGTAGTAACTCTACCACAGGTTCGGTAGGCAGATTCCTACTAAGAAGATAATTTACAAAAACAATTACACACATATATCTTATAAATTTTAAGCACAGAGATAACATTTAAGCTAACATTAAAGCGGGCTAAACTGTCGGTGCAAGAGCAAACATGACTTTGTTCACGTTTACAGAGATTACCTCACTTTAGATGCAAATTATCTACGTAAGGACCGTTTCACTTGGCTGCATAGTACTGGATTACATTGGCTTTACAAACTTCATAAATTAACTGCAACTTTTATCTACCGTAACCCCAGCTTTCCACGAATTATCTTCATTTTTAGCTTTTAACATGGAGCACCCACGACGCTGCTCCAGTACGGGTTGGCGGGCTCATAACAAAGTCTTTACTCTTGTCACGATCACTATCAAGTCTACACAAGGTCTCTATATGTTAATTATAATGACCGAATTCTCCGAGGAACGGTAGTGAAGCCCTATCCTTTGGAAAAAGAAAATTTCAATAGTTCATAGCTGACCTAGGACTCTAGTCACGACTTCGTAATTTGAAAAATAATTAACCACAGGACAAGACAAGTTAATGCAAAAATTGTAGATATGATCTAATGTTTAGTTTAACCTAATTATCTAACTTTCGGTTTTTGATCGTAATATATTTAAAAAAAAATATATAAAAGATTGAGTCTTTATGCTTAAATTCAGATTAATAAACTTTACCTCATGATAAAAGATTTATAAATAAGCAATAAATCCACTGTTTATCGATCCGCTAACACTCCGCTGGTCGACAGGGCTTATATCAACCGCTCAAAAAATATAACAGCCGTACACTGAACCTAATCAATCTGATTTATTGTGGCAGTGTCGGTGATATATCGTTTACGAACGTAAAATACATTTCGCTTTGTATCGAGAAATTGGCCAACTAAAATCGTACCTCTTTAAATTTTTTACGAAGTACAGTCTAAGTTATCATGTAGAGACGTTTTTATCTCTCTTTTCCTTACACATCATTTATGAATATGCCTTAAAATTGTAGTGGTTCGTAGACATCTTGATTTATGTGGTGTCAAGCGAGATGGTATTTTCTCAACATAAAGGATAATAACTTCGGATAATAATGGATACGAGTTAAATGCCATCAATAACTGCGCTTTTGGAGCCGGAGAAGAACGGGTTGTAATAAATATTTTTTTAAATAAAATAACATTCTTATATATATCCATTTATTTCATCGATATCGTTAGCATCAGCACAACAGCCAGTACATGTTCCCGACGAAACAGACGGTTTGTAGAGACTTCCAAAACCAGCGATCTTCTGTGACCAGCGGTCCCAGCGACACGCTAAATACAACACTGCGCTTTTCGCGCTATTCTAGAACCTTATAATCTAGTCACTAAGTTGATTTTAAGTGCCAGTGAGAATAAAAGAATGGGCGTAGAATCATTTGATTTGAATTTCAGACCAACTTTGTGGCTAAGTTCTTAGGATCGCAACGTACATCGGTTCTGTAAACTAAATGCCACGTGGATGCTTCTAAATGCATGCATTTCAGCTTTACGACTTCTTAACTATATTAATATTGATATCGTTTTTTAGTTTTGTCTGACTTTCACTATCTTAAATAAATACTCTAATTTAAATTAAATGCTATGCTAGATATAATGACTCGGCATTTTAAAGATAATGAATATCAAACCCTCCTTTAAAATTACGGGAATTTATTATTATATAAATATATTATATATATTTATTATTTATTAATATATTATATATATTAAAATTATTTATTTATTTTGGTTCAAATTCTGCTTCTACATTTTCAAAGGTCACGTACTGAAAATTACACAGCAGAGTATTGTTACAACCAATAATAAATAATGTTTTAATTTAAAAGCTTTCCTTAATGTTAAAAACTACTTAACTTTGTTAAAATGTTGCTCAAAGCGATTTTCGATTTATATTTTCTCGGAACAAACGCACCTTGGCATTTAATCAAAACAGTGTTAATTAGAATTTCCGTTAGTGCCCTGTTAAATAAATTTGCTTTGTGAAAACACAAAAATGTTTGTTTTATTATTTCGTTGTTTGCGATACAATAGAGCTTTAATGAAACTTTCCGTAGATATTGGAATTTTAAGCCCCACAAATACGTTATCGGAACAATCATTCACAAAGACTGTGTGGCAATTTTATACAGGTAGATTATTTTAGGTGGTGAATGTTGGAAGGTAAGGATTTAACAAAGATTTTGCTTACAATTACGCCTACCGAGACTGATAAAACACTTAATACAACGAATTTAGGGTCGTTAGGTAAAATAAATGGACCCGCACAATCCGAGAATAACGACGAAGTAATGGCTAATGTAGCTAATGTAATAATAATATAGTTAGGTATACCTATAGTTCTATAGGCCGAAAACGATCTCCTGCTATTTACTTAATCACTTTTGTTAAAAGCTTTAAGTATCTACTAAGAAAAAGAAAGAAAACAGTTTATATTTAGTCTAACTCATAGAGACTTATACACATTTTAGTTTTTCATGTAAAACAGAAAAAAAATCTGGTCCGATGTATGGACAGTTAATAAATTAACGATAAACCTATTTAGTATTCTCAATCCTATTTCCGTCTGGGACTTAATGAATCATTTAATTTTTAAAACGCAAAGACAACAAGCACGAAACAAAGTCCATGGCCAAAGCATTCCATGACTTGAGAATACTCGAGAATATAAAACGAGACTCGGCGACTATGTTGTGTGTATCATGTATTCTGTGTTTAAACACGAATTCCAGTTGTTCTTTGTGTTATACTTACTAAAAAATCTGCCTACTTATTTTATTCCTTACGGCAAAGCAACTCCGGAATGCTTAAAATAAGTAGAAAAAATAAACATTCTTAAATATATTTTTAAATATTTATTATTATTAAAATTTAAATATTTATAATTATTACAATTTGATACAATTAAAGCCCTGGACTGCCTCGTTGGTCTAGTGGTTAGCTTATGTGGCTTTGATCACACAAGGTCCTGGGTTCGATCCCTGGGTCGGGTCATGGAATAATCCTGAGCTTTTTCATTCTTCTATGAAATGTTCAGTACTTTCCAAGCCCAGAGTCTGGAAGTTGGCGGTGTTACACTCCCGTGCCTCGAAGAGCACTTTAAGCCGTCGGTCCCGGTCACTATCGTCAACATCTGATAGTGATCGTTAATAAATGAAACATTATCACCCTAAGCCCGCCAACCCGCATTGGAGCAGCGTGGTGGGTGTACGCTCTATATCTCCTCTCCTGTAAGGAGGGAGGCCTAGCCCCGTAGTGGGCCAACCAAAGAAGAATCACCGAGCACCAAATATTTTATTACAAAATACGAAACAAATATACCGCTTTTGATTCTCCATTAAATTGATTATTATTTATTTTCAAGTATTTCATTTGCATTTCAGTTATAACAAATAGTTGCTGAAACTAAAACGACCTGAAGCAAGTATAGTCAACAAGGTTATGTAGTACACCTTAATACAGTATATGTGTACTTATTCCATATTACTATGCGCCTCTACGTCTAGAGACATTAGTGCGAATTATTTCTCGTATCAAGCTTAGATCCTTTGGCTGTGCTATTAGTTATGTATGTTAAGTCAAGGGTTTAAAGGATATTGGTAGTTACAGTTATTACGATGTTGAGCTGCCAAGTGACTAGACTGTAATATTCATGTAGTGAGTTGCTAAGTAGCAATAATACAGTATTAGATTTTAAACTGCTGCGAGTATTTTACATATTATTAAAATAAAACTGCTAAATGTGACTTAATTATTGTCGGAGTATGCCCGACTACTTTCAAACATATTCCGGGCCCTTATTCATGAGCTGGTTTATGCAACGCGGTGTGAAGCAAACAGATCAGTGTGCCTAGTGTAAGGTTTTACCGCGTCTATATCGAAAACAGTAAACGCAAATTTTATATGAAATTAGAGTAGCGCCATCTAGTTACAGTGAGAGTAAACGCTCTTTTTTTCTATATAATTTGACGTTACGAGTGAGTACGTTTTTACGCAGTCGCTGAGTGAAAAACTCGCACTTGCCCCATAGTTCAGTGATCAGTGACTTTATTTATACAAAATTGTAGATTTCGAACATTAAAGCATTCATGGCCCATTAGTGAACTAAACGAGAATATTTAGTTTTTTGGAGTGTTACACTAGTGTGTACACTTCCATTTTAAATTATGTAACAGAAAAGTATTATAAAAGAATTTTATTTGTCATAAATACACATAAATATTTCAAACATGTATAATATGCAAGAGGCATGCCTCTAGAGATATCTGAGCGCCTCACCTCTTTTACATACGAATGCAACGGAAAAGGACGAACAACCACATGGACCAACGCCTTTTGACGTATGAAATATTTCCTCTGTTTACCGTATAGTGTTTTCCTGACACTCAAGACTTCACTGAAGACGCACATTTGAGTTAAACTTTGAAATGTTTTATCAAAAAAGACGCGCTTATAAAATGATATAAGAGCAACGCTTTATAGCAATATATTGTTCAAACTTTTATTGAGAAATATCGGCGTTACACTGCTTTGAAAAGCACATTAAGAGGTCATTCACGGTCTGTATTATAAAATTTGATTGTGATTGTTATAGTTTAACATAACCCTGAGTCCGTCAACCCACAATGGAGCAGCTTACGCTACAAATCAAGATAATCGTATAACTAGCGGCATGTAAGTCTAGCGCTGAACGTAACGTAGAAGGGATGGCTGCGCATCGGTACCGTCGCGTACGCAATACAATATTTACTTTAATTACCTAATTAATAGCCAAATCATGTTACAACATCGTTTTCATCTGTATGTGTGTGTGTGCGTGCATGCGTGTGTGTGTATGTGTTTGTGTACGTTACGTGCCTGTTTGTGCTTATATATGTTATAGTTTATAGTTCTAATTTCCAAAGATTTTGTATTACTTAAGACATAATTATATAGTATAGATAGTTACCATAAATGAATAAATAAATATTGAAAAGCTTACGGGGAGTAGAAAAATAAAACATTATTATATTGTCAATTTTTATTTAAGATATAAGACTAGTCTAATCTGAATCAGGCAATGGTAACACGCCTGGCGTCGCAAAACGGTATTTCTTCTAGGTATATTATTCCCTTAAATTCATAAACAAACTTAAAAAAACAACAAAACATATAATTATATTTAACAAACCAACTGAAAATTAACAATAATAACAGTGCAACTGTACACTGGAAGTCCGCGGTGCGTCGTTTCGGTGCGGGGGACGGAATGCGACTGGGGAGCCAATCGCCGCTACGCACGCCCGCCCTTCATTCCTCAAGCTCCCCCATGATACCTAAATTTTTACTTCTGCGCAATAACGGTCAGCGCTAGAGTTTCGTGCCGCTACTTGTACTTAATACATATTTTACAACATGATAGGTATCTACTACTCGCTGCAGGCCATCATAGTGGGTAAAAATGCAGAAAAAAGAGGAGTAGGAATCAGAGAGATGTTCTAGTTGTGAAAGATAAGATAGTGTGGCATAAAGACCGTTTAAAAACTATTCCGTCTAGCCATTGAGAAGTCCAAAAAACTGACCGCTGACGTTCAGTAATGGAGAGAAATTTAAAGAAGAAGAAGAAGAAGAATCGCCCTAAGTCCGCCAACCCGCAATGGAGCAGCTTAGGCTTCTGGGAACCCTAAGCATAGCATCATAACCTACAATGTACCATTTTTATAAATAGACGACGCATTTTATTACAGACCTTACCTGTACCTAGAATAGTATACCTAGATATAGTGTTCTAAGGCTGACATAATGCAATTCACTGTTAGCAATATTACCTATTTAAACCAACAAAGAGAAGTCGAATATTTCTGAAATCATTTTAATAAAATAAGGCACATTCAGCCCCGGGCCTTTATTGACTAAACGGGGCTGTCAATTACCATTCTAGTCGTGACTTAGTCTGAAGGTACCTAATTTTCTTTTAATATATCTAGTAACCCAACAAAATCCATAACTAGGAAATTTGTAGGTGAACTGACATAGCGCAAAAGTTTAGGAAGCTGAAGAAGCAGTGAGCGGGTCATAATTTCGGAGAACAAAATTCGTTGGGGCAAACGTGTTCTGGAGTGGGAACCACGTACTAGCAAGCGTAGTATAGGACGGCTTCCAGCTTTATGCTTCAATAGTCTTCAAGATAGTGAGAGTGGAGACTGGATTAAGCAGGCGAAGGATAATTTTTGTGGGCGTTCTCTCAGAAAGACATATAGCTATATACATGCCACACATAATATTAGACATGCTAGAATAGTTCGTCAAAAATATAATATTCGACGGCCTCCGTGGCGCAGTGGTATGCGCGGTGGATTTATAAGACAGAGGTCCTGGGTTAGATTCCCGGCGGGGCAGATTGAGATTTTTCTTAATTTGTCTTGGTCTGGCTGGTGGGAGGCTTTCGTCGTGGCTAGTTACCACCCTACGTACCGCTAAGCGATTTAGCATTCCGGTACGATGTCGTGTAGAAACCGTAAGGGGTGTGGATTTTCATCCTACTCCTAACAAGTTAGCCCGCTTCCATCTTAGATTGCATCATCACTTAACATCAGGTGTGATAGCAGTCAGGGGCCAAAATAATATAAAATGATAATGTAAACGCTATTATATCATTTAATATAGCAGCATAATGAAACCTTATTTAATTTTTATAAGAAATAATAATAAATAAATCATCGTCGTAAAATGATGATGATTTATTATTTCTCTATTATTATTTTATCATCGTTGTTACAATAAATTGATTAAGAATATCATTCTTGAATTGCTTTTACAGGAGGACAAGAAGCTAATAGTACAACCTTCAGGTAGAGCTGTTACTACAAACTTTTTAAAAGATCCACCAAATATAATGGTTTTAGTTGAAATAAAGAATATAATATTTTAACCATATTATGGATGTTAATGGTATTGTTGGATGTAGAAACAGTATTGTATTTTAAATTCATTATTTTATGCTGTAACACCTTATTTAGTGATTTCAACAACAATATTTGTTCAATGAATAATGTAGGCCTATTCACGATGCAAATTTATGTATACACATTCAAATATAACGCCGTTGAGGTAAGCCGACGAAGGTACGGAAAGGATCTTCCGGCTTTCCGATATGAACCCCGTAATGTACTTTTCGGTAATATAAAATTTTAAACAAAATAACAGAGGTATATAACAATCTTTATCATAAAGTTCTTAGAGAATTTTATACATATTCATTGTAGTTTAAAACATACCAAGTGCAATAGGAAACCTACAGTGCCACGCTGCAATGGTTATGTAGACAATTTGCATTTAAAGTGAGCTAATTTCGGTCGAATCGTGTAAAGAGATGTTTCCTCTTAGCACAAGCAATTTACATCGGCTTAGTGTCGTTTCAAGTGCTTTTGTAGTCACTTTTACGTATCTTGCCGTCTAAAATACCTTAATAGGTACCTCAGCAAAAATTATAAGATTTTGTCTGAAACAGAAAATATTGTGTACACAAAACTGTGTCCGGCACATAAAACAAAATTAAACTAAAAGTTAAAAACCCCTGACAAAACTATAATTCGCCATTTTTGGTGGCGGCCATCTTGTTTTTTATTCATTAATAGTTAAATCTTGACTGAAATTACATTTTATGGTTAGTGATGTTGCAATCTATGATGGAAGCAGGCTAAGTTGTTAGGAGTAGGATAAAATCCACACCCCTTCTGTTTCTACATGACATCGTACCGAAACGCTAAATGGCTTGGCGGTACGTCTTTGTCGGCAGGGCGCTAAGCCAAATCTCTCTAGGATTTTAAAATTTTTATAGTGTTTAATATTTTTAAACCCTTTCATTTGATACCCATATTGAGGGCGTTGTAAAAAATATGTAATCCGCCAATCTCTCATTCAATTAGATCTAACTGTAACTATGAACAAAGTGAATAATAAAGTCTCCTTAAATGAATGATTATTTTAATTCCAGCTCAAAACTCGTTCATACTGTCAAATATTATATATATCGTTTTATATAAATACATGAGATTAAATACGCAACAGAGATAGCGTCGGGATATATTCCGGTCGAAATTCTGTACCTATTTGGTAAGCTTTACGCTTCCAAAACTAGGGCGTAGCACCTCAAAAGGGCCATCAGTTAGTGTCAGGACCACGACATTATCTATCTGTCTATGTCATTTATGAGAGCGAAGTGACAGATTTCAGCGCCTATTTGCATTGAAAGCACTCGTACGTATGATAACCGAACACCTATGAATATTTAACATCACACTTCAACAAAGTTCTACCTGTGCTGAATTTTTGTATGTTTTAAATCACTCGTAGCGACACTCTTTTGGATTGCATATTATATGATAGGAGTAAATACGAGTAGTTATAAATAAATAATGTAAAAGTATAGTTGAGCCATCGAAACGACACAAATTCTTTCTTGTAAAACTGACGAAAATATATGCTATGAGAGATAAGGATAGAGATAATAGTCGTTCGCTTTCCCATATCAGTCCTTTGTTTACGTTTATTCTTTTGATGCCGCACTTTAGAACAATTCTGATGGCTTCTCCATAAAAGTTTTTCTACGATGCTTATTTCTGTCGCCATGCAGTATCGCAGTTTTCCGTAAAAAATAGAATCTGGAAAAATTGTATAACATCGTAGTGGTATAATACGTAGTTAGAATAAAATACAGTTCACCAAATCAGATTTTTAATATATTCATAAGTAAAAGTTTGAAAAAAAATACTGACAAATATTCAACTTAATGTAGCAATTGAATTATTGGATAATATCTTAGTATGTAATGAAATAAGCCAAATTACTAAATCACATAAGTAGGCTAGATAAGCATTTTTATTAAGTATTGAATTAGTACTTTATTACAGAAAAACGTTTTTAATTTAAGTGAAAATATACTTAATACCTGTAGTTTAACAGTCAATATAAAGGCAGAATCATATACCATACTATGACCACAATTTAAGCTGCCTATTTATTTCAATGAACATCAGACTCATAAAACAATATTAATATGCTTCTCTCTCGTAAACGACTTGCCCTAGCATTACATTGTTTTCGCTAAGTTGCGTTGGAATTCACTCCTCTTGTGTAATAATGTACATAACATTAATATGTCGACTGCAGACAAGAAATATCGTTTAGAGTTTCGCTGTTGTAACAAGTTGCACAGTAAAATACTGGTTGTATGCGCATACATCGTTTTAAATTTTAATTTCATTAAAAATGCGCAGTGAAATATTTCGATGCTCGCTGGAAAATATTCCTGCGATTTACATATTAATTCCTAACAAACAACTTTACGGTAATCTTTAGTTATTTTCTAAAGTTATTTTATTTTTATAGTTAAAAGTTTATGTTTGACCTTAGTCATGACGATTATTGTGTACATTTTTGTACAGAATTAAAATGGTTCTTAAAGTATCCGTAGCAAGTTATATGCGGTCTACTTGTGGATATAAAAACAGCTTTGTAATGCAATTCAAATATCCCTTTGTTTATCTGTTATACGCCACTTCCAGGCAACTGCATTTTTGTTGTTGTGCAGTTGTTTTGTATTCGATATTTATATCAGATTCAATTTACGTAACGCATTGATGATAATATGTGGATTTTCACAAGTATTACATATAAATATGTACCTATATCTTCCCAAGTACGTAGCCTACATTCTCCTACCCAAAACGACCAGGAATTTGTCTATCATTGCGCCAGTTAACGCCCCTTGTGAATCTCAATAATATCACGTAATCTTCAATGGTTTGGTGTGGTCGTTTCAAATATAGGCTCACTTAAAAATCTCTATAATTACCTTGCTTCGTTACGATACCTTTCTGTTTGTGCTGTTCATCTTAAATTACCAATATAGTTAAGTGCATATATACATCCTTAATGCAGCAACTGATTTGGCTAAAATTTTAATGGAGATAAATTATACCCTGGATTTATTAATTGACTATATGTTCTTATTTTTTAAAAATATTCTAAATTTATGCAGACAAAGTAGCCGGCATTAACTAGTAAATATTTATGTTGAACCGCAGGCATCTGATATTGTATGTTAATAGCAAACATGACACTATATTTTAGAACGAACTACACGATGAGTACAAGGACCAAAAATAACTTCAAGATTTTAAGTAGTCTTAGTTTAAAAGCCCTTTAAAAAGGTCAGACAGACTATTTGTAGTAGCTCTACCACCAGCTCGGACAGGTACTGCTGAGAGCAGCCGACAAGGACAGTCATTCATTCTAACAATTTCAATTATAATTTGGAAAATTGAATGATATTTATTTATTGTTTTGTTTAGATATTTTCTCTTCCTATACTAAATTCATAATAGTTCTTACATTCGCTATAAAAATATAAACTACTGATTGTGAATTTTTGTCAAAACTTACGTCACAAAATTACTAAAAAATAAGACGTATTTATTAAGAATCAATGGTACTAAAAGACACAATTTTGATGTCGTCATAACATGTTTTTATTGTATTGTGTAAAATCAATAGCTCGTGCAGTGCGGGGTTCTGTTTGAAGTTTGAGTAAATACCATTGTTGTCTTTCATAATGGCTAGAATGCATTCTGCAATCATGCTATTTGTTCAAGCTGCAAAGTGGAAACTTCTACTCTGAAGCTTTGCGCTTCAAGCTGCAGTTTTACTTGTAATTACTGTTATTCTAGTCTTCAATAGTAACAACGAAACTTTTGTGTAGCCAGTAAAGGATTGTGGGTTTAGTTTTCAAATATACAAGTGAATGAGCTCTGCTCTTTTAAACACATTTCTGCGAACCGGTGGTAGAGTCATTACAAACAGATGATCCTATTTTTTTTTAAATTTTGAATAAACGACATAGTTTACGATGATGCAATCTTTATTGTTCACTATGTCGTTAATTATAATATAAACATTTTTTTATTAATTATTTATTAAATTTATGAAAAAATCTGAAAAGACAGACGAAAAAATAGTAATAATGACTGATAGAACAGCAACTTTAATAAAAGATAAATACGGAAACTTGTAAATAACATAATACGATATTAAGATTAATACGACAAGTTAGTTCCACAGGCTAGTGGCAAATATCAAAAAGATTTGGTGAAAGAACATACTGTGCAATAGGAACGCACTGCAAATAAATTTAACGGAACTATCAACTACACTAATCTTTGATAAAAATTCTTATGAATACCGGAGTTTGTGAAAGGAGACTAGCGGTAGAAAAAATAAAAAAAGATTTTCAGCATGCTGAAAGAAGAATATAACAAAATCGATGGATAAGAACATTTTGCGCAATGTCGAAGATCCAATAAACCTGACTTAAATGTATTAAAAGCCAGCTAAAACATATAACGTTTATTAATGAAATCACATAGTATATCTATATCATTTATTTACACCCTTCCTGTCCATTAAATCTGCTTTATTGATTACACAAACATGACAACATATTTAGACATTATACAATTATACGATACCAATTCCAATACTTATAATCCCTTCACTTCTTAACTTTGTTTTCGTAGATTATGATCGCTTGCTCTCTCACTGTTGACTGTGTTAAATGTATTTTTACAATCACTTTTATGAAGTCGGTTAAGTGGGAGATAATGGTGCAATGCAGCATTTTCTGCAGTTCTGCCAACCAATCGCGTAGTGGGGCGTCATCAGTTCAATGTAGCCAACTGTGCGACCACAGATAACGCACATTTTCCATAGATGATTTCACAGACGACAACATCCGGCCCTCCTGTTGACGCGTTCGTCCCGAATCGCGTGCAAGTCTGGTGTAATTGCTGAGAACAAAAGAATTAGTTAAACGCGAATCAAATGTCAAGATGTTATTCTGAATGTATACATTCGGATTCAGAACAATAATTTTACATTGACTATCAGAACACAAGATATTACAATGCGTAAACGTTTAAAGTGACAACTTGAGCGTGTATAAACCACTATCTAAGGTCTTGTATGACTCGTTTATCAGACGAGTGTGTATGAACCTGTTATATAGGGTTGTGTATGGCTCACGTCATCATTGTATACAGCGTTCACATCGGATGCCTGATACAATGTTGTACTGCATTGTAAATCTTTTGTTTGAAGCAAATACATCAGACATTATTCAGACATATTAATCAGTTATGACTCAACAAATATTTTATCCATTATCTAAGGGCATGTATGACTCGTTTATCAGACGAGTGTGTATAAACCTGTTATATAGGGTTGTGTATGGCTCACGTCATCATTGTATACAGCGTTCACATCGGATGCCTGATACAATGTTGTACTGCATTGTAAATCTTTTGTTTGAAGCAAATACATCAGACATTATTCAGACACATTATTCAGTTATGACTCAACAAATATTTTAATGCTCACATAATTAAGTACCATCACCGACAACAGCCGGCTTATCAACTGTTCTAAAAAGTCTAATAGCTGTTCATCGTTATTGCCATAAATATCGATGCTCATTCGTAATCAGAGTAACTAAAAAAAATAGTTACATATATAAATACTCTCTTGGTACTGCCGTTATGCCGTTAATACATAGTTGAACTTGATCGATATATTGGTGCCATTTGATAAAATCTGTATCTGCTCCCATGTTACGAAGAGTCTCTACATTTATTTTCTTATACCGTTCCACTTAGCCAGTACAACAGTGGTCTCGCGGTTGCTGTTACATGACTGCGTTGCACTATTATTGCAGTATTTGGAAAACAATTTTAAGTAATTGACCTAATAAAAGAGATTTAAACAATGTTATATATTCATTTACTGTGTTTTTAGACGCAGATGTAACCATGAGAAAATTTTTGTCCATTGCAAAATGTTTGACGTCATCAGGACTTAATGTACTGTAATGACTTAATGTAATAATCTGTCAAGTGAACTTTCATGATAAAAATCGTTGGCCATATCTAGTGCGTAACTTTGTTACCAAGACGTTAACGAATTATCAAATATTTGTTTGCCGTTCGGCCTCTCCTGATTCTAATATAATTTTAATGAATACTACAAATGCTTTGATTTTGAAAATTGACGGAGAGTAACCAACAATAATATTATTTGCAAAAGGAGTTACCATGATTATCTAATTTCTACATAATGCATTGACATGTTGAATTTGCGTATCTGCCCTTTTAACTACCTCAATTGAAAATTCTGGTAACCTGGCTACTTATACGAGTAGTCTTTATTAATATATATTCAGTGGCATTACAGTTTAATTATATTAAAACTAGCTGACCCAAATTTCGGGGTGGACTACAACTAACATTCAGGGGGATGAAAAATAGATGTTGGCCGATTCTCCTAGATACCGGATAAGCACAAAAAATTTCATCAAAATCGGTCAAGCCGTTTCGGAGGAGTATGGCAACGAAAACTGTGACACGAGAATTTTATAAAATTAGATTAGATCTCCGTAAATGATGTCTGCATTTGTCTTAGCCCACCCACCCACAGCTAGTAACTCTAATTCAAATGACTGATACGCTTTTTCTTCATATGAAGTGTAACAACTTTAAAGACTTATGCTTACAACTTTACTTTCTTTCAACACTTACTAGATTTTGTACTTAATAGAATTTTTTTTTACCAATTTCTCGACCAATTTGCGTCCGTATATAATTTTATGAGTAACTTAGATCAAATATGTTAATTGTATTGTTAGAGTTTTTTTTTTTAGCTGCATGTGTTTTTTTTTGTATTCCAATAAAAGCGCCTCTCTTTGTCAAATGAAGAGGTTAGAAATACACAATCTTCAATCTATTTTCTAAATAACTAATAAGTCCTAAAAAATGGCCTACCTACTGGTGTTGGATAACTGTTAACTCTATTAATCTTTATTGAAATGGCCGTAATTAAAAATCTAATACCCTAATAAACCATAACCTATATTATTTAATAATACAACACGTGCACTTCCGGAAATTCAGCTATTATTCTTGACTCCCTTCTAGGTGGGCACGATTTTTACAGTTATCAGAATAAGTCAGCTTACATTACTTATTGTATTCATGCTAATGTTAATATCACTAACTTTTAAGATGAACATTATTACATTTTAAGGGTTTTTTTTAATGACATATTCTAAATGCCACATTATGTTGATTGATTTATATGTATTTTATTGTTACTATTATTTGTCAATGTTACATTGAATTTAATTATGAATTATTTGACATGTACAATTAAATAGTAGAGTTATGAAATATAATTGCTATGTATAATGTTTTACAAATAATATTAATTTATCGTAAAACAATAAGTTACAATGTAAAAGGTAGGTTTACAAATGTACGCCCAAATGGCAAAATATGCATATTGTTAAGATGAAATATGTAACTATGAGTATATTTATAAGCCCCATATTTGAGCCAAATAAAATAAATCGTATGTTAAACACTCAAACTCAAAAAAATAAAATTGAGCACTTCTTCTAGGCACGAAATATTTTTTTACTGCTAAATTATCTAATGCAATAAGTATCATATTTACCAAAACAGTGGTTTTCTGAAACTGTATCAATCGCTGAAACATTGCTGGTTTATTAACAAAATCAAAAAGCCTGTCGTAATAAGAGACGTTTTGTAGATATCTTGTTCTGTAATTAGAATGTTATGGTGAAAGGAAGTAAAATCGCAAAAACTGTCGGTAAGATCGTTAGTTGTGTTTTGAATTTTTTTTTTTTACCGTAATTTTATTTAACATTTATTTTTTTAAATATATTTTTCACTACAGCTTCCGAACATGCAATACTTTTCAAATCATTAATGTTTGTAATGTGACAAAATAAAAAAAAAAGAGTATCACTGATATAACTATACATATTCGTTTTATTTTCAGTAAAATTCCTACCAGTTCGCAACTTGGTTCCTACGCGTTGTATTTCTTATTTCAACTTCATCTACCTTAAGTGTGTAATTTAAGAATTTGTACACCCTGTTGAACAAATTGGTTTATCAGAATCACGTATTAACAAACCAAGTTTATCAACTTAACTGGATACAATTAAAGATCTGGTTAAAACAATTAGATCAAGGCAATATTTCAAACTACCCGCTTCTACCCTATTATAAAATTGTGTTTCTTATTCATGTTCACTATACGTAATTTTGCTTTATTTTTTTTTTTAAAGTAAAAACTCGTATGCACCGTCACTTGGTTTAGAATCTAAATCTCTTTTTAAGGAAAAGTATTTCGTTTTATCTGGAAGGTGTCGGATAGTTCATTCCGCCAATTTTTCCATTTCAGGTTTTTGTTTGTATTTCTTAATTTTTTTAAAGCCTGATATTCAATCACATCACGTAACTAACCAAAAGCTATGTGCGTCTATCACATTGGCACATTTTACATATCAACGTCATCAAAGTCACATATCAATCGGATCAAATTCAGGTATAACAGATAATAATAAAACATTCTGACTCACTCTGAACGGCGGCGAGGTTGAATACTTTCGATGTTACGAAGGTAAGCACTGTTGTTACCAAGTAAAAGATGTTACCATGTCAGGAATGACCGTCTGTGAGTTGACCTACGCTTTCGTTTTTCTTTTCCAGGCACTCTCGAGCGTCGGCGTCGTGGTTTCTTAAACACTTCTGATATTAAAAGCCAGCTAAAACATATAACGTTTATTAATGAAATCACATAGTATATCTATATCATTTATTTACACCCTTCCTGTCCATTAAATCTGCTTTATTGATTACACAAACATGACAACATATTTAGACATTATACAATTATACGATACCAATTCCAATACTTATAATCCCTTCACTTCTTAACTTTGTTTTCGTAGATTATGATCGCTTGCTCTCTCACTGTTGACTGTGTTAAATGTATTTTTACAATCACTTTTATGAAGTCGGTTAAGTGGGAGATAATGGTGCAATGCAGCATTTTCTGCAGTTCTGCCAACCAATCGCGTAGTGGGGCGTCATCAGTTCAATGTAGCCAACTGTGCGACCACAGATAACGCACATTTTCCATAGATGATTTCACAGACGACAACAAATGTACGTATGTAAAATGGCATTAAGGGATAAAGTGGGTATTAACTTCCTACAATTCCTTTTGTCGGATCTTAAGGGAATATCTTACGCTTACAATGGCGGTAGTCATAAAAATGTACAAGGTACAAATCTCAAAGGAACATTAAAAGAGCCACGAGACTTATAGGACATAAATCTGCTGTAATAAAGAACGAGTCTCAATCTCACAACATATATAAAATATTCATGAAGTTACTGCGCAGCTGTGGAGATAAATATCGTTATTGGAAAATATGTACTGAAACAATGTTGTAAGTATATGAAATTCCTTCAGAATAAACTTATAGTTCTCACTTCCGTAACTTTGGTTTTAGAAGTTTAGTAAGTAATTTTCCAACACTTCGATGGCCTGTTTTCTTTATTCAATTATCTTTCAAGGGCGCTTAAATTATTAGTAACCAGGCCTTCAGCTTTTCTTATTTCCCGCGCAGTTATTCAACTCCGTCAGAGTGATAGTTTTACAAATATTTATTCTTATAATTTGTGAACTCTCAAAGATATCGAATTGAACATTTCTAAAATATAATATTATTCCTGTTGGGTTAATGTTCTTGAGTATTTTTTATCAAGAATTTATATTGATCCATTTTGCATTACACATACAATTATATAAATTCTTAAATACTAATAAAAGATCGTTCAATTAACATCATACCTATGTCCATATACTTTGATACATTTCTAACAGTCATATCTTTTAATTTAATTTCTTAGTAAGGTTAATTAAAATAAAATACCTCCAAATGGTTTAAAGTTTGTAACACAAAAGGTTATAAATGATTCCCTATTCTACATAACCATTATTTTGTAACCTACGTAAGGTAACAAAAATAGGCCTAATCTTTGATCATTTGTGATTAATGTTCCGACGTATTTCTAACACGGTTTATATACCTATCTTAACTTAACGCCAAGCATTATTCGGATTAGATATGATCTAAGAAAATTTACGTTACAAAAATCCTTTTGAAAATTGAAAAAAAATAATTTATATCACATTTTATTAATTTCTTTATAATGGGTAGCTGACATGCTAATAATTTATAGGAATATAAGCTATTTATAAAAGTCGATTAATTTCATCTTTTATACAGAATTAAACCCGATTATACAGAAGCGACCTTGAATATTTGTTTTTCCCGTTTTTCGTTTTATACTCAACATTTATTTCATTTCTGGTAATTTATTTAATAGTCAAAAAAATATTTTTCCTAGTAATCCCATATTTAAGAACAGGTAGTTATTTCGGCAAATTATAAATTAGTCAAAACTTGCAAGCTGAAACAGTCGTATGAACTAATTCCTTTAAACTTGGGACTTATTTTTCCAGTTCCGATGACATGAAACTTTGCATAAAAATAATTTTTTAAACTAATAATTTTAATAGCAAGATATAATCGCTACTAAATAATGCTGTGATCATAATGATATCTCCTTTGTTTTTTTATACAAATATCCCATCTGATGGTAAGTGGAAAACATCGCCTATGAAATAAGCCTCAGATGGCTGTAGTTACACCATTAACTATGCCGAAATAAGCATGGTAACAGTACTTCCCCGGACGAGCTCTGTCACAACAATTGTACTACTTTTTATAACAACTTTTCCTATTTCAGAGCATCCACATAAAATAACTTTTTTGAAAATAAATTATTAATTTATTTACTGATCCACGAAAATAAATAAACGGGCAACTAACAAATGCCGCCATGAAATCTCATTATTTATTATTTGTACAGTATAAAAACACAATGAAGACGAAGTTATGAAAGCCGACTGCAATAACATACAAAGAAAACAAGATTCATCGGAGAGGATTTTTTCCTGTAATGTATCCGTTTTATCAGCGTTCAGAATTTTCTCGCAGCCAAAGATGATAAAATAAACAAACCCAACGAAAATAAGGCGCTTTTTCAAAGTAAAGCCGGAGTAAAGAATAACACGGCTTCAGTTCTCCATTGATACACACAACCATCACACAAAATTATACCCTTAAGTGTACTGATGCATTACAGCCATAATTTAAAGTTCGTTTTTAAATTATTAATTTTACAATATCAAATTCAAATTCAAATTCAAAATCGTTTATTTCAAGTAGGCTTATTACAAGCACTTTTGAAACGTCAAATTGGACTATTTGTAGTGACTCTACCACCGGCTCGGAAGGCAGGCCTTGTTGAGAAGAGCCGGCAAGAAACTCAACAGTTGCTCTTTTTATAATATTATCAATTTTACAATATTAAGTGTGTTGTTACATAAAGTTATTTATTTTACTTCCTGTGTGAAGTTGAAAGCCTATCCAATTGCCTTTGAACATCTTTGTCATTTAAAAATTCATCGATAGTATAATAACCCTGACTCAGTAAGTGAGTTTTAATACATTGTTTAAACTTATGCAATGGCAGATCTAAAACTGAAACTGGTCACTACCAGCTCTCCTGCTTTTTCAATGTTGGTTGACAGGCTTACTGCTTACATTCAGCTATCAGATAACAATAATAATTACCGAGGCCGAGGCATAGGAGTTCATCCCTACCAAATTCCCAGTTCTAGGATAAGAATTTTTACTGAGAACTACTTGCTCAATAAAAGGAAAATCTCACAGCCTAAAGCTTTCACTGTTTGATTACCTAATCTTGGTAGGACATACATATTTATATAAAAGAAAGTAGAATATTTTCTTATATAGATTATTGATCATCAAGGAAAGGGTACCTTCTAATACCTATATGAAAAAAAGCTCACAGGCGGACATTACAAAAGTTGTATTAAAACCACTCTCGTGAATCATTCCATTCCAATACCACATGAAAATCCGCTATAAATAGATGCTACTATATTAGCAACGGTGTGAATTTTAGTTATTTAAGTTGCGTAATTACATCCCGCTTTAAATAGGAAATTCAGTTAATAATATTATACAAATATTTCAAGCGTGCTGCGTTAAACATGAAGCAATTCAATTGTATTCGGAATAGCATAAAGATACTGTGTCTCTATTTAACATAGTTCAACAGATTTACTGTAATATAACTATCTGTTCTTATAAGGTTAATAATGGTAAAGACTTTAAAAGCGCCATTCCTGAACCTATCTGTCGAATTTTTGAGAATGAAATTCCTCTTTGCGTTTAAAACGTATTTTTTGTGTATTAACTCAGGTAGGTATTTATCTATTTTCATGTTTTACGGCGTATTTATATTAAAATTTTGTATTTTGGTATTTTTATTACCTAGTAAATCAATTCTCTTTCTTCACTTCACTCTTAATGAAGAGGAAGTCGTTACACCATCGTTTGTCTCTATATATACTTTTATTTTCTGTAATAACCTGTTTCTTGATGTAATAAAGAGTTTATTTAATACTAGCGACCCACCCGGCTTCGCACGCGTGCAATTCTAGTACTGAAGTATATTAAGGAAGGCACACCCTGCGCGATCTTGAAACGCTCGCTATGTCCCTGCATTTTGAACCTTTCATATCTGGGGAAATATTTACTTAAATTTCATACTGTAAAGGGCAATAGTGATCTATATTAAACGCACAAAGTATTTAAGATACTAAATTGGATAAGGATTAATATAGAATTGCTGAAATCACTTCGTAAATAGGCCATTACTTTTGGTGGAAAATAAAAGATAAAAATGGTTATTTTGGGTTATCCCTAAGAGATAGAGATATACCATCGCGGACTTTTTTGTTGACCTTTTTAAGTTATGCAATACTGTAGAACATCTTGATATATCTCTTAGGGTTTAGCCAGCGTTTGCAGTGTAAGCGCAAAAAATACGTTAATTTACGACATCACATCAGAAACCTCTAATATTATCTACTACGTTGTGCATATATTATAAACATAAACCTTTCTGTTGAACCACTCTATCTGATAAAAATGCATAAAAATCGGATGCGTAGTTTCAAAGATTTAAGCATACATGGGGACAAACATAAAAAAGCGCCATTGTTTTATACTAGGTAATGATAATGATAAAACTATCTATAGGTACGAAAAGAAGCAACAAGTGCTATGAATAGTCGATCTCACGTGCTAATAGGCTTACAAATTATTGCCAGTAACAAATTAACAACAAAACTGAGGCCATTGTGAAAATGTAAAGTGCTTTTTAAAAAGCATTTTAGCAGATCTTGACGCAGCTTCCTATGAAAGTTCGTACGATATCTTAAAATAACGACTGTCTGACAAACTCCCTAACGAAATTAACTTTAACTTAATTCCAATTACAGAATTCAGAATAATTAATCTCCAACAATTTTTTAAAAGCTAGCTCGTCTGAAGTAGGGAAAGTAATCAGAAAACTTCCATCATACCTACTTGTAATTATGCCACAGCTGCACAAGACAACGTCTAGTTGATGATTACATCAACCCTATCTTTCTAGAGATTAGTAGTTTAGTTTCTTGTACATCAGCTGCCAAAAACCTACTAGCCAGAACAGTGTCTAACTCCTCACCAACATTTCAAATGGTTTAGGTTACTAACCACTGTTGAAAAATTGCAAAAAATATATAATTATACATAATTGCCTGGTACTTACTGCTTTCTCGGTTAAATGACCTTTATTAATTTTGATTGTTTACTGTGTTTTTGTGTCTTTCAAGAAATTCTCAATAGAAGTGCTGATTGGGAAGTTGATCGGATTCTCGTCAATTTTTATAGTAATCATCAAAGAGTAATCATTACCTCAACCCTACCTAGTTTGACAATTTGCATTGCATCAGCTGTTGCTGAGTTTCATAATCATCAAAAGATGCTCTACTCGTCTACATATTTGTACCACTACTACCGAATAAAAATAATTGTGCTTTTTTGTCTTTGAATTTTTCAAATTTTTTGACAATTCTAGCATTGGTAGTAAAACAAAAAAGAATGATTTACTGTCAAGCATTTTACCAAAATTAATGAACCACAATAAATATTATTTATGTAAAAACATTATATTTTTGAACAATGAATTGAATGACTTTTGTTATTAATTTAATTATTCGGAATGTAGTAAATAACCTTGTCCTCGTACTGTAATAATTAAGTAGGCACTACAACGTACCATTAGACCGTAATGTAGCTTACAAAGCCTTTGTTTATAACCGGTAGAGCGTATTGTGTTATTATACTTCTGTAAATACTTGTGGTTCGCTTCAGGATACTAATTAAACTGGAGAAACTTATTTCCTAACTCATCTAACTTTGAGTTGTGTTTGTATAGAAAATACTCGTTTACTTATTCTAAGAAGTTGATTGTTCATTTTAGAACCTTAAAGTCAATTTCTTTAAGTAATAAATTAGTAGTAAATATTCGCCCGGCTCAAGAGAATATGGAGAAACAAAAACAGCACCACGCCACTAAAATGTGACTTGTAAGTGATTCCCATATTTTTTATTGTGCTGAAACGTGGACTGAAAGAAAGAATGAAAAAATTTGCAAACAGAAGTTAGATCCTCTAAGAAAGAAGAAAAGCATCAGACAGCGCTGTCCACGAATGCACTAGAAGTGCTGAGGTACGGAAGCAATGTCGACGGGCAATGGAGCTTGCCACCATTACTTATGTGAGGGCCACAACCGCTCTGTCCAGCGTGTGATGACGAAAAAGAAGAATTCGTCATTACGAAATGGGTCTGATCAATTCCATTTTTTCCAAAACTCAAACATAAAATATTTTATCAAAATTGATATTTCGATCTCATATTCCCATACAATATCAAACCTTATTCAAATAGGCCTAAAAGGTGACACTTGATATATTCCTGTATCTACTGCTTACATCGCTCCAAGGTAATAGCGATATTTTTTCTTTTATGGTAATGGTATGTTAAGGTAAAGAATGTAATAGCAATCTAAATTCTTCTATTTTTTAACCCCCGACGCAAAAATGACGGGGTGTTATAAGTTTGACGTGACTGTGTAAATGTGTGTTTCTGTGGTAACGTAACTCCCAAACGGATGATCAAATTTTATTGCGGTTTTTTTTGTTTGAAAGGTAGATTAGTCGAGAGTGTTCTTAGCTATGTTTGGTGGAAATCGGTTCAGGTCTTCAAGGTCATCAGGTCGTTTGTTAGGTGTTATAGAAATGTTACACGCTCAGTTTGCCTGAAAGGATGTGTGTGTCATTGAGCTGGTCTGATGATAAGGCTCAAAGGTAGGAGACGTAACCCTGGTCTACCTTTTTAGTAAACTCAATGAGTTTGGGCTCGTTCAATTTGTCTTGACTGGTTCTTTTTCATATTTCTAATTTGGGTCGGGGGTTTTCTAAATTTTTAATTTAATGTTTTTATTGGTGTAGCTAGCCTACTAGGTTTTGAAGATACCTACACTGTAGGTCGTTGGGAAAACGTTAGCTGGAGGGGCATTCCATAATTTCTAATATCAAAAGGATAACCTTTAATTCACCTCAATGAACATAATCATCGTAGGTTTGACATAAGTATTGATAAAGATAAAAATAAAAGTATTGTTGATTGTTATCAAGTAATAATTATCAGTTAGTATGTTCTGACTCTTTTAATATACAAAAGCAAATAGTCAACAAAGCAATACGGAATACCTATCGCTATATTTGGTTTGAAGTAGATCGAGGTCATCGTATCGCTCGTTTGTACTTTCGATTAATTTCTCTGTCAGGTATTGTGAATGTAGTGTTTGCTGTGACATTAAAAATAAAAATAAAATGCCTATCAGTGATTTTTACACATATATGAGTGACAACTGTTTACCTCATCATTATCAGCCTATTAACCACCCACTGCAGGGCTAGGCCTCCCTCCTTGCAGAAGAGGGGATATGAAACGTTGGCCCACCACTCTACTCCAATGCGAGTTGGCGGGTTTAGGTTGATAATGTTTTATTAATTACCGATCGCTATTAGATGTTGATGATAGAGGCCGAGACCGACGGCTTAACGTGCCCTCCGAGGCACGGGGGTGTAACACCATCACCTTCCTAACTCCGAGCTTGGAATGCATTAAATTTTTTACCTACCACTTTTCAATTACGTACGAGTACGTATATACGTAACTGAATACAACAGCTAATGAAAAATTTGGCTAATACCTAAATATAAGTAATTGATAACTATTCCCAAATCTATCAGATAAGTATACTTTTTTTGGTATTCTTGGAAGGTTGTAATACACTATTTTTCTCATGGGGTCATGGGCGAAGCCAGGGATAACTGTTAGATAAGTACTGTCTAATAAGACATACAATAAAAAAAATATTATTATAAAAACAAAAAACCCGACTGCTTAGAAGTATGTATCACTTTATCCATATAAAATTTTATGTATTTTTGGTGCTGCAGGCGGGAACAGACAATACTTTTTACTACGGGCAAAGAAAGATCTACTAAAACTACGTTTGTTCTCGCTTGCAGCACTATAAAGTATATAAAATTTTATATAGATAGAGTGATACTTGTTTTTCTCTTTTGAGTTCATTACTTCAAAGCAGTCGGGTTTTCTGCTTTTATAATAATATTTTTTTGAGACTTTTTAGTTTATGTTTAAGACGGTACACTTTTTGACATTTTTTGTTAAAACAGTAATATGAACATGATGACACTACCACAATTCTGACGGATTCAACGAATTCAACCTCATGTATCAAAATCCGTCCAGCCTTTTAGGCTGTAGCGCGTGCCAAAGAAATGGACGTACATACATACTCACATACCCACATACATATATACGCTCGAAAAACATTACCTTCCTTCTGAAGCAGTCGAGTAAAAAAGATAAATGATAAAAAAAGATCTTCAAAACTTCAAAAAAAGAATAGACGACAATCTATTTAATTTAATTTTAAGTAAAAAATTTCCATTACATTCTAAGTTGGTAATAGATTTTTACAAGTAGGCTTTCTACTAATTACGAGAAGGTACCTACCAAATTTTAATGTTAATGATATTACAATTATAATGTTTTATGTTCGGCTAATTTTGAGATACTCAGCGAAACAAGATTAACATCTTTTATAATTAAGTTACTTATTTGAGACAATCTACACTGCTGAAATATTCTTTTATACCTCCCTGTTACCGAGTAATTTTCCGCGCAGTGATTTTATTTAAAAGGATTTCTGTACGCAATGAGGATTTTCAATCCTTTTGATTAACTTTTTAATTTGATAAACATCTTACTTTGAATGTATTTTATTTTATTCAAGGGACTGCTGACACACCTGGTGGTGAGTGAGGATGCAAGCTAAGATGAAAGTAGGATGAAATATACACCCTCCGTTTTCGATACGACATCGTGCTGCTTCGACGTCTTTGCCAGCAGGGTGATATTTAGCCGAAACATCCCACCAGCCAGACTGGGACTAATTAGGTTTCTATCAGCTCAGATAAATTTCATCAAACTCAGGACCTCCGTCTAATAAATCCACCGCGCATACCGCTGCACCACGGTGGCCGGCTATACATACAATATATAGGGGTACATGTAAAAGCTGCAATTGGAATTTATACACGATATTTATGCTAACATTCGCTTTTTTGGTCATATAAATAGCACGTTCGTGACTGATAACTGTTGGTCGATACTGTTACTCATTCCCAGCGGGAACTTTGTTATTAAACAGTTTTATGAAATACATTTTGAAATACCTCTTGTGTAAATACGCATATATTACTGTTATTTTAGCGTTGAAAGAATATTTGTTTTGATATCTGGTTTTTTTTTGTATAAAACATTTGTTTGATCTTTTTAATATTTACTAACTTTTGCCTGCGACTTCGTCCGCGTGGAATTGGTTATTACGGCAGCCTAATTATTCTAAGCTTTGAATGTCATATTTATTAATATCTAATCAACTGCCTAAGAAATAGGACTTAAGCTTTCAAAATGACGACACTTTCATACAACATTTCATCCCCGCTTTAACCCCTTACAACCCTTTTTTCGCAATTAAAAGTAGCCTATGTTCTTTCTCAGGCTCTAGACTTACTGTGTACCAAATTTCATTTAAATCGGTTCAGTAGTTGTAGAGTGAAAGCAAGACAGACAGACAGACAGAGTTACTTTCGCATTTATAATATTAGTTAGGATTAGGATTAGGATTAGGATGAATGTCATATTTATTAATATCTAATCAACTACCTAAGAAATAGGTCTTAAGCTTTCAAAATGACGATACTTTCATACAACATTTCATCCCCCCTTTAACCCCTTACAACCCTTTTTTCGCTATTAAAAGTAGCCTATGTCCTTTTTCAGGCTCTAGGCTTACTGTGTACCAAATTTCATTTAAATCGGTTCAGTAGTTGTAGAGTGAAAGCAAGACAGACAGACAGACAGAGTTACTTTCGCATTTATAATATTAGTTAGGTTTAGGATTTTGACACAAATATTTTATTTTTACGAACATACTTATTTTATTCATATTTAGTTATTAAATTCCAATTTTTTTACAATAACAAACTACCTTTTAATTAAATGCGAACACCTCGTTCAAAAAATATGCATTTTAGATAACAGAATCTTTGCCCCGGGCTAATCAAAAAAGTTATTTAAGAAAATTGCAGACATAGGTACATTCCATACATTTATACATAATGTACATATGGGGCTAATACATAGTTTCTTTTTTATTAGGTTAACAAACATTTAATACACAAATAATAACGAATTAAATTCTATTTCTGCACTATATATAGGTAGATCTAACAAGAAACTTGAAAGCTGTATGCAATCTCAATATTGATTGCTATTTCCAGACGTACAAAGCGCTATATTGAACGTAGGTACAATGTATAAAGATTGCTCGTTTAGTTATTTGCTCAAATATAGAAGAGTACGCCCTTGACCCATTTTAATAAAAGTCTCAATCCACCCAGAATATCCACAATGTAGAAGGTGATGATACTTCACGGACGACTGCAGAACTGTCTGAAGTGGAACAGCTAATAGTACAACACTAATGAGTTGTTAAGCCGAGCTCAAATAACGTGTCTGTATCGTCCCGTTTTCTTATAAATATCTTAAATGTATGTGTGGTCACTCTTTCAAAGTTATAAGCTTAGAGCTTAATTCAACGCTGTGTTAGATGTCATTGATATTACACGGTCACTTACAATATTCTTAAATTATCTGTGTTAGTTCCTTTTATTAATTATCTGTGTTAGTTTCTTTATTAAATATCTGTGTTAGTTTCTTTTATTAATTATCTGTGTAAGTATAGTAGTATGAATGAATGAAATTGAAGATGTGAATGTATGTGAACGAACGTATTGTGTTCGTTCACCTCAGTGCACTGCGACCATGGATTCATTCTTATTCCTACCGCCAAAGTGGCAACATATTTTAAAAATATATAAATTAAGTCACCTCTGTTGGTTTTACTTATATCAGAAGTGGTAAAATACCCATTAAAATTGATAAAATGGGTCGCCGAAAGCGATCGAAACACTCACATCGCAATTCCGACAAACGAAGAAGACGACGTGACGATTCGACGAGTAAATCAACCGACGGTTCTGTCACGAGAGAGAGAAGTCCAAGAAGAAAAAGACGAGATCGTTCGATTTCTTACCGATCTCGTAATCAGCGCAGCTCAAGCAGGCGTTCTGCTGTTACACCGGAGTTATGCGGTGATATATCTGCGACCGGACGAGCTTGTACTGACGGCGAAAGAAGAGAAATAGTACGATCAAGAACTTCTGCGACCGGACGAGATGTACCCCAACTACCACCGGAGCAGGCGAGCGACGATGCGGCGCCTGCGTGTCATATCAGTGGCAATGCGGGTAGTCAGCTGCCAGACTGCCGAACTGGAACGACTACAGATGAGGCGCCTTTCTCTGCCACTGGTACTGCTGCTGCGGAAGCAGGACATCAAGCGCAGGAGCTACACAGTCGTACATCAGGTCAGTGTAATGTTAGTACTACACCAAACTTTTTGTTAAACTATA
This sequence comes from Mycalesis mineus, assembly GCA_034621355.1. NCBI lineage: Eukaryota > Metazoa > Arthropoda > Insecta > Lepidoptera > Nymphalidae > Mycalesis > Mycalesis mineus. Next base: position 15,501,889 of record CM067884.1, on the reverse strand, counting down.
CAGACTTTACTCAGTTCTTACAATCTTTTATAAAGCCTGGTTTTTCATCATCAATTAATACGCACGTAAACAATATGATTCCGGAATTCGATCCTTTTGTTAAAAATCATCGAATCGATTTATGGTTAGCTAAGGTAAACGAATGCGCAAAGATATATCAGTGGGACGAATCTCATATAATGCACTATGCATTACCAAAACTTGTAGGTAACGCAAAAAAATGGTACCAAGGTCAAACGTCGATTATGCGTGACTGGCAAGAATGGCAGGTACTTTTACGTAAAGCTTTCCCAACTGAGACTAACTACGGTGTAATTTTGTCAGAAATGCTCGAACGCCGATTAAAATTTGGCGAAAATTTGGATGAATACTATTACGAAAAAATTATGTTATTAAATGCGTGTGAAATTTCTGGAAAGAGGGCCGTAGATTGTATCATACATGGCATAGATGATCGAATGATTCGCGCTGGTGCGTCGTCTGGGCGGTTTACACAACCAGAAGATTTGTTAAAATTTTTAAAAGATGTTTGCAAAGAGCAAAAAGATATTTTAAAATATTCTAACTTAAATAAAACTCGCCCAGTTGTTACCTGTAACAGATGTAATGAACCTGGTCATCGTGCAGCGATGTGTCGAGCTATTAATCCCCAAAATAGTCAATTTACATTTATGACGTGTTTTAATTGTAACGATAAAGGTCATAAAGTACAACAATGTCCTAAACCAATTATCAAATGCGAAAAATGTACCCGGTTTGGTCACAAAAGTACCGACTGTCACTTGAAAAACAACACAATAAATAATGAAAAACGTGTTATGTTTGTTGATGGTAAAAATTCAACGAATATAAAATATTACAAACGAGCTTTAGTCAATAACTGTAATTTGATTCAGTGTTTTGTTGATTTGGGGAGCGATTGCACGCTTATTACTAAAGAAACTTTAGAAAAATTTGGTTTAGAGTTGTCAAAACAAAACATACCCTCAATACGGGGCGTAGCTGACGTGTTGATTCCAGTAGTGGGAAAAACTAACTTTTTATTGCGTATTGATTCTGTCGAAGCAAATATAACTGCTTACGTAGTTGAAAACCAACATTTGCATGTACCATTACTAATTGGTCAAAACTTTACTGAATTACCCAATATTGTCATTACAAAAACTGAGAAATCATTAAATATTTTTTCGCATGATTTATTACCTGAGCTCCCGAATATTGACGAAGATTATTTTAATAGCAAAAAAATCAAATTGATTGTTCTCTCAGATAAAAAAATAAATACGGTAGGCTTATTAAATTGTTATAGTTTAGACTTGAAAAATGCCGACATATATGTCCCTAGTAGTTACAGAAATATAAACAGACAGGAGTATTGTGTTCAGGAAGGTGTATATCAAATTCGTAATGGTGAATGCGAGTTGTTAATCATAAATATGACTAGTATTAAAGATCCGCAACCGCTTTATTTTGTTAAAGATTTCATTATTGCTCGTGCTTTTCCAATTGAATGTGATATTTCCTTATTAAATTATTCTGAGGAACAGTTGCGATGTCTTAACACACACACCTTAAAACCACTTGATCAGAATGAAATATTTATTAATCCAGATATATCTGCTGATAAAAAAGAAATAGTTTACAGTTTAATAAATAAATATCGTGAATGTTTTGCCCAAAATTTGTCCGAATTAGGATGTACCAATATTTCAGAATTAGATATTAAATTGACAGACGATAGTCCCGTTACTTACCGCCCTTACAGATTAAGTCATTCCGAAAAGGAAATAGTTCGTAGCATGGTGAAAGAGCTAGAAGAAAATAAAATAATTGAAGAGTCTAATTCTTCTTATGCTAGTCCGATACTTTTGGTTTCCAAAAAGACAGGCGGTTATCGACTATGCGTTGATTATAGGGCTCTTAATCGTAAGACCGTCAGGGATCTTTACCCGTTACCCCGGATAGATGACCAGATAGATCTCCTCAGCGGAAATTCATATTTCGTCAGTCTTGACATGTCTAGCGGCTATTATCAAATACCTATCAAAGAAAATTGCAAACATTTGACAGCTTTTGTGACTCCCGACGGCCTTTATCAGTTTAGACGTGCTCCATTTGGCTTGGCTAACTGTCCAGCTGTTTTTCAAAGGACTGACAACCGAATGCTTGGGAAATCACGTGAAAAGTGTGCCATAGCATATATGGATGACCTACTTATTTCTGGTAAAGATTTTGATGAGTGCTTAATAAAACTCGAACAAACTTTTACATTATTAAAAGAAGCTGGTCTCACATTAAATATTAAGAAATGTCGTTTCTTTGATACAATAATTAATTATTTAGGATTTGAAATTTCCGCTGAAGGGGTCAGACCTGGTAAAACGAAAATTGATGCAGTTATCAGTTATCCTGAACCAAAAAATGTACATGAGGTACGCCAATTTATGGGGCTTACAAGCTACTTCAGAAAATTTATTGAGCATTTTGCTACCATAGCTAGGCCGCTGACTGACCTTACTAAACAAAATAACCCTTGGAGATGGGAACAACAACAGCGTGAGGCATTTATAAAATTAAAAGTAAAATTAACTGAACGACCTATTCTTGCTATTTATAATCCTGAATATATTACGCAACTACATTGCGATGCCTCCAAAGGTGGACTAGGTGGTATCCTGTTTCAAAAAGATTCTCCTAATTCATGTTTGAAGCCTGTAGCATATTTTAGTAGAAAAACTACTATAGATGAAGAAAAACTACATGCATATGAATTAGAAACTCTCGCTGTTGTTGCCTCATTAAGTCGATTTAGAGTCTATTTATTAGGAAGGCCTTTTACCATCATCACTGATTGCAATGCCCTACGATCTACTTTTATAAAAAGAGATATAATACCGCGCGTAGCTCGCTGGTGGATAGCACTACAGGAATACGATTGCATGATTGAATATAAGCCAGGGAATGTTATGCAGCATGTGGATGCGCTCAGTAGAAACCCGCTTCCACATGCCAGTGATGATGATAAAAATGAACATTTTACTCGCATACTTCACATTTCCCAAGACGATTGGTTACTCAGTTTACAACTAGCCGATCCCAAAATATGTCATATCCGTTCTGTGCTAGAAGATGATCACTATAAAGAAATAGTAGACATAAAACAGAATTTTGTTCTAAAAAATAACCGCTTATATCGAAAAGTAGGAGATAGTCTTAAATTAGTAATTCCCAAAAATGCTAGATGGCAGATTTGTCAACGCAATCACGACGACATTGGTCATTTTTCGGTAGACAAAACATTTGAAAAAATTAAAAAAGACTTCTGGTTTTCTAAAATGAAAAAATTCGTGACCAAATACGTTAAATCATGCTTACATTGTGCGTTTGGCAAAGAGCCTGCTGGTCCTAAAGAAGGTTTCTTACATAGTATACCCAAAATGGATATTCCATTTCATACAATCCACATTGACCATTTAGGGCCTTTTGTAAAAAGTTCCCATGGTAATCAATACATTTTGTTGATAGTAGACGCTTACACTAAATTTTGTCTAATAAAACCTCTTCGTAATACAAAGTCTGGTCCCGCGATTAGAGTTCTCAAAGAAATTTGTAATATGTTTGGAAATCCTTGTAGATTGATTTCCGATCGTGGAACTTGTTTTACGTCACAAGAATTCAAACGTTTCTGCGTAGAGTTTGAAATTCAACATATTCTTAATGCAGTTTCTGCTCCCCGTGCCAATGGCCAGGTTGAGAGATATAATCGAACTGTTTTAGATAGTCTTAGAGTTTATACTGATAACATGGGTGAGAACAAATGGGATCAAAATGTAGGAAAAATTCAGTGGGGTCTTAATAACACCCTAAATAAAGGTAGGTAAAACACCTGCTGAAGCGCTTTTCTGTAAACGACCGCTTAGTAAAGGTGAAGGCATATTAGGCAACACATTGACTGAAACTAGACAGAATGATAAAAATATTGATAAAATAAGACAGGAAATCAATGAACACATAGATAAAGATCAAAGTCAACAAAAACAAAGATTTGATCAAAAAAGAAAAGAAGGTAAATTATACAAAATAGGAGATCTTGTTAAAATTTTAAAGAATACACCGTCTAATGAGGGTAAGAGTCGTAAACTTTTGCCAAAATACACAGGTCCTTTTAGAATTACCAATATTTTAGAAAATGACAGGTACGAAATTTCTAATATTCCCGGTTCAAATATTACTAGGGGAAAATATTCAAATATTTGGTCTGCTGATCGTATACAACCGTGGATCACAATCTATAGCGATCAAAGTGATACTTCAGATGATGAGACAGGTTCGATAAAAGAGTAATAGTAATTGTACACTGATTTGATAATTGTTGTAATGATTTTGTATTCATTTGGTATGTAGATGTTGTTAGGATGTAATTATTTTATTTAGATATTTTTTTAAATTAATGATTTAATAATATTTAATTTATGATTCGACGATTTATAATTGTGAAGCTTTATTGTTTTTGTATTTGTGATGATTTTGTCAAGTAATATAAAATTGATTGATATTAATATGCAATGTGAGATCCGGTGCAGATGAGTTTATTGGTAACATCTGGAAGTCGTACACGGTCACAGGGTCCTGTAGCTGGATAAGCTCTTGACCTTGTGGTGAGGGGTCCGGTGCAGATGAGTTTATTGGTAACATCTGGAAGTCGTACACGGTCACAGGGTCCTGTAGCTGGATAAGCTCTTGACCTTGTGGTGAGGGGTCCGGTGCAGATGAGTTTATTGGTAACATCTGGAAGTCGTACACGGTCACAGGGTCCTGTAGCTGGATAAGCTCTTGACCTTGTGGTGAGGGGTCCGGTGCAGATGAGTTTATTGGTAACATCTGGAAGTCGTACACGGTCACAGGGTCCTGTAGCTGGATAAGCTCTTGACCTTGTGGTGAGGGGTCCGGTGCAGATGAGTTTATTGGTAACATCTGGAAGTCGTACACGGTCACAGGGTCCTGTAGCTGGATAAGCTCTTGACCTTGTGGTGAGGGGTCCGGTGCAGATGAGTTTATTGGTAACATCTGGAAGTCGTACACGGTCACAGGGTCCTGTAGCTGGATAAGCTCTTGACCTTGTGGTGAGGGGTCCGGTGCAGATGCGATGAATGGGATTGGAAGGCGAGGGTGGCCCAGATTGGGTGAAGTTCTCGATGCAATCCAGTATGTTGGGAAGGTTTACACGATTTCAATATGTAAAATAGTGTGGTAAATTAAGAGGTAAAATGTCAACAAGTAAAATTAAAACAAAAATATATATAATTATATTAATAGATATATAAGTATGATGTAATATTATGAGAAATGAGAATAAACTTATACTGTGATTTAATGTACAAATTAAAGTGGGTACTTTGACTTTGAGAATTTCATGATGTAAAAATAAATATTGTGTTATATTTATTTGTAATACGTTTGAGGACAAACTTAATGTAGTCAGGATGGCCGAATGTTAGATGTCATTGATATTACACGGTCACTTACAATATTCTTAAATTATCTGTGTTAGTTCCTTTTATTAATTATCTGTGTTAGTTTCTTTATTAAATATCTGTGTTAGTTTCTTTTATTAATTATCTGTGTAAGTATAGTAGTATGAATGAATGAAATTGAAGATGTGAATGTATGTGAACGAACGTATTGTGTTCGTTCACCTCAGTGCACTGCGACCATGGATTCATTCTTATTCCTACCGCCAAAGTGGCAACATATTTTAAAAATATATAAATTAAGTCACCTCTGTTGGTTTTACTTATAGCTGTTAATATGCTAATATCCAAAAGGACGTGGGATTCAATATCCGCCCTGTGGACTATTGTCGTACGCATTACTAGCACAGGAATTTTGTTTAGTAGGTATAAGGGGGAATGAGAAAATAGGTCATGTTATTAAACATAGCTAATATAATATATTTGTAGTTTAGATATAAGTGTACAAGATACGTACCATCAACTATACATAATAGCGACTCAACTGTAGACCAAAACCGACCAGTGTGGGTAGTGTAAGATTTTACGATTCGTCGAACGTCGATATCGATAACGATAAACGCAAATTTTATATGACTCTGACACTCACCCATTTGAGTTTTCTCTCGATACTGCCAGGGGCGCTGCTTCAATTCGATATAAAATTTGCCTTTACGCGAATGTGAAGTTTTCGATTTGTTTTGGTGAAAGCTCACACTAGGCACTCAGCTGACGTTATTACGTAATATTAACCTAAACTGCAATTCAGTTTAGATCTACAGTCGAGTCGCTATTATAGTTGATGGTAGGTATGCAGAGAGTCGGCGGAAAGCGACTTTCTTTTATTATATGTTAAAATGTCACAATTATGAAATCAATGATAACTGAATCTCAGACCTTTCGAATTCGAGTCCTCTTTGAGGATTGAGGGTTTAAATTCAAATTTGGGGATCAACACAGATAAGAACCGATTTACCAAATGCAAAAATATTTTGGTTTATCCGTCAAGCCAGGACCTAAATCTTAATCCATAAGATCGACAAAACCCTGTTTACTTTTATGGTAAAGGTGCCAAGTGCCTCAGAATTTGTGAAATGTAACTACAAGTACGAGATTTTTCAACATTTTAACGCGTAAGCTCTAGTTACTTTATAAAACTGGACTTCAACCTTGCGCTGTTTTCGTATTGACCCTTTGTGAATTTTGTATAGCCTTGCGTGCTCTCAGCCTAATAAATATTGTATGTATTACTAAATCATTAATCTTTCTTCTTTCATTCTTTAATACCTATAGATTATTTTTTGTCAGCATTATTATATAAATCCACACTAATATTATAAAAACGAACATTAGTATGTATTGGTGGATGGATGGACTTTTACTCTTTCACGCAAAAACCACTGAATGGATTTTGATTAAACTTCGCAATAATATAGCTTACATAACAGGATAATACATATGCCACATTATATCCCGAAATTCTCACTGGGACGAGAACTGCGCGAATGAAACCATGGTCATCCTCTAATTTATTATATTTTTGTTAAACAATGTTACCAGGAGAAAACCTTTTAAATGAGAATATGAAATTCCAAATCAGCTAATCAAACGTCGCGTTGCAAAAATTACTTAGTTATTTATGTTTCTTTGACTCCAATCACAAATCTAATCAGGTATCTGCAAAACAATACCGTCGAGATGAAAATCAGTGTAGTACGTACCAAATTATGAGTGAAATACGACAAACAAAGGCAATCGAGACAAAGCAAGCGCGGCGGCGGCGATGAAACGGAACGAGTGTGACAATCTTTACCCATAACGTCAACCTATCATTCTGACACAATAAAACCATACAATATGTATATAAATAGTTATTACACAATATACGTATTTAGATTCTGAACACAAACATTTAATTCAATAATTCTTAGTAGAGAAACCGTAAAGGGAAAGAAGTAAGAAATGAATTAGACACAAGAGTAAAAACATTCCACTGCGAATTGTAATAAATAATCTGATCCTAATAAGGATAACACTTATAAAGGTATTACTTTAAACGAGCTAGAAAACTAGATTTTCATGAAATTTTGTATGTTCGGGCTTTGGGGGCAATTTATCGATCTAGCTAGGTTTCATTTTGAGAAATGTTAAAAGGCTACTTTACAATGGATGACATTGTTATGTTTTTTGTATCTATAATTATTAAAAAACAATACCGAGTAAAGCTTGATTATTATAATTATATATTATTACTACGATTTTGCTCCGGATTTATAAACAAAGGGAGCAAAACCATGAAATCTTCCGCTGGTGGATGTATACATAACAGATTTTTAATTTATTAAATTGTTCCTGTTAATTTACTTACTCGGCTTTAAATTTTCTAAATTTTTTGCTAAATTAGGCATATCGCCTGATCTCAAGTAATTTCCTAAAAGATTCAAGGTTGGCGAAACGGAAGTCAATTACAAAAATTGCTATCGTTACATTAGCGACCTATTTTTTATTCAGAATATTTTTATTTCGTCGAGTAGCAATTAACAAAAAAGCTTTCATTACTTTCTTTTTATGACTATTTTGACAACCACTCTGACGCAGTTTCTTCAATAGCTAAGTTTCTAATTTATAGGCCTGGGTTCTAATAATTCGATTTATTATTTTAAATATAATTGTATGTTCATTTGATTTAGCTGCTATAAGGGTAAATTCGTAGCACAGCAGCAACTGGCGTCGTGTCACCGTTTCTTATGTATTTCTATAAAATACAATAAAAAGGTATTTCATATTACATAGAAACCTATAATGTTCCACAGGATCCTAAGATTATACTGTCGCGGCGATATATCGCCTGCTACTGCTCTCTGTAGTCGGCTACAAACTCGTCCTTACACTCGTACTTACTTTGATATATCAAATGAGATCCAATTTCAGAACTAACGAATTGTTCAATAAAAATGAAACAACTATATAATTCTTTTAGTATATAGCATTTTCCTATAAGTAAAGAGAGAGCAGAAGGCTGATTAATCGTCATTTATATAGCGTATCATTCGAACGGGTAAACCATACAATTGACAAAAGCTCGGTTCGGTACAAAGGCCGATAGTTAACAAAGAGGTGATTTCGATCGCGATGTTTTCATTTAAACTAGATCAAGGACGCCTAACAATCACTTCTGATTTATTATTTTGTCAATAAAATTAAACAGGTAATTGTGGTGTCATTGTGTTTTTAATTTGTATCTACTTCAGGAGTTTAAATACCATCTTCAGGAGGATGATTATCATTAATAGAATATTTTGTAACTCACTACAGGACCCTTTCTCTCCTATAGGAGAAGGAGATTTAAAGCTTAGATATCACTGCGCTGCTCTCACGAAAGTTGGTGGCTATAGGGTTATCATATTTGTCTCTGAGCTTATGCTAATGAAGATCGTGATCAATAGCTTAACTTGCTCTCCAATATATGCGTGGATAAATGTGGAGATAGAGAAAATGGAGTATGTTTTATTTTATGTTTCAAAATGATAATCAAAGGAACAAGTAGTCGGCCCGCATGATACATATTAATGGGAAAACCTTAGACTATTGTAGAGAAACAACTGGAACTTTATTTGGAACAATGTTATGATGTGTTTGTTACTTTAGTCTGGGGTTCAGCAATGCTGTTTTGCAACTGAAATAAGTATAGCGATCATACTTATATTTCCCCAGACTAGCTCAGGATCTTATCCTTCCTCGTTGAAGATACAAAGGACATATTATGTATTGCCAAATGTATACATACATAACAACATGCCTCGTAACCATAGGGTTAATCAGAGACAAAATCTTTCCACTTTCTGCGGTCATACCAAAATGTATCATAATAACAGTAATATGAAATAAATATAGTAGTATTTTTAGTACATATTTTACAATACATCGGTGAGACAGTGCCTTGCAAAATAACGGAAGGGACTTGAGCGTAGGATATGTCATGAGTGGGGTTGGATATGGTTCCGTTCTTTTGACAACATGACGTCACAACTGTTAGATACCATTAGAAGACTATAGTTTTATGATGTTTTTCTATAAAACCTTTCATTTTTAACGATCATATTAGTTTTACTCAAATCTCTGTCCGAAATATAACAAAATAGATGTTTATTTTCTATCATTTATTTATTTAAATTTTTTTTTTAATTTTCAACAATGCTTATAAAACATTGATAAAAAACAAAAATTTATAAAAAAAATTCAATCCGCCTGCTGGCCCGGGGGTCCAAGCAACCGGTGGTCAGGGCTCCAGAGTGAGGAACCTCCTCACAATACGCGCCGTTTCAAGAATAACCGCCCTCTATATCCGACTCTTGATACAACAACTAAGCGAAAGCTTTTTAAGATGTTAGTCAAAGCTTTTCGCTATAAAACTTTGACTGAAACGACTATAGGAACAATCATTGAATCAACATTCCACATGGCGGTAATCTCATGAGCAAGGTCCAAGTAACAAAATAGATAATTATTGTTTCTTTATGCCAAGTCCAAACAGGAACAATGTAATAATTAATTTCCCTTAAGCAAAGTAAAGAATGAAATTACGGAGTTAACGCCGTCAGGAAACTGTGGTATTATGTTAAAACACATTAACCTATTTCTTTTTAAAATTTAGACTCGCGTTATAATGAAAGATAAGTATAGCATTATTATATTCTATTCAATACTTTATTCCTGTTAACAGGAATGAGCTTACTGAGTAGTGGTATTGATATAGACAAGTTATTTGTAGAAGAACCCTCAAATTATATTAAAAATTTATAATTTGTAATATAACTTATTTTATATACAGATTTAATATTATCTTTTTTGACTACATCTGAATCATAAAAATGGCCATACAACCGAAATAAAATACGGGCTTGTCAAATAAGGCATAAAAACCGCAACGAGAGAAAAACTTTAAATGCGGGAAACGGATGAGCCTCTGCGCCCTGCGAGTGTGCTTCATATTCATCCTTTCTTCTAAGACAGTAAATTTAATTTGTTTGAGTGTATTGTCAGCAGATGTACCAGAAAATTAATAAACCGAAGGCGCACATAACCTGAGCAATCACATCCATTTGATAAGATACCTAAACAAATCAATACTAATGTAGATTAGAAGAACAATTCTGCTATTGGTGGGTTCGTGACAAGTCAAATCATATTCAAATAATTAAATAGGCATCGTCATAAAGATGATTAGTTAGAACTTATGTACAATTTTAAAAAGTGCAGTCGTTTATCTTTTTAACCGACGAAAACAAAACGGAGGAGGTTCTAAATTCGACACGTATATATTTTTTTTTTATATGTATGACCACGCATAACTTTTTACTGTGTTGTCCGATTTTGATAATATTTTTTTTATTAGAAAGGGCATACATCCAAGGTGGTCCCATTGTCATCATGTTAGGATCTGATGATGATATCCTGGGGAAATTGAAGGAACTCTTCAAATTTTGGAGGCACGCTTACAGCGATTTCGGTTTTTGTCTCCTTTTTTGTCAGCTTTTTGGCTACTAGTGCCGTATAATATATTATGACTGAATAGTACGAGTACATTACGTGATAAATCACAAAAAAGTAAGAAATAAACATTTTTAACAAAAAAAAAGAACCCATTCAAAACGCACTAAAAAGCAAAAAATAACTGTGTCATTTAGTTGCTTTAATTTACTTAAGCATATCTAGAAGTCGGTGCCAGCCAAGGTTTCTACTTTAAGGACGTAATCTACAACCTACAAACTGTTTTACTACGTTAAATAAATGTTCCTTAAACTTGGCTGGCACCGACTTCATAGATATGTAAATTAAAGTAACTAAATGACACAGTTATTTTTTACTTTTTAGTGCATTTTGAGTCGGTTTTTTGTTAAAAATGTTTTTAAGTGGGAAAACACTCAAGTTAAATCAAATTCTAAAGTCCTCATACTCTTAAAAAAATGCGACCCAACCCGCATTAAAGCTGCCTGATAGGTCCGCACTATATACCCCTGTTCTATATAGGCTAGCCCTGTATTAGGCCGTTGATAGATTGATATTACACACATCGCTATATAGCCCCAAAGTAAAAGTACTCGTAAGTAGCTGGTGTTACGGGAGCTATGATACCTGATGAATATTTTTATATATATAATACATAAATACTTATAATATATAGATAAACACCCAGACACTGGAAAACATCCATGCTCATCACACAAACATTTTCCAGATATGGGAATCGAACCCACAGCCTAGGACGCAGAAGCAGGGTCACTACCCACTGCGCCACTCGGCCGTCAAAAAATAAAATATTGACGAACACTGTTAAACATTCCCAATTTAAAATTGCGGGTCATCATTTAGTTTTACGCGTGTTGTTTTTATTTAGGGTACAAAACAAGCCACATTAAAGCCGTAATGAAAGCGATTGTTTTAGTAGCCTATGCCATTTATATTTAAAAAATACTCAGAAAGTGTAATAAAAGAGTATGAAAGTAATCACGTGAAACAACAAAATCCTCCAAATATAAAACCCACGTGCCAACGGTCGTTATGTTTAATTTACATCTAAAGTGGGGTAATTTGGGTCAATGTGTACAAAACACTAATGTTTGCTCCGCGTCGAGATATTTGCTGGCTCAGGGTTGTTATCCTAGGTATACAATTTTAGACGTTGATAAATACTTGATTTAAAATTAATTAATTTTATGAAGGGATAATACCATAAAGGTAAAGTTTACATTTTCGATGTTTGAAAGTTTAGAAGTTTATTGCAAGATCACGCTGCTGTTGATTGAATTTAGATGAAAGGAACACAGATAGTTTTGAGTCTGACGTAACATTTATTTATTTATTTATGAGATACGCCAACAATGGCAGCATTATACATCGATCGAAAAAAAATTGAGCATAAAATCTAGTGCTGGTACTGACATTTTTTACAGGCTTATTCAACATTTTCATTTCTTCAACATTGGAATATACCTCAATACAATTTTATCGCTCTGTTTATCTCTTAAAATAATATATTTTATATAGAGGACGAATGTAGGAAAAGAACAAATTGAAAAAATACATACATGAATTTAGCTAAATTACTTATCATTATAATAGAAAAACGCCGATATCTTTGGATGGATCGATCGTCATCGTATATGGCCAAACAACCATCTTGACCTCGTCAGCTTTCTAGAAAAACCCATATATTTGGGTGATACTATGCCACAAACCACAAGAGACACACAAATACACGTAAACATGCGTAAAATTTTACCATCCATTTTTTTAACGTCGAGGGCTTAAAAACAGGTGTAATATTAATTAAAGAATTACAACTATTACAAAAATTTACAAAATTAATAAAAGGCTTTTACGTAATTTGGCGTGGTTCGAATGTTATGTGTCCCCTGAGTGGCTGCCCGCGACTGCCCCCTAGTATACCCCTACCTACCTACCCCTACCTACCCCTGGCACGCGTCAGACAACCGTTATCGCATGTTGCATTATTCATTTAATACGAAATCCATAATACTGCCGCCTCGTTGATCCAATGAGCAGCCTGCGTGGCTTCGAAACACAGAATCCTAGGATCGAGTTTTGAAATATTTAATCAATCAATCAATCAATTATTTATTTGCTGATACAGTGTAAGTACATAGAAGAAGGTGTCAAAAATATATTAAGTCTAACCATATCACGCTAATTTGGCATGCAAAAATCATATTAAAACATATGATTTAAAAGAAAAACACAAAAACAACAAAGCAATACAATTTGCAAGTCAAAGTACATTAAAAAACAACAAAGTGATACAATTTACAAATTAAAATATGACGGCGCCTGCGTCATCGTACACGACTAGAAAGAAGTCTGTGAACTGCACGTGCACCAGCTACGCTCTCTTGCGGCTGCGCATCGTTTGATACCCCCACTCACCCCACTACTTGAGTCATTCTAAGTTGTATAAAAGTAGCGCGTCTACAATTGGTTGGCAGTCTAGGCTCTGGCGTGGCGCGGTGCAGACCTTGTACTTTGCTTATCGCTTAACCTAGACAACTCTGATAATTAATTTGTGCAAACGAATTAATTATTACTCTCAGCTTGAGTTATAATTACTTGGAATACAAAGGCCTAGTTTATTCACAATGTCCTACCCTCTTTCGACAAATTTGGCTGGGCAAAGAGAATAACTTGAACAGAGGAGGTGAGTGTTGACGCGCGTCACTAAGGGTACCCTTAAACCTACACCCGTGTCACAAGTCTCGGGCTCTGTTCGAAGTTATTCTCTCAGCCACGTTCGGAGTTACTTTCTCAGTGTCTCTCAAATTCGAATATGATTCCAGTCTTTGTACCTGCGTCAAAAGATGTCGCCGCCATCCTACAAATACAATAAAAAAAACAACAACAAAGCAAAGTTTGTCTTGTCAAAAAGGATTTTTAAGTCCAAACTGCATTAAAATCAACAAAGCACTACAATTTCATTTAGCTTTACTTTCCTCCAAGAAATTATTAATAAAATTTCCCAGCCTGGAGTTGGGAAGTTGATTACACATCCTTTGCCGCGGCCGGCTTGCCCCTGGTCAGTGACATCTGATATTGATCGTTACAAGAGATGATATCGTAAGTAATGATTCGCATTGGAGCAGATTAGTTTGAGCTTCATATCACCTCAAGATAAAAGGCCTGTCTCTGTAGTGGCCCGTTAGTATGGGCTGATGTTGATGACAATACAGGCACTCGCAATTAACAAAAGGTACAATCTTCTTTTATCCACCGGGATCTTCAATCTGAATTTCAGCATCAGATGCAACAAGTATTCATAATATCAACTCATCGAGAAGTTCAAATGAAGCAGCGTTTTGCTTTGGACGAGATGAAAACGAGTTCTCGTTGTTAGATCGGACCTTTGTTTTCAAGAAAGGAAGCCAGGTTTTTAATATCGCTCGCATTATTTTTCAAAAGAAAATTATTTTCATGATTGTTTAAAAAGAAATGAGAGTAGGTATACATATTTGGTTTATATCGTGTGTATTCCTATGTAACAAATATTTGTATCGCCCACAACAGGAGAACTGGATCATAGGGGTAGTTTGGCTCCAATGCGGGTTTAGTATGAAAATATTTAACTCTGTAACGATCACTATCAGACGTTGATGATAATAATCGAAGACTTTTTTTTTAATGACTACAAGTGGACCCTTGACTGCTATCACACCTGATGTTAAGTGATGATGCAATCTAAGATGGAAGCGGGCAAACTTGTTAGGAGTAAGATGAAAATCCACACTCCAATCGGTTTCTACAAGACATCGTACCGGAACGCTAAATCGCTTGGCGGTATGTCTTTGTCGGTAGGGTGGTAACTAGCCACGGCAAAAACCTCCCACCAGCCAGACCAAGACAAATTAAGAAAAATCTCAATCTGCCCCGCTGGGAATCGAACCCAGGACCTCCGCCTTATAAATCCACCACGCATACCACTGCGCCACGGACGTCCTCAAAAAATATGGATGTCAACATATGGAGATTAGTATCGCTACTACAATTAAGTAAGTTAACTTTGATATTTTATAGCCTGATACTACTTGAACTTAGGACCTCATAACCCCAAGCCTTACACACTAAAAAGGTGGTCATGTAAATAATTAACTGATTTCAATCGATGTTTTTGTACCTTCACATACTAGTATTCATCTCTAACACCTCGTGGCTGTGACATAAAGGCTGGTCGTCAAAGTAAAATTCAGATAATAGGTGCAGATATCATTATGATTCAACGTAAGATACTGTCCGGTGAGGCTGATGACTTACATTTCAATAGATTAATTAAGCACCGCTAGACAATTCATAGCGGAGTTAAGATAAGGGCAAGGCTGTAAACGGTGTACGACGTTATCTTGATTTACAGTTTGAACCGCAAGCGACTTCAAGGCGCCCGCACCTCGAGTTTATTAAAATTAACGCCCCGCACTGCAACGTTGCCTGGAGTTTTACTGTGTTTTCATATATAAATAATTTATAAAATAGTACTAATTGTATATCTTATCCAGCTAAGGCGGGCTAGAATAACCCCTTCTTCTTCTAGACAGGATGTGGAGCTTATATCCACCATGTTGCGTGTTAGCGGACTCACACATATCAGTTCCATTATCTTTGGAATATATGAGTACGTAATAATTGCAAAATGAATCCACTTTGCAACTATCCTAGACTCCAACTTGGTGACATGGGAAAATATAATTATTATCGACATCAATATCAGTATATTCTTCATCAACTAGAATCTATAGCGTATTTGTATAACAAAATGCCAATAAAATAATTCGATGACGCCAGTTTAGATATATGAGATTTAAATAACTACATATTATAATATAAAGTCCCTCCGCTGTCTGTCTCTTTGTTCGAAATAAACTCGAAGAATGAACGGTCTGTCCTGCGATTTTCAAAATAGGTACAATGGCACCAATAGGTGCAATGCTTCCAGAGGAAGATTTCAGTACATAATTTGTCAAGGTTTCGTATAAGTTGGCTGAAATATGACGATAATGGAGACCACGTACTACTAAGCGCAGACGCCCTCCAGCCCGACGGTCCGACGACCTTAAAAAGGTAGTGGGAAGTGGCTGGATGAGGAAGGCAGAGGATCGTGTGTGGTGGCAAGGAAGGCCTATGTCCAGCAGTGGACGGATACAGGCTGATGATGATGATATGATGATGACGATAATTGTTGGAAAAGTCGGAAAATTTTAAGCCACTTGAAAACTTTCATCGAAAACGCTGCTAACAAAACAATGCATGGAAGAATTATTCAACTTTATCAGGAATACAAAGAACTATACAACTACAAACATCTTTCTTGTAAGGATAGCTTGTTAGACCCAGCATTGGTCACGTACAATTTTTTTATGTTCTTGGAAGGTTTTATACACTATTTTTATCGCGGGCAAAGTCACGGGCATATGCTAGTATAAAATGTAATGCTGAAACTCCGTGGACATTAACAAAAGAAAACTTATATCCGGAAGGCTCGGTCTGCGCAATACCCACACGGTTGACGCTAATACGATTACGTAAGCCCTAAAGACTCGACAACGACTAGAAGCGAGAATAGAAATTTAAAGCTAATATTTATTATAGACTATAGACGCCGACACTGAACAGTTTGTTTGAACATATGATACCTACGTAATAATATAGAATACGTGGTCTTGCTCCGAGCGATCTGATTTACATTTAAAGTATGTTTGGCTATAATATCAAAATTTTTCATTTATATGAATTTTCGCTAAACAGTACATGATAAACATCCTTTTATATTGTCTCTACCTATGAAAGGGATCTTTGTGGCCAACCCCAAAAATGTATTTTCTTGTACATCGATGTTTCTAAAGATAAATTATCTGAAATATTTGTTACCGCCCATGGTAACAAGTTTGTATAACCGCCAGGAAATAGGTAAAATAGTTTCAGGTTTTTGAACAAGTTTTATATGGATCAATTATAATGTATGTAAAGTATATGACTATGCTTGAAAACATTAAAAATAATCTGCACGCAAAGCAGAATCACAAGAGTCCCGACATCAATCTATGAAGACGTGAAAGAGCAACTTCAAGGAAAAAGACACGATGTACTTATCGGTCGAGATTGAATATCAACCAAAATCGGTTTACAAAGAATCTGTTCTTTAATAAGATTTATTTTTAGGCCAAGAAAAAAAGCTTCTAATTGTTATTAGTGCACACACAGTTGTAAAGAAAGTGATGATGGATATATTTGATCGTTAAATGAATATCTCATAAGATTTTTGAAAATATAAAAGTGCTCGCCTCTTATAAAAAAAGGAATTCAAAGATTTAAAATTCAAACTGTCGAATTTCGTTACAGAATAGAGGTACAGTAGTGAGTACCTATTGAAGATTAATATTTTTTGCTATGATTTAATCATCCTAATTACATTATAAACGAAAGTTTGCCTGTTGCTTTTTACCCGTCTGCGTCAGAAAGAGGGTTATGTTTTTCGAGCGCATGTATGTATGTATGTATGTATGTATAGTTGTATACCCATTTCTTCGGCACGCGCTACAGCCTAAATGGCTGAACGGATTTTGACATGTGAGGTGTTGTTGAATTTTTCAAAATTGTGAGAGTGACATAGGCTATATAAATTTTCAAAATGGCGGCTACAAATTGGGTAAAAAGGGGGAATGTGTTGTGTTTTTCTCTTATCTTAGCAATATGGGCACCAATTGAAAAGTCGTAAAAAGATCATTTCAAAATTATAAATATCATATCATGTTCATAATACTGTTTTAACAGAAAATGGCAAAAAGTGTACCAAGTGTACCGTCTCATTTCTATACCATAAACTAAAACTAAAACATCTCAAATAAAATTATTATTATAAGAACAAGCCGACGGGGGCAAAATACTTTAACCTGCGGGGAAAGAAAGACCTACTAAAACTACGTTTGTCCCCGCCTGCAGATAATAAAGAATTATTTTAAAAACAACGCAAATCAATAACTGGTATTGGTAAGTTCAATCTACTTTAAGAGAATAATCACGTAGCTTTCTTAAATGGAAAAATAAACTCGTATCAAGGTGTTGCTTTGTCTAGTATTAAGTATGTATGTTAATAAATATGTACATTAATTTTAATTCAGATTTGAAAAGAAGTCAAGCCTACTACTACTATAAGGAAATATTATAAATAATACTACGAAAAAAGGGGAAGAATATGTAACTCTTTACTTTATTTTAATTTTCGCTAATTTTTTTTTAGGTTATTGTTTGAAATGTCGCTGGAAGCTGATTCAGCGGCACAGTGCTGTTTGGAAGTATATAAAAAGAACAAAGAGCTGGAGTGGGCATCCATCGGTTATAAATAAAAGATCGGAAGTAAAACTGATCTGGTGCTACTTCTGATACTATCACACGAAATAAACCTGCGGGGAAAGAAAGACCTACTAAAACTACGTTTGTCCCCGCCTGCAGATAATAAAGAATTATTAAAAAAAAAACGCAAATCAATAACTGGTATTGGTAAGTTCTATAAAATCTCAAGAATTAAATTAGATTGCGTCTTATTTAAACACACATAATTTACGCTAGTAATATATTATTCCAGCTTTTGCACATGTTTGAAGATTCTTCGGTTATCCTCATACATTTAAGAAATAAAAAGACATTATTTCTAAAACATTCTACAACCATGAAATTCCGACCAATCACTAGGTGGGATTTTCATGAATTATAATTTCATTATTTATTATTGTACAGCTGCAGACATAGTATTATAAAGACCTCCAATTCTCCACCCTAAAATATTTTTAACGGTGTCATGTAAAAATAAAAACAAATACGTTTTATAAGTATACTATGTACTACTGATCCTTGCTACGTTCCAAAACAACCATGATCCAAACTCTATGATTGCCTACTAATACTTATCTATGGTATATAAGAACTCCCATACAATTGTAACTTTTAAAAATAAATCAAAGCTTTCGCTATTAGCATAGATTAAAGACTACTAGATGGAGTCATAACGCGGCTGTAAGTTCAAGAGCGTGACAGACTTATTTAATTCGGCCTTTATTAGAAAGTGATACAAGATTATTTTTTGTCCCTTTCAGCGTGTTCGTTTTTATTATTTGTCAAGAGTGGAATTTGTGACAGACAAGGGACATATTATCTGAGCAATTATTAGCTTTTTATTAAATTTGCTGATAAATAATATAACTTTGCGGTTACTATATTAATTTAAACGTTATCGTGCTATGGTGGGTTGTAATATTTTCGGCTGCAACAGTCGCAGCGAACAGAAAATCGAAGGAATTACGTTTCATACGTAAGTAGGCATAAACTTCATTGATTGATGATTTAAAGCTTAGATATGTTATTTATTAGCAAATTTCATGCATTATGCGTTTACTAAACTATATTATATAAAGTAATATTTCGTATTTTACGATATTTTAAAACATAACGTTTTATGATGTACTTTAAATGTTGACATGTCATGTCAATAAGGCTGATTTGCTGTCTCACGAGTGGACACGCTATGGGCTCTATCTAGTAGTCTTTAATCTATGGCTATTAGCTTCATAAAATAAAAGAATATTATAAAATATGTATTATATAACAAAGCACACATACTCAATGTAGGTTTCCTTTACAGAATCCGAATTTATATTATATCACATCGTAATGATTGATGATTGGTAAATAGGTTATTATGTTTTGCCTACATTCAAACGTTTAATATCATTTGGTATTTTCTAATAAATCTATCTCGACATCAATCAAAGGCGACAGGTATTGTTATAGCCCCAATTCTCGTAGCTTTTCTAAATTCTAGAGGATCTTCTTTAAAACTTATAATTACTTGAAAACATGATACGCAGGAAGATTAAACTGTTTTTTATACACTTTATATATTCACATATCAGTCATTTTTGTATGAGTTCAGTTAAGTCAATAATTTATAAACACATAAAAGTTTCGACGACCTCCGTGGCGCAGTGGTATGCGCGGTGGATTTATAAGACGGAGGTCCTAGGTTCAATTCTCGGCGGGGCAGATTGAGATTTTTCTTAATTTATCTTGGTCTGGCTGGTGGGAGGCTTTCGCCGTGGCTAGTTACCACCCTACCGACAAAGACGTATCACCAAGCGATTTAGCGTTCCGGTACGATGACGTGTAAAAACCGAAAGGAGTGTGGATTTTCGTCCCACTCCTAACAAGTTAGCCCGCTACCATCTTAGACTGCATCATTACTTAACATGAGATGTGATAGTCAAGGGTCAACTTGTAGTCGATAAAAAAAAGTTTATTCATTTATGAAATATTTTTTGAATAAATTTGATGGTAGTCTTTGCTAGTCTTCCTTTTAAGTATAGTTATTGAAAAAATACTATTAAACTCTCTCGTTTGTACAAAGGTCCTCGGCTGGTTTATGAAATACTGGATGTCTTTTTGTTGTAAAATATTTTCAGTAGCCACACGGAGTTAGGAACTTGGTGCTACACCAGCGTGCCCGCGAAGCAATTTATGTTGTCAGTCCCCGTCATTAAGATTAACTTCCAATAGTGATCATTCTAGTCTTAACAACTAACACTAGCCCATCAAACCGCGTTGGAGCAGCGTGGTGGATTCAAGATTCAAATCCCCACACCCAGAGACGGCCTGTGCTCTATGAGCTATTAAAATAATAAGCTTTTTATTACTTAAATCAACCTTAACCAAGACTTCTTAAAGTAAATTTCTTAACGCTTTTGTTTAATTACATCTTATCATGTTGGGACGCAAAATAAAGAGTACCTACTCGAATAAAAGAGTTTATCTTAAACGCGTTTTAATTTAATTATTTAATTAAGATCTTTATCTTAACTACTGTAACTCCAAAAAACTTATTTCTAAAGTTCAATCTACTTTAAGAGAATAATCACGTAGCTATCTTAAATGGAGAAAGAAAGTCGTATTAAGGTGATGCTTTGTCTAGTATTAAGTATGTATGTTAATAAATATGTACATTAATTTTAATTCAGATTTGAGAAGAAGTCAAGCCTACTATAAGGAAATACTATAAAGAATACTACGAAAAAAGGGGAAGAATATGTAACTCTACTTTATTTTTAATTTTCGCTAATTTTTTTTTAGGTTATTGTTTGAAATGTCGCTGGAAGCTGATTGAGCAGCACAGTGCTGTTTGGAAATATATAAAAAGAACAAAGAGCTGGAGTGGACATCCATCGGTTATAAATAAAAGATCGGAAGTAAAACTGATCTGGTGCTACTTCTGATACTATCACACGAAATAAAGAAATTTAATCTATACAAATTATTTTAAGATTTCTATTTCTACCCTTTCCAAAGTACGCTCAAAGGTCTTAGTGAGTTATATAGGCAGTTAAACAAATGACATGCCTAGGAAACAATTGTTGTAAAATGCAAAATTTAAAACTTTATATTAAACTGAGCCTCTTCAAAAATAACAAAGCCTAGATTTCATTTACACCGAACCAAACGTAACTAGTCCATTCTCAGTTCACAAGAAAAACGAGAAAATGTTGCAAACTTACGTAAAATGAAAATTTAATTTAAGAGTGGCAGAACTACTCTGAAGTACTTTTTTACATATTTTAATTCAAATAAACGGACGGTGTGTCTTTTTAATTTTACATAAGTTTTAAACATTTCTATCTCAGGAGATTATCTTTTAGTACAATATACTATAACTCAAGGTTCACTGTAGGCGTTACCTTGCGGTATTTCATAAAAAGCTTTATGTAAAGGAAAACCAAAAAAATCCTTGTCTTGTCTTCTAAGAAATTACTTCGATTAGATGTTTTCTGACATAAGTGGAAACAAATTTTTGGGTTTTATATGACCCCACCTGCATTGGAGTAACGTAGTAGGTTGAAGCTCTGTATCTCTCCTGAATAGACAGATGTTAAGAAGGGAGGTCTGACACTATAGTAGGCTGTTAAAATAGGCTGATAACGAAGAAGAATAAGAAGAGTTATACATACCTACCGAAGAAGTAGCGTAACTTTTGATTTGCTTAACATAAATTGACCTTATAAAAAGGCTCAGAGCGAGCTATGTTCAGAGCATGTCTGCGAGATCGAATCAGACATCAAGAGATTAACCAACATACTATCATAGTTCAACAAGTCGCAAACCTGAAGTGGCAATGATCGGGGCACATAGCTAGAAGAGACGATGGATGTTTGTTTCACAAGATGCTGGAATGATGACATCAGAATGCGCAGGTTTTGTTGACCCGCACTGATGGAGACTGATGGCATCAAGCGGGTTACAGGGAGGTGCTGGTTGCAGGCAGCTTAGGATTGCAGTGTTTGGAAGTTCCTACAAGAGGCCTATGTCCATCAGTGGGCTTCCTTCTGTTGATGATGCGGATGATGCAATGAAACTTACCTTGTTCCTGTAAGGGTGGAGCTCTTTTGTCCTCTACTCGTCTCTCCATCTCCAGTATCAATGTAGACAACACTTTACATGTCGATTTAGTCCTCACAGATGATCACGAAACTATTCAAGACATTAATTTATCTTTTGTTACTCTGTTAATTGCATTAATATTATTATTTATAACAATATAATAACATTAATCAGCATAATTATACTATACATGACCAAATTATAAGAGTTTCGTCAAGTTTCATTATTTAAAGTGAAGAATTTTGGACTAGAACCAACAATCGTTCAAAGATTAAGATTTATGACTTGTTCAACAGGTTGAGTTAAAACTACTAAGCAATAAAAGCCATATATTACATATCTGTGTATAATATCTACTTGTTGATACAAGGAATTCCGAACAAATTTGAAATAATTTATTCAATTTTTCCGACTGTAGCTAAAAATAATTAGGTAAATACATTTGAAAATTATTAAGAATAAATTAATTTCAGATATTGAAATAACAATAAAGTTATATAAAATGGTTACATGACATTAGAAAAAAATTGTTGCTACGTTCTCGTAGCAACTGCTACGCAATGCTACGAAAAGCTGTTTGTTTTACAATAGGGATTAATTATTGGTAATATTAGATATAATTTTAACACATAATATTTATTCGTAAAAATGAATGCTGTGAATGATGTCTAAGTTAGTACGAGATATGTTTTTTTCTATAGTCCGACTTATTTCGCAACAGATGGCCTTAATTTTGTGCAAATTTGAAGTAAGGGCACTTCGTAATTTGTAATTTGCGACAATCTCCTTTCATATTAAATGAAGTTTTTTATAATACAAGTAGAAACTAAAATAATCAAGTATATATATTTCATTTTATTTTATGAAATTATTCTATAGACCGATTTACTATATTTGCACGCTCTCGTGTTTCCAACGAGAAAAATAATGAGTCATAAACCATAAACTTGGCTCAGTTTAAAACAAAACAGGATTATAAAATAATATTATTATTATTTTCAGACAATGAAAAGAATTTTTATATACGACTTAAAATCACACCAACATGATAAAAAATATCACAATTAAATAGAATAAATACTAAACAATTATTTAGTTTCGTAATGTGTATTTACACTAACTTATTTCCTTTATCGGTTTTCGCGCTTAAATATTTCTTTTTATATTTTCAGTGCAAGAGAATGATAATTTAAGCCAATGGTAACTATTGAAATAAAATTAATGTTTAAACAGTTTTTATAACTACAATAGATGGTTTTTACAGTTATTTACATTGTTTTGATTTCGCTTACGAAAGCGTGCGTAATGTAACCGCTCGCGCGCTCGGCGAGGGAGGTACGAAGCGACTGCCGTGGCCGTTCCGCACGCTACGCTCACTTCAACTTATGTAAGCACTTCATGCTATCGACTACTACGGTAATCAAATTTTAAACATAAGTTAAGGGTAACTATTGGTGCCGGCTTACAGGTAATCAACCCTTTTAAAGTTTCATAGAACATCGCGGATCGGCCACGACCACGGGGCTAACGAATAGCCTCGAATTGTTGAGGGCGATAAAATTAGATCATGTTATGTTACAGGTTTACTTTTATTTTTAAGTATTATCATAAACATTTCAGTAATCAAACCACAGATAAGATCCAGTTCGGTCGCCGAGACATATGTATTTAGATAGATATAATAGATTTTTAAGATCTTCTTGAAAATATTTATGCCGAGATTTCGCATTTCGATAACTAGTGCATTACTCGTATCGCGCCAACATCACGTCACCGTTCCGCCACGTCCGCTTACTGAAAACAGCATACATACAAACGTAATCGAAAAATGAAATACTAACGATTCAAAATAGTCTTAAAGATTTCACTGAATAAAGATATTTAGATAGACTTTGACTTTATTAGAATGAATGTCAAAATATATCATAGATCATTGAAATATAAAAAGAAAAAGTTACAACATAAATTAAATTCCTTACATTTTTATCCTATCAATATCTCCAAATGGTTTTTACGCGGCATCATACCAGAACATTTAACGGTAAGTCTTTGCCAGTAGAGTGGTAACAAGCCATGGTCGCAGCCTACTACCAGGTCTGCGCCAATTTAGAAAATGTAAGTCAAAATAATTTAAGCCGTGTTGGTAGTCGAATCCAGGACCTCTCTAATACAGTACCAACTGCACCTAGGAGGTTGTTAAAATGAAGAATAATTTGTAGAGAACTTAAGACAAGATAGGTCAGTACAGGTGGAGTAAGATACGTAAAAGATCTACGTTAAAGTTGGCTCAAAAACACCAAAAATAAAAAAATATACATACCTAACGCTTTTTCTAAAATAAAAGAGTATGGTAAGTGGTTCTCAAAAAATAGATATAATATGCCATTGGGGACTTTTTGTAGTACTCATAAATAGAAACAATGCTTCTATACATTGTTTTCTTATACCTTAAATAGATAAACAGGCGTTTTCGATGTAAGCTACTAGAATCTACCAGCTTTTCTCCGACTTTTCCAACAATTATCGTCACATTTCATCCAATTTACATAAAACCTTGACAAATTATATGCTAAAACCTTCCTCTATCTATTAATATGGAACTAACGTTGAAGGATTGCTCTGAACCATGTTGTACATAAAAGTTATATAATTCTCAACACTAATACATTTTATGTATTATAGTGGTGGTATGGCGACCCCGCAGATAATGATGATGATGTTGATGATGCTACATTTTATTGATTTTTTCTATCCATCAATAAACATTGAGTATAGTTAAACGATCCATTTGATGCAATAGTTGATATGGCACCAACCTTGTTCTGAACCAAAAATCCTATAACGAGTGTATCATATATAATATGACCAGGGCAATATTATCTATTCCAACTTCATACAAGCAGACGAATCGCGAGCTATACTTACGCGCCTCTATCTCGGTATGCGCTCGATGTGCAACATAGTCTCGGCTGTACTGCAGTGACGAAACTAAAGCAAAGCAAGCCTACGATGTTTCATTATATAGTATAAAACAAAATCGCTTTTTTATGTCTGTCCCTATGTATGCTTTAATTTTTAAAACTACGCATCCGATTATCATGCAGTTTTGTTATCAGATAGAGTGATTCAATAGGAAGGTTTATGTGTATAATACAATACATGTATAATATAGTAGAGAAACACTGATAGTTTTAGCGGTTTCTAATGTGATGTCGTAAATTAACGCATTTTTTGCATTTACATTGCAAACGCTGGCTAAAACCCTTCGAGATATATCAAAATAATGTACCACAGTATTACACACAAAGGTCAATAAAAAATAGTTGTCTTGTTTTGTCTGATGTCTTTCATATAGCCGTTTGTGGTCCTCAAGTTGTTCAATGTGTATCCTATTTTATTTAGTGGTCTGTGTGTCGTATCATCTACGGTACGTAGTTTTTAATCTGTGTATAATATTCCTTACTTTACTCTATGTATTATTCTGTGTCTACTATCTATTGCTGTTATTTAAAATCGTCTCGACTTTAATTTTTTACGGATATAAATAATTGAAAACATTTACCAGTAATGCAATATTTTTAATTAGTGCTGTATTTCCGATACTATATTCCACATTATCATTTTATCGTAATATCACACAATAATTATTATTCTCTTGTGGAGTGTGTGGTTGTTGGCTTTTTCCAAATATTTGTTAATATAACAGGAAATAATTAGGTATGTATTTACTTTCGTTAAAAAACAGTAAAAAAATATTTATAGGAATAAAAGGGAAGAAAATGTTTATATAAAATTAAACCAAACATTATTTAGGTACTAACGTGTTTTTATTAACCATTATTTGCTGTAACTTATAATAATCAAATTGTTATATATCATCCGTATATAAAGATATCGCACTTTGCATCATAATCATATAATTTCACCTATCACTGGATTCGTTTTGCAACTTATAATATCTTTCAAGTGTTGATAAAACAGTCTACTCTCATTAATTTAAACCTGCGATAATTCGAATCTCTTTTATTCAAAGTAATCACAAATTCCCTATAAAATCTCTTTTTTTCGTACTAAATCAATACAATTTTATGCACTTGGTAATTCGAACGAAAAAATCACTGCTACAAAAACGACGTGTTAATTCATAGTCATTGGCATCCAAGACTCAACAATTCAAAGTTTTACAGTGAAAGACATTCAAACTTGTATCAACATATACAAGCTGTTGTTTTTGTTATTATTAATTTGACTTTTTGACACACACTTCTCACGAACAATGCATCAGAACCTTTGGCAGAGGTGTCAGTTAAGCAAGCAAGATCCTCATTCAATATCTTGCAAAGCTTCTGTCTACAAAACAAAAGTGATGAATAAGCATTTCAGGCACTTTTTCTGGAAAAAATTGAACTCAACAATTGAAGAATTTGAACAATTGAACACTCAGACTGCTCAATAACAGTCTGAGTGTGTTTTGACGCAAACCAGTTCTTTCATAAGATTAATTATTTTATATTAAGAATACATGTAGGTATATACTTCTAAACTTTTTTACATTGTGATCAACACTAAATAATTCTCAGTTTTATTTATTTTCTCTCACATTTTGAGCTATTTGATATTTCAAACACTTGATAATCCATAATATTTTAAGAGTTTCGAATTAACAAGAGTTGACTGTGTTGCATTTCTGCAGAATGCTTTGAATTCTAGTTATCTGCCTGTCTGTATGTCCACACTATTTAACAGTTCCCTTACAACTCCCAAACAGCCCTAATATGATGACATCTTTATAGGGAAAAGTTTGAGGAGTGTTTTAGCTACTTTACACATGGGTGTAGATTACGAAAAACAAATTAACAATGGATATTTTTGATAATATTGTTGGAACAAACATGTTTCTAGATATAAAATTGTTTAGAATATGCACTTCCGGTTCAAATTTTGAAACTGAAACAAGAAAAAACAAGTAAAGTGTAACATTGGGTTCAATATTGGGTGTAGCGGAAATGCAAGCCTGTGAACGGCTGGAATCTGTTCTTCAACCTGGGTTTATTTTAATTTACAATTAACACCTAATACAATTGTTATCTGTTTTTCTGTTTTAGTGCTTAACATTTTGAGAATTAAATCAAAATGGTTAAAACCAAAAGAGAAGGTCAAAAGTCTTCAAAAGACAAAAGAAAACATACTGCACAAAATAAAAAGCCACCACACAGTTCTATTCAAAAGTCTCAGCGGTTATTGCTTGCTCCACCAAAACCTCATCGCAAAACAAACCAATCTTCAGGTAAAGGTAAAGCTCCTGTCCATCTAGCTGGAAAACAAAATATGCCATCCTTATCAGACTTGGAAAAGATGTATGAAGAGAGTGAAGAAGAGATGGAAAGTGGTAATATAGTTACAAGTTGCAGTTCAAAAGATACATGTACTTCTTCATTAAATATTACAATCCCAGATCATAATAGCACTTCTAGTTCTATAGGGCCTATATCACCTACAACTGCTAAGAAGTATGCAGATGAGATACTAAAAATTCTGGACTCTAATGAAGCACCACTCTCCATCATACCAATGAAAAAATACAAGAAATCAGATGTACCATATATAGTTAACTGTACAGAACGTCCTAGGATTCCTGAAAGTAAAACCTGCAATGTTTTTAAAGGTGATGCATATGGAATTTCTAGTAAAACAAATGCATTCAGTGTTGAAGATACTTGCAATGACAGTCCAGGATCCAATTTTAATTGCAGTGGGTATCAATTTTCTAAGTCAATTTTTAACGCTCAAGCAAATGAGATAGCATCAAAACTTTTACTGGAGAGCAATAATGCAATTATTAGTTCTGATAGTGATGATACAGTTGTGTATGAACTAAACACTCCTGCTAACAGATTTTCACCTCAGCCAAGCACTTCAAAAGATAGTGAGACTATTCAAAAAAATGATCAAAAATTTATTGAATGCTTTGATCAGAAAATCGAAGTAAAAGAAACTGCTGTTGTAAAAGGAGATGACACATTTATTGCAGATATAGTAAACAGTCCTATTGATAATGCTATGCTAGGAAAATCAGCGCCTCAACATGTTTCTCAAGCAAATGGAATAGTTGATAAATTAAAGGAAACAAATAATAACAAATCATACAACAGTGATTTTGATAATGATGTTAATATCATTGAACGCCCATGTGTAACTATTGTAATAGATGATGATGACGATTGTGATATAACAGATTACAAAAAAGTAAAAGACACATGTGCTAAATTAAAAGGTAAAAGTGACACACCAAAAGTACACAAAGTTCATCGTAATCCTTTTGATCCACAAGTAATAGCTGAAATTGATTTAACCAATGTCAATGTTGAAGATGTGATTTCTGAAAATCAATCTTTAATTAATAAATATAGCAAACATAATACTTTGAATTCTGTTAACATAGTAGAAGCTGATGTAGTTGCTAGATCGTCTGAAGGAAATAGCAACATGCACAAAAACATGTTAAATTCCAATAACCTTCAAGATAACCAAAATAATTTACCTCCAACTAGTAATATTTATCAACATAACAGTTTTGGTATTGATAGTTATCCTGATAATCTGGAAAATATACTAACAGATTGTTTAGCCAATTTTCTACAGCAGCATAATAACTCAAACTCAACTCAACAATCCAATTTGTCTAACCAAGAGAAGGTTATGCCTAATGTTTCTGTTTCAACTGTAAATAATGATGTAAATAGTCCTCAAAGCAAAAATAATTTTCCTGAAAACTCAAACTCTCAACAAACACTAGGAACTTGCCCAATTTGTTTGGATGACTTGGCTAGAGACAAAGTGGGATCAACCAATTGTGGCCATCTATTTTGTATGCCTTGTATAAGTGCAGCATTGAAACCTAAGCCCAAAAGGTGTCCGTCATGTAGAAAAAAATTAACTGGTAAAGGATATCATCAGATTTATTTGTAGGTGGGTTCAATATTGCAAAGATTGAAAGATACCTTACTATAAGTATGACCCAGTGCTAGTTCTTGAAAATAGCAGAGTGTTGCCCTACTGGGGTGGAACGATTATCACTGACAGGTATATTGTAGCCAAAAGGCCTGATATAGCGATAGTCGACCATTCATTGTGCAGTGCAATGATTGTTGACATGTGATTTGATATTACTGTTTCATATGATGGTATATAACATTGTTAAAAATTAAAAGAAAATGTAAATAAAAATAAATGTGAGTAAAATAATATCTCCCATCTAAGATTAAAATCAATATTAGGTTCACAATTGCCGACCAATCTCTATCGAATTTCTAATTTCTTTAAAGGCTCAGTCTGTCCCAAACTTCTAGTCTGTGTCCTGCAAACCTATAGTTCAATGGCTCATAGCGGAGGTCATCCTCACTGAAAACTGACTGCACTACAAAATTTATTGGTCTATCACTGAAGAGCCAGTCAAACTTCTAGCTTAAACTGAACACTGCATTAGATCTACCTACTTTCGCAAATAATCATAATATATTCAAGTTCTTTATATAGACTTATTATGATCTATATCTTCTGATTCTGTGTGTAAAATATATATATATAACAAGATACTCAAAATAGCTACTAGCTATAGCTACCTACTTTGTATGCTTGTAACATTAATTTAATATAGTGTTTTGTAGACATCTTAAACCCCCATTAGGTAGTTTTTTAGTCTATAACTCTGACAAAGGAATGCCTGTGATAAAACAATGTACCTTTCAGTAAAAAGTTTTGAATTTAATTATTGTAAATAATATTAAAATGTTATGAATGTAACAAAATTTCGAATGTTATGCATTCAGTTATTTTATAAAGTACTTAAACATACTTACTGTACATGACAAGCTGTTAAACATAGAAGAAACTAAAGAAGCAAGAGATATGGCAAGTGGAAGGATGTGATATCTTCAGTCAGTTCATAGGGATCTATGAAAATGAGGTGTGGTGCTTATGTATTTCTAATACTAGAGAATGCTAGACCTTCTTTTATCTTGGGGTTTTCCACACTTATTAGCCAGTGAGTTGGCTAATAAAAGCACACATTTGTCAGCTCATACTCCTACAAGCGTGATAAGTGACTACGTAATTTAAATGTTGGTAGCTCTAACAAATGTCTAGACTGCCATCACACACAATCTTGATGAGAAAAACTATTCATTTTAAAAATATAAAGTCAAATATATAGCTTGAGTTTTTTGGAATAAGATTTTTAATTTGAGATTTGAATAATGTAGAAAGAACAAAAATTTCAATTTTATTCATTTCAAAAATATAAAGTCAAATATATAGCTTAAATTTTTTGGAATAACATTTTTAATTTGAGCTTTGAATAATATAGAAAGAGTATAAATATATTTTTAATGTAGGTTAAGTTTAGTTTTAATATTGTCTATCCTTCAAGGTATTAATTTTAGATATTCTCTAAGAAAACCTTTAGTTTATAGTACCTATTAACTAAGTTATGCAAGTCTTAGATCTAATTAATATAGAAAACTTTATATTTCTATTCCTTAAAGTATAATAAGCTATCACATACAAAACCTTTGTTTTGATTTCTGATGTGTGTTCAAAATAAACAGAAATAGTTGTTCATATTCAATTTAATAAATATATTAGGACCTTGCACATCAATTTCAAAAACAAACATGAATCAAATTTATTGTCATTAACAAATTAAACAACTATACTAAAGCCAAACTCGATTGAGAATGCTTGTCAACAACCAAATTAAAAATGAAGGTAGAAAATGCAACACATTTTATGCCTTATAAATTTAAATTTATGTTTTGTTTTTTTATTAAATCTTATTTAAAAGATATTGTATATATTAATTAGTTTTAAGCTTACTAATCTAATTTATTGTCATGAATTCGTCATTAATAAATTAATTAAAAAAATTAGGCGTAAAATGACTAGTGATTTCTACCTTCATTTTTAATTTGTTTGTTGACAAGCATTCTCAATCGAGTTTGGTTTAAGTATAGTCATTTTACTCCTAATTTTTTTAGTTAACTTGTTAATGACGAATTCATGACAATAAATTAGATTAGTAAGCATAAAACTAATTAATAATATATTCAATATCTTTAAAATAAGATTTTATAAAATAACAAAACATAATTTTAAATTTATTAGGCATAAAATGTGTTGCATTTTCTACCTTCATTTTAAATTTGTTTGTTGACAAGCATTCTCAATCGAGTTTGGCTTTAGTATAGTGATCTCTACCCTGATTTTAAATTTGGTGTTGATGAGTATTCTGTATCAAGTTAGGCTTTAGTACAGGTTACTATATTATATTACACTACATAACATTGAGATCCATGTTTATAAAACGAATATTTTGTAGCTGACAATCAATGGATGGATTCAGCAGGAAGCAGGGTAATTAGCTGCACCAATTAACAGTCCAGCTTCCATTCATTAAAATTATATTATGTGCTAGGGAATAATAAGGATAAAACTAGATGCCATATATAAGACTTATTTATTCTATTGATTATTTTTATAAATTTAAAACCAACTATACATACAATAATTTGAATAAAGAATTTAAGGAAAGGAATTATTCTTTATTATTGTTACTTGTATTAGGTACCCCATCTGATTGCAGAAGTTCGATTGATGCAGACAACTGCTCTAAGCTTTGTACGAGCTGGGCCATTTTGTCTTTAGATGCAGAATTTTCAAAACTATCTTCAGTGGGCTTTTCTGCATCACCATATAATCTAAAGTGCAGCCTTGCTAAATGCTCTTGTTGGTCCCGAATGTTAATCATTTGTTCCATACTACAGCCAGTACCAAAAGCGCTTAATTTTCCTGTATGAAAATCACTAAGTAATTCTAACAAAGCTTTTTCCATATGTTTAACATCTGGTGTTTCTTTAGGCATGTGTTTAGTCCTGGTGTTGTTAGAGCGCATGTAATCTCTATGCAACCTTCTCTCATTAACATATGATATCTTAGCAGAATCATTGATACTGTTATTACCAGTGCTGGTAAATGTATGAGGGTTTTTGGATGTCAGACTGGCTGCACCACTTGATATTTTATTGCTTGTAACTGGTGAAGTAGCTGGCTGTGGGACTTTCGACTCCTCTTCTTCGCCTTCATTCTGCATTAGCTGTTGTGTTTCGTTAGCTTCCTCCAAATCCAAACTCATGTATAGATCGGGTATATTTTGTTTTCACTGAATAAAGCACCAGCGCCTTTGCTTGATTTTTAATTATTTTATAGAATGTTTCGTTTGAAAGTTTGCCAACAATTTCCACGTATTCAATTATTAATTTATTAGTTATGATTTGCAAAATGATTTGTTTTCCCAAAATCAAGAAACCACGGACGAAATCCTTCTATTAGGATATTTATGTAGGTAATCAAAGATACTATCGCAATCAAAGAGTATATAATCACTACGTTAAATCGCAATCAAAGAGTATATAATCACTACGTGATCGCAATAGAAGATCTCGACGTCAATAGGAAAGGTATCCTACAGAGTTGCGACTGGGAGTCTCCAATAAATCTGGTAGTAGTTCTATAGATACATATTCTAAGTACAACTAAGTTGACATACAGTCAAAAATGTATTTCTCTTACTCTGTAATTACCCGATTTCACTTGTCAAATTTTGTTGAACGAAACTGTATTGTTGAAGTTAAATTGAATACGACCGAGGTAAACTAATTTATTTTAATATGTTATCTAAATCGTATTAATATACATCACCAATTCTTCTAACAGTTTGGCACATTATGTATTCATCAACTATGTCGTTCGAAAGTATATTCTTGCAATCATTGTTTGCCTCCATTGTCCATTTTTTTCTGGCCACATCCTCAATAATTATAGCACATGTTTCGCTCGAGTACCGATAAAAACTTATAAGTTATTCGTATAATGCTTATACATTTAACGTTTTCTTCAGACTTAAATTTGTATACCGAAATTTGACGTTAACATTGTATTACGTTCCTACTGTATTTGCATGGATATTTGTATACAATACAGATTTTTTTGTCGCCAGAATATTCTTTAGTGCCGGCGAACGACAAATATCGTAAAGATGACGTCGACGTCGACCCTCGATCCGAAAATACGAAACAACCTCACTAGATATCTTCATACAGGCATCGAACTACCCAAATACTTTCCAGGATATTGGGAATCGCATAAATACTATCTCCCGGAAAGACTAACAGCAATTGAGGGTGGTGTAATAAATGAACCAAATAATCTTGCAATTGTGAACATGATCGTGAAGGTATTTGCATCTTGAATACTTTTCAAAATATGTCTGACTTGTTGTAACTTGCAGTTTAGTTTACATATAACACATAGCCCTACTAGCCTATGCAAAGTTATAGTCTAATATCCATGTACTGAAATACTGTTTGTCCCATAGATGAGAGTGTACAATATCTATTAGTACAGATATGCAATATTACCAGAACTTGGTAGTATAACTGAGCATTGTATGTAATGTTGTAAATTAATCGAACTTTACAGGAGACTTTTTTTGTGACCTGAGTGACCCCTAAATGCTCATCCTTGCATTTCGAATCTTATATATTCACTTAAATTACATGATGTAAAGGGCAATAGTGATCTATATTGAATGCACAAAGTATTTAAGATAAGGATGAATGCAGTATTGCTTTAAAATTGCTTCGTAAATATCATTAATTTTGGTTGAAAGTGAAAGAAAAAAATGGTTACCATGTGTTATTCCTAAGAGATAGATATATACCATCGTGGACTTTTTTGTTGACCTTTTTAAGGTGTGCAATACTGTAGTACATTATTTTGATATATCTCGTAGGGTTTAGCCAGCATTTGCAATGTAAGCGCAAAAATCCATTAATTTACGACATCACATCAGAAACCTCTAAAATTATTAGTGTTTCTCTACTATATTATGAATGTATTATATGAACCTTCCTGTTGAACCACTTTATCGGATAAAAAAACCGAAAAACTATTACTATTACTACTATAACTATTAATCATTTGCAGGCTTACAAGGATGGATGGTACACCAGATTTGATACCCTGGCCTTTGCTTTAGTGAAATGTATCTCTGTGGGTACTGATATTGTAAAAGAAGCATGTTACCATGCAGCTTTAGAAATTTGTAACACTCCTGAGGAAATGTTGCTGTTCAATAAATTCACCAGGCAACTGCAGACTGGTGAGTAATATTTTTGCGCGTTGTGAAAGGGGGTTAGATGGAAAAAATTCTCACGAAAAGTTGTAACGATACTTTTTGTTATAGTAAGGGTATGTTACATTCAAGTATTACGTAACACAATTATTGAAGTTTTTTGACCCGTCCTCCCCCCTTGTATCGCACTGTAGTTTTAATCTACTAAATAAAACGGGAATTTAAAATTCGCAACACCTGCATATTTTGTTTATTTTCTATAAATTTTTGGCTTTACCTACACACAATTGTTTCTCCCCGTGAAATATAAACGAAAAGGTTTGCCAACTTGCGAAAATAAATTAAAAATGACGACCAGACTAATACAATCGAGGGATTCCCTGTAACGTAAAAGAAAAGGGTTGCCAGATTGGGTGTTTTGATTACCTAATGATTTAGAAACAATGTTACGTAACGTGTTGTAAGAAAGACCCCCTGTAACGCATCGTAACATTTCTGAGACGCCCCCTCCCCCAAATTGCGTTACGTATACTTGAACGCTCCCTGAGCTATTGTATGACTTAGGAACGAAACCTGCGTTGCGCTGCTGCTCTGTGTTGCAAAGCAAAAGCAAATTATATTTTAATATTACAATATTAGAACGTATGTATTTAGCAAGCAAGAGAGTATATATATATTTATAACTTCGTTCCATCCGGGTGTCCCTTGACACCTCCCAACTTCTTTAATTTATTTGTAAAAGCTTTCATGTAAGCACATTCATATACAGGGTGACACAATTAATTATATCAGATAAATAGATTTATTTATTACTCTTTTTACATATCATATTTTGCAACTTGATATCCGAGTACATTTGAGGGAAATGCATCCAAATGATTCCTTTTTAGAGAAATGTCTACAAAAAGAGCTGTGGCGAACTTACATACATAACATTCAGATTCTGGAAGTGAAATATTATTATGTAAAGTCTTCTCAAAGTATTTTTTTAACAAACAGAATATTACAATGATTAGTCTCTTTTTAAAAGCATATTTCTAATGTTAAATTGATCAAGTGAATAGAAAGGTATAAAGAAAGCCATTCATGCAACACAGAAATGCTGTAATAAAGTCTAGATTTCTAAACTAACACTATACAAAACAAAGAAAAATTATTGTTTCGTCCAATTTTTTTTACCATAATATACACAAAAAATTTTTTAATTCACAATTATTAAACTACCACTACTCCTACCACTATACTAAACTAACTAGATCCACTATACAAAAGCCAAACTCGATTGAGAATGCTTGTCAACAAACAAATTTAAAATGAAGGTAGAAATCACTAGTCATACACCCAATTTTTTAATTTTTTTTTTTAATTTGAATAAATTAGATTAGTAAACTTAAAAGTAATTAATATATCCAATATCTTTTAAATAAGATTTTATAAAAAATACAAAACGTAATTTTAAATTTATTAGGCATAAAATGTGTTGCATTTTCTACCTTCATTTTAAATTTGTTTGTTGACAAGCATTCTCAATCGAGTTTGACTTTTGTATAGAAAGATTAATTTGTAAAAATTTCTTGACAAAACATTGTTCTTTCTCAAGGTCACATTCTCTTCTCAGCAGAATCTGCCTTCCAAACCGGTGGTATAGTCACTACATACTGACAGACTTGACATTTGAAAAGTGCTTGTAAAACAACGTGCTTGTGATTTTGAATTTTTTGAACACCTTTGTTTTCACATAGGAAATGGCCGCGGGTGGTGCAGGCTGATGCAGGAGTGGTACAAACGCAAAGAGCCCTTGGAGTTAGCAAAGGATATCACTAGAGTGAGAGCTAGACATGGCCGCTCACACAAGACTCTGCTACGAAAATCACATGTGAAAGTTGATGACAACGATCATGGTAATATTTTTAAGCTTAGTTCAACTTAAGACCTTAAGTTATTGTAAATATCCTCTACTTAATGAAAGTGATAATTGTCCATTAATAATATAGTTCTACAAAGTTAATAAATAGATAAAACTTTTTGCCTTTACTTAATAAAATGATATCATAATAATTTTATATGATAGCTGAATAATATTATTTTAACTTCTAGCAAGAAATGCAGTAGTCAAATATGTAATTTTTGGATTGAAGCGAGCAAAACAGCAATGCGCGAGCAATGAGAGCACCAAAGAGATTTTTGACTATATACAAAAAGTAGAAGACATGCGTCATTGTGAAGACCCTGCCAATGCTGCTGCGTTGGCTATCCAACATCATTTCACTCTAGATCATGTCCCGGGACATCTGATGACTTCACAAGAAGTAAGTTATCCTTTACACTTATATAGTCTGCGCCAAACTTATACACTCTAAAGTATAGCATGTTGGAAGAGTTGCATTGCCTAGGAGATCATTGATAATGCAGCTTAAACCACTTAAAATATAACAAAACAATGCATGGAAGAATTATTGTCCATGGCATAGATTAAAGACAATTAGATGGAGTCATAACGCGGCTGTAGGTTCAAGAGCGTGACAGACTTATTTCATTCGGCCTTTGTTAGAAAGTGACACAAGATTATTTTTTGTCCCTTTCAGTGTGTTCGTTTTTATTGTTTGTCAAGAGTGGAGTTTGTGACAAACAAAGGAGATATCTGAGCAATTATTAGCTTTTTATTTAATTTGTTGATAAATAATATAACTTTGCGGTTACGATATTAATTTAAACGTTATCGTATAAAGTAATATTTCGTAATTTACGATATTATGTACTTTAAATGTTGACATATCATGTCAATAAGGCTGTCTTGCTGTCTCACGAGTGGACACGCTATGGGCTCCATCTAGTTGTCTTTAATCTATGGTCCATGGCAACCTCTAATCTTTTAAATTCAAATTCATTTATTTAGCATACTTTACATGTCATGGGCCCTGTCAGGGCGTTGCTAATATTATATAAACTTAAGAAACTAATATTAATACATAGATTTAAGGAAACTAATATTAATACATTAATTTAAGGATAACTTGCTATGAAGATGATGAGATTCTTTCCCTAAAAACAAATCACAGTAGTATTTTTTTGGTATTATTTGAAGCAATTAACAATTTGGCTCGGAGGTGTCTGCTGTTTTATATAAAAACGGTTTTTCCAGGTCTGGAATGCAATTTTGCCTGAAATGCCATTGAGTCAACTGCTGCATCACATCCAGCGTGTTCACAACATGGGATTCCTCACCAATGACTCTGAAACAACTGCAATATTAATTTCCCTACTGAGCAGCCAGGACGTCATCAAGAAATCGAAAGTAACCGCGATCGAAGTGTACATCACCCTGTGCAACTATAAAAAGAGTTACAGGTATAATACTAAAACATTATTTTTAAACGCCTAAATAATCCAAAGTGTGTGTCATTTGAAAGCCAGTTTCCTGACAGTGGTTCTCAGCTATGTCTGATAAAAATCGGTTCTTAATGGCGGTCGCTGCAAAATCGAGGTTGCTACATGTTTATTACAACTACTTCAATATAGGTATCAAATGAAAGGTCTTGACTGGTAGACTGGTAGACTACTAGACTAGATTACAATATGAAAAGTTAAAAATCTAAGATGGCCGCCACAAAAAAGTGGCGAGTTACATTTTTGTCGAGGGTTTTTTGTAGTAATAATAATAATGAAAATTTTTAATTTAATCTTGTTTCTATAAATGTTTTTACACAATTACCCTCCTTAAAAGGTTAGCTTGCAACCATGATATGGTGATCATCTCCATCCAGTAGGGCTATAAAGCGACGGAAAACATATCTCGTCTTGGAGATAACGACAAAGGGGTCCCATCGTGGTCTTGGTTATATGATTGAAGCTTCGTCTTACCAAAAAGATAAAAATATCGCTCGCTCGACGATCCGCTGAGTTATTAGGATTTTCTTTCGAGGATGCTCCGATTTCAGACTGAAACGTACACTGGTTTTTGGAGGTTTTCCTCTGTGTGTCAGGTCGGATCTTGATGACTTTGACGCTTGGGCTCGTCGCTTTATCGCGAAAAAGAGCAATCTAAATAAATTATTTATAACCATTACGAGAATTGAATTTTTGTGTTTGGAAGTCCCTACTAGGCCTATGTCCAGCAGTGGACATATCCAGTATCCAGCGGCTGTTAATGACGATGATGAAGATGATTAATAATATATATTTGTAACACAGAATTATTCAATGTAAAATAAATTACTTGTTTGAACACATTTTAACGAAGGTAATATGTTTTAAACTGTCTTTAAATTATATGTAATTTATTTGTTTATAAGTAACGCCATAATTAATGGTCTAAAATTATTTGATGTTCTAA
Organism: Mycalesis mineus; assembly: GCA_034621355.1. Lineage (NCBI taxonomy): Eukaryota > Metazoa > Arthropoda > Insecta > Lepidoptera > Nymphalidae > Mycalesis > Mycalesis mineus. The sequence continues at coordinate 15,462,879 of CM067884.1, read as the reverse complement.
TTTTATATTAATATAAAGTTAATCTCATAACTTTCATATGCCAAATGTGGCCTATAGAAACGAGACTATAGTCTTACATTTAGTTCAGAATTACTTTGAACTCTTGGATTCAGTTTGCTTTTGAAACCAACTTACTGGTACTGAATATTACTGTGAGCTTTTTTTTCTACTTTGGGAATAAAAGTAAGGCAGTTCTTTGCTTGTCCAATGTTAAAAAAATTTAATTTATGTGTACTTTCATCTCAATTAGATAAATTGTTGAAGTAATGAATTTTTATTGCCCATATCTTAGTTGCAGTAGACCATAAAAACTAGGCTATCTAATTAATGTTGAATTGAATTTAAAAAAGTAAATACAACAGTAAAAGCAAATATAAATTATGATGAGACTAAATTGGCAGTGCTTATTTAGTCCAAAGGGTAGTCCATATTATCTAGAGTGGCCTAATTTTTGTATGTATATATTATTATTAATTAGTCTATATAACTATTTTAACTAAATATATAAGTTACATAATAACTATATAGTAGTATAATAACTAACTAGTTACCACCCTACCGACAAAGACGTACCGCCAAGCGATTTAGCGTTCCGGTACGATGTCGTGTAGAAACCGAAAGGAGTGTGGATTTCGTCCTACTCCTAACAAGTTAGCTCGCTTCCATCTTACATTGCATCATCACTTAACATCAGGTGTGATAGCAGTCAAGGGCCAACTTGTAGTTGATAAAAAAAATAAATATATAAGTTATTATGTAACTATTAATATTTCCTTCTTTAGTTCCAGTTTTTCTTTTTATTTGTTTCAAGTACGTAATCAATTATTAATAATGTACACCATCATTGATACATATTTTGTAGGAACCCGTAGTAAGGAAAGGTTTAAAAAGTGTTATTATGAGAGTTGTTTATAAGGAAAGTGTATAGTATGGTCTTTTATAGGCCTATGACCCATGAAAAAGCCAAAGTGACCCTGGAGAAGCAAACGCGACGCCGCGCTCGCCAGATCTTCGACACGAAGACCGAGCGCTGGGAGTGGACTGTGACCAGGCGCCACCCGAAGGAAGTGAAACATTGGGGTTAGTAGGACACTTGCTTAAAAAAATAATTTAATAAAAAATAAAACTGACCCCTTAAAGTAGCAAACCCTCAAGCTTTCAGACGCCACAAAGTAGTTTTCCACTTTGTTAAAATAAATGTTCTCTAAATTTTAATGGCACAGAATAAAGATATGCTTAAGAAAATTAAAGAAATTAAATAACCCAATATTTTTTGTACTTTATACTGTGTTTTAAAGTAGGTTTATTTTTAACCGATGAAAAAACGGAGGAGGTTCTCAATTCGACACACTTTTTTTTTTATGTATGACCACGCATAACTTTTTACAGAGTCCGATTTTGATAATTCTTTTTTTAGTTTTTCCTTAAATTAGAAACCTTGGCTGGCTTCATAGATATGCTTAAGTAAATTAAAGCAACTAAATGACACAGTTATTTTTTACTTTTTAGTGCGTTTTGAGTCAGTTCTATTTTTTGTTAAAAATGTTTAGTTGACACCAGTTCTATTCTGCAGGTATCGATCAACCACCTAACCTGGAAGTGGTTGCCGCTCTCAACAAGCTGATTGACCACACGTGGCTCCTCACACCGCCCACTAATGTCCGTTATCTTATCACATTGGATATGAGACACCATATGTTTAAAGGTAAGTCCCCACCGTCTTTTTATTTTATTGATTACAGTTGGCCCTCGACTGCTATCACACCTGATGTTAAGTAATGATGCAATCCAAGATGGAAGCGGGCTAAATTGTTAGGAGTAGGATAAAGATACACACCCCTTTCGGTTTCTACACGACATCGTACCGGAACGCTAAATCGCTTGGCGGTACGTCTTTGTCGGTAAGGTGGTAACTAGCCACGGCGCAAAGCCTCCCACCAACCACACTAAGACAAATTAAAAAAATCTCAATCTGCCCCGCCGAGAATCGAACCCAGGACCTCGGTCTTATAAATCCACCGCGCATACCACTGCGCCACGAAGGTCGTCTGTGTGTTCGCGATAAACTTAAACAATACAGAACGGACTGTCACTGTCACCGACAGATAGTGATTCCTAAGAAAGATTTTGTGTGAATTAGACGATCATTGTTGAAGGAGTCGAAAAAATTTAAGCCGCCTGTAAGCTTTCATATATAGATAAAACAAAACTGTGGAATATTAATAATAAAACCGTAAAGTAAGTTTAAAGTATTTATTGTTCACTGTACAAAATATATGCGCTATACAATCTCACGGTCTTGGGGCAAGAGAGCGCGCCAAAGAGAACACAGCGCTAAGCGCGCCACCCGCCACAGATAAAAAACTTGGGGCGCATACGCATACCATAGAGTCTTTTTACTCTCAACAAAAAGATTATATGGAATAATTGTTCCTCTTCGTTAGGACTACAAAAATATCAATATTTAAAGGATACTCACAGTCAATCAAGGGCTAAGCTGTAATAAATAAAAAAAATCTAGAACATTAACTTCGTATATTATTAGTAAACTGTTAATTATTACGTGTTGTAGGTCGTCATTTCTGTAAAAACTACTCAATAGCCAAGAAGTCCAAGAAGGCAGCCAGTGGGCAAACGGCAACCGGCGCGGCCGGAGCTAACGCGGAGGGAGAGAAGCCGGAGAGCAAGAAACATTTGTACGCCGAGTGCTTCTACAACAAGACTGTCACGCCTGGACACGCAGGTAACATTTTTAACCGACGAAAAAAAACGGAGGAGGTTCTCAATTCGACACATATTTTATTTTTTTTTTTATATATGTATGACCACGCATTACTTTTTACAGAGTTGTCCGATTTTGATAATTCTTTTTTTATTAGAAAGGGCATACTTCCAAGGTGGTCCCATTGTCACCATGTTAGGATCTGATGATGATATCCTGGGGAAATTGAAGGAACTCTTCGAATTTTGGAGGCACGCTTACAGCGATTTCAGTTTTAGTCTCGTTATCGGTAGCTTTTTGGCTACTAGTGCCGTATAATATACTATGACAGTATAGTACGAGTACGTTACGTGGCGATAAATCACTAAAAAGTAAGAAATAAAAATTTTTAACAAAAAATATCACCGGCTGGCACCGACTTCATAGATATGCTTAAGTAAATTAAACCAAGTAAATGACACAATTATTTTTTACTTTTTAGTGCGTTTTGAGTCGGTTCTATTTTTTGTTAAAAATTTTTGATAATAAATAACATTTTAAGCTAGCCTAACCTAACACCCCCCCCCCCCCCCACTCCGACCGGCACAGCGATGATACTTTCTAGTATATATATCTATCGATAAATAACAGAACTTTTAATGACTTAAAATATAACGCTTGTAGAAAAAAACAAATAAAAAATACTGCATAAATAAAATAATTATATAATTATGATTGCATAAGTAAATAATAAATGCTATGCAATAAATAGCTTTGCCGCGGCAGTCTCCGAGTGCCATACGTCTTTTTTTTATTTGTTCAATTGTTATTGACTTGTGTTAAACTGTTAACCACACGTATATATTCGATAATAAACGCATTATCAAAAGTTGCTTAGTGGGCGGGATTCGAACTCACGTCCAACTATCGCGACCAAAGCGACGAAATTCTCGTTTAATGTTTCAAGTTCAATATGAACGAGAGTGAAGATTTCACAGCATTGCTGTCATAGAAGCTTAAAGCACCGATATGTTGACATGAGTTTAAGTTTAAACAATGTGTTAAAACTCACTGTGTCAGGGCTATTATACTATCGATGAATTTTTAAATGACAAAGATGTTCAAAGGCAATTGGATCGGCTTTCAACTTCACACAGGAAGTAAAATAAATAACTTTATGTAACAACACACTTAATATTGTAAAATTGATAATATTATAAAAAGAGCAACTGTCGAGTTTCTTGCGGGCTCTTCTCAACAGGGCCTGCCTTCCGAGCCGGTGGTAGAGTGACTACAAATACCTTACCTACTTGAAATAAACGATTTTGAATATTTTTTTTGACTCAAATATTTACAATGAAAATGTGAAAAAACATTGGTTAAGTTTTTGTCTCTGAATGTAATGAGAGATTACTCATTTACTTTGGCAGCTATTGTTCTGGCGATGCAACTGCTGAAGCGCGAGAAGAACGCAAAGTTGGCGGTGTTCACTGAGGAGGGCATACAACTGGTCTCTATAGAGCGCAACTTCAGCAATATTGAGGAGGCCGAGTTTGTCTTGAGGGTAAGCATTATTTTTATATATATGACTCAACTAAGTTGTATTTTAGAGTTCTGTATCTCGAAAGGAAAAACGAAACCTTTATAGTATTACGTTGTTGTTCATTCATGTATGTCTGTCTACACTCTTTCTAAGGAACCCTTAAAAGTATCAAGCTGAAACTAATACTCCAGTCAACTGTCCCTTGAAGTGAATGAATTAAATATTCTTTATTGTACCAAATAATAAAAACAAAGTTACACAAAGAGAAAACACCTAAAAATCTAATGCACAATTGGCGATTTATTCTGTCTTGCACCATTTCCGCTTTCACTTCACAATTCCTATCATCAAGGGTTGCCTGTAAGAGATTGCTCCAAGCAATAAGGCCGCCTTTGCATGCATTTATGTTTGTTGTTTTATTTTATTTTTTACTGTGTGTTTGTCTATGTATTATGTGAGCAATAAAGATTTTCTTCTTCTTATCGCTAATGAGCGATCTCTTCCAGACAACCAATTATATTTATAATGTCAAATTTTGTATAGTCCTATTCAAAATTTGACATTTATATTTATTTTGATTGTTTGCTATTACAGAAAGCGAACTTAGGTAGGGTCCAGCTCGACGCGCCGATAGAATGGGCGTCGAAGAACAACGAGAAGTTCGACGTATTCATCAACATGGTGGACCGCACCACGCGCTACATCGAGCTGGACCGCTCGGCGCGCGGCGGACGCGGCTCGGGCGGCAGGTTCGGCCCGCCGCCGTCGTGCAAGGAGATAGCGGACCATTGCCCCGTGAGAGCTCTGGAGCGCTACAGGACCAAAGCTGTACGCAAGGCCAAGTAAGTCAAATATATGTATTCGTCATTGTGAACAACAACGAGAAGTTCGACGTATTCATCAACATGGTGGACCGCACCACGCGCTACATCGAGCTGGACCGCTCGGCGCGCGGCGGACGCGGCTCGGGCGGCAGGTTCGGCCCGCCGCCGTCGTGCAAGGAGATAGCGGACCATTGCCCCGTGAGAGCTCTGGAGCGCTACAGGACCAAAGCTGTACGCAAGGCCAAGTAAGTCAAATATATGTATTCGTCATTGTGAACAACAACGAGAAGTTCGACGTATTCATCAACATGGTGGACCGCACCACGCGCTACATCGAGCTGGACCGCTCGGCGCGCGGCGGACGCGGCTCGGGCGGCAGGTTCGGCCCGCCGCCGTCGTGCAAGGAGATAGCGGACCATTGCCCCGTGAGAGCTCTGGAGCGCTACAGGACCAAAGCTGTACGCAAGGCCAAGTAAGTCAAATATATGTATTCGTCATTGTGAACAACAACGAGAAGTTCGACGTATTCATCAACATGGTGGACCGCACCACGCGCTACATCGAGCTGGACCGCTCGGCGCGCGGCGGACGCGGCTCGGGCGGCAGGTTCGGCCCGCCGCCGTCGTGCAAGGAGATAGCGGACCATTGCCCCGTGAGAGCTCTGGAGCGCTACAGGACCAAAGCTGTACGCAAGGCCAAGTAAGTCAAATATATGTATTCGTCATTGTGAACAACAACGAGAAGTTCGACGTATTCATCAACATGGTGGACCGCACCACGCGCTACATCGAGCTGGACCGCTCGGCGCGCGGCGGACGCGGCTCGGGCGGCAGGTTCGGCCCGCCGCCGTCGTGCAAGGAGATAGCGGACCATTGCCCCGTGAGAGCTCTGGAGCGCTACAGGACCAAAGCTGTACGCAAGGCCAAGTAAGTCAAATATATGTATTCGTCATTGTGAACAACAACGAGAAGTTCGACGTATTCATCAACATGGTGGACCGCACCACGCGCTACATCGAGCTGGACCGCTCGGCGCGCGGCGGACGCGGCTCGGGCGGCAGGTTCGGCCCGCCGCCGTCGTGCAAGGAGATAGCGGACCATTGCCCCGTGAGAGCTCTGGAGCGCTACAGGACCAAAGCTGTACGCAAGGCCAAGTAAGTCAAATATATGTATTCGTCATTGTGAACAACAACGAGAAGTTCGACGTATTCATCAACATGGTGGACCGCACCACGCGCTACATCGAGCTGGACCGCTCGGCGCGCGGCGGACGCGGCTCGGGCGGCAGGTTCGGCCCGCCGCCGTCGTGCAAGGAGATAGCGGACCATTGCCCCGTGAGAGCTCTGGAGCGCTACAGGACCAAAGCTGTACGCAAGGCCAAGTAAGTCAAATATATGTATTCGTCATTGTGAACAACAACGAGAAGTTCGACGTATTCATCAACATGGTGGACCGCACCACGCGCTACATCGAGCTGGACCGCTCGGCGCGCGGCGGACGCGGCTCGGGCGGCAGGTTCGGCCCGCCGCCGTCGTGCAAGGAGATAGCGGACCATTGCCCCGTGAGAGCTCTGGAGCGCTACAGGACCAAAGCTGTACGCAAGGCCAAGTAAGTCAAATATATGTATTCGTCATTGTGAACAACAACGAGAAGTTCGACGTATTCATCAACATGGTGGACCGCACCACGCGCTACATCGAGCTGGACCGCTCGGCGCGCGGCGGACGCGGCTCGGGCGGCAGGTTCGGCCCGCCGCCGTCGTGCAAGGAGATAGCGGACCATTGCGCTACAGGACCAAAGCTGTACGCAAGGCCAAGTAAGTCAAATATATGTATTCGTCATTGTGAACAACAACGAGAAGTTCGACGTATTCATCAACATGGTGGACCGCACCACGCGCTACATCGAGCTGGACCGCTCGGCGCGCGGCGGACGCGGCTCGGGCGCGGCCCTGCCCCGTCGAGCAGGAGCTACAGACCAATGCTGTACGCAAGGCCAAGTAAGTCAAATATATGTATTCGTCATTGTGACAACGAGAAGCGGAGCGCTACAGGACCAAAGCTGTACGTAAGGCCAAGTAAGTCATTGTGGGCATGTTCTTTATCGATCCAACTGCAAGTTGTGGGTATTCGGGCAAATAAACACGAGAAAACTGATTACACACTTTATTGGCACACAATAATCACTAACTCACTATAGCACTATGGCGAACGATAGGTTTGGCGTGGCGGTATGGCCGTTGACCGCCACGCTCCACTGTCACAGTCAGTAAGGAAAATATTTAACATGTATTGGTCCCTTTTATATTTCATACGCGTAAATGAGATAGAAGCTAGTATTTTTATATTGCTGTCTCTTTCGTACTACACAAAAATTTCATACGCTTAAACGAGACAGAAAGCTAGTGTTTTTCGTAACTATTATACGACATATGAGAAATATAAGGTTAACTCGAGATAGTTCATAGAACAAACATCAAATGTAATTTTGTCGTATAATAGCCACTGTTATGTGATGTGATTGGTTAACTTATTTATCAACTTTCGTTAGATCTTAACTCAATACAAATAAGGATAGTATTTAATAGGGTTGGACTCGGACGTGTGACTGTGACTGAATGTGAATTGTGAAATAGTAACAGGCTGTTATTTAATAAAAGGTTTTTGGGACTGTTATTTTTTGTCACAGTAACAGGAATAACAGATTGACTTAGACCTGTTACGTCTCATGCCTAGCCTCAATACAACCGACCGCACCGGTCTCGAGTGAACCGCAACACTCACTGTCCATCCGTAAACTGACTGTCGGGCCTCGGCCCTACTATCCACATTGTCAACATCCCTGCCAACACCGCCCCTCCAACTCTATCCAGGTATGCATCAACAAATCAGAAAGAGTCAATTGAGTGATTGAATTACAGACAATAAAGATGCAACACCCGTGTTCGCCGATAGATGTCGCTTTATGATACAATATCATAGTTCACCAATAGATGTCGCTTTAACTTTAAATCTTTTATTTGAATCTCCGACATATATATTTTTTGCACCGAGTCGACTACGTGGTTCAGAGTATGAATAAGACGACGCTTGCGCATATATCCATTTGTTCGTTGATACTCATGGACGCGTGTTCTTCTGCCTAGATTTTGATGCTTTGACGACCTCCGTGGCGCAGTGGTATGCGCGGTGGATTTATAAGATGGAGGTCCTGGGTTCAATTCCCGGCGGGGCAGATTGAGATTTTTCTTAATTTTGTCTTGGTCTGGCTTGTGGGAGGCTTTCGCCGTGGCTAGTTACCACTCTACCGACAAAGACGTACCACCAAGCGATTTAGCGTTCCGGTACGATGTCGTGTAGAAACCGAAAGGGGTGTGGATTTCATCCTACTCTTAACAAATTAGTCCGCTTCCATCTTAGATTGCATCATCACTTAACATCAGGTGTGATAGCAGTCATGGGCTAACTTGTAGTAGATAAAAAAAAATGAATTCCAAGAGAGTGTAAGGTTCTCTATTCTGAATAATCGTAAATCATTTTAATCGTCTATAACAAAGGAACAAAACAAAATCTTTTACGAAATGTGTTTATAAAAATGACCTTTGATGTATAATAAGTAGTAATACATCCAAGTATTCTAGAAATACACCATTTTTATTTACCAGTCCTCGTCCGCGTTCGGTACTTGGCTGAGCTTTATGACTTCAGTGGAGTGAGACAAGTCTAATCGCTATCGAAGAATAATATCTTTATTATTCTAAATACATCAAAATCGGTTCAGTAATTTGGCCGTGAAAAGGTAACAACAGACAGACAGTTACTTACCTTCTTCGCCAACTCGCATTTATAATATTAGTATGGAGTTACAGACATGCGTATTGTATGTAATCTTGCTGTCAAAACTCAAAATTCTAATTCTCTCATATAAAATGTACTGTGTGTAACTAGAAGTAATATATATTAATAGAAGTAATATATATTAATAGAAGTAATAAATATGATTGATGTATGTATGTGTTTTCAGGCTTATTGTGATGTCGCTGGCGTCGCACCGCGCGGCGACGACGGACGGCAGCCACGAGGGCGTGCTCGACATCGTGGGCGTGGACGAACACGTGCCCAAAGTTATGGACGCGTTTGTGCTCGGTCAGTTCGAGTAATTTCTTTCTCTTTGCGTCATCTGCCACATTAGTATTTCCATCTAATATTTAGACCCGTGTTGTATCTTTGCTATCATATTTAAACAATTTATTGGTATACTAGTAGACACCCGCGACTGTAACCTTCCAAAAATAGCAGAAATAAAAATAAAAAAGTACATAACCTTTTTTTAAAAAAAAAATCAGTATAGCAAGTTACCCTCAAAAGATAAATATATGCTATCATGAATTTTTTTGTAGTTCTCTAATAAAGGGCAACAGTTCTTCCGCACAATAATCTATTATATCTCAAATAGATAAAGCTCTCCCAGGCGGCTTGAATTTCTCAGACTTTTACAAAAATTATTGTCATATTTCATCTCATTGACATAAAACCTTAAAAAATCATATATTAAAATCTTCCCTAGGCACTCTCTATCAATTGGTAAAAATCACATGACATTCTTTCATGCGGCGGAGAACTTTGGTCTATAACATCTACTTTCGTTATGTCATAGGTTACAGATAATAATGTTGCCGTACTTTAACAAATGTATTTTAATGCATTAAATTAATTTGAATATTCTTGAAATTTAAATATCTAAATAATATTTCTATTTTTCTATAAGTAATCTGTTACGTATTTTTCACGGTTCTAAGTATTGATTGGAAATATTATGGTATGGTGTTTATAGTTCTCGTCGTCTTAAAAATTATGTTTTAGACTAAAGACCTTACTAATCCTTCAAGCAAACATTTATATAGGCAACAGCATTGTATTGTGAATAAATTATGTCAGTTATATATGCATAATTTGTTCATACATACAATTTTTATAAAGTAGGTAAATGAGACGAGAATATCATTTGGGATCTTAACATTTATATCTTGATGTTACATAATAATGTATTCCTTCATCACAATGTGTGTTAGTTAGCTTCCACTTACCTCAGTATTCGGTTCTATTGTCAAACACCATATGTGTTCCGAACCCAATTTATATGAAACAAATGTTGTGAATATTATTATATTTGAAGTCTGTTACAAAATTCCAAAATTCAATTTGAGAATCATATTTTGTGAATGAAATTGATCTCTACATGTCAAGCCTTAACGGTTCTGCCACATGAGTAGATAAAAGGAACAGAGGCAAAGCTTAAGAACGTGCAAAATTGTTACCTATTTTGGTTGGGTTGTCACAATAAGTTAAGACAAATTAAACAACCAAACATTAACGTCTCGCACTGACATGCCCCTAAGATTGTCAACTAACAGTGCCAGCGTAAACCGGTTATTTCCAGTCTCGCCGCGTACGCGACAAGCGGCTGGTGGTCACTCACACATGCATGCGTGCTTGTAGTAGTGCAACCGATTCGCGCGGTAGTATGAAGCTTGGTCTCTGTTCCTTTTATCTACATATGGTTCTATTGTAAGATGTATTTATTGAGTCGCGAGTGTTGACATTTAAATGTCATTACAATGTACAGACTACACATATATCCTGGATTCTAGTTATTTGGATCAACATGTAGAAATAAATTACTTTTTAAATATATAATGTGTGCATGTAATCTGAGTGGTTCGGTCACACAGTGTCAATGAATTCTTAATTAAACGGGTTGAAATTCTACAGAATGTTAGGGATTTTAATTTTTTTTTTTATCTATTATATACTTGCTTAAATTATTAGGAATGCTTTTTACACATTACTAATAAATATTCTTCTATAAATCGTATAATGATTTTATTAATGTTTAATGTGTATTGTTTGGAGGGATAATTTTGTTTATTTTATATTTTCTTGCACAATTACAAGATACCAAACAAAAGAGATACATAAACATGGAAAATAATGATATACAAGTGTGCAAAGACGGTATCAAAAGCAAAAGCTAGCGGACAACCTTTTGGATTAAGGAATTAAATAAGGGAATGCAGGGTCGTGCAACAAAAAAGAAATAATAAATATATACCTATACTAGAGCCAAACTTGATGGAGAATGCTTGTCAACAAACAAATTTAAAATGCAGGTGGAAAATGCAACACTTTTAATACCTAATAAATTTAAAATTATGTTTAATTTTTTTTATAAAATCTTATTTAAAAGAGATTGAATATATTAATTGGTTTTAAGTTTATAATCTAATTTATTGTCATGAATTCGTCATTAACAAGTTAGCTAAAAAAATTAGGTCTAAAATGACTAGTGATTTCTACCTTCACTTTTAATTTGTTTGTTGACAAGCATTCTCAATCGAGTTTGGTTTTAGTATAAATATTATACGCAAATATACTGTACACAGAAAAAATGGTTCCTTTATGGTAAAAAAAAAATCATGTTCGTAACCTGGATGGACCCGAAAAAATAAACATATAAATATAAACAATATCCATGTATATAATTTTGACGGCCGAGTGGCGCAGTAGGTAGTGACCCTGCTCCTGCTTCCTAGGCTGTGGGTTCGATTCCTATATCTGGAAAATATTTGTGTGACGAGCATGGATATTTTCCAGTGTCTGGGTGATTATCTATATATTATAAGTATTTATGTATAAAATATATAATAATATTCATCAGTTATCATAGCATCCATAACACAATACCTACGCTTACTTTGGGGCTATATAGCGATGTGTGTAATTGTCCTATAATATTTATTATTAATATTAATTTTATTCAGGATTTTCAAAAATGCAAATATTATTGTTGTTACCTAACATTCTGTACATATAATACTTTTAAAATTCGGCCGTTTATAGCACATAAGGTAATGATTGGTCAAGTGTGTCAGTTTCTCGTACTCTTATAGATCTCTGAAATAATTATTGATCTTTCGTGTAGTCGTATCTTATACATGTCGAGAATTAAAATCAAGGTGTTAATATTAAGACGATTGCTTTATATGAAGTTTTTAATAACATCAAGTGTTTATATCAATTAGTATGTATAACGTTCGGGTTTTCAATACATTTGTAAATAGAAATATCTAGAACAGAAGAACACAAGATTGGCGATTGAATAATCACTATTTTGATTATTCAATCGCCAATCTGTCGTCGTTGACAAACAGTATTTTATTCGTTAATTTAAAACTAAAAATTAATATAAATTGTTGTGCAGTCTATCAGTCCATAACAAAGTACATCAAAATATCGTTACGAGCTGGGCTTTCTGTGAGCAAACGTATTGGAAACGAATATTGTTAATTAATTATTGTATTATTCTAGTTAGCGGTATTCGCTTAAGGTACCTAGGTACCTATAAATATCTTCTCGCTGGCTGCAGTTTAACTTTAGTAGTTATTATTGGCCTTTTTCAATAATCGTGTCTATTTATCTGTCGTGTGTATTAATATTTGACGTATTTATCTTTCGACAAAGTTAGCAACTTTGGACAGATTAAAGATTCATTATTGAAAGCGAGTTAAAGCCAGAGCAAAACCTGATGAAGCGTATCGAAGTAGCCTTGGTTACTGAAAACATATTATAGACATTGTGTACATTGAAATAAGGTCTAAAATTAATTAACATTTATGTTATTGATGTTTAGTTATCGACTAAACTCGAATCTTTACTTTCGTGGAGCTCTGACGTATGTGATCTTTTATAACGTTTCTGGTGTCACAAATCTTTTCGCATACGTTTTTTTGTTTTATAAAATAAAATAAAATCAATATAAGGTGATAATTGATTTTATTTATATGTGTTTTTGACTTGAAATATATGTTTTATTAATTATCAAAGTAAAATTCAATATTTGAAATTGATAAATTTTGATACGAACGTTTAATATACATATTATTAAATGTTCGTATTCATTAGTTCAGTAGTCACAATAGTTTTTATCCTCTACATGTTATTTTTCGAGTTTATAAGGATCTGCAACTTACGTTTGGCATAGTTAAACTCCTTAATGCTTCAAAAATAACATCGAGAATAATTATTCATTTTTGATAAAAAAGGTTTATTACGTCTATGTTCTGGTGTGGCGATTATTTTTTTCTTGCGTCATATATATCGAATTTGATGATTTATAAAATATATTTGTAAAAATTTAATTAATAATACATTAATTTAATTTTTAAAAAATTAATATTAAAAGTCAGTAGAAATGTTATTCTTGGAATCCAATGAATATTTTGTGTTTGTTTTTAATTTGTAATCTATTTTGTAAGGACACTTTTGTCTACAGAAGCATTAAGAAACGTCGGATGAACGTCATAATTCCATAGAATTAAAAATTCGGGTATATATTTCAATGCAATTAATGTCAATAACGATTTGAAAAGCTTCACTTCGCCACGGCTCGTCAGGAATGTCTCTGCTTAAGTCGATTCTTTTAGGCGCATCGAAAGTTGCTTAGATATTTGTTCGTTTAATCTTATTATTATTGTCGTTTATTGTATATATTTAGAATTGCTTAATATTGGGCTTTTAAGAGCATAATATTCATGTTCTGATATGTTAAGAATAAATGTGTAGTTGTTAGGTTAATGTACTCGATCCTAACCTTAGCGGACGGTAGAGCTGATTCAGCTTTAAAATGGAACTATCTAAGTTGTTCAATCTTACTGTAGCAGCTATGTTAAATATAATATAATATGGCAGCGATTTTCTAACTAGAATCAAAATACAAAAAAAAAACAAAATCTTTCTTTTCAAGTAGACTTATTATAAGCTCTTTGAAATGTCAAGACCATTTGTAATGACCCTACCACCGGTAGGCAGGCCCTGTTGAGAAGAAACGGCAAGAAATTCAGTTGCTCTTTCTAATTAAATCCCTACATAAGAACTGCTTCTATTAATAGCAGAGATGTGATTTATTTGAAATGCAAATGCAAAATACCTATTTTATATTTTGCATTTAAATACTTTTTAACAAAAACATTTTGTATTTTATTTGAAATATCTATCGAGATGTATTTTGCATTTTTAAAATTCATTTCAAAATGCAAAATAGTGATTAAGTTTAGCCAACATTACCAGTCAAACGAAATTAAATGAAATGAACGAATGACGCTTGTATGGCCGAATTTGACCGATAGTAGATTTTTGTCGGCCGCGATTCACGCTAAAATACTGAGGTCTGTGTGCACCAAGATTTCGTTTATCATAACCAACGGTTAACATAAGCTAAACGTAAAATTTACTGTTCACGACAACCCGGTTTACGTCCTTAACCGGCGTACGGGTTGTCGTGAACAGTAAATTTATAGTTAGCTTATGTCAACCGTTGGTTATGATAACCGAAATCTTGGTGCACACAGGCCTAAAATAAATAAAAATATCATACGATTTGGTAAAAAGGTATTTTATTTTGAAAAAGCATTTTGAAAATACTTATTTTTCATTTGTAATACAAAATGCAAAAGTATTTGGTATTTTGCATTTGAAATAGTAAATCTGAAAAGTATTTTGCATTTTGTATTTAAATGCTTTTATGGAACCATTTTGTACATCTGTGATTAATAGAACAGTAGGGGAATATTATAGGTACCTACTTCGCCACTTGGCAGCCTGCGAACATGCAAATACTCGGGACTTTTAATCCGTACCACCCGTCTGTATTACTGCTTTGATATTTTATGTTTATTGAATGATTGAAGAGAACGACAAAATTTTAAAGTAAAAAATATCATTTGTATCTTTTAGACTCCAAACAATTACAGTAACTATATTTTGAATGCGCCGTGTATATTTTTCGCTGTTTTAAATATGAAGTTGTTTTTTTTCATCGACTACAAGTTAGCCCTTGACTGCTATCACACCTGATGGTAAGTGATGATGCAGTCTACGATGGAAGCGGGCTAACTTGTTAGGAGTGGATCGAAAATCCACACCCCTTTCGGTTCCTACACATCGTACCGGAACGCTAAATCGCTTGGCGATACGTCTTTGTCGGTAGGGTGGTAACTAGCCACGGCGAAAGCCTCCCACCAGCCAGACCAAGACAAATTAAGAAAAATCTCAATCTGCCCCGCCGGGAATCGAACCCAGAACCTCCGTCTTATAAATCCACCGCGCCATGGAGGTCGTCAACGTAGTGACGTAAATTAAACGTAATGAAAGGCTGAATCAGTGCTTAAGTAGTGCGTGTATTTTTTAAATTTTACTAAATAGCACAAGATTACTGATTGATTTTGATGATTTTTGAATTACATAAAGGAACAACAATTCTAAGGTTAGGATTTTTGTTGTAAGCTTCTTATGTATGCTTGATGTAACAGGGTCTTTTTGGTCATTCAAAAACTTGGCACCTGATGCTCACTGTTCACACAAGTTGTGTTCAATAAAACCATAGTGATAGTTGAGTGAATGCGGTGACATTCAAATACGAACTTGCTTTTATTATTACCTGTAAAAGTGTGTGTTTCGATTAAAAAAATACCGCAAAGAACTGCGTGGATGTGTTTGCGTGCCAGCGCTTTGATTATTATTATAGTTATTGTGTTTTAAAAAAGTGTTTATAACTGTTTTTTAAAATATACCAAAATGATGGTTAGAACAATAATAATAATTTCCTATTTGCCAAAGTAAACTAATGCATTTTTTAATATTATTGACAAAGCACTGGCGCGCGAACATTCGAATTGTTAGCAATAAATTTGATAGCATATCTTTCTTAATATAGATTAAATGAAAAGTGATACATGTTCATGTTGACTACATAAGACTGAAAATTAATTACTATATCGAATGTACGTAAAGCTCCTTCACTGAAGGAACCTTGTCCCTAGTTATATTCATGCAATTTAAAATATAATCCTGAGTTGAAAAAACTAATTACCTTATCATCAATACTTTTAATAATAGTTAAATCAGAAATTCGGGGCTGTAAATTTTTTACAGCCCTTGTTACTAGTCTTTACACTTCTTGCAGGTTAGCCATATACAACACTAGCAGTCGCCCGCGACATCGTCCACGTGAAAACCTCTTAGGTACCCTTTTACTTTTAAAGACAGACTCATATAAAGTGTGCTCTTTCCCCGCTACCCCTCAATTTAATTTTTTTATAGTTTCCCGTCAACCAATATCCTAAATCCCATCCCGTGTACAAGATCTACATTTTTGTTAAACATTGTACGATATTACAGTACATTAACATTAACAATATACATATATTTATAACTCTTAACAAATGCATTAATTTCGACCAAATTTGATTACCATAAAAACGGTTCTAGTGAGTAAATTTTAAAAGACAAACATATACTGTTGTGGACATTTTTTTAGATTATTTCAAGAGGAATAATTCTTTCATACATAATATATTTTTGGTATCTTAAACCGTTTTCGCAGCGCACGCAACGGAAGCCCTCAAGGGTGAATAATTTTGCCTGTTTTTTCACATTTTCCATTATTTCTTCGCTTCTAATAGTTGCAGCTTGATTTTATATAGCCTAAAGCCTTCCTCTATAAATGGTCTATTCAACAATAAAATAATTTTTCAATTCGAACCAGTAGTTCCTGAGATTAGCGTGTTCAAACAAATAAACAAACTCTTCAGCTTTATAATATTAGTATAAATTGTGCATTGTTTAAAATGGTTCTAACGAGTTGTGCATAACATAACAACATGAATTAATTATAATTAGACAATGTTCAACTATTGCTACAGTACATAACAGTATATATTACTGCGCGTGCAATAATGTTATATTTTAGTATTGATATGTTTATCAAATATAACTAACATTGTATATTTTATAATCATGAAACGATATACTAATTATATAGCACTTGGGTATCACTCTCTTGTTAATTTATTTTTGGGACTTCCTAAACTGTGAGCATGTATCACGTTTCTACCTGTTCGTAGTAATAAGTGAATCCGTTTCAAAATATTGGTTACTTTTGTACTGATAATATGAGCGGAATTTTCAGAATCTGTGATCACTTGGTACTCTCTCGGGTTTAAGTAATTTTTTTATATCTGAATGTTAAAATGCTTCGAAAACGTTAAACTCGAAATTGTAGGTAGATATACGCTTTTTTTTTATTACATACGTTAATTTTGTTGTGTGATTTTTTCAATTACCATTTCGTTAATGGTAGACCAACGTGTTTATTTATTTATACTGCTTTTATTTCAATGTTTTTGAGTGACGTTATTATTATTCAAAGACAATAAATAATTAATTGTTATTATTATTTGTTGGACAAGAAAGTCACATATTGTCACTTATTATGTTGAAACGTATTTTATTTACGAGCTTATGTTTCAAGAATAGCGTTCTGTGATTATTGATGCCTTGGCGACTCCAAAACTTAAGAATATGGTTAGATAAAGGCTGCGTTTTTCTTTTTGAGAACTTTGGTATTAATAAAAAGTTAAAACAGCCAATTTTAGGACATAGTTTAGAGTTTTTGACAATGCAAAATAGTTGACAAAACATCACATCATTATGTTTGTATTATTTAAATTAGAAAATATTTTTATAAAATTTGAATGTATAACTGTGAGTTTTATGTTTTTTTAATTTCATATTATACATACTTGATAGCAAACTTATTATATTATTATTAATTGAGAAATAGTCTAAAATAGCAACTTTATCTTTGCCAGTTAAATTTAAATTTTTGCCAAAAGACGAAACAAAAATCCAATCAGACATTGCTCTAGGTTGCTACTTTAATCGTAAAAAATCCTTTAATAAAATGGGCTTTAGTTAAATTTTAACAATAAAAATGGTAGCGACACTATTTCTCAAATTATAATATAAAAGTTTGCTGTTAAAAAAACATTGAAGCATATATCTTGATTTAAGCTAAGTACATACAGTAACTAATTAAATTTTCAATAAAATTAAACCACATAATATCACTAAAATAAAAAAAATCCGTCCCATTAAATCAAATGTGGCTTCATTTCAAAAACATTAGTTCTAAGTTTTTTTTTTCTACACATTTTTTTAATCATTCACAGCGGCATATCAAAGGCACCTTAAAATAAGTATAACGAAAATGTAATAACATTTAAAAAATGTACTTGCATGTTTGTTTTTCAAGTAAATAAACCTCTTACATTAACTTAGACTTTTTTTATTCCTTTATCTACTACTGCTATTATTGCATTTCTGCCGAATGCTATAATTAACAGTTTTCAAAAGTGAGAATCCATTAGTCTAGAAGTATCGACACGTTGTACCTACTTAGTATGAATTATCCTAGTTTCAATGAAGTCTCGAGTATTTTGAAAATCTAAAAGATAGCAGAAATTACTCCAAGGAAGTCAACTAATCACAGGCCACTGCCAATAGTTTGTAGATAGTGTCTTGATATATCTGGGGTTATTGAATGTGCTGAAATGGCGGTCTCGCTCTAAGAAGCACAATGGTGGTCTTCCGACCACGAGGTGGCCTGATGACATCGAGCAGATCATCGCAGCTGGATGCAGTTGAGTCTAAAACGGTATGTATCAAAGAGGCCTATAGCTGAGCGGCAGGAGGCTTTGGCGCGACCGCGCGCGATAATTCGGAGATTCACTGATTCTACATTAAAATTGAGAGAGGCAGGGGGGCATTACAATTGTCTAGCGCAGTACGTATTCCGAAAGAAAGGTGAATAAACTCCTGAAAGCATGGTGGCTTTGACGCGACCTTAGGTCGCGCGTCTGAATGGGTGGGTTAAGGGATTTCACATCAAAAATGATTCGGTCATGGAGGCATCGCAGTTCTAGCGCAGGGCGGGGTCCGAAAGAAAGAGAGAGCGAACTTGTGGCTGGAAGTAGGAGGCTGGCGCCACCGAAGGTCATGCGTGAAAATCCAGGAATCTACAAATTGAGCCAGGCGTGGGGCATCAAACTTGTTTGGCGCAGAACGTACTTCGAACGAGTACGAAGCGCGTGAACTTTCGGCTATTCACTGATTTAACATAAAAATTTAAATATACTTTGGGGTATCACAATTGTCTATCACAGGACGAAATCCCAAAAAAAGAGAGCAATCCCCCGGTATCAGGGGGAAGGCTCTCACGCGACCTTAGATCGCGCCACAATTATAGGATTAACTGATTCCACAGAAAATGGGTCGGACACGGGGCATCGTAGTGCTTCGCCGGAAGGCAGGATCCGAAAGAAAGCAAGAAAGATATATAGATATAGATATTTTAAGATTTGATATGAAAAATTTAGATAAGTATGGGGCGATGAAGAAGTTTGGTGTAGGGCGAGGTTCGGGGAGAAAGAAAGCCAACCTGCCGCTGAAGGCTGACTGGCCCGGGGATTCACTGATTCCACATTAAAACACAAAGACAAGACAAGCACAATGGGATCCGAGGGAAAGGGAGAGGAATATAAAAACAACCAACCCCCCCCTGAATCCCCCCGGATCCGCGCTTAAACGATTATGTGGTTATTGGTAAGTGAAATAATTTTACGACTGTACACGGAGTTCTATCATTAGTAGTCTGTGATATGATATATTCTTTGGTCTTAGAATTTGTTCTTTGGGTTACGACGTTGACACATGACATTTCAATGACAATTGACAATTCGATTCGTCCAAATGTCCAAACTTTTGTGAATGACAGAATGATCAATGAGGTATTTTTTTAAACACGATATTCTATCGTTTTCAACAAATTTAAGATAGCTAACATAGCCTGGAACCTAACTAATACTCATACAAAATGATGGGCGATGTCGATAAGTGGATTGAAATCGCAAAGAGATGTAAATATCTACCGGAAGATGATCTTCGGGAGCTTTGTAATATAGTTTGCGATCTGTTGTTAGAGGAGCCGAATGTACAACCGGTGCAGACACCTGTAACGGTGTGCGGAGATATTCATGGCCAGGTAATGATTTTTTAATCGTTATATGTTCGACTTATTGACTGAAATTTACACATACAACTATGAATATGTAAAGTTCAATATGTAAATTTAATGTTACCAACATAAATTATATCATATTAAAAGTTAATTTTTTTCAGTTTTACGATCTAGACGAACTATTTCATATAGGCGGTCAGGTGCCAGATACTCAATATATTTTTATGGGGGATTATGTAGATAGAGGATACTATAGTCTGGAAACACTTACTCTACTTATGGCACTAAAAGCACGGTACCCTGATAGGTAAGTGTGTCTTTTATGTTAAAAATATTTTATGTTTTGATTTTTTTTAGAAAATAGTGTTGTATTTTGAGATTTTCACAAATAGATAGAGGACACACAGATGCTGTACCCATTTCTTCATATCGTGATCATCTGAAGTGGTTACCAATTAGATTGCGCTGTCCTTCTTTGCTTCTTGTATTCTATCCTTTATAATCCTTTTTTCCTTTCTTATCTGAAAGAATATTTCTGTTTCATTTGTGATGTTGATTCTCAACACAATTTACATTCCCATAATGAGAACTGATTGCCTTTTTCTAATTCGAAAATTTATGGTAACTCTTTCACTTCCAAATCTATCAAGCTGAACAATCTGCCATCCAATGTCCGCGGGAGTGATTCACTGCCTATTTTTAAGTCTCGCTTGAACATCTACAATTTGTCGTTAAATAGATAATAATTGTTATCTATTTAACGACAAATAGTAGCTTTTTTAATATATAATTTTTAGCAATGTATTTTTTTAAACATTTATATATTATATGTACATATTTATGTAGTTTTTTTTTATATATTTATAATAATTTATGAGTAATTTCTTTTCATTTCACCATCCCGCTTACGATACACATTTCCTATCAATAGGTTGCCTATAAGAGATTGCTTGTAGCAATAAGGCCGCCTTTGCATGTTTTATTATAATCCTTGTTTTTCACATGTGTCTGTTATTTTTATGTGCAATAAAGTGTTTATTCTTCTTCTTTCACAAGATACTCTCTGTTTATATTTTATAAAAAATAACAACATTTAATTAAATTCAATAATTAAATTGCTTGTAAAACGCAATAACTCAATTATTTATTCACTCTGGCAGAAACCAAAAATACCTTATAGATTCATTTAATAATTAATTATTTTATTATAGGATTAACTCAATATATTTATTTAAAATTGCAGGATAGTTTTGCTTAGAGGTAATCATGAAACTTGTCAAATAACAAAAGTTTATGGCTTCTATGATGAATGTCTTAACAAGTATGGCAATGCCAATGCTTGGAAGGATTGCTGCAGAGTTTTTGACTTGCTTGCAGTGGCAGCTGTAAGTATTAATATATATTGTACTGTATTTTAGGCTCATCTAAAACAAATCTATTCAAATAAATAAAATTGAATGGTCCGTTTGGAACAGCTTTTCATTATGTGCATGTATTATGAAAGTATTTTACATGTATTTAGTAGCAAAAAGAAAAACAACAATAATGCAATTTTTAACACATTAAAGATTGATCTTTAATGTGTTAAAAATTGCATTATTTTTTAATAAACTTGTTTTGATTTACAGTTAATTGATGAAACAGTATTATGTGTCCATGGAGGTCTATCTCCAGAAATTTCAATGTTAGATCAAATCAGATGTATTGACAGAAATCAGCAAATACCTCACA
Organism: Mycalesis mineus; assembly: GCA_034621355.1. Lineage (NCBI taxonomy): Eukaryota > Metazoa > Arthropoda > Insecta > Lepidoptera > Nymphalidae > Mycalesis > Mycalesis mineus. Next base: position 15,441,168 of record CM067884.1, on the reverse strand, counting down.
AAGGTGCCTTTTGTGACTTGCTATGGTCGGACCCAGCTGATGTCAAGTTGTGGTAATTCACTTTTATTTAGTTTTAGAGCCCAGAGTGGTCTTCTGTAAAGGAATACTACTCTGGGCAATTTAAAGCTTTATTTTAGTACTAGTCTCATACTTTTTACATATTGGATCATTTGCTGGTAATTTATTTAGACATTGTGTGTATTTGTCCCTATATAGAGACGAATTTGTAAATCACTCTGTTGAGCTATAAAAACATCCTTAAGCCTACTGAATTGACTATTTTTAAGTTCTTGTGTATATTTTCTATAAATGAAATCATCTTCATTCATATGATTGTGGTAGTATAGGCTAGATTCATGGGTGGTCTAAATTATTTAATTTCTAAAAAAATATATATTCAATTTGTAGGTCTGTTAGCCCCAGAGGAGCTGGCTGGCTGTTTGGCAGCTATGTCACAGAGCTTTTTATGAATTACAATGATTTGAACTTAATATGTAGAGCTCATCAACTTGTAAATGAAGGTATGTTTATACTTTTATATATATTTAATATAATGAGTTGCACATTATTAATATACAAACACTTCATATTCTTCCTTTAGTCAGTTGTGTCATAGGCCAGATAGGATGATCTAAAAACCATTCTATAAAAGTTCTCTATGTATTTTTATGAGTATATCTTGTACTAATCATCAAGTTTGCTCTGCGCACTATACAAGTTGAATTTATTATACAAAATAGTTACCAGAGCAGCCATGTAGCCAAATAGTTGCTGCTGCAATCAAGTTCTTCAACTTCAAAGTAGTCTTGTTGATTTGTATGAGGTGACTAATGGGACTTACCCAACTTATTATCAAATATATTCTTTATGTGGTTGTCCTCAAAAAATGTATTTTTTCAGGTTACAAATACATGTTTGATAAGAGATTAGTCACAGTGTGGTCAGCTCCAAATTATTGCTACCGATGTGGTAATGAGGCTTCAATATTGGAGTTCAAGACAGTTAATGATAGGAATGCTAAAATATTCCAAGCAGTGCCGGACAGTGAAAGAGAAGTGCCTCCACAGCACACCACACCATACTTTCTATAATTTAAGCTTAATGTAAAATAAATATTCCAAAAATGTATGTATACCATAATTTTGTATAGTAAATTGTTGTACAATTAGACAATATTTTATTTTTTGTCCTTTGCATAGACCACAATAAATAATTAAAATCATAAATTTTTTTAGTAAAGTATAGGGCCAGGCTTTCCCTCCTTATAAGTGGTAACTTGCTGTTTAGACCAAGGCAGGACAGTATGCCTAGGGTGATGTTTGACTGAAACAATTTCCAGATAACTGGCGTCGACTATAGCTTTTAATTGGGGTGGGCCAGTGTCCAAACATGTTTATTGATGCCAGCCTCACTCAAACCTCAAGTTTTTGACAGCGTTTGGTGAGAGAGAGAAAAAATGGATATATATTAAAATATATATTTTTTCTTTACAGACACATAAATGATTATTAGAAATGTGATTCTTGTGTCCGAAAAGATAAAATATATATTTTTATAGACCTATGCGTCAATATAATTATAGGCTCAGCATAGTTGTTCAAAATAAAATTTCCCAATCTGAGCTGTTACTAAGAATTTTTTAAGAAAAGCTCAATAATATGCCTCACATACAAATCTGCTATCAGTTTATAAATAAAATTAAAAACACTTTTAAGAAAATGGTTTATTTGTGAAAGTTACAATGAGGTTTGCATAATTTATACAAAGCTGATTTATATTTTTACTTTTGAGTTAATCCTGTTATTATCTAATTCACAAGTAAAAAATTGTGTTTATATGAATACTTTTTAATTTTGCCTAAATATTATTGTTTTAGTCTCTATTGTAATCAAAAGTATAATCAAAATAGGACTGATCAAAACTCTGCACACGCACATAACCATCTTCACCGCCTGACGCAAAACTCTTGCCATCAGGATGGAATGCCAAACTGTTGATAGGTCCAAAGTGACCTTTGACACGACCAAATTCTTCTTCAAAGACAAGATGGAAGAAACGGGCGTCAAACTTTCCTTGTCTTGTTGATGTCGTGGTTACTTCCATGGCGTCTTGTCCTCCACCAAGTACCACATGGTCTAAAATGGGGCTGAGAGCCGCTGAATTGACTGGACGTTCAGTTTTATATTCTTTGAGGAGTTCAAGTGAGCTTGTGTCAAATAGTTTGGCAGTTTGATCCTTGGAAGCAGTAATAAACATGGTGCCATCACGAGATAACTGCATATCGTTGATCTGATGTGTGTGCTCTTTGATGGAATGCAATTTTTTACCAGTCTGTAAAAAAATGTTGAGTTTCATTATACTCATGTTTGTCATATTAATGTAAAAGTTGGATTTATTACAAAATGTGCTTAACCACCATCAAATTTTAGAATGCCACTTAAAAGTTAGTTTAAAAATAGTTGTCATACCCTTAAATCCCATTGGATCAAGTCTCCAGCTTCATGACCGGTGATGATGGTTTCATCCAGGGTACCCCACAGCATTGATGTAACTTTTGAGTCTGTAATTTCCCACTTTAGTATAGGTGCTTGGGTTGACAGAGACTCGTCAATTGTTCTTGTATCTATTATGAACACCTGTAAATATATAAAAAAAACTGTAAAATGTAGAAAACAATTAAAATGTTTGAAGCAGTTTTATACAGGGTTACAGATTAAGTCGACCTAAATCCTTTAGGAGGTGGTAGTTTCCATCATTCCTGACTGATTTGACTATGGGATCCCCATACCCCAAACTTAACCGTTCTCAAGTTTTGGGACTTTGAAGTTTTTTTTATAAAAATCTATTTTTGTCTTCTGTCCCCTTTTTTTGTGTTTTGTACCTCTAATGTTTTTGTTTTTGTATTTTTTGAGCAGCTTCATTATTTTAAATACAAAAACTGCAAGTAACTGTACCAACTAAGTCATATTAGACGATTGATTGTTAAAAAAAGAATTAAATTTGTGGAGAAAGTTTTTTATTCTTTGTAAGATATTTTAAAAAAGTCTATGACAGTTATGCTGTAGATGTGCTTAAAAATATCTATGGTTCTTCAGCTTTCTGATATGGTATAATTTGCTAGTGTTATCAGGATTCTCGGAAAAATCATTGATGAGACTCCCAGGTAATAGCAAAAATATCGGTATTTCGTTAGCATATCATTGAAGGCTAGAATAATACCACTAGTCAGACCTCTGCATCTAATTAATACTTCTGGTACATTGAGTGTGCATCTAGCATCAAATTATTGGCTGTCTGACCAGCAGGAACATGGACCTTTATTTCACGTACAATATGCAGATTAAACCACATGACCTGGCCAATTAATGCAGTGGATTGCTAGATGTGTACATCAATGTTAGTCTCACCTCACAAGGATGTCCCATAGCCTTATCAGTAGTGTAAGCAGCTTGATAGGCACTAAAACTGAAGTTACATGTCCTTACTGATGAGTTTGTCTTGATTGTTGCAATGTTTTTACCTGTCTCCAAATCCCATAACCTACAATAATACACATTATTAAAATGATGTCCTGGTGTTATAGATATTATTTATCTATAGCACTTAACAGTTTTTTTAGTATAATCATAATTTTTAAATTTGAATAAAAGTTTCTTGGAATAACTACATCAACGGATGTGCAACTTACAAGGATATATATTTTAAATCAGTAACTTGGTTGAATTATGGTTTAGACTGATTTTTACTAGACACAAGAATGAAACAAATATATAAAGTTACTATTCAATATTACTATCTATTTATATTCAACAATGTTTATAACGAAACAATAATTCATTTGGTGGTATTATTTACTAAAGTTTTGTACTTTAGTTAAGAATATGTACATAACGTAAGTACCTGCAAGAACTGTCACCACCGCCCGTGATAAGATGAATGGTTTCCCAGTCGACATCCAGACACCAAACCACGCCACCATGCCCATTGAATGTGCCCAGGCGTTCGCCGTTTAGTGACCACCACACATTGGGCTTGGAGTCCTTGGCCACGGAAAAGAGTAAGTCTCCTTCCCGATTATACTTGATTTGGGTTATGGCACGCTCGTGCCCTTGCAGCATCAGAGGTTTCTGCAAAAAACATGTTCCAAATATACTATTACACCAGTTCGACATAATTGTGCTTATATAAATTACATAGAACGATGACTGCACAAATAAGTGGAACTACTTACCATGTTTTAGGTTTTATTTTGCAAATTATATAGGCATAAAATTACAAAATACTATATAGTTTAGTGACATGTGGCGGTGCTTTTTAGGCGTACGAAAGAAAAGAATTGTCATCTTTTGACAGCCTTAAGACGTCAACCACAGATTACATGTACTAGTTGACCACAGAATATACATACTGCGTTTAAAAACCGTATCGTGTCAGTGTTATAAACAATATATTTACAATATATATTTTTTATAATACTACAATATTATTTAATTAAATTATTTAATTAGATTTCACAACTTACCATAATTATTTCTTGTCACCCAGAATGTTATGTATTAATGTATGTAATGTAACCTAGATGTCGCTAGTTACGATTGATGCAAAGAATATGTAGTGAACAATGCTTTTAATACGAAAATCTCGTAGCTACTCGACACTAGATGGCAGGTTTGTTTCAACAATTATGTTTACTATGTCACTTATAAAACAATTGCGGTACTCTTGCCAGAATGGCGCTAGTGTTATTCGAAGAATGAGGTAAACTTAGTAATTTTAGAGACTGTACAATTAAGTACCAATGCCTAATTTTAATTCTATCCTCCATAATTTAAATCGTGTATCTTCCTTAATTTTACGTATCTTTTTCACAGACGCCTTTATCGTTTAAACTTTATAGGCACTTCGTTCCATCTTAGATTACATCAACACTTACCATCACAGGAACCCAGGGGATAAAAAATATTTATAAAAGTTTGAAGTCCCTCATGTCATAATTGAAGTAGTTTGCATGCGTTACTTCACCGTTTCAGGATCCGATCGAGTTGTGCTTTTCTGTAATAATGTTTATTTAACTGGTCTGTGTATCTATCTATCACTTTATATATTATAGACTAGAGGTTGGAGACTATGAGTTAGTCTGATGTATAAGCTGAATTATTATTGTAAAGTTTCATCAAAAATCATTCAGTAGTTTTTTCCTTTATAATATTAATAGGATAGAATAGATATTTTAAAGTTTCTTGGCCAACCTTCTGAGCTTGTGATAGAGTTACCCCTATAATGATACCAATGAATTTCAAAAGTAGTTTTGTATCATTTCAAAAATATTAATTTGTAGCTCACAAATTTCATTTTGTTAAAAGCTGTATCAAATACCTTGTAAATATTCAGAATAAAGTGGGAATCAATCAAGTATTTTAAATAAAATACATAATATTTCACATACATTTTATTCTCTTAAGTTATTAACCATCGATTTTCAAGAGTACAACTAAAAAACAAATTAAAGTACAAACACGTTATGCATCGCTAACTAAACACAACTGTAGGTAACTTCTCTTGGCAAACCAGTTCATCCGTTGACTAACATAACACCCGGCGCACGGCGCACCACGAACGAGACGTATAAACCTATACAAACATCTGAATCATCGTATGTATACTAACTTGGTCAAAATGTATAACAACAGCCTTCATCCGTCCAGAACAGAACAGCATCAGCAACTATGTGACCGACTACGTGTAAATACTAACTGTACTGTAATACTTAATGTATGCTATTCCTGAAAGCCATAAGTCTTGAGATTGAGCGAACCCAACTACGTGAAATGCACACTCAGTCACTCTCAACTAAATGATATCTACGTCATATGCTATTGGATTACCTGAGGCACTTTATGAGACTGCGTGGTAGACAAAACGGCGCTCTTTATTTTATTTGTTTAGACCCCAAATCAGCATTACAAGCGAAACGTGTTTGTGAAATTCGTTAACAAAAAAACACGAAGTACAATAATATATAACTTGCTTGTAGAATAGATATCTAATATAGATGTATATGTATTTTATATACTTAGAATTCGAATATCCATCTTTGACATTACATTACATTACATACAACAAACATTCCTCAACGTTTCCAAATATATATTCTCTTACGGATTTACACTCGTTTATTTTTATAACTATTATAATTACATTGTCTAATGTACACAAGTCAACCCTACTTCAATCCGAAGTACACGAAACTCAAGTTTTTACACAACAAATCTTACGCTAAGAATGTGAAAATATTTCGTCGCGATATCTTAGACGTACCACTTATCGTCTTATGGACTGTTAAGAAAATGTGAAATGCATTAAGTTCAAGTTACACCCTTAAAAATATATTAACATCATTATTAATGTTTATATTAATATTACCATATCAGTCAAAATATTTTCGCGATATTAACATTCATCTAAATGGCCGACTTCCGAAACACTTGATGTAAACATTGTGTAAAAATGTTTGGGTACATTTGATATTCTATCATACGCAGTAGTAAGTAGGTTAGTTTACATAGTTATTTATAACTTACAATAATACCTACCTATGTAGAAGTATTTCTGAAGTCGAAACCATCAATATTAGTTTATAATTTTATGCTATTAGAACATTGAGACCAACGACTATAAATATGTCCAAATCAGTACACTACTTGTAGCAGAAAACGTTTGCGAAACTTACTCTCTTTGAACTTACTCGTAACGACAGTGACCGGCAAATAAATCACGCGATAGAATCGAGAAATGAAAGCTCACCAACAGATAGAGCTTTGAAATTAGGAAAGCAACGAAAAGCGAATGGCTATTTTACATGTAGTTTAGTTTTTATTTACAAATAATTGTATAGCCTCAGTGGGCTTTCCGTTTACTATTCTAATTAGGTACTCGCCAGTAATGCGCCAATTATTTCGTTACTCGCTAACAATACTATCCTTTGTACAACGCCAATAACATCATTACAATCTAATTTTTTCCCTTTGATACTCTGCCGTTAGTTCACCTTAACAATACGCTATGCTATTAACAAAGTTAATATTACTTACATACATTACCGTTAACACATTAGTAAAACGATGCACGATTCGCGATTATAGTTAAACTTACTCATTCCGTCATACACGATTAAAAATCTATAAAGGCATCTTTACCTCAGACTTTAGATTTAACACCTTCGTTTTGATGGTGTATATATCGACTAAGTTATTATAATTTAAACTAGATATAATTGAATAAATAAATATATATGCAGTTAACCCAATAATTGTCAGTAGTTTCGGCCTACAAGGCGTGCGCTTATCAAAACGTATCATGATTTTTATTTAACACACAATGTCACTATATAAAACGCGATTCGCGAAGTTTCAATAAACTATCACTGTTTATCACAATTAACTAATAATTTCACGAATGTTTATAACTTATAACTTTATAATCATAACAAAATCGTTTTTAAATCTATGTAGGCATTTGATGGCAGTGTTTCAACCGGTCGTATTGGAACTAATTACAATGTACAAAACGCTATAATAATATCCACTAACACTTAACTAATGGTAACGCAATGAGGAACGGACTCGTCTCGCTCATTCAGGTAACAGGATTAATTAGACAATTACAAAATATCGTAATATCGTTTGATTTTTTTATTCTAGGGCAGCTCACGTTATTTGGTGTTTATTGGTTTATTTTATCAAACTTATTATATACAAATATTATACGCAGCTGCCGTGAGATTTTGTGATTAAAAATTCCGTATTGAAAATATTTAAATCAGGATTGAGAAAATAAGATCAATTTGAATTTTACTTGCAATGCAGGGACAGTTAATTTAACCCATCATCATAATAATTTTGTATTTGCAACTTTTAACCAATTCAATTGTTTACGTTAAACTAAAAGTAGTAATAGATTATATAAACTCGAGTCAATCTAGGAATTAGAAATTCCAAAATCAACCAGATCGCAGTTAGGTCATCAAATCAAATGAATTTTATATTAATTAATGGTGTTTTTAAAATATTTAGTATTATAACTAAATCTTTTACTCCCATTTTTAATCAAGAATTAGCTATAAATGACAATATTGAGATTGTGGTGGAAAAATTATAGACAATATTGTTATCACAAGTTTTACCATTCATATGGGCTGAACAATATATTACTTTAAGTCACTGGAGATATACTTACTTAATATAAGTGATGTCATTTAATGTATGGAGATGCAAAATCCTTAATAATTTTTAATATTTAATTAGATTTCCGAAAGGTCGTCGTACGGGTTTACCAATAGCGTAGCTTATAAGGTTAAGGAACTCTCCAGACTAGAAAAAATATTTTTGAGATACATATAGATTTTTGAACGAAAAAACGAAAGCGAATTCAATATAGCAAAAAAGTACCAATGCATAATTAGAATCGTAAAACTATCAATATCTTAACCCACATATTTCTGGTATAAAAAATATTTTCCATCAATTTTAAATGCATTTTAAAATTTTGTTTTCGGTGGGTATCTATTGTTAAGGTGGCAAACAACGAATCGTTTGAAAGATTAGAATCACACGGCTTCTGCAATTTCAGTAATTACGCAATATAATTTAATTATGAGAATAACCTTAATTCATAGATAATTTGACAAATGAGATACTAATAACATTTACGTAATTATTAGGTATACGTAGGTACTAATTATTACATAGAAACCAAAATTGGATCGAAACACCAGCGTGTGAAGGTATTGGCGAGAAAATAAAAATAAATATATATGAGATTGCCACGCCGCTGGATCATTCAGCTCTCCAAGTTTCAAGTCATTCTTCCAAGGAGGGAGGTAGAGGGAGCCGTGGACCATTTAATACCTACGCTAAGAAATCAACAGAGTCGATTCTGAAGTGATGTGATAGAGGGGTAGATATTTATATGGATATCTATATCTTACAGTAGTTTGATGCAAAGGATAATATACAGAAAATCAAGGCTACGCTGCTGGATAGTACGAATATATTTATAATGTGTTGATGTTGATTTTAATTAGATCTAAGTTGTGAATAATTAATTATTACCTAGAACCTAAGTCCTTAGAACGAACTTTTTGGTTATAATTACTTAATTTTTTAATTTGACATTAATTGTCATCCCTAATCTAATGGTAACTGTTCACCGTTGTTGGAACGTTTTATAATTAAATTTATAACATTAACGAATAAAAAGCTTGTGTACAACGCGCGATCTTTTCTTGCTTGTCGATCATCGAATCGATGTAACTTTATTTGTTTGCGTCTGAAAATAGAACTCAGTAATCAAAACTCTCAGTAATAAAAAAAAATTAATTCTCGGCTTTAAAAAAAATGTTCGAGTTGATTTTAAAAGGCGGAGGTAGTTGAAACTAATGTGAAATAACGAGTTGAATATTACTGTTCAGCTAAGATTTGCATTACATGATTTAATTTAATTATTATATATATATATAATATATATTATAATTTAATTTAATAAAAACCAAAAACAAACGAAAACGTCATCACTGACAGGCAATTAAATAATTTTAAGAACATTTATTTACCAAGCGGAGATAAATAATCATAAATGCCGAGTAAAAAAAGAAGTTTTTTGTAAGAAATTCTTGCTAAATAGTGAATCGGGCGTTTAAAATTCGCGCGGTGTATACAAGCCATAATAATATCATTGATATCAAATATTATAACATTAAAGTAGGCAGTGGATACTGACAGTGACGTAGTTAGTAAATCAGTTGGTTACTTACAATTAACGGCTATCAAGTTCTAGCTCTATTTAAGACTAAATGTGTACAATGATTTATTACTAATGTGTTTAATACGATGACATGATACTTACCATATGAATAGCGAGTAATGTAAATTAGGTTATGGTTAGTTTTGGTCTAGACTACAAAGTCAGCAGGGATGAATATGAAAATGAAATGGGTGTGAAATTAAATGAGTTTATAAATACCAGTATCACTATGAGTGTCTCAGGGTTGGATGCAACTTGCTCAAACATGTTTTCGTGATGAAAATTTTCAATTTTATAATTTGAAAATTTAAATATATTACTTAATTGTATTTATTAAACATTTAACATTGTAGCATGTATAGTAACCAAACAGGAACGCTTTTGCTGTTTTTATTTTAATTTGAAAGACATTCAAAAGATGGCAACATTACGAAATAATAGATTATTTTCGTAAAAAGAAAGCTGTTTTTGATTTTAATAATCTTTACTTTTAAGTGTTTCGAAAATATACCACACCACAGAATATTTAATCGTAAATACAATTGAAACTTCTTAAAAAAGTTGATTTGAATATGTAGAATTTTAACAAATATTATCCAACACTGACGTTAAAATATAAAGCGTCTCTATTAACAGTTCAAGGAATGCTATAATGCTGAATTTTTCTGATAATGAACTTCTACGGCAGTATTGTAAAACCTTTACATCGTTTGTGTACCTATCAACAAGTTACTGAAAGTAGTAATAAAATACCCACGCAGTCTTCGACAAGTACATTCCAAACCTTACACGGTATTGTAGATCAAAATTATTTAAAACAATAACAATGACTTACTGTCGAAAAAAATATCGAATGTGCCTTGAGAGATAATGAACTATATCATGCAGATGTCCGATGAAAATTAATGGAATTGAGCATAAATTACACTTGAACACATCAAAGGAAGCAAAATATAACAAGATAAGTAAATCTTTGAACCGTCTCCGACCAAGGCTATAATACATAGCTCGCGATGCGGAAAACGCCTCAAGAATTTACGATACGCACGTACCACACACGTTGCTGGTTACTTAAATCTAGTTAGACCAGAGTAAAGTAAGATTTAGAACGACAATATATGCACAAGTGTCTTGCGTAATATTGGCAATAAAAATGCATAAGTTGTGACTATAGAATTCAGCGCGAAACCGCGCTACAACACGATAGCGTAAAAACAGTATAGGTAGTTGTATACAAGCAGTCTTGGTAAACACTGAGAGTAGGTACTTAGTGCTAGTAGTTATAATACGAACAATTCATAGGTATATCAAAATCAGAGAGATGTTATTATCCCGAGAATTCGCTTCATAAAATCATTTTTTCTATCTATCGGATGGTATCCACGGTCTTCAATTTATTACGTAGCTTAGCTTTGGATGTCGCAGGATGTTACGTTTTATTATATTAGTACCATTTCAGTAAAATATGAGTTTTTATAGTGTTTTGATTACTTTGTCTGAGGAATTTACTACTTTTTAAGTTGTACTTTAAAGAGTAAAACTCTAGGGATTGTAACATCTCACTGTACACAATTAAAAATCCTCAATTTACAGAGCCAGTGACAAGTCTACCGGTTTAACCCTAGACAATATAAAATGCAAACTAAAACAGTAATATTTCATTTACAATTCTCTCTATAAACAACACCTTATCTAACTACGAATCTACCTAGTAAAATTATATTCTATATTTACAGAAATAATATATTATGCGATCTCCGACTGAAGAATTTAAATAGTAACATAATTATATATTTTAATCTATAATAACACTAAGCAGTGTACACTACCACGTATAAAACACGCATCCGAGTCCCTGGTACTAATTAAATAATAGCTAAGAAGTTTTAATTATAAATCAGTCTGTCAATTGGGACGTTTTATTTCCTCTAATAAACAATTATAAGCCAATACACACATCGATTCAACAAGGGTATAATGTACCGCACTATCCTCGCACTCTGAACACTCGCAAAGAGTTTCTCACATACACGAGTCCGTAGACACATAGGCGGAGGCTCTCGCGCCGCCTCTGCGGCTGGCGAGGGCTGGCGAGGGCGCCGCCGCCTCGTTAGTCCGATCGCTTATTGTCGATGCCCGGCAAGAGCGCAGCGCTGGGGCGGAGGTGAACACAGGGCGGTGTGGTCATGATGACGAGGGCGGCGAGCGGGCGCGGGCGGGGAGTGGGGCGGGGGGTCTCGCGCTCGTACATCGAGAACTAGACGCCCTGCTGCGCCATGTACTATCTGATCTCCGCCGAGTTCAGTACGAACGGTACGTAGAACATTTTACTCTCTAGCAACAGGTTCGCCGCCGCTTGAATCTGAAAGTGCACGTTGTGAGTCAGTTCTCTGTTGGTACTATTTAGCTTTCGGTTTCGAATGCTCTTGCTTACTTTCTACGCGAACTCGTTTAGGACTTTGTTTTGTATTGTATTGTATAAATGGCATAATAGGGCTATAGTGTGATGACGACCAAAGAGTTTTAAAGTGTATTAAAAATTATATTTAATAAAATACATTTGAAGATAATTTATATTTATCAATCTTTTTAACCATGCCGAGTCCATAAGCCACCTACGTACTTAAGCAAAAAATAGTAGAAAGCATTGTCCAAATAATATCTCAAATTCTATTCAGTATCTAGTACTATGTCTATATGTATTCAGTATTTCCATCTTGAAGAACCTTACCTCAGGTATTCTCGCGAATAGCTCTTGCAATCTGCCGGGGTGGTTCGGAGCGGCGTGCTCCAAATAGCTGCGCAGAACTTGCACGTACCTATCTTGAATATTCTCTAACTCCACTTCTGAAAGGAATAAGCCATTTAAAGCTGATGGTATAATTCTAAAGCCTACCTATAGCAGGACTTCATAATCAACATCCAATTTCAAAGTATGTACCTATTGAGAGAAAGAGAGATATTTCTTTCTTAATAATTAGAAAAGAAGTTTCATCGATTCCTTTGGGTTATCGAAGAACATGTTTGCAGCCTTCTAGTTTTAATAATACATTTTCAAACACGTAATTTAAGTGCTAAGTTTTACTACTCGTCCAAAGATGGCGGTATAAGTCGGTGGCCTAGCAATGGCGCGGAGCGCGCGGTGCGGTGGTGACGTCACGCGCTCAGTAGGTCACTCCGATAGCGGGGCAACGACCGCGGCTAGCCGTTGACCTCCGCTCGAGCGCGTTCGCGTCCTCAACCGCTGTTGCCGTCCCGCTCGCACGCGCTTCACGATATTGTACGCGTTACGTATGCTCATACCGATACTCAGACCGTTATAACTCTCGGTCAATAATGCACTTATTTTATTAATTGCCATATGCAATAATATATTATTAAAAAAAATAAATATGAAATTATACTTTTTTACAATGTCTATAACCATGTATTAAATTAACCAAAAAATAAAATTTTATTTTTGCCAATACAGCTTCTCTTTAAAAAAGCACGAGTATAGCTCGCAAGATTCTGTTTTACGTTTTTAATTCTTCGTTATTTAAATTATTAGGTACCTACAAACAATCAAATAAATTCTAAATACTAAACCCAAATATCTTTTATTCCAAAGTGCGAAATCGACCAAACGATTAACATTGTCACATACTCGTTCGTATCCAGCGAGCACGTCGCGCGCATGTTACGTCAGCGCAAGCGAGACGAGTTAGCGACTCTAATCAGTTTTTTTCGCCGCAAGCGCGCGGCAAAAGAGAAAGTTTGCTTCCGCTTTGCTTTTCGCCGAGAGTGAAATGCTGTCCCGTTACAACTGACGTAACCAACTATTATACGAACGGCGTTGTAGTGTTCTCAGGTAAGCGATAAATCACATCACTATTTACATACTTAGCTCGATGTTAGCCCAGTCGGGTTATGAAGTTCTAGGGTTGGGTTGAGTGAAATGCTATGTACTTTTGTTTTAAAGAATTCCGAGTGAGTTTAAGTTCAAATTCAAATAAAAATTTGCTTATTTGAAGTAGTCTTCTTAAATGTTTAAACCGATTTTAAACGTACTTTGTAAAAGTTAAATTTCCTACTTAGTTAATTTATTGTGACTTTACCATCGATTTAGAAAGAGAGTATATTGGAATAATCTACTGAGATGAGTTTTAAAAAAACACATCCGATGATCTTTTTTTAAAAAAAGTAACGAAATTTTACAAGTACTTTAGCGGTAATTTTCGAAACTAATGAACGATTTAAGCAAAGATCAATAAGTCATTTTCAAAAATAGATCAAGTATACATTGAAGCATAAAAATATAATTATTTTATTGATATCAAATATAGGAAATAACTGTTATCCGAAAAATGAATTGTACGCGTACTGATTCACACATCAGTTTGGATGTGTGAATCAGTACCTACTAATTCTATTTCTATAGTTAGATTTGTAAATACTGTAACGTATCTATTGCCTAACTAACGTTTATTGTCCACATATAATACTATCGCTCACTCACACACATGCACTCACCCACACTAGCGCAAACCGCGGAACCGTTGCGCAAGCGTTTTCCATTTCACCTCGTAAACACTGACTGTTCACTCCGGTTTATATACTATCTCACTCGCTACATATCTACTACTTTCATTCTTATATCATTACCAGTGAATAATAAGAAGTATGTGATTGCAGATCTCGCAAGCAGTGATGTTCTTTCAAATCTATCGATCGATAAGATACCTAATACATTTTTAAAGGCTCGTATTCATTTGCAACAATTTATTATGCTATAATTAATTAACTACTTTTATTCCTCTTATTTGTAGCAGTAGTATTAGTAAATTTATTAATAAGTGCAGTCGGTCGGTGAATAGAATAGGTAAAATAATTTCTTCCGTAACGTAGGAATAGAAATTAGATAAAATTAAGCATTTTTCAAGAAAAATTGAGCTTTTTACATTTTGAAAATAAATTATTTAATATCATCTAGGGCCACCTTTATTTATTTTTGAAGTTTTGATTTACTATATTGGTGCATTTTTTTTAATTTCTAAAAATATATAAAAGCACTAACAATAATTTTAATTTTTTGTACTTGTATATAAAACGGTTTCATAGTGTAGCTAAAACGTGCACGGTGAAAATAATTTTCGATCATTGTGTGCGTGTGGCTGACCTAGTTACAGCATCGATAACGCAGATGTCATGTTTTTCCATCCCTACTACTACGTTAGAAAACAAATTAACCTTTTTACCCTCACCTATAAAAAGACGAAATAGAATGATAGACTTCCGTTAATAATATTTAATAAAAAAAAACATTTTAGTTATTAAAAAATTAATATTCCAAGTTAATCTTAGTATATAAACCTAATTAAATGTTTTAATTATTTCAGTTAAATGTTTTGGTAATATTCGACGAACTATGTCGGTAAGTATGTGTAATATACGAGTACTTTATCACATTTGCATGCAAAATTACAGAGGCCTCAGCTTAGTGAAGGGCGTTATAATTGGATTACAGCTTTAGAGGCAATTTACAGATTATTTAAATACTATAATTGCCATACTATATCGACATCTACACGCTTATAAACGGAGTTTTAAAAGTATATCAAAGTTTATTAATTTCACGCATACGTACGTACAACCTAAACAGGTAAAAATTAAATTTTTCATAGAATTATCTGCTGGAAAAATGGTGTAAAATTATCAGCCATGACAAAGCAACAATTCGTAGAGCATGTAAGAATGAACTGAGAATGGAGAATAATAAATAATAAAGAATGAACTCAGAATGACACACGCAGAACAGAGACAAAGCCTTGTAAGCCTCATGTGTTTGTAATTTACTCTAGCAACCGTACTGTTTATGGAGCAAGAACATTTCTAAAAACTTTCAGAGCTTTTATGTTCCCCCAGGCTCCCGGCAAATTCAAAATCAGGAAAAAGCCTATTTGGACCTAAACTCCTAGAAAAAAACCTTTCTAACCTAGAAAAAAATACTTGAAAATCCAATTCTAAAAACAAAAACATAAAGTTGAATGTGTGACCAAGTGGCAAGTGATAAACTTGTTGCCTTTTTGTTCCAAGTGAATTGTCCCCGAAGTGAAATTATTGTATAACGTTCTGTTGTTGATTCTAATCGATTTCGCAAGCATCTCCGTTTGAAACTGGGTTATATGTACCATAAATCATAATAATATTAACGAGTACACTTTGCGACTGTTTTGGAGTCTTCGCGCTGCAGTTAGTAGGTACTTACCTACTTACTGTTATATTGCATTGGTATACCTAAGTAAACTGTATAATCAATACAAATTTAATAATGGGTATTTTGATCTCGATAAATTTAGAACTCTTATTTTATTAAAATATTATTAATAATTGATTAATATTTCATTTAAATTCTTTAACACGAAATTGTTTAGTTTTTTTGGAATATGTTTTAGTTTCGATTATATTTTGAATTAAGAAAAAAGAGTTTCAGATAAAAAAATCTTAAATGTCCACATTCATGTATATGTGTACAATATAGTAGATAGGTATAATAACATTTGTTTCAAGACGCCATAACAAAACGTCATAAATGCAAATAGTTCACCGTACACGGAAAATCGCTTTGTCTTTTTAAATAAGTATACATTCGACCGTTACATAAAGCGTCAGGATCATATATATAATTATAACTTGTAAGTGACCTACATACGGTGGGGCGATGCACCCTCGTCTATAAGTGGATTTCAGCCGCGTTGTCAAGCAAAATCAATCGATCTCCTTGCATTAATAAAGCCAATGGTGTCTCTAGCTTCATTCCAACCGGTGTATTACGTACGAACTGTTGGAGGAATTTTCCTACAATTTTACGTAAACGTTTCTTTTTCAAGTTGAACATGCTTGTTACAACCGCTCGAAATGAGTTACCTAGTTGCATTTAGCAATGAGCTTACGTCTAGATATTAAAACATGTATAATTATTATTTAGAAGTAGTTCGCTGTAGACTTTCATCTCGTATTTAACCCCCGTGTGAATATCCCAAGTTCTTGAAATAAGTTATATATTTTAATGATAAAGTACCAATTTCTATGATGATTCTTTATTCGATGGTGCAACTAACCCGTCTTTGTGTTTTCCTGTCTTGTCAATACAGTTTTTTTTACATATTAATAAATACTGTGAAACTTATCCTTACTCCTTATAAACTACTCAGGTCTCTGGCGTGGGAGTAAGGGAACTGTAAACTTCACCCCGGTGGCACATCTGGCATCTACAGAGCTTTTGTTAAATTACTCTAACCCATAAAACTGCCATGAAAAAGTGCTTACCCTGATTGAGTAGAATGTAGACCTTCAGGCACACGTACTCCTCCATACGCAGCTGGATGCGGCGGAACACGCAAGTGATCTGAGTCATCTTCTCCACCACCAGCCCCACGTCCAATCGGAGCTGTTCTAACGTTATGGGCCTGCCCATTAGCGACGTTAGGCAATTCTGTAGCGTCCTTAGATTCGCGTTTACCTATAAATAATGATTTTATTAAAGCTAAATAAAAATGTACAAAAATATAATAATAAAAATGTCAATAACACAAATGGTAATTTTAATTAATTATTTTGATGAAGCAAACATTTAATATAGAGTCAGACATATATTGGTATGTTTTCGAGTTTAGTTTTAAGAAATAAAACTTCCTGTAACTAAATTAGTAACTCAAAATGAATGGAAGTAATCTTAAACAAATACAACAAATAAATCAAATAATATTTAAATAAAAACAATTTATTATGAATTATATTAAAATAAATTTAATACTTATTATTAATTATATTTTAAAATATAATTAATTAATACATTTATAATATTAATAATGCAAAAACAGAAGATTTATTTTACGCGGGATTACGAAAATGTGCAAGAAATATGAATCGGCTTTTATGTAATACTGCAATACATAAGCAAAAAGGAAATGCACTAGACAATGAAATACTTTTTATGTAATTACCGCTGCCGGTATTATTGTTTACACTTATGTAATATATACAGCGACAAAAATAAAATTGCTTTTCTTTATATTAGCGCATAACTTCATTGCAAGGTTACATACAAATAGTACGTTATAAACATGTTAATATTTATGAAAAACTAGAAAGGACGATTATAAATACTGGGAACTTATACCTATATTTGTTTTTAGAATAGGTTGGAGGAGATCATTTAAATTATTTGACGCAATGCAATAAGCAAGAACAATAACAATTTAGGATCGTTCAGTAGTGTCGTACTTTACTATACATTCTAACAGCTGGTTAATAGAAACTATTGCATTTTACGATTGTAATAGAGCGGGCTATGCAGCTCAAACGTCCGAGTGCAGTGAGACGACTTTCTATTGGTTACGCAACGATGCAGATCACGTAACTGCGCTCGCGCTGGTGCGGAAGTCCATGCAGCGAATGTGATCATTTGAGTGCCTATCATTCAGGGCTGCTCGCTGAGATTATGATCTTTGTTCTACTTAAATATATTTCCTTATTTATTGAACTTATTAAAAAGTTTCTTACTCGGAGAAATGTAATAATCGGGGCTAGAATATCGCTATGAATATATATAAATGACTGATTTTTATTATTATATACTATAAAAATAATAATTAAGCATATCAACATTTTAAGCATATCAACATTTTTTTGTGTTAGAGGAAATTATAACTAAAAATATATTAATTGGCTGTTTCGAATTCTAGCAAAACAAGAATTAATTTTTATACATCAAAAATATATTTACCTCTTGCATGAAATCATGTTCATGGTCTGATGATGGTGGTGCATGTGCCAGCTTCCCATGCATCGCCTGGTACGCTGCTGTTGTTAAGACTGAGATCTCGTGCCATTTTTCCATCAATAACTTAGAATGGATTTCCATCGGAATTTCCATTATGAACGGCAACTTTTTCGTCCACGCAACCATCTTATGTACAATGGAATCACCGATTTTACAAAGTTTGTCACCAATTTCAGAGGTGTCATGAAGGAGATCAGGTAAGTGTCGAACGGTGGCAATGTCTTCCATCGCATCACAGTCTATTAGCGCTCCGATCATGTGCAATGCCCTTTCTAAAGGAACGGCGCGATCTCTCGACGATGACACTG
The DNA here is from genome assembly GCA_034621355.1 of Mycalesis mineus. Taxonomy (NCBI): domain Eukaryota; kingdom Metazoa; phylum Arthropoda; class Insecta; order Lepidoptera; family Nymphalidae; genus Mycalesis; species Mycalesis mineus. The sequence continues at coordinate 15,422,235 of CM067884.1, read as the reverse complement.
CACTTTCCAGTCTTGCTCTCAAGTGTACAACCTGTAAAAGAGATACGGTATATAAAAATATTCTGATTCTAATTTGCTAATATATTAAATACGATTCGTATATGGAAACAATTACCTCGCTAGGATTCGTTAAGGCAGTCTTTAGTATGGTCCCGTTGACGAGGTGCGGTGGGAGAGGTGGTAAAGGATCTTTTGGTTTCTCAGGTGGTGACGCTCGACTTGTTGTTGTTGCCGCCTTCGTGCTCGTCTTCTTGTGTTTCTTGTATTTTACTCTATATAAATTATATACGGCACCACTATTGCGACCACCCGGCATTCTGTCCTCGCGTACAGCTATTGGGAAGAACAAAATATTTAATTAAAACATACATTCTGTATAGTTTTTGGAAAGAGATATATTATTTATTACTTTAAATACGTACCCTGTAAAACCATTCCTTGCTCTATGCACTTTTTGAAGCGACAATACTGACATCGATTCCGTTGAGCTTTTGTGATTTCACAGCCACCATCAGCGACACAAGTGTAAACTCGTCTATTTTGTACAGTCCTTTTAAAAAACCCTTTACAACCTTCACATGTAATAATGCCGTAATGCAACCCTGTCGCTTTATCTTCACAAATCATACATATCATAGGTTGCTCATCTTCTTCACGTTCAGCCGCAGCGGCGTACGTTCGAAGCTCAGCCTGCCTCGCCGCCAGGGGACTCGCGCTGGGCACGCCGGCCACACCCGCGACGCTGCCTGCTGCAGCACTTAAATTCAAAGCGTGCTTCTGTTGGTGCGCCGGCAGCTGCGATACGTCCCCCGCCCACAAGAGCTCCATGTTGAGTGATGTTACTCGCGGCCTCCTCAGCTCACCGCCGAGATTCAGCAACATTCGTGCAGCCGATTCCTCACTGCACGTTCCGGGATCCGGCGTCGGGGGTGTTGGCGTATGCGATGCGCTGGGCGACGGCTCTGAACTAGTCGTCGGAGCAGGTAGCGTCCAAAACATTGTTCTCACCCCACCCGATTCCCCCATGATGACCGCCGGTGCACCGCGCCATTGCGATGAACCTCGAGATCCAGGTTTCGGCTCTAAAGGTTGAGGTGGAAAATGGCCACCTATCAGTTCCGGCTTTACACCATTGAGGCAGGCGGCGGTCGGCCAGTGTCCCGGCGACAGGGAAGGATGTGTGCCCTGCGGGGACGGCGCGATGGGACGAGGCCTGTAAGGTTGAGGAGGGTCGGCCGGCGTCACCTCGGGCTTCTCGAGCTTGACGGAGGAGGGGAATTGAGAAGGGTTCATAGATTCATGTTTTCCAACCACAGAGGTTTCAGACTTGACGACGGAGGGCGCTCCTTCGAACTTGATCACAGAGTAGGGCGGCGCGGAGCGGATGACGGTGGGGTGGCACGAGGGAGAGGGCGAGGGCGAGCCGCCGCCGTCGAACACGGGCGGCGGATGCGGCGGCGTGCTGCAGCCCGCCTCGGCCATGCGCGGGGACGGCGGGCCGGGGTCCGGCGACGACGTGCTGGTATCGGCTGCCGACTCGCCTGCGGAACACACGCCGACATTAGGAACGGCCGCAGACTTCCGCGTCTTCGCGAAAGTAAAAACGAGCCGTGCTTTTAATAAGTGACAAATAGAAACTAGGTGAAACGTCAACGACCGCGCGGCGTGGCGTTGCTAGTGCTCGCGCGGGGTGCGACGCAGGGACGCGACACTGCACTTCCCGCCGCCGCCGACTAGATTAGCCGGTTGCGTCACGACGCAGCGTGGAGCGTGGCCCCGACCACATACAAAACTCATTTAATTCACGGATGCAATCGCAGAATTTTCATTTAGAAAGGCCACGGATGCGTTATTCGTCGATGAATTCGCATTATTGTAAATGTATTTGCATATTTATTAATTTTATATTTTACTTTTGTAATTCACGCAATAATCCGGAACACGGAACGAAAAATATGTGGAAAATATAGGAAGCGTGGCCGCACGTCGTAACGGGTGAACGCGAGATGCGGCGCGCTCAGCGAGGAGAAAGTGAAAGCGGCGCGCGCGCAGATGCGGCGCCCGGAAGCGTTCGCGCAGCCTGCACAAAGGGCTCTACGAACTATACTGACATGGCTAACTACTTTACTTTCATTTATGATCCAACTATTTACAGTATTTAATAGATAGGATAAATCGGAAATATTCAATAACATAGGTATAGATAAAACATAGTAGTAGCAATTTACAAAGTGCAAATTTACAAAAATGACATCTTAGTATTAAAGCTCTATATTTATAATCTTGATTTTGTTATATTTTAATATTTTATATGTTTTGCCAAAACTTACAGGTAAATCGGAACAAAAACTGTAAACATCGAATTAGAAACTTTACCGACTTTTTATTACTAAATCCATATGCGTAGTCTAACCACAGAACGTTAACATCCTAAATCACTCAGTCCAGTGAACTTGGAACTATTATATTTCAATGACAAAAACTTGAGCACTCGAATAAACATGGCTACGTATTTAATTAGAACCGTTTCGGAGACTTACGAGCGCGGCGAAAATGTTAGCGCGGTTTTGTTTACGCGAGGAAAAGTCGCGAAGAAAGTTTTCCACTGGCGGCGCTGGGCAGCCGGCGAGCGCGCGCAGTGTGCCGACCTACCGCACGAGCGGCAGCGCGGGCGGCTCCCCGCGCGCTTCCCGGTCCCTCCCTCCAGCCACTATTAGGTCACTCAGACGGCCGTGCGTGCGAAGTGCAACCGCACAATGACTAGTGCAACGCGTGCACCGCTCTCGCTTCGAGGACGATCTCTATTTCACTCAGCGTCCTTAACCACATCACTGGTGGGGACCGATCTTTCTAGCCGCGTGATGCAATCAATCGGCTGCTGAGGTCCTAGGAATCGCTTCGTAGATAAGTGCCTAGTGAATGCTGCCTATTATGTCGTCAATATCGATCGGTGTTACTCGACTTACAATTTTGAATTTATCAACTAAATAATAAAGACATCGCTGATTAGGTGGAACTTTTTAAAAATATAATGAGTAGTTTGTATTAGAAACTATTTGCAATAGGTACGGAAGCTTGCGTCGTCACCAGACAACAATAAAGACGGTTACGCAATTGGCAGTTCTTTCTATAGGCCGATCTTTTTCGATCGGTGCAAGCGAAGGTCGCGCGCGGTCAGCGACCGGCGTGAACTGGGTCACACCCCTACCCCGGCGTCTTGCCGCCCTGCGCCGCCACGTGTCACTGCGCTCGCATCTATTCTCCGATATTATATAGCCGGGAAACAGAAATAGTACCTGGGCGTAACATCGAAATGCCAACTGATAATAAAATAAATTAACTACTTGCTTCTTGACAGGATACTCAAAACTTGAGATTTACGATCGTACAAGTAAAATTGACGTTATAATTGATTAAATAGTAGCAAGAATTATCTATATACTTACCTACCTACACCTACGCTTCAGGTTATACTTTGTAGGACGTATTTTTCGGATACCCTACGAAGTGATACTCTATTCATAGGCAATGGCTTTTCATTTATCATTTGCACAGGTGAAGCATCTACTGTATCCATAAATTTTAACTATATTACTTTTTTTGTTAAAACTATTCACTATTGACAGTCACAAGTAGATACGGACCCCAGATCTGACGAAAAAAGTATTAGGGGTTTTTGATTTGTTTCTTTTCCTTATTAACAGAAATACTGAATCAGATAGCATCCTACGTTGTTATACAAAATTTAAGAAAAAAATTGCTTAAACTCTACACTCTTCTATTACAAGAGATAAGTTTTTGCTACTATTTGGAATTTAAACGAAAAAAGTATAGATGATAATAAGTCATTTAATTTTCTATTATAATTATTATATGAAAAGCTCGTTGCTAATTCAAGCGTTAGCTTCTATTAGTTAGTAGATTTACATACGAGTAAGTACAATAATCCAAAGTATTAACCCACAACGTTGCTTAAATACTTCTACTAGTCTTTGTCTAAGGTACGCGTTATAATTTCATTCATAATAATCATTCCCAAATAATAAAGCAATCAAGTTACGGCCCCCGAACACACAACGTACGGAACGGAAAAAGATAAGAACAAAAAATACGAGAGCAAATAGTGCGGTCGAGTCACAGTTGAGTTAAGCGTAGTGTATCGGTCTCACGTTGGAATGATCCCGCTTATCTTGTTGACGAGTGCATACTACACATGGCACGCGAGGGTGCGTCACATCGCGTCACACCCTCGTGCCGCGTCACACCCTCGCGTCACGAAACGTTATCAAGATTCACGCAAATCTATAAATAATTTAACTGTACCTACCGTATTCTATTTTTTATTTTCGTAGTACGATACGTCGGTCTGACTGCGAACATAAAATCGACTCCGTTTACATTTAAGATTTCAGAAGTGTAAGCTTACTACTGATATGAATTTACGTATATTATTGTTACGTAATCTTTTACGAGATTGCCATTTGTTCTAACGCGGAGTAATATAGAATTACTGATTTATTTTTCAGCGTTTATTTCAGAATCAAATAAAACGAAGTGTGTAAGTAATATAAAGATATTATAAACTATGGAAAATAATTGCTATTCATTTAATCAAATTGTTTCGTAAAAATTTTTTAGTTATTTACTAATTCATTTCATTTATAAGTAAAATATCGTTCGGGAACATTAAGACAATTTAAAATAGGGCTACTTTACGAATAAAAGTGTTTATGCAAAATTTCCGTTCCTCTCCAACTACACGAAAAGTCTGTGCAAGGGATATTAGTATTACAGCGGTATTAAATTAAATAAATAAAAGACCAAAAATAATCGTATGCAGCTTGTGTTATGGGTACTATACCCAAGCAAGCACAGCAGGGATTCCCGATGAATGACCAGCAAAAACAGCAAGATTCCAGAAAAGCATATTTAGCCTTTCAATTATCATTTACAATAAATTGACATATAATATAACTAACATGATACATTTTAAAAAAAGTTTAAGAAATTTTTAATAGAAAAATCGTACTACACCGTTAAAGAGTACTTGGATGACACAATTTAATATTCTGACATTAAGCACATGTTTTACCTTTATTGACTAATAATACTTTTGTATACTAACATAATTGAAATTAATAATTCGTTCTCATTGTTAATGCCACGTGGATATAAGGTGACAGATATTATTGACGTAAGGGCATCCGTACCGTAGCGTAAATTGTTTTGAATGACAGAGTTAGTTAATGTAATTTTTATAAGTGTATCAGTATTTTTAGTGATAAGGACATTGCAAGCTGTAAGGTGGAATTTGGAAGAACCTATACTGTTTATATAAGATCTCTATGTACCTACTCAATTCGCAATAAATAAATTTGAATTTGAATTTGAAAAAAAAGAATATTAAACATAAATACTCATAATATACAGATAAACACTCAGACAAAGAAAGAAAAATTTTCCAGACTTATACAGACAGACAACCGGAGCCAAAGCTTAAAAAGAAGAAACAGGCTCACTAACCACTGCGCCACTCGGACAATGGTCCATTAGTCAATGATCGACGAGATCGATCAGGCTTGAGTTTAATCGTAAAGGTATTGAGGCTTATAATTGACATAATTATCGCAGTCATTACGGCTGCGCAGGTCCAACTTACATACATAATATTAACGTTACCATGAACTTATTCGGGTTTGGCTAATAAAAATACGAGTGGCTATACATAATCGCACAATGGCATTGACTTGTTAAACCGGATTTTTGAAGATAATTCCGAGCAGCGAGTGAAAGTTGGCGCGTTTCGTGCCGCTCGCGGTTCAGGTTATGCTTAGCATCGAATATTATTTAACTTTCGACGGATTATGCAGATTATAAAACGCTAATTTGTTTTCTCGTGTTACGTAAGTTAAATGACATTGCTTTGCTAACATTTGAATGACCTGACGTTTAACATTTATAATTGTGAATGTTATGTGATACCAATTGAGCCGATGATTGAAATATTTAAGGTTTGGTATTCTGGTTTTGAACTTGATAAACAAATAAATTACATAAGAAAATGAACAAAGAGTGAATTATTTTAGTATGAATTATTTTTAGTGTTTATTTTATGATGGAGGTTTGATGCTGGCGCAGAGGTTATGTATGTATGTATAATAAAGGCGTAATTGCTATATTACTGTTACTTTTAAGTTTTATAACTAAACATGAAGACTTTGCCATTTTTATGATAATTTTTTTTCAATAATAATGAGTTTTTTTAGACATATTGTATTTTCCTTTCCAACTAAGTGGAACCTTATAGATTCAAGCTAGTAGGAATAAAAGCTACCCCTACTGGTGTAGGTATGATAATAGTACAACTGACAGAGACTAGCAACCCTTTTAAAACCTCCAGCTCTTTAAACTTAAATTAAATTATATAAGTACAGTGAGTTTTCATATCTTTCTCTTGCTGTGGAAACGTATGAAGGCACCTTATTCAACTTTAATAAAATCACGTTTGAATCGAAATTAAATTACAGAACGCGGATCGCCAACATCGAATTCACTATCGTATTCGAAAGTGACATGCGCTTCGTGAGCGGAGTTGTAACTGCTGCTACTCTATTCGAATAATAATTGACTTCGCTCCTGACCTTACTAAGCTAAATGTCAAATATACTAAGTAAGGCTACAGTTACACCACGTCGTGCGATACAGAAGCTTCGTATTCAGTGGTATGAATGCGTTGTTGGTGCACTATTATATCTATACTAAAGCCAAACTAGATCTGAAATGCTTATTGTCAAACAAATTAAATTTAATGTTGGTCAGTCATAATCAGTCATATTGCACCTAATTAGTTTAATTAATTTGTTAATGACAAATAAATGACAATAAATCAGATTAATAAGTTTAAAACTATTAAATATAGTTGTAATATGTTTAATAACTTCATTTTTAATTTCTTTCTTAATAAGCATTAGACGTCGATATGGCTTTAGTAACCCTCCAAAATGTAATGATAATGTTCGATTTACTGCAATCATTTTTTCTTAATATTGTTTAATTTAACACTTTAGTTTTTTAAGAATATAAATAATTCTCTCATCAATCAACTTTGCTGATTTTCTACCTACCAGTGATGAACTAAATTGTTTTCATGAAATTAAACACTTAACATCAGGTGTGACAGCAAACAAAGGCCAAACTGTATCGATAAAAAAAAATAAATAAATTAACTGAAAGTTATTTGTTTTGAAGAGAATCTATACCGATAATCTTTGTTTATAATAAACATGGTAGAGCCCGGCGATTGCAGAGAAATTTAGTCAACACCGCGCAGTCGTTTATTTTTTTTAAATGAATAAAATAAAATTAGATAAAGACACTTTAGAAATAGTTTAGCTACTCACCATCGCTACTACATCGGGAGTCAACTTTCCGCCTCTTTAGTTTGAGGTCTTGGAACAGACTCATGTTGTCGAGGTCACACGGGCCGCGGCTGAGTGTCATTATTCCTGCGGACAAAGAAAAATGTTATTCGCAACGAGTTATATAAAATTAGTAAACAAAACGAGTTATAAAGAATTAATCATTGAAAATTCATTGCACAGGGGAACATCTCATCATTTTGAGAGGAAATTAATGGCATTACACTCCCATGCCTTTGAGAAATCTTTGTGCAGTCGGTCCAGCTTACTCGTATTATTTTAAACATTTTATAGAGAACCCTAATCCCGCCGAACTCTAATGAAGCAGCTATTATAAAAATCAAGATGCCAATCTTATATTAAAACTATAAACGAAATATATAAGAATTACTATTTATAGTATAATAATAATATATTGGGAAACTAAATGGTCCTATAAACGTTCCTTTGTAATATAATTTTTTTTACACAAAAATCTAAAATCGCTTAAAGGAGGCTCAAAATACTTTACGATCTACCAAATATATAAAACAAAATAATTAGATAAGCTTACGTATTCAAAGATAGAATTATTTATAGTTAAAAACTTACTGGTCCCCGGGGATATATCGGGTTGTGATACATAATAGGGGCCTGAAATATGGGGATACTGCCAGTACTCGTACATAGTAACAATAGTATATAGAAATTTACAAAGATGTGCAATTAGGTCATTAGAATATACATTTTATATGAAGCACGTTACTTATCAAATTTACGTCAGTTATATGTCTGTCAAATAGTTATATATTCGCAATAGAGATGAGTAGCAATTAGTGAACAGGTCTACTCTGCGTGGTGAATGACTTTAACTACCCACAAGTTATCGCGTGAAAGCATACTTTATTCCATTTCATTCACCGGCTTTGATATACGTAATTTTACGACATTCATAATTAAATAGTTGGAGTTTGCTGGACCGTAAATTCGTGCGTACATTCGTTTATAATGACACAATAGCAACGGTCACGTGAGAATTGCCGTAGAAATGTGACGTGAATCACATTGACGGATGAATGATTCAATTGAGGTTGGTCGCGGATTTGTTACGTCAAAAACGAATAACGTGCATTCCGAACTATCCCGGAACATTAGTAATAATGTTCCGGGGATAATAAAATGATTCATTCGATGTAATATATTACGCTTTGCTAATTTTTGCCTAAAAGCTACATTTGTGTAGAAACGAAAGGCACCTGAGCCTTGTACTAAGCTTCAGATTGACAGTTGCAGAGCGGTGTATTACTTATTTTATGTACACTATATTATGTACACAGCGGTCATATAAAGTAAATAAGGCGATAGTTTGTTTAAGGTCGTGTAAACTAAATAAGCTGTTTGTTATTAGACTGTAAATTAAATTTTGATTCTAGAATGCTGCATAGTAAATAAAACTTGATAGTATGCATATAAAGTAGTACGAGAAGTAGTCATTTTAGTAAATAACATGTAGCATATAGGTATCTAGCTATGTAGAAATATATCAAGCTGATCTAGAATTGCGCAGTATTGTAAACAAACCAAACACTAAAGCCGAATGCAAAAATTATTTTATTGCGTTGTATTATCGATAATTTTATAAAATAAACTTACGCTAAAATACCTCATTGCGAAATTATGTAGAACTTTTATAAATAATTTTAAATAGGTTAAGCGTGATAGGTTAGTTCTTTCTTCGATTGGTGAAATGACCTAGGAAAATAAACATATCATTATCACCATAATCAGTATTGTAACGGCCAACTGTCGAGCCAGACCTCCTTCCTGATAATAGAGGCAGAGGTGATGGTAAAAATATAAATAATAAATATTAATGTTATAATAAATACCTCATAATAAAAGAATTATTTAAATAATTCTGTCTTCATGTTTTGAAAGTGAAATCCGTGCGGCCGTGATAACCCAACGTGTGTCGAATGTTATCCATGAAATTTTATATGTTTATATGACGTTCCATATTATAAGACGAAAGTACCTAAGTACCTGCTCGTGAGCAAGATGAAAATACACATTGAAATTATTATGTCGGTGTACCAGTTATTTTAATTTCAATAGGTACTTGTGGTTTCCGTTGCAGTAAATATTTTCTATGTATATACAATAGTTGATACGGGTCCTTGACCTTGGTAGATGTTTTGTTTTCTTGTCTCTTTGTGTTACTGAACTTGAGACATTTAACTCGTAAATGTATGTCGTGTTGCGAATACTTGCGATTTATTTACAGTGTTACGCACTGTACACATTTAATTTTATTCAAATGTATTCTGCGTATTATATTAATTAGTACAATTCTCGGGTCCGCTGTAATATGTCTTATTGGTTTATGTATTTTTTGAATAATTAATTTAAATAATGCATTATAATTCCCAAAAGTATGTAAACCTTCCGTGCAGAACATTACATAGTTTGAAAGTAATACATTTTTTTCGCTAAATATATTTAAATTTGTTAAAAATTTAATTTTTTACACTAGATGTGAGTTGAAGAAAAATTTGGAAATCATTTCCAATTAGGATATTGAAAATAGTCAATAAGTAAAACAAAGCATTTTTACACGATCAAGTACAACGCTTTAAATAATCTATTTAGTTTGTACACTTGTATATTTAATATAACACGTTTTCGCAGTTTATACGGATAGCCTCTCTGAGATTAGAAAGAAATAGGTACACATAGATGCTGGCCTCTACTTTTATTGTTTTGCGATAAACTCCGCTTCCATAGCGACGAGTATCAGCGGCTATTGTTGCTAATACTTACGAGTACATATAACTTTGACGTATAAACCACTGCGTAAAAGATTGACGTAGATTAATATTCGACGGAGCTGAAATTAATTAGCAGCGTGCATATGATAAAGCGACGTGATTCATTACTATCGTAATATGTAATCGTAAGCAGGGTATGAGCCAAATATTGTCAATATTAATGACTTTATGGAGGGTAGGATTACCCTAAGGAAATAGTACTTTTATAATATACCGACAAAGACATACCGCCAAGCGATTTAGCGTTCTGGTATGATGTCGTGTAGAAACCGAAAGGGGTGTGGATTTTCGTCCCACTCCTAACAAGTTAGCCCGCTTCCATCTTATACTGCATCATCACTTAACATCAGATATGATAGCAGTCAAGGGCCAACTTGTAGTCAATAAAAAAATATGTAACCAGGGTACGACGTACACTGTGGCTGGCCTTAATCAACCAGCATCTTACTTTAAATGTCGTCGCCAACATGAGTTGTAGGCAGCCTTAGAAATATATCAGACTTAAAGACATCACGATGAGCGAGGTAAGCCACAAAAGCGTAAATATACTCACTCTAAAAATGCAAATGACAACACACATGGAGCCTTTTGCGGCTTATCTATTAACAATTTGCGATCAGCTTGAGGTGCAATATTCGTAAATTCTATTTCATTACGACAGAATTTTAAAATAAACGTAAACGTGTCAAAGACCTTGATAAAGGCGTGCAAATGTTGTGAACAAAATAAGTGAGTAGTATGAAATTCGCGGACGCGGCGAGACGCTTTTGCGACGCGATTTTCGTCGAGGCCGACCTCGTTGATATTAGACTTCCGTAAACTGTTTGTAGGAAATACGGATGATGACATGCCATTAGATTATCAATATTTTAATTAATGAACATTTAAATATGCACATTTGCTCGCTGATTAATAAATTTATAATTTTATTGATACAGTTTGATTTTGTGTGTGTTTCTAATGCTTTAATTTCCAAATTACGTAAAAATAATGTAAAAAAATTAACTATATCTTTAAATAACAATAGTCCAGCGAGCGGATATTGACTCATGCATGTTTCTTATTTGAGTTCGGTTTATTAGCGAGTAGATATATGAAGGCATGTAAAATGGTTATAACACCATAGTAGTGTTATAAACCCAAAATAGTTAATCAAAATTTCATTTTTAGAGTGAAAGGTGAGAATATATAGAAGTAAAAGAACATTTTACTTCTGTACATCCTTATGTTAGATTATCAGTATTATTTTCTTGATTAGGTTGTCGAAAGCCTAATGAAAAAAAATGGAGAAGGATGAAAGGACAAGGAAAGGGTGATACAGACAAGGGCACTGGTGGTAGGCTAAAACGGCAGGTCCGGCACTATCCGTGAGGATGTCCATGAGGATTTTCTCCTCCTAGGAAAAAAAAAGGTTCTCTGTCAGAGATCGTTTATTTTCTAATATTCTCGTAATTCTTTACGATAAAATTCTTTTATTTATATGCAGAAAAAAGAAACTTTCATGTTTACATACGACACGAGTAGATATTTATTTGTATAGATACGAAAAATTTAATTATAAACAATTTGTTGCGGTGACCTCAGCATAGTGTTTAGTTTCCGAGTAGAATTTTAGAATAAACTTATTATTCAAACGCGAAACACGTTTCGTTGTTGACACTCGAACTATAAACTGTTGACACCGGAGCGAGTACTGCTCGAAATAATTAATTTAGACCTCGACAGTGACAAATAGATTGGTGACAAAGGACTGAACTTGAAACAACTACAGGTTAAGGCGCCACGAGGTGTAATAATATCACAAGGAAGTTTATCGTTTTGAATATAAAGATCTTAATGAATTTACGAACAAGTAAGTACGTAGGTACATAAATACATTAAGAATTTATTAGAAATAAAATATGTCGCATGACGGCAATATTATAGATAAAAATATTTGGATTTTATATTTTTTACAAATAAGTTATAACCTTTTTTTAATAATGTAATAACAAATATTATAAATGTGAACTTTAATTTTCATTACACACTTTTTAAATAGGCGGTGTTACTAAACCATGTCTCAGTGAGTAGGTACCTGAAATTTGTTAGTCTCGTGATGAAATCTGTAAGACTAAGTGATATCTTAGGTCCAAATATATTTTTCTATAAACAATATTTGGACAGACCTTGCCATGAAACAGGCCAGGGAATGATGACGAAAGTACTAGAAAAACTTTGTAACGTAAAAACCTTTTGGAAGTTACGCCACAAAATACATGGTTACACCGAATGTCTTGTTTCATTGAATTGTTTCCGGCACCATATTGTCCAATTAAAAAAAATTAAAACGTTATTATATGACGGCCGTGGTGGTGAAATATCTCTACTTAGCAAACAACATGTATACATAACGATGGAAGATTTTGAAAATAATATGTAGAGAAAAATCCCTAAACCTTGCAATTTTACTACTTCTAATTTCAATAATCTTTTGGAAAATGCAGGCGCAAAAATGACGAATAACGTGATTATCTATAAGTAAAAATTACCATCCCACAAAATTAATGCGATTAAGAATGTATAGTTCGATTAATTATGCAAGCAGTGTAGAATTTAATTTTAACCAGGAGAACAAGCCACAATAAGGCCTGTGTGCACCAAGATTTCGGTTATCATAACCAACGACGTAAACCGGGCGGTTATTTTAACCAAGCTTACGTCCTTAACCGGCGTATGGGTTGTCGTGAACAGTAAATTTATAGTTAGCTTATGTTAACCGTTGGTTATCATAACCGAAATCTTGGTGCACATAGGCCTAAGTCGAAATATCAAACAAAGATGTCATGGGTTACTCGCAATATTATAGATTGTGTGCGGACAACTTTAACATATAAATGTCTTGCAATAACAAAATCATATTAAACAAACAGAAAATAAAAGGTAAGGAATTTATGTTTAGAAACTTACGCGGATTTAAAACTGCATTTTTATTTCCTCCAATTAGTCGGGTTTGTCTCAAAGCTCGTATGCACGTATGAATGCGTTAGCTGTTAGAGGTTGTTCAGACGGAAGTGGGACGTAGCCTCCATCATGGTCATCGGCTTATCTCTCAACAGACAGACACACAACCGCTTTCCGTCCTCCCACTGCCCAATTATTTACATTTTTTACTATCCGGTAAGAAAATTTTAAATGCAAGGTAATTAAGAGATTTTGGTTGACATTTTTTATTTATAAAAAATATGTACAAGGTGTCTTGTACTCGTACACATATGAATCACATAAAATAATACTATATTGTTCTAAAGTTTAAGTAAATAATACAATATGCAATATGAAGAGGATAATACAATATACTCTATGGTAGGTGCCCACTGTAACTGTACACGAAAAACTGTTAATTAATGTAAGACTTTACTTAAACAATTACTGTAAGAAGTTAATGTTATACGTTGTGCTAACAAATTTCTTAGTAGCAATTTTATTGCATGCGTGTGGCTTATCAATGATTTCATCATCATTTATTAACAGACGACGGACGTTCACTGCTGGACATAGGCCTTTTTAGAGGCTTCCAAACACAGATATCCTACACCGCCTGTGGCTAGTGGCTCCCTGAGACACGTTTAATGTCGTCGGTCTACCTAGTTTAATGACAATACTATATTCAACTTTTAGATCATGTTATTTCTGTTTAATATTCGAATCAGCAGATGCCCACGATTCGTTAGTACCAATCACCTCTATAAGCAATACAAATTCCAGTGATGTAGAGTATCGAGTAGGAAACATGTTGGTTCCGGGCACTACAATGTCAGTGCCGCGCCGAGGCCGCCCGCCCGATTTGGCGTCTGCTACACTTGCTTAATCTACCTTACACCTTGTCGCCGTGACAAGGAATTGTAGTGACACCATTTACACATCAAACAATATAGATATCTTCCTCAGAACATGTAAAGATACATCAATACAGTAAATCAAATAGGAATTGTTTATGACATGATATTGATTTGGTGGCTACGGCTTTTGTGCACGCCTCTACGAAGGTCTACGATCTCTCTACTCTTTATGTGCTTAGCTCTACGTTGCTTAAGTTTATGTTTAGACAATATTACACATGTTAGATAACTTCGAAACGATCTTAAGATTGTAATAATTAAAGCCCAATTTAATCATATTTTAAAAATCAATATTTATCAAGTTTGGATCTAGATATATTTTTAATGGTGGGGTTCTGCTTGATGTTTTTTTTTTAGACACTTATAAACAAAAAACTAAAAACGGTAAATGTAAAATTAAATTAAAACAAATTTTATTACACTAAGAATTCATATGTTCTAAGGTTGCTTCTAAATACATTTTTATGGTAGGGCTTGTTGACTAATAAACTATCTTGGACAATAATTTCAAAATACTTATTTTCGGTATCATGACAAAGAAGATCATTTATAACTATAATTTATGATCACAAAATAGAACTGTTTACATATAAAATAATATAAACATGTGATCTAAAGCAGGATTTCGGCGTCGCTTGCGACTTAGCCTTCGACTTAACGCCTTGACATTCAACGAGCACGATCGCTCAATCATTCCATTTAAAAACTATACTCACTTCCGATCTATTTACTTCCTATTTCATATACTATATATTAAAATAGAAACACAACTTAATGTGACTTTACTATAACATATGACTTCCGTAGTTCCTTCATCTTTAAAGTTCTCCTTTTAGAACTAAAACACTTCTTCTCAAATAGATTATTAAATAGATCGAAACTGAAAACGCGATCATGGCCGGCAACGTGCTAGGTACAACAATAACCTATAAAATTAGAAATAGATACAAAAAGTGAACAATACAGATTTGTATATCTATTATTTGAATACAACCGGCGTCCTCCCACTACAATGTTTTGAAAGGAAGCAGTGACATTCAGTACCTTTTCGCTTTCACTGCTTTGGAAAGTGAACGTAAAAAATGTATTTTGGCAACGGCAAAATGGCGCGAGTCCGTCGACCTCATCGTGTTATAGACCATAAACAAAGGAACCACCGTATTATAATGAAAGTGTAGATTTGGGACAAGAATACAATAGCCATAATAATATGGTTATATTTTAATCTGTCGTATTTTTCAATTTGGAATATATTTTTATCATTGCTTTACAAAGGATTTTGATATTTAGTTAATAGTTTTATAAATTATAACCTAGCAGCAAGTTGAGATCATTTAGTAAGGAGTTGAAGTCTAATTTAAAAATTATTCTGGAATTATCTTAAAATTAATCTGGCCTTCCTTAACTTGACTTATCAAACTATTACCTAGAACTATTCAGAACTTCGGATTTAGTTCACATTCAGAACTATTGAACAATTAAGCTTTTAATATAAATATATGCATACAAAGAGTATAGAGAAAGAGAGAATTAGAGAAATATAACTTAAATATTATTACAATTGAACTATCGCAAATATTTTTCATATTATTAAAATAGAAAACGGCCAAAACTCAAGTTATTATTGTCGGAATATGTCTGACTAGTTTCGTAAAATCTTGCACTTGTAAACAAGCTCATGGCTAAGGGCCTCGTTTGAGTTCGAAACAAGTCGGATATACTCCTACAATAATAATGTGTGTTATAGCCGTTTTTGCGTATTGTGAGGAGGTTCCTCATTCTGGAGCCCTGACCACCGGTTGCTTGGGCCCGCAAAGGCCCCGCAAATGGAGGAAAAGATTTTTTTTATAAATTTTTAATAGTGTTTTTTATATATTTTGTATTATATACCTATAACATTGTTAAAAATTTAAATAAAAATAATTGTGTTATAGCCGTTTTTTATTTTAATAATATAACATATACATTGTAACGCCAAAGAGGTATTTGTGAAGTGGACCAAATAATTTGTTCAATTAGTTTTTGAATAATTTTCCTAGGCGTATGCGCAGGACCTTACGAAGTCACGATCGTGATTCACGAGATGATTTGGGAATGTCATGGCTAAAACGGCACGTTGTTCGCTTTGTTTTGCAATATATGCAGTATAATACTGAACTTATTTCAGAATAGAACTGTTTGCACAATAAGACATTGAGCGAATTGGTTCATTCAATTTGTAAGACATCGCGAGCAATAACAAAACAGTTGTTGTGAATAATTGTTTTTTAAACTTATTACAGGTTTGTGCATCAATAGTGAACTATTCACATCGTGACTTATCATAAACAGCCTAAATCACCGCCAACAGAGATTTTCAATAACAACCTATAATTTTTAAGCCTTAGAACCAAAGACGTTACATGCAAAATATAATTGTTTTCTCTGATCCAATGTCATCTGACTAGTTCTGAACATAAAACATCTCTATCTTCACAAGAGAGTACCAGATATAAAACCATAGTATATTGAACCAAGAAGATAATATTAAAAATGGGTGTCCAGAAATTTTTACTTATTATGTTAGTTTTATTAGTTTTGTTGTGCCTAAGAATATTTAACCTATGTAATCCTTATTCATAAATTTGTAAATATTTTATTATTAAAACTTAAAATATATATAGAGAAAGCCATGAAATAGAATTGTAAAATATTAAATAAATATCAAAAGAGACAGTTTCCGACGCAACCTTTGATGGAATCATATCGTTAACGATACATGTTAGTGAAGATAGATGGAAAGTTCCACTGCTGTTGTTTTGGTCACAGCATTAAACACTTATCAATATAAATTGTAGATCAGGAATGTTTTTCGTGCAATTTTTTTTAAACGTACAATAAAAAATATACATATGAATATTAGGATATCATAGGGTTTTATAATGAAATATTTAATTTAAATCTGTAATAAATATGGATTGCTGCCTTAAAATATAAGTCAAAACCTGTTGAATTATCAAAATTAAATATTCTCAGTATGTCCGCATTGTAGTTATTAATTACCATACAACGGATATTCGTTGAGCTCGCTGTCGTAGCACTTCGTAGCGAACTGCTACGAAAGGCTACAACAACGCTAGTCTGATTGGAAACTACGAGTAAGAATAACGTTTTTAATTTTCATTAATTTATTACATTTATTACCAAAGCAAAATATCTTTACGGACTTTATTGGAATAAATATCCATTCAATGTTTATTTTTATGAAGATTATTGGGTTACGGTTTTAAGTATACCTAAATAAAAAATGGTTTGAAATAGTTACCCATTGTAGAGGTCATCGTCTGCAGTTGCAGTGCGTGTGCGGAGGCGTCCAGCGCCTCGGGCCCCAGCTTGTCGCCAGCCGACAGCTTGCTTAGCGCTGCAGCTCGCACATCACATAAAGTTCCACGGCTTTTGAAATTCACCGATCACTTTTTTAATTTACGTCTTCGAAAATTTTTTGATACACCAACTCTCAGCATGCTTTTCCGACTGCACTCGCGATCAGCACGCGGGGCGAGATGCACTTCCTGCGGAACAGGCACACAAGGATAGAGCGCGCGGCTCGGACTCGCGGCGGGGCGCGGGCGCGGTTTCCGAACCTCTCGATTCGGCAAAATCACGATAACGACTGCGCGCGAATGTCGTCATGTCGAAATTCGAAACACTTTCACCTAAATATTCCGCCTCCGTTTCGGCGGACGCGGGCGTCGCTCTCGGCGCTCACGCACACACCGTCGGCTCCGTCAGTGCTCAATTACGTACGCTGTAAAAATTGCGTCAGTGTTTTTCGTAGTCGACCTTACGTTCGTCGAGTACACCGCCGAAATATAGTTATCTCTCTTGTACTCATTCACCGTTAGGCGAGATGGTTTTTTTGTTTCGTTTTTTTTATCTGACAGTACAGTTCGAGGACACGCGTGTGAGTGTGCGGATTTCGATAGCCGGGTCGTTGAACCGGCTGAAGGGATTTCGTTAAAACTTAACAGCAACGTTTCAGTGTTAGGATGGGTTGCAGTAATGGCTCTGGGTATGCAGCGTGGCGTGTGTGGTCCGCTGTCCGATGGAGGGGAACTAGCTATCGGCGCAAAACTAGGTCAGCGTCATGCGCACGCGCGGTTCTTCATGACCGCGCAACGACTGTCTACACAAATGTGTTCGCGTGATTTGGTCAACGAATTTTTATGTCATGAATTGTTTATCATCACTCATTAGTGGGACAAGAATATTTGAAGTTTTAAATAAAAATTTTGTTTATATCAACATACCTCAAAGTGATACCTAATTAATTTGACCTACATAGTTAAACGAGAGTGGCACAATGAAAAATCTGAACCTCCATAAATATTCGTTAAAGCGTTTAAACACAACCTAAATAAGCGGGCTGCTTTTTGTCTAAAAGGTTAGGCGGGCCGATGGCACAGTTCGGTGTTGGATTACATTAAAACAGAGTTCATTCGCTTCGGCCGCTATTCGTGAATATCTAGATTACTGATTCATTGTGTTAACAAAGAACACTCGATATCAAACAGGTGTGTAATAGGAAGTAGCAATTTCACATTAATTTGTGTTTTCAGCTAATGTACTTAAAAGTATATAGAGCGCTTAGCAGCCTTGTTAAGCTGGTTTTGAATATTTCAATGCTTCTAAATATCACATCAGAGTGACTCCTAAAGTGAGGAAGTAACAACCAATCTAAACGTAATAGTCATAACATTATTCTAAGTCACGTTAGTTAAGTTTCATCTTCCAGATAAAAAAGCGTGAAAATTTATTTAGCAGTATAGTAATCGGATGATAGGCAATAGACGGATAGACCGAGATAATAAAAAATCTATGTACATAATTGTATATAAAGTATAGTAACAAACTGTAACTGGTATATATTAGCCGTTATAAGCTGATGCGTCTATACATTCAGCTTTCATTTCTATTACATAAAATAAAATATAAATATTTACTATACAAATGAAAAATATAAATAATCATCAATATAAATTTTAGCAGTAAAAAAATTTGAGATACACGCAGTACTTATAACACTCGAGCTCAAGAACAAATCAAATATTACAAAGATGATATTATTCTGACTTTTTAAAGATTTCATTATAATATATACTGCGCCTATAATATAAAGATTGTTTTAAACCCGTTATAAATAACAATGGCTACGCAGTACGCAGTGACCATCGGCGGTATGCGTCGCGCGGCGGCAGTCAGGTAGACGGGCGTATATTTAGCCAGGAACAGCGCAACTAAACTAGGTTAACTATTCTTCTGTACAAAAACACGCTCCAAGTATTGACGCAACAGAAGCTGTACAAGAACCCGATATAACCCCGTTGGAAAATACAAAAACAGGAAGCTTTCGCCCTTCACGGTTTAATATGTCATCGACTGAAAATACTTAACTTTGTTCTTATTTGGTTTATTTCAGATTCGGAAGAAGAAATGTAAAAAATATTTTAATTTCATGAGTTTCAGGAAATAAATTGAAATATTGAAGTGGTAAAAAATAGAGTGGTAAAATGAAATATTGAAGTGGTAAAAAATAGAGTGGTAAAATGACAAGAAACTTACTCATTTTATCCATAAGTAACTCTACAATCTTGTAAGATTGGAATTGCTTCACTATATTTATATCACAGAAAAGTTAAAAGAAAATATGGCCCAAACGTAATTTATTATTAAGGCAAGGGAAAACTTTTTAAGCTTTAAGAAAAATAATAAGAATCTGCAAGACCTAAAACTTACAAGAAGCCTTTCCAATATTTTTAAAGTAATAATTGAATACTAAAAATAATGAAAAACAGGTGTATGTCAAGATACTAGTACTTTCGCAAAGGATAAAAGACATTTACAGGTTTGTGTATAAAGCTAATATTTTAAAATAAATAAATTTTAGTAAGCAATTTCATTTATAATCTAATGGTGTTTACAATTATACGACATATCCGAGTATATTATATAAATTAGCGCGATTAATTTATCCTTACTAATATTATAAAGGGGAAAGTTTGTATGGATGTTTGTTACTTTTTCACGCAAAAACTACTGAATGGATTTTGATGAAACTTCACAATAATATAGGTTACATATCAGAATAACACATAATTTATCCCGATTCAATTAATAAAATACATAACATTTTCTCATATATATGTCGCAAATAAATTTTCCCACCAAGAAAATCATTTATCAGTGAGCAATTGGACCATATCGACAGATCGCATTGTCGTGAGATAGCCATAGATAGTGCGAATGCTGTTCACACGCACAGTGCTGGCTACCGAGTTGAATGACCTACCCTAAGCGAATATTGATAATATCATCTTATTATCCAAAATAGGATATTAAAGTCGTCGCCTGATAGCATACGATAAAACAATAGATTACTAGACAGTTGAATTATGATTCTATTAAAACACGTATTGATAAGAATAACATTGTGTATTGAATTCGCATAGGAACATTGTAGAGTTCCGGAATAATACATGTACAAAGTATGTTCATAATCGATAAAGTTTACAGAAATTTCGCGATGGTTTATGTCTATCTCTTAGGGATAACTCAAAATAACCATTTTTTTATCGTTTACTTTCAACCAAAAGTAATGGCTTATTTACGAAGCGATTTTAAGCAATACTGTATTAATCCTTATCCAATTGAGTACCTTAAATACTTTGTGCATTCAATATAGATCACTATTGCCCTTTACAGCATGTAATTTAAGTAAATATTTTCCAAGATATGTAAGATTCAAAATGCAGGGACAAAAACGTTCGGCGGTCGCGCATGGCGTGCGTGCGCCTCCGTTGGTACACACCAGCATTACATCCGTGCGAAGCTAGGGCGGGCCGCTGGTTAGTTATAAGTCTTTTGAATTCGAAACTTACATTGTCAAGTTCTAAAATCATAACTACGGAATGGAATTATTGTGCGACGCAACTGAGTTATATTTTTAATATGGAGTGCATCGCTAATTAGCTAGGTTAGATAATCATCTTAACTACATAAGTATTATAAAATATAGTCTCTTATTTGCTCCTAATTCAAAGACTGCAAAATGGATTTTCATGTGTTTCTGACTAATAGATGGAGTGATTTCTGAGTAAGGTTTATGCATATAATTGTTATGGTTTTGTATAAACTGGATCAAATATAACGATAATAGTGTATTTGTCGGGCCGCCTGGAAGGCTTCATTAAAACGTAGCCTAAATAAACCTATATATAACTAATCAATGCCTAAATGGATTGTTCCTCTTTACTAGGACTTCAAAAATCTTCGAAGACAAATGTGTATCTTTTAACGATACCCATATTTTCTTATCAGGTAGTTAATTATTTTTGTATTGTTGGAATAGAATAGATTATTTTCCTCACGGGCAAATTCGCAGGCGTCTGCTAGAATTTTGTAATTTGGTATTAAGCCGTAGGTAGGTAGGCATTTAAAATTGTAAAAGTGATGAAACAAAATGCTATAAATTTTTTTTTTAGTAGTGACGCGACGTCTGTCCCTGGTGACTGGCGATAATCCGAAAACGCCGATAAAGGTGCTAACGACCTCGACAATTCGTAAACAACTAACAAAATGAACTAATTTACAATGCGATGTGTAGAAATTTCTCTTTTGATTTTGAGATTGTGTTGTTCCACCAGTCAGTATACACGACTGCAAAGTGTATGTTTAAAAACATATACCCATAATACGTACATTCATTTCAAATAAATGAGAGCAAAGGTGTTAGTCAGAAGGCCTTAGTAATGTCGTACTGCATAGACGACGAATTGTTACGAAACTTAAAGTTTAAACTTAATTTGTTTTATTTTTGATTCGCTTATAATTATACCATAGAAATTAAAGATAATAGAAATTTTTAGATAACATGTACTTGCCAGCTGCCACTGACATAAAATTTAAATAATTGTTGTCATTGTAAACGACTGTACTGCAATTTTCAACTGAATAAAAACTGTCAAAGTTTTATTGAATGTGAATCGAACTGTGTGCTTCAAACCACGAAAAGGAAATATTTATGTAGGTATATTTTAAACTTCACGCATAAAAATAAAATTGAATGCTGTATTTCCTGATGTGATTCATTAACATAAATATTGAAGCGTAATGTTTGGGATTTTCGGTTAACTTTGACAAGTTTTTCCTTTTTTTTTATCGCCCACAAGTAGCCCTTGACTGCTATCACACCTGATGTTAAGTGATGATGTAATCTAAGATGAACACTTGGCGGTACGTCTTTGTCGGTAGGATGGTAACTAGCCACGGCGAAAGCCTCCCACCAGCCAGACCGATACAAATTAAGAAAAATCTCAACCTGCCCCGTCGGGAATCGAACCCAGGACTTCCGTCATATAAATCCACCGCGCATACCACTGCGCCACGGAGATCGTCAAAAGTTGATCCGATTAACTTAAAATATTATTATTTTATAATACCCCATAGGATTCAAATATTATTTTAATGGTATTACTTACAGTTTTTGCAAATGTAATTTAAAATTGGCGCACCAGCTTTTAATATTTGCGAATATACCTACTAAAATGTCAGGGACATCGTTAGGCTTTATTTCTCTAATTCACTCCGTGTTATAGAATACATTCATCATGACAGAAATATATAAAAACAATATTTTGTAACGTCTCATTAAATGTATTCGTATTTGTGTAGTGGTTGGCCCAAAAAGTGTTGACCTCTCGAGGTCTTGTTCAATGGAAAAGTTAATTTTAACTCAAACGTTGCCTTGGCTTTAGTAGAAGGGAAAAACTTGTCTCGATGTACAATATAAAATTAAGGTTTTAATAAAAAGAGTCATTAACCGATTTATTTTTATGTACATACTTTAAAATATATAAGTATTAGGTATTAAAGGAAAAAAACCTAATTTTCCTATTCCATTCTGTTATAGTTAATTCAGGATGACCCAAATACTATTTTATATTTATTTTGATAGTGACATCTAACGGATATTTGCTGGTCTGTTGCCTGCTAGGCTATTGTATCAAAGTACGAAAGTTAAAGAATGCCCTCCCAGATACAACAATAAACAATAGTTCGATGTCAATGACATGCAAAACCGCTATTGTAATCCTGTTACATTTGGTATGGGGACAATTAATTAATACTTCACCAAAACACTCGAATCAGAAGCAAAAGTTAAAGAAGCGTCAGTTAAGTTGTCAGACTCAACGCTGAATGGGTTCGATCTCAACCCTTTGGATTATTGTGTTAACCATTTCAAATTCAGTGTTTTAGACTGATTGAAGGAAATAGGGAATATTGGTGACATTAAAAAAATATATGGCTACTAGCATTCTTAACAAAAAATAAAAAAAATGGTCTATCTTAAAAGCTCGGTAAAAAAGTGAATTCAAATATCGTAGCTACATCGCGTAATATGTTGTTATGCAGGGATTGGTCGTATTATGTGTGCTGCGCTGACCGTATGGCCGACACGGCACATTTCCTATTATATAATGGCAGTATGGTGCGACTATCGGAGCCTCACGCCGGGCCCGCGTCATTCGCCTAGTTTCACAATGCTCATCCACCAGTCGTTTTCACTTTTTCGCTGTCAAGAACGCGCGCTAACGATAAACAAACTAACATTTTGGCCGTAGCTGCTAACTCAAACTGCAAACAAAAGTCCGAACAGCCAAACATCAACAAAACAATATAGCTTCTAACACCTTGATCTGTGAGTTCGAATTGCATTAATACCTAGGCCAAACCTAGATGAAATTTGCCACATAATTTGAATTCTCTATCGAGACAGAAGGTTGGCCGTTCGCGATCGTTGCATTGCAAAATGAACCGTACCGAACAACAATACAGTTGCAATTAAGTACTCTAGGTGTTGCTATAAAGCCTTTATCGCTCACTGAGTGTCGTTGTAGAAACATCGAGGCTGGTCATTGACCTTTTTTGGCACATACGCTAACGAAACAAAAGACTTAATTTTAATAAAGACATTAGAGGAACCTTGCAATTGTTATGTATTGAAATTTAAGTGATTACAATATTATTATAAAACGCATACTCATTTAACTTTGGATAATATTATTAGTTTTCGAATCGACATTGTACTATAATTGTTCAATATTAATTTGTAGGTGAATATTTTATAATTGAATAATATTTTTTATGATAACGGTTTTTAAATATATCAAATAACTAATACATATTTTAAAATATCTTTAACAATTAAAATATTATTAAAAGTATCTTAAGGTCGCCAACTCGTATTGCTGTGGTAGATACCTAAGAGTATAAGCTTCAAATTTTATGAGGTGTGTTTTCTTGTCCGCCTAAAGTGTCCGCGTGTAGTAATTCATTTACTTGAATAGATAATGATGTTTATGTCACAAAACCTTTCTTATGAATCTCTAGGTATCTATCTATGTTAAAGATGCAGTGATTATCAAATTATTGATAGGTACTTGTTACTTTAAGCACATTTAACTGCAATTGATCTACTGGGCATGAAAATATATATTTAATGCGAATGCTACATGGTAACTTAATGCGCAATTTAGTATAAAAAGGTTATTGCATGATCTCGCTTATTCTGCGAAATTACAAGTTTACATTTTGTTGAATTTGGAGTTACTTTGTATGTGAGATTTTAACAACCGAAGCATTGTCTCAAGCTCCGAGAACTGCTTACTTGTCATAATAATGGGGCGATTGCGAAGGCTGACATTGCCTCTCACTGGCACACGTAACATAAGTTACGCAAAAGGTCTTTACCCTTGTTTATTTGGGACAACTTTATTAAGATGTTTTAATTTATAATATTAGCACTAGCTATTGGGTAACGAGGTATCCGTTGTGCGTTATTGCTCGTCAATACGTACTCTAACCTTGTGATAATCTCCCAATCGCTTTTCAATTCACGTTTAGGCAACATAACAACATGTCAGAGCTTTTAGCAGTTTCTGCGGTTACAATTCACACTTTGCTTTTAGATTTCAACATGTAACTTTCGTATATTGCATATCTTTGTCACTTATTTTTTTTTATTTATTTTTTATTAACGAACACTTTAGCGCAGTTCGTAATTTATTTTGCTTTATATACGAGAGGAATTAGATTTGATTCTTGGGCCAATTTTAGGTATTGTATTAATTAAAAATGAAAACCTTGGGTTTGAAGATTTCGATGTCTAATCACCATACTACTGGAGAAATATGAATATTGTATTAGATTTTACACAATAAAAAGAAAAAAGTCTATCTTTTAATGGCCAAACCATTCGAACAGCGTAGTGCATTTAACCTCCCTATAACGTCCTCTAAATGGGAGCCTTTTCCCGGCAGTAGGCTGATAAAATAGATGTGGAATTGCACAAAATCTCTTTTATCCCACAATTTTCACGGAATGTGATCTACAGGTAAATTGAGGGCATGTATGGTAATTGTATGTACAAATATGGAAGTGAAATCAATTTTGTGTGTCGACGACAAAAGTATTCGTCAATTCCCAGCAAGAAATATATTTCAATTAAAATAATTACATGAGGTATTGACCGTATTGACATATGATTTATTGCTCGGTCACAATAAAATCACCGAAATATTGAAGAACTTAAAGGAAGGCGCCCACATTTTCGCATCGTAACTATCGGACGCATCATATTATGCGGATTATAGTATTCTTTGTACAGAAAGTCATGCGTACTCTGATCTCCATCGTAGGGATCGCACAAATCTTCCTGTCGGCAATGCCGGTACCGGTGCTTCAGGGCATTGGCGATCCCATTGATGGTAATTGGCGAGGCATCCGATGCTTACGGTGCGAAAATGTGGACGCCTACCATTATATGAGTGCGTTGAACACTTTCGCAAGGGGCCAGCCGTGCATCTTTGCGTAAGCGAGGCAATGTCACAGTTATGTAAATGTCGGTACTTTGACAGCTAAAGCGCGAGGTTTCCTCTTCGTTTTATATCATTCCAATTGATTTCGTAACTTTTAATAGATATGCCGGCGGGTCATTGGCAGATTTACTGACAGGTTCTTACCGCTGAAAGTATCATACTACTAAAAGTTCATTTTAAAGCTATATGTTGTTGTTATGTTATAATGTCTGCAAACACCACCTTAAAATTTATGATGTAAATGCCTATTAATGTTTGTTAAAACTGCGATAATTAAAAAAAAGTTATATTGAACTAGCTGTACTCATATCTGCTTTAGAAGTAAAAAAAGTAATTAAAAATATTATTTTAAAATATATTTTAAAGTAATATCTTAACCGGGTTGAATATTGTGCCATATTTAGGGCTATATATGCGTAACATTTTTGAGATTTTCAAAAAGCATACCAATTTAACTGTATATACTCATACTAGATGTAGTTTTTAATATACAGGCTAGTTATTCATTGGGGATACTCTACGATCTAAGTGTTCTTAGGTACAATGCAATTTAAGATTTCAATAGCGTTTCAACTATTATTTACCGTCTGAAAGTGTACGTAAAATCTATTGTTTAAAATAGTTTGGCGATTGTACACGTCTCAAGGTGAAATTAGCATCATTTATGATTTCTAAAGTTGAATCATGCCTGTTAATAAGATTGTCTGTCTTTTCACTTACCTACATATGCTCTTGCGCAACATTTGAGGTTAAAAGAAGGAGATATTGTAATAGAAATTTATGTGGTTGGCTAGCGGCCTCTTAAATTCGAATCATCAATCATCATATCATTAATATTGATCACGATTTTACGTTGTAAGCGAATTAAGCTGTTCTTTTTAAGTACAACGCCTTGCAGCGAGTTGCAGCCGTTTCGGAAATGTGTCAACATGTAACTCACAACCTCGATCCATTAAGTTTTAATCAATTACGATTATATCCTCCATGCTAACGGTCATACGTGAAAAATAATGCAATAAATTAATCATGAGGATTTCATTTTCAGTAATGTCTCGTCCGCATGAAAAGTGCATCAGTAATGGAAGTGAATTTTCATATTAATTCATATTTCAAACTAATTTATTGCGCATTTATTTTAATGAAGTGACAAGTGTTTTCATATCACTCAAAAAAAAATAAGGAAGTGTAGAAATATAAAAAATATATATTAGCTTTATTATTTTTCCATTTTTTGACAATTCAAGTTTGTAATGGATGGTTGATGTAGCAGATGAGTGTTCAGTGAAAGTTAGAGTTGAAAACTATTTGACGTAGCATGCTTATTCACTCTTAACTTTTAACATTAGATCAAATATCAAATGCAACTGTTAATAGTGAGTATAGTGGTTTAGTTGTGAGTGGCTTGGAGTTGGAGCTGAGATCCGTCGAGAGGGTGTTAGGTCGGGTGCACGCGAGCGAGTCACGCGATCGCCACAGTAAGCCAGTAACACACTGCTAAAGAAACCGAGGAAAACGCCTTCCGGGGTGAACGGCCGCGTTGCGTAAAGAGCCCGCGGTGGCGCAATGTGTATGCGCGCCGCAACCGCTAGCGACATCTAACCGCAGCTTTCGTAAACTCGCGCTCAAAGCAAATTTTCCCACTGAGCTTTTTGTTGTTGTTACGTTATTTAAATTATTTTAAAGTAAGTAATATACAATAAACAACAAAAATATCAATAGTTTCTTCCAGATTAAGAGGTAACCAACGATGGTAGTATAGACCTTATAATCTTCACAAACCTTCCTTCAACAAATTAAATCTTCACCTGTTGACGAATTTAAAAAAAAATTATCAAAGAGATGCATACTCGTATGTTGTAATTCGGAATAGAATATAGGCTATATTTTTCTAAAAATTCCCGCGAGAAGATGAATCAGGCAAACGAAACCACGATGCGAGTTTGACTTCTTTCACCAAATAATTTAATTTACGAGCTTATAAGCTTTATTACGAGTGGATTTGGAAAAACGCCAGCTACATAGACACAAGACTTTGTAAATAAACACGTGTTCATTGTAAAATATTGCGAATAGTTGGGCTGCAAAGTGTATCGTGAGTGACGAAACGCAACTTAATTCCTAGGTCAAGGTTTGTCTTCTCTTCGAAATGGGAAAATTGCCACATATTGGCGACCTTAACTCGGTGCGGACCTGCGGACCGTGTGTTACGAAACGTACCGATTTAACCGTTTTGTACGAACAGATATTCGGAACGCCGTTTCTTTTAAAGCTTTGGGCGTGGAACTTTTTTTTAATTTTATTACTTAATCATAATTGTTGATTCTTTTATTTTTAGTATAGGTAATGTTCTGTACTGTATAAGGATCCTTAAAACTTTTTATTTTTTTTAATTCTACTAAAAACAACCCGTATTGGAACTCGGTAGATATAAACTTCCAACACCATAAAAAGAAAGAAAGCAGTTATATTATCTAAAAGTTAGTTAGGATATCATTTTTATGTTTTTTAGATCGCGTGTCATTTTGTACATAACTTTGTAATTAGTACAATAGCTTTGTTAATCTTTAGATCTTAAAAAGTACAATAAAACGGTTGGGATTATAAAAAATGTAAATGAACCTATAACCATGATTTTGGTTTCTGTTGTATTTTATTAACATAATTTGTTATTGAATTACATATTAATAGTTATTTTTAATAAAATTGCTATAAAATATTTGTTATTTTAATAGTTGCCAAAGAAAATGGAAAGTTAGTTATACAACGACCACCTGACAGCCGTGAAAGGCGCATGCGTTTTTAATGTCAGACGCCGTGGTCAAGGTTTGAGTTTTGACTTCTTGCTCTTGCTTCACACGGGCTTGTTTTTAATCGACTTCAAAAAGCGGGCGTTAGTTTTTAACTAACTTCAAAAAATGATGTGCTTTTAGATGTTTGTTTGTTTTTGCTGGCCATACTTTCACACTCTATCCACTTATTAAATTTTATGTATAATAAGAAAACGGAAATATTTATTTAAAAAGTAAGAAAGTAATATTGAACTAAGATTAAATGGAGATTTAGAAAAGAGCATAGAGTATCTAAGAATTACATACAATATGACTAAAATATAACTTCTAGTGACTTTACTAGAAGTTCATTTTATTATGTTTTAATTTGAAGGTGATATTTAGTATTCTATTCAGTATAACTTATATATACTTTCTTTTTATTAAAGTAATACTGAATTTCTTTAATGATTTAATTAATATACTTACATACTACACTCTTTTGGTTTGATTTTATTATTACTTGTTTGCGTCATCTTTACAAAACATTGTGGTCGTCTTACAAAGAACAAAAGCTAAAAGGTATTTTGTAAGAAATTTGGTTCTCCTGTAACTTTTAATTTCTTTTTGTGCGTAAGCAAAGACCTTTGCATTGAAATTATATTTGCGCACGTTTTGTTTGTATTTAAATTATTACTTTCAACATGGCACGTGACTTCTGTTCAAAAAGTTAAAAAAAAAACAATAAAAGTTTAGGTATATAAGTTTCTTTTCTAAGTACCTACAATTCTGTCTTCTAAAAAGTTACGTTTGTCGTTTGTTTCTGTTAAAATGAATATGCAAAAACTCTTTAACAAAATAGAAATGCGTAAAAACACAAAGGAAAAAGTGTTCAGCTGTACCAGGAAAAACCAACTATCGGATCGCGAAGAAAGTAGCTTGGCATTGAAAGAAAAGTACAGTAATATTCGTGTAACGTAGAGTTAAAAAGCTCTGAATGGAAAGCGAAAGTAATGGCGGTCTAGGCTTCGCAGGTAAGCGAGTGCGAGTGGGACGGAAGACGGCGCGGGCGCAGCGGCAACGAGCGTCATTTTTACGGTACTAGTTGTAAGTTCGGTGAACTTTTCACGGATACGTTGCTTTGTGGCTGAGGCAAAAAAGGCAGAAAATTTTAAATGATAATTATAGCTCTTATGTCAGAGGTTAATAAATAGTTATGCTTCGATCATTAGTCATGTTTAAAAATTACAATATTAACGATCCAAAGCGATGACATAAAATGGTTTTAATAACCCCTCCGATGAAAGTGGATACGCCTTTAATGTTTTAGGTTAATAAGAATTTTTAAGTGAATAAAGCCTGGTCTATTTATTCGTTGCTAGTTTTCGATCTTTAATGAAGTGTTGCCATGTGATTTAGCTTTCCGGTATGAGATTTCGCTAAAAGAAGTAATAGGCATTGTGAATAAACTTGTACCTTTTTGGAGTTAATTTGCCTTCCATCGTAAATTTAATGAAATCACAAACAGAGTTTACTCGATTGAACCGTTAAATATTTAACATATAAATTAGAATTTACCTAATTCTCCTACAAAAAGTTATAACATTTCACTCATCGAATTGTAACTATCTCGAGATGTATCGAAGTCATTAAACATAGTATAGAAAGTGAGAGTGAGTGTCAGTCTAGGCGGCCGGGGCGACGGCAGCGCGCTTACGGTATCCAGTGTAAGTCGTGATCAGTTGCGGTACTGTGTGTAGCTCCCGTGGGAATTTTTAGTGATGTACTCATTTATCGACTTGTTAAGATGACTTCATTTTGCGTCGTATTACGCTCGTTAGAACACTATGTAAAGAGACATAAAATAATTTTATTTATCGATAAATTATATTTTTTATATTAATAGGAAAAAATTCAAGAAGGTTTTTATAGGCTGTGTATAAATTTTCTTTGAAGTTTAAAATTATTAAAACTGTGTTAATCTGCGCGTTTGATGGATAAGAGTTATATAGGAATCGAATGGGGCTGACTGATTGTTGGTATTATGTTATACTAGAGGACGCCCGCGGTTTCACCCGCGTAGTTCTCGTTCCCGTGGGAATTTCGGGATAAAATGTAGCCTATGTGTTATTTTGATATGTAACCTATATTATTGTGAAGTTTCATCAAAATCCATTCAGTAGTTTTTGCGTGAAAAAGTAACAAACATCCATACATCCATACAAACTTTCCCCTTTATAATATTAGTAAGGATGTAGTGTAGTGCTTTACATATTAGAAAACAAGAATAACCAACAATTACTAGGATTGAATAACCTACTGGTTAAAATAATACCTATCATATATTTTCATAAGAATAAAATAAAATTGAAATTTTCATAACATTATATACCATTACTTCATTGTACTAGTAATATAGTAGTACCTATATATTAATTAGCGTAATAAATACAGACCCTACTGGTAAAATGATAAGTAACTAGTCTACTAATGTGCCGTTTCTTTAATTCCTTGTAGATATTTTCTTGACCGTTAAACAGTTTTCACTTGAGCTCACTACAACGCTTGCCAACGCTGGGGTTACAATATACGTTCAAGATGGATTATTGCATATGCCCAAGTGGTAAATTTAAATGATATTTCTTTGTTTATCAATATTTTAACTCTTACACAAGAAGCGTGAAAGTTTTACAGCACTAATATATAACTGACATTCAAAATAGAAATTAGCGAGGCTTTTGACATTATCATTTATTGTGTTGTCGACTTAGAACATAATATATCGATAAGAAAGAGTAACAACACTAAGCTCACCGGTCAGGCACCATAGACCCAACCACTTTCTCTTTCGATTGCTGCTGATTGAGGCGGTACACGGACGGCACACACGGACAGGTAATGTACGTTTACAATGAACCTGTTTATGTGTGCACGTTCGGTTACATCACGTCAGTTTGGCTGACGCATCCATCGAGCGAAAGGTCAGAATCTATTTATAGTATGTATAAACATATTTCGTTCACTTTCCAAAAGAATATCTTTGCTTTGAGATGGAATCAGTTTCAAGATCGTTCACCTTTCGTTTTATACTCCCTACTTTGATATAATTAAGTCTTAATTTTTAACTTTTATAACATACAAAGTACAGTCAAACTTTTTTTAATGAAATACAATATTAATATTGCATACTCATTAATTTAATATTAAATGCTATTTATTTGTAAACTTTACTCTGAATGAATACGTACGTATATAAATTGATGTCGGTTTGAATTCGGTGTTATTGTTTATATACACTAAATATTTCCCTATCTTTTTAACCGACTTCAAAAAAGGAGGTTATCAATTCGACATGTATGTATACAATATTCTCAGAACTGCCCAGTTTTCGTATATGTTAGTTTATATCAGCGTCTGAACAAATGTGCGAAATTTCAAAAGCGTATGTATGT
Source organism: Mycalesis mineus (assembly GCA_034621355.1). Classification (NCBI taxonomy): domain Eukaryota; kingdom Metazoa; phylum Arthropoda; class Insecta; order Lepidoptera; family Nymphalidae; genus Mycalesis; species Mycalesis mineus. The sequence goes on along the minus strand of CM067884.1, from coordinate 15,389,994 downwards.
ATGTACTCGTATGTTTGTATGTTTTTACGCTTGTTTTCGCATATCTCCGGAACTATAAATCCGATTTAAGTAATTCTTTTATTGTTGTACTAGGTGCTGTTCATGTTTCAAGTTTCATGAAAGTCGGCTCAGAAGTTTTTAAGATAGGGATTATTTTATGTATGACCATTGACCACGCATAACTTTTCACAGAGTGATCCGATATTAATAATTCTTATTAGAAGGTGTAACGAAACGTTACATAATTTTCATTTTCATTTTCTTATCTTTGCCTACCTTAAATAAAAAAAAGGCGGGACAAAGGGGTACACTTTCAAAATGGTCTCAATGTCATTACGTTAGGAACTGATAATAAGTTCCTGGGTAAATTGAAGGAACTCTTCAAACTTTATAGGCTCTCTTGCAGCGATTTCGTTATCTGTAATAATATATGTAAGTGTCGGTAGTTTTTTTGGCTACAAGTGCCGTATAATGTACTCTAATAGTATAGTACAAGTAGGTTACGTGTCGTTAAATCAGTATAAAGTAAAAAAAAAAAAAAAATATTAAAAACACACTAAATAGTAAAAAAATAATTGAATCATTTATTTGCTTTAATTTACTTAAGCATATCTATGAAATAGGTGGCACCACACTTGTTTTGTTCAAATTGCTCGACAGTTTTTGTTTGATTATAGGCGTTAATATAGCTCTTTAATAAAGGCACATTAAGCATTAGATCCTTGCAAAGGAGAGGAAAACGCGAGTTATAATAGATTACAATTGTCCGTGACTCCAGCTGCATTGTCGTAACGGTTCAGATGCAAGGCCGGCGCCGCGTGGGAAACCCATTGCCCTTAGCTACAATAATAACTAAACACTACTGGCGATTTCATTTTAAATTAATGTTTAATACTCAAGAGAGAGAGAGTTAACTTCATATGCACTTCTAGCGACCATACCTACCCCACAGTAGAGAATTATCAAGATAATATCTTAGTGATACTCGTATCTACGAGTGGCCTTTTTTTTTCGTGGGGAAATGCTCATGGATACCTTCTCGCCATGGGGAGGCAAGAAGATTATGTCGGACTTCTACCGACTAAAACCCCACGATGTTCCAACTCATCGCCTGGGACTGCATTACGAGAACCTTAGTACTACTACCATAAACCAGTCAGCGTCGCCCACAAAAGCGAGCTTGCTTTTGTGGGCGACGCTGACTGGTCCTCTAGGACTTATGGAAACCTAGCTAATGAAAGCCGCCACGGAAACTCAGATAGCGTCTACCTTCTTGAGGGCTTATCTCCGTTGGGCGATAGATTATCTACGAGTGGCCTATCGTTATCCCTTCAATTTATGAATCTCTATATGGGTAATATGATTGATGCCATGGAGCTTACCCATTTTACGGTAGAGCTGAGCCAAATGGTAAAGTCAATAAGTGCACAAACATTTAAAATCAGCTTTAATTAGTACAGACAGCTTATATATAATAAAGTAATATTTAAAGCACCAAATACGTAGATTAAAATAAACATTTAACAATTAAAATTTATATTTTTACTTATTGTTGCTCTCAACTTCGTTTGCGTGAATTAAGAACTTTTCTCGTACAGGTGATAAACCTTACCTTATATCTACCATGTAAACACAAAATAATTTTCGGAGAAGTAAACGTAAAGAAAAAGAAGAGATCTTTTTTAGTAGGTTCTCTACATAAGGTACACGCTTTAACTATGCTAAAAACTTTACACTCGTCGGTAATCACGGAGGATTATAAAGTTTTAATACAGAATAGATTCGTCTAATATAAAGCGAGCAATAGAAAATTACGAAAACATCTTTATTTTCACATTCTACACCACAGTATTATTATATATATACAACAAGAAGCAGTCATTTGTTCAATTTTAATTTCAACGTAAAACTACATTAAATCTCGTAGTATTCCGTAGGTTAGCTGGAATATAAATTCTTCTTAAAATTTAAAATCGTTTAGATCAGCAAAGTTATGCGAATCCACAGTGCGTCTGTATGAGTCAGTGTAGTATTAGATGACGATTTTACGACTGCATCATCATTGACCCTAATTTCAGACTACCTCCCGCTCAGCCGACAGCAGAGCTAATATGCCTACAGTTTATAATTTGTTGCTTGTTTATAATAATGTGTTTTAAATCTTATATAAAAAATTGAATTGTTAAAAGATCATCAGTCTCGAATTTGAATATTTTTTTGTTTTGTTTAGTTATAGTCTAGTTATAGTAAAGGCTACCCAATTAAATACGCCGAACTCTCGACTATTTCCTTGACGTATTTTATGACATATCTGTAGGACGTCACGTTATGATGTCTGGAAAGCAGGCGTAGCAAAAAGTTATATTTTATCAAAATTTGTAATGCTCAATAGTCATGCATCGAACTTAATTATTTATTCTATGTAGTAGCCCCTGTGGCTGTGCTCTGTGTTGTCAGATGTTTGAAATTATTTATTATCATACTATTTTTACTATTTAAAAAAAAAATTGTATGTCAAGATAAAAGTGTGGTGTAAAAGAAGATGTAGTGACTAAAATTGAGAAAAGGATTTTTTTATCAACTACAAGTTGGCCCTTGACTGCTGTCACACCTGATATTAAGTGACGATGCAATCTAAGATGGAAGCGGGCTAACTTGTTAGGAGTAGAATGAAATCCACACCCCTTTAGGTTTCTACACGACATCGTACCGGAACGCTAAATCGCTTGGCGGTATGTCTTTGTTGGTAGGGTGGTAACTAGCCACGGCGAAAGACTTGGGATGCTTAGATGGTTTGGACATGTAGAGAGAATAGATGAAAGAAAATTAACAAAAGAGATTTACAAGGCGAGGGTGAATGGAAATGTTGGAAGGGGAAGGCCTAGGCGAATGGTCCTGGACCAAATTCAGGACATTTTAAATAATGGCCAGGTCAAGAGTACCCTAAACCGACGAACTGGTATGAAAGGATTAATGAGAGTGGAAGAAGCTAAGGAAGTATGCAAGGACCGTGGTAAATGGAGGGATGTGGTCTCTGCCTACCCCTTCGGGAATAAGGCGTGATGTTCTGTATGTATGCTATATTTATAATTATTATTAAATAATTTAAAGCTACATTTGATATTTTGTAAATAGCTCTGCTACCGAGATCAACTTTTTGAAACCAAAACCAATAGATTCTAAATAAAAAAAATATCTTATTATCGTGGTACGTACCCGTTATTGCGATAAATCACGAAGTTTGATTTAAAACATTCTAAATGAGTTCAGTATTTTTTGAAGAATTTGCGGATACCTTTCAATCATACAGACATAAACATATGGGTGGAATATAGAATGTCATTTCTTAATTGGATTAACACCTACTATCTTAATCGGCTTAACTTTTATTATACATACGAATTTAATGATAGTTATTGTACGATGTCCGGTAAGGATTAGGTTAATTTATTTTGTTATGAAGTGAACCAGAGTTAGCGTGGCATAGTACCTACGCATTTCACATCAGATATCAGAAACTAGGGCGCATTGTCATCTTGTGTATGCAGCATTATGTAACTGGTAATACGTTGCTACGAGTATCTCGGCAGCAAGTGATCAGTGCCATTTTCAAGAGTGCTGACGTACTTCGCTATACGATATACCTATACAAATAAATAAAATTAAAGTGTCTGTTTCTAATTTCAAGTTAACAGCTTTTCACTAAATATACGTACGAAAGTATTTAAAGTTTACTTACTTGAAAATTTAGATAATGTTTTTGTTCGTTAAAGCAGGCTCAAGTACAAATTCCACCAGTAAGCCTTATTCAATTCTGGGCTCTGCACCTGATTGAACTATATTAATGTATAGGGACACGTACGAAAAGCACTAAAATCCCGGAAGACTTAGCTATTTCGACATCTAGACCGGATATATTTCTTTTATCCAAACAAATCAAACGTATAGTACTTGTTGAGCTTACAGTGTCGTGTGCCGAAAGAGCCGAAACAAACATCCCTAAAGACCAAAGTAAAGAAATATTATGACCTTTCTAATGAACTAACTAAAAATGGCTATGTGGATATTTTATACGCGAGAGTGGGTGCGAGAGGTATACCAGCGAAGTCTCTCTATAACTTGCTAAAAGACCTTGGCTTTACAAGAAGTACAGTAAGCTCCATATTGGAACGAGTCTCCAAAGCTGCTCTAGTAGGGTCCTTCCGAATTTGGCTGGGCAGGGAGAATAACTTGAACAGAGGTGGTGAGTATTGACGCGCGTCACTAAGAGTACTCTTTTAAACCTACACCCGTGTCACAAGTCTCGGGCTCTGTCACCCGGCACCCGCACAGTGAATCCATGGAAGGCTAAGATATTCGTGTCTTACGTAGAAAAACCAATTTTCAAATTCTATATTTCTGTTTGTTTTGGCTAATTACAGAAACTACCAGTCCGGTTGTAAAAATTCTCTATGTATAAAATACCCATGGGTGGGTACTACTATGCCACTAAAATATTTTTGTTTGTATATCTATACTATGTGCCCATAGTCCTGGCATGCAAAGTTTCAATTTTAATATTAGTTTCTAGCAGTTGATTACCTAATATGTATGATGGGAGGCTCTGGCTAGTTATGACTCTACCAAGAAAGACGTACCGCCAAGCGATTGAGCGTTCCGGTACGATGTCGTATACAAACCGATGGGGTGTTGACCTTATCCCACTCTTAACAAGTAAGCCATCCATCTTCGATTGCATCATCACCTACTATCAGGTTAATTGTAGTCAAGGGCTTGTAACGAATATAAAAACGAAAAAATAACACAACAAGGCTCTACAATGTTAAATAAATGCCATACACTGTTATTTTAAATTAATGTTGGCGTTTAGTATGATTATATTTGCCTCTAAGTATCCTTGATTTAGAGTAGGCACTGAGTAGAGTAGATTGTAAATGCCTTGATGGTTCAGTGTAAAACTTATGTGTAATAAATTAATCCTGGATTCGAGGCTTAGAAACATGAGATATGCCAATTTCTTGTAAGAAACAAAACTTTATCGACAGTATAAGAATTTATAAGGTAATGTTGTAAAGGAATAGGAATTCTTACAGTAGCCTGTCAATACATATTCAATAACCTAGTCTTTGTTAAACAAAATATAAATATGTATAAACAGAAAAAGGATTTAAACGATCGTCTTCCTAGAAATGGACATAAGTTAGTCATATCAGCTTATCGCCTCCGAAAAGTACAAAAATCTTTCGTAGGATTGGGTGTACTCTTCTACAACAAGATGCCCAATTCAGTTTTAGATCTGCCGTTGCATAAGTTCAAGCAATGTATTAAAACTCACTTACTGAGTCAGGGTTATTATACTATCGATGAATTTTTAAATGACAAAGATGTTCAAAGGCAATTGGATCGGCTTTCAACTTCACACAGGAAGTAAAATAAATAACTTTATGTAACAACACTTAATATTGTAAAATTGATAATATTATAAAAAGAGCAACTGTTGAGTTTCTCGCCGGCTCTTCTCAACAGGGCCTGCCTACCTAGCCGGTGGTAGAGTCACTACAAATAGTCCAATTTGACGTTTCAAAAGTGCTTGTAATAAGCCTACTTGAGATAAGCCTACTTGAGATTTTGTATTTGAATTTGAATTTGTAAGGGAAAGGCCTAAGCGAATGTTCCTGGACCTCAAGAGAACTCAAGGCATTTTAAAATATCCCAGGGCAAGAGTCTGTGCCTACTCAAATGGGAATAAGGTGTGGTGTTATGTATGTATGTAAATTGGAAGTGTACCGACAGAGTCTTCGGTCTTAGTCATTGCAATTAAAATGGATTGCGGGATTGACCTGGATGGTGGCTTTCGCCATGGCTACTTACCACCCTAACGGCAAAGACTGACCGCCAAGCGAATTAGCGGTCCGGTACGATGTCGTGTAGAAACCGAAAGGGGTGTGGATTGCATCCTACTCCTAACAAGTTAGGCCGCTTCCATCTTAGGTTGCATCATCACTTAACATTAGGTGTGATAGCAGTCAAGGGCCAACTTGTAGTTGATAAAAAAAACATCTGATCTTTTATACGTATATAGGCTGGCCCTACAGTGGGCCATTTAAAATATGATTGTGAGGTTTTACACAGTGTAACTTTGAGCATGTATAGTTATGGCCTTAACAATTGAGTTATTAAGATGTCCTAGGCAGTCAAACCATAAGACGAGCTGTTGGCTTGAATATCGCGTAAGTGACTCAACGGATTTTCCATGGAGGTAACCTTAAAGTTTATACGTATTGTGCTAAAAATGAGGTCAAATAAAATAATGTTATGATTTTTTAAAATTTATTTTGTACCTTATGTTAAATGTTGTATATATAATGAAGAAAAAAGAATGGGAGTAGTTTAATGTAATTCTTTAAACTTCTGGTTTAAACCACTGCTAAGGGTTAGGAGAAGTTGGTGTCAAAAAGAAAGTTAAACTACAGTAAGATTTGATGAAACGGTTTTTTGATAAGTAACAAACTGATAAATTGTAAATTTTTCGTATACGTACAAATAATAATATGATTTTCTATACCTATTATAAAGAATTATGACTTTATTAAAAGTAAACACAAAATTAAATATTTTCATATTTCATTTTGTGTTTACTTTTAATATTCTGACATATAATATACTGATATGAAAATAATATTTATATACATAATATATGTAACAATGTTGGTTCATAGTGGAGCGCTTGAAACGCAGATAGAGAATTATTCCAAATGTCTAGCAAATTGATAGGACCGAGCGGGAAAATCTACATTTTACAAGTCGTAAACAAAGTTGACAAATTGCCACGACCTCAAGCTGAAATATTTTTCAAATTTTTACACACACACACACTTTGTACACAGTACAAAGACAAAGTACAAATCACTCACTACTCCAAACCTATTTTCAATTCAATTTTCACTTGTATAGTTGGCCCGATTTTGTGTAAATAAACGTTAGAAACCCGTTACATATATGTATCCGTTACGTTTATGAATAAAATGAATTTTTCAACGTGCAGTTCTATTACGCATCTAGCTTCGATAGTATTACAATAATACATTCCTAGTGACACCGCCTCACCTTGCCAGCGTTCGTTGACGCATCTACGTTTTGTCCAAGTGACCTTATGGTTATTGCGTGTTAGACTAACTAATAACTACATCCAATCTCTGCTGTCCCGCTCTCTCTAATCGTTGCCACGATAAACGTGATTAAGATAGGTAAATTACAAATTTTATCTGTGTGTGTTTACCTTCGTAAAGGTAAAGTACGGACGGCGCTAACAAAAATGAAGGGCTTAGTTACTTTGAGCGTTTGAAGGTACTAGTAACTAGTTTCTAATTACCACTTGCCTATGATTTTTATAGTTTTTGGAGTCAGAGAGTTAAATTTAAGTTTGCCCAAATACCAACCGTAATATTAGAATGTAAATAAAGTGATCGCAATGATTACAAAGATTTCGACTGGCCTTTACAAGGTTGCCTATTCTTATCTATTAAGCAAAAGCAAAATACAAATGAAATAGTTACACGAAGGCCTTCTTACGACGGAGAAGATTTCAGAAGTTCTTTTTATTGATGTTATCGCAAGCAGATGCGTCGCTTCTTATTAGTATTATTTATTGTACATCTATAAACTCGTTGTGTATTGTTGCTAAAAACATATAATAAAATGAATAAATACTGAAAGGTTTTCTCCTATTGATACAAAAGTAAAAGAACACAATAAATTGTTTTTAAAATATTTATGTGGCTTTATTTATTTTCACGCTAAAAACGAATTTTCATGCAGTTTTACATGTGATTTGTGAGTTTGGACCAACATTTACCTAGTATTTATTTAGCATAAAATTGACAGTAGTCAATTTTTTAAAACAATAATGAAATCTATGAAAATAATAAATCTAATTACTGAACTCAATTCACTCATTTTTAGAAAATCGCAGAAAACGTACGGGTTGAAACAGAAATTCGATTTTGCAGTCTATTAAATATAGAATCAAATATTTAGATTCAACGCAGGCAAAGCAACGGGCGTCCGCGGGTAAAAAAAAATGTTTATCTATGTATTACAACAAAACACAAAGAAATTAAGAACGGAGTCACATCGAGGTCAAAAGACATTATTATTTTTTATTTAGATTAGTACATTTAGATTAGCACTAGTATATTCAGAACATTATATTCATTTTTGTATATTTCCATATGTTGTTTACGTTATTTTATGAACGTCCGCCATTTTTTTTTTCTTGTTACAAATATTGGCATTTTATTTATCAAAAATACCTATTAAATTGCTACCTTTTACACATAAGACAATAGTACCTACCTTTTCTCAGTATTTTTTTTGGAAACTATTTCTATAAGTGAAACTTAGCTATGCTAAAGCCAAAATCAATGTGGAAAGCATATCAACAAACAAATTTAAAATGAAGGTAGAAAATTTTTTGCAAAAAATACACAACTCAAAAACCTAATAAATTTAAAATTATGTTTTGTTTTTTATAAAATCTTCCAGCGGTTTTTTTTAAAGATATTTAATATATTAATTAGTTTTAAGCTTACTAATCTAATTTATTGTCATGAATTCTTCATTAACAAGTTAATTAAAAAAATTAGGTGTAAAATGACTAGTGATTTCTACCTTCATTTTTAATTTGTTTGTTGATAAGCATTCTACCTCAATTTTGGCTTTAGTATAAGATCAATTAATCGCACTCAGAAATCCTCTACATACAAAAATTCATGAAAATTATTGGAGCCGTTTCCGAGATTCAGATTCATATACATATTATATATATACAAGAATTCCTGTGACCAGATTCTTTATCTCTACAATGCTCTACCATATATCGTATGCTCCAATATGTATTACAAAAGCTAAAATAAATAGGTACCAAGTTCCTTGCACCGTATTATGTTAAGTAGCGGTGCACGAAGACATTTTTTAATAGTTTAATAAATTAAATTTCGTTTCGGTATAAAGGTGTTACGCTTTTACTTTTTTCTTTCTTTAATTTCAATGTTTAATTAACTGTACATATTTACCGTAAATAAAACATTCTTTTTAAATTATATATAAGAATTGTTTTGATTCAAATTCTTTATCTCTAAAAATGCTTTACATATATCTTATACTCCAATTTAATTCAAAACTAACATAAAAAGGTAAAGTTCTTGCATCGTATTATTTAAGTATGGTTCAGAAGAGTTAATAGTTTAAAAACTCTGTCCAAACTTCGAACTGTCAAAAGGCGTGACGTCATCCTACTTTGCATATCCTTTCTCTAACTTTCACTGTCCTTGAGCGCACAAACTGTAGCGGTTTACCGTAAATAAACATTCTTTGTTTATATTAAAATATCAGTATCAGTTTTGTTTAAAATCCTTATATCGGTCTAAAAAATAAGACGTTAAAATATCTCTCTTAAGTTTTAATTCGATTTAATTCAATATAACTATAAAAAGGTAAAGTTCGCGATCGTTTTATATATAGTGATGATTGAATACTATAATAAATCATATAATGTCATGTATATAAATATAAAGTGCCTTTATATTTCTATATTAATCATATAATGTCATGTATAGAAATATAAAGTAAGTTGTTGACGCGTATTGTCCGCAATAAGACGTTAAGAAAACGCAAGCTGTATATGTGTAACTGTTAATACGCGCTGAAAAAGCGCAGTGAACGCGCTCATCAAAGACGCCCGTCATCAGCACGTTTAAAAAACGCGTGTGCATAGTCCGTTAGACTAATGCCGAATATTCGCCGCTGACAGAGATGATATTAATGCGAATAGATTTTGACATGACAATGCTATAATCTGCGGTATCGCACGCATGTTCGGTTCTGGATCTTATCCGTGAGAGCAGTGATGCTGACCCAAATTCCTGAGTTTTGAGAGAAAGTACTTTTTAAATGCTAAACGAGAGTGGTTTGATCACGATTCTACACTTATTGTGCACAATAACAACAACAAAAACTTTAGTGAAATATTCAAGTTCAAATTCAAAATCATTTATTTCGAGTAGGCTAATTGTAAGCACTTTTGAAACGTCATATTAGACTATTTGTAGTGACTCTACCACCGGCACGGAAGGCAGGTCCTGTTGAGAAGAGCCGGCAAGAAACTCAACAGTAGATCTTTTAAAATCATTAATTTTTACAATATTAACTGTATTGTTACATAAAATTATTTATTCTACTACTTGTGTGAAGTTGAGAGCTGATTCAAACGCCTCTCAACCTCTTTGTCATTTAAAAATTCATCTATAGTCATCTATAGTATAATAATTGATATAATTATAGTAAATGAAGTCTTTTTATTTGAAGTAGCGTTTACGAAATAAAAGGAATGGGGTAAATCTCTACGTCTCCTATATATGTTAAGAGGAATGGTTTAATTACACAAAAATGTTTATTGTATATCTATACTAATATAATAAATGCGTAAAAAGTTACTATGGCTGTTTGTTACTCAGTCACGTCTAAACTACTAATCTTATTGAATGTACAGAAAGCGCTTAGAGCCTGACATAGGACATGGGCTAATTTTTTGGAACTATCACAAAACAGAATTTTGCGCGGACGGAGTCGCGGGCGTCCACTAATAGAAGACAAGTGCCTGTAAAATTTAGCAAATGTACTTTTTTCAATATCTCTAACATATATTTAATTTATCAAAATAAATAACATTGTTTATTAATTAATTATTTTATAAAAAGCTTCCCTCGCAAATGCTGTCGTCTCTCAGGCTATAATACAATAACAAGAAAAAAGATTAAGTTTAAAAAAAGAATTTGGCACCAAAACCTTGTTTACTGTCGTTATCTATAGTAATAGTGCAGGAGACAGGTTGCCCGGCAGATAAGTGATAACCCAAACTAAAATGCGAACGAAGTGATATGATAGCAGCGCCAAGACAAGCCGCGGATGTGAGGCGTTGCTACAATCGTTAGATAAACATATGGGTCACTGAACCGACCCAGTTTCTACTGTGAACCAGTGTGCGTGTTTAAGTCAAAAATCTACACAATACCAACAATTTAATCAGCACACAATAAGCCGTGCGCGTTCAGAAGCGCGTATCACTTTAGATTACGGACCTCACTTGCAACTCATACAAGCACTGCCTCAATCCTATTGATTATTTGGTTGGTATTTCTAGATATTATGTCTGTAATTGTCACTGAATAATAGTCATATTTGAATAGACAAATATGACTATTGTTGATTGGACCTAATCGATTGTCCACGTGAAATAAAATGTTTCTTTAGAAAGGACTACCTTTTCCCCTAGGATGTCTATACTAAATTAGAAGACAGGTTGAATATTGAAGAAATGAAAACGTAACAAACAAATAAATAAACAGCCATTATAATAACATAATCAGTATGTTTTTGTTGCATTGTTGGATTGTATAACTTTATGCGTAGTGGAAACAAGACCAAACAAAAATAAATCACTTCTTTATTATTTACGCATAGATATACCTCTCAATAATGAAGGAACTTGAACATTATTGTGCTGAAAGCTCTACTGGTCTTTGAAATAATGTGTAGCAATCTTAGTAGACCTGTGTAGTAACCCTTTTGGATTCTTAAGAATCATAAAATTGTTTAAACAGTAATTGAAAATTGACCACAGTCTGAATTTAAAAATAACATATTCGGCTAATCTAAAGATCTTTATGTAGGTCTACTTTAATAAGTTTTATCGCAACTTTGAACATTTTGTTTAAGGTAAAAGCTTGTTTTTTTAATATTTCGGTATACAATATGCTTACGAAGGCAAAAGTTTTCACGTAGAAATTACCAACTGTGCCATGAGATGGCGCCACTAGATCCTAGATTCAATATGGCCGCCTACTGTACAAAAATATGTCGTCACAGATTACCTATTGAATGAATTTAAACTTTGTAGTAAAAGCTTCAATTATAATATGAATTCAACATTTTGTAATATCAAAAAGTGTAACTTGTGTAAAATATATCTAATATTTACACAGAATTTCCAGAAACAACTACTATATTTTCGGTGTCAACTTGTAACTTTATGTAGGTACATAAGGTTTAGAAATAAAAAAAGTTCTATGTGTAATACTGAAATAACAATAAAACTTACATGTATACATACTAAATTTAACCGTGTAGGTAAATTATATTATTTTTTATTGCGATTCTTAAAATACTCAGATAAGTGTATCTAATAGAGATTTTCTAATATAGATTAGAAATAAATTATAGGTAATAGAAACAGCCAACGATTGATGAAACTGCGTCCATCAAAATACGCATTAGCCCACAGGTGTTTATCAAAACTAATAGAAACATAATAAATAAAAAACAAAACAATTGCGCTTGGTGTGTGCGTGACGCCTTATAAAAACGAAATATATCGAGACAAGTGCATGCCGACGTGAAAAGAGAATAACATAAAAGCTTTACAATTTGTACACATCATCTCACCGTAAAACATTTTGCTCATATGCCCCGGTCGTCCGCTACGATTTATAAAGTCCATTCAGAAAATACGACCCAATGAGCTCTCCTTCGTGTAATAGTCCATCACTGGGTGTCATACGTTACTACAGGCGCGGGCGGTGCGAAGCGAGCGAGCGTGCAACAGAGCCGGAGCGCTCGCGTTGGCGCCCGCACGGAAGTAGGTTAGTAACTAAAGTTTTGTTTGCGTGAGGCTGCGGCGCGGTGCAACTCGCTCGCTAGGCGCGCACCGCGGCGTCGCTCGCTACACTCCGCCCCCCGCCCCCGCGCCGCGCGCCTCGCGCCCGCGCATCTATCACTTTCGTGCTTAGCCGCCCGCCCTACGGACATTGTTGCACCCTCATGCACTTGCACTCCACAACATTATGAAGTGTCTCTACCCTCTACCTGTAACGAGTATTCATCTCGCACCTTCATGATTAACAATCATGACATTAAGGTTTTAATGAATGGGTGTTTATACAGATTCAATAAGTTAGGACTCAAATGAACAATTCTTCAATTTATTAAGATGTTTTGAAAGAAATGGGTTCTGAGCATTATCTCTATAAAATGTTGATGGTTGATTATTATGATTTAGTTATAATATACCAACTAAACGGATTTGAATAAAATTTATCAGGGAGATAGATTTTAATTGAAAGAATAAATACATGACTTTTTATCCTGAAATTTGTAAGTGGGCACAAGTAAAGTAATTTTAATATGACATGTGAACATGAGGGTAGGTGCAGCTAACAGTAAGAATTCGTTGTCAACATTGCTGTTAGTGCAAAAAGATAATTAATAAGATAAAAACAACGTTGCTAAGCAACTGACCAATGGTATGCAATTAAATATGTCATTGAAATCGACCATATGTGTCGAATTTCAGTTCGGTATTTCTTTTCCTTACTGTATTAAGCATTCATAAATATTCTCCATAAATGAATTATGAGTGCAATTCATATATTTGATATTTATAATATAATTATATTGTTTATTTTAAGTAAAGTTTAAAATTTTAAGAAGCATCTTAAAAGAGTTGATAGTCATTCGCAAAGTCGTAGTCATAAGGTTTTTTTTTTGAAATAATAGAACCTTAAGCGATTTTAAATTACGCCTTTTAAATGATTGCAAGTACTAATATGCTATGTTTTATATGATATTATTGTATTGTAGCGACGTTAGCACATTGTAATTTATTCATGGTTGCAGTGAGGATTATCGAGCGCTTTGTTAGCCTAGGCTCTGTAGGCAAGCCAGTTTATGAATTAATGTTGCAAACATTTTACTAATAGTGGAACATTAAAAAATGTTTTAAATATAGTTGAAATGTATCTTTTCTCTCCACTGGAAATCTACTAAATGATCATTCATCTCTATAAAACGTCAAGATCGTATTAAGATAAAGTAGTTGCATTGAAATGTCAAAATTAATAGGCAACTAAAACAAAATAGCGCGCAGCGTGATTCGTAATGGTATTGCTTCATGATTATGCTGGAATTATTTTCGATAGCGATCTGATCGAACAGTACGCTGAATTTAATTTGATGTTGAACAAGTATTGGGTTTGACATTCGGCCGAGGCGTTGAACGTACCGATGCGGCGAGGTACATCACACGCATTCGCGTAGTGCTCATTGTCGATGGTTATGTAAGGCGGAGGCCGCGTCGATGTTGCTGCTCGGAGTCAACGTACGGCATTGACACGCAGCGCCCCGCCGCCCGCGCGCGCGCCCTCCCCGCGACGTCCCGCACCGCTGCTGAAACCAGCAGCTGCGAAATTGGGTCACGAGCTACACCGCCACACCGCCACACGTCCAACTAACCATTTACTGACGACCTCCGAGTTCACGAGTTATGTTCCTCCAACAGGTACGCGACCGCAGGCGTCCCGGCTCTAATGAAAGTGGCGGTTCGCGAGCCGACGAGTGAAATAAACCTGCCGTTTTAACAAACTGTGCAAAGAACGTGAATTTATTCTTGAGGAAATTTTAGTTCAGAGTAATTATGTGTTCATTTTTAACGACTTTAAATTATTTGTGTCATCTTCGCATACTCAAATTTGTAATGTGTATAATTTTCAGCGACAGATATTTTTCGAGCGTTGTTTTTCTAAGAATATAATGCGTAAACAAAATATCAGTCGCGTTTAGTAAACAAGTGGGTTATGGAATAAACAAAGTCAACAGTTTCTAATATCAATGCATGAAAACGGAGAAGGAAAACAGCAATGCGCCGGCATCGAACGCTCGAGTCAACGAACGTCATTGAAGCCTCCCACCGCTCTTTATTTCACTCTATGTCGTTTTAATAGAGTCTAAAACAGAGTGGCGCGGTTGCACAACCTAGCCTTGGCTCCTACTGGCCTGGCTGACTTAGACATTCTATCTACTTTTACGAGTACATGGACGAAGGCTCCAGTACTTAGTATTAGGAGTACTCTGTACTTAGTATATGCAACTAGATTGTTGCTCACGTCTATTTTATTACGTAATTTTCTATTTTGCATCTAATCATGCACTTTCAGTAACGTTCTAAGCGTCTAATTGCACCGATTATCATTATTAAATGACACTTAGTGAAATAATCTCTAGAGTTGTCAATAATTGTAAAATAGTTGTAAGTTTGTTGTAAATGTTTGGAATAATATGAGGTTAAATTAATTATATTACTTCACTTAACTTTAATTAGTTTGTCTATAATTAAATACAGTTATAATGTTTATTAGAAGATTTTCATAAGTTAGTTCTTATAGAATGAGCTGTTAAGTATTTAATATTTAGTTACTGGTTGACCGAGCTTTACTCGGTAATTTATACAAAAAAAATATTTTAACACATATTCATCTAGTAAAAAGTTAACAAAAATTTAATTAAAACTTGTATTCACTCTGCAACCTAATCATTTGATAATTTAATACAAATTCATAAATCCAAATGACCAATTAACTAATATTAATTGTGAAAATGAGTTTCAAATCAATTTTAACGATTCATGATATTGTTACGTTCGAGATTATTCAATTGGGGGCCTAATTACTACAATTTACATTTAAAATAACGATGGAAGGTCAAGTTAACGACCGTTACATTGTTGCATTTTATTAAACATTTTACATTTTGTTCAGAGATAAAATAATAACACATTTTTACTCCTATTTATTTTTAATATTATATCAAACCACAATAATTATTATGTCTTTAAATATACAACCAATCAATAAATAATCCTTTGGAAATGCTTAGTTTCATGGTTGATTAAATATTTAGTAATATTTTTTAAATGAAATTTCATGTGTCACATATTCATGAAAATGTTCATAGATGGCGTTAGTTACGTGTGTGTATGATACGGCTATCAGTCGCTTCCTTTATGAAAATCATTTAAAACATGCTATGTAATGTAACTCTTGACGTATTCCTCTTCCAAACACTTCAAAGGATATTATAATGTTTTAAAATTACAGGATTATAAATTATTTAAAATTATAATACTACTACTTAAATTAAATTAACTCAAGTTCATAGCAACATAACGACTTGTCACGCTTTACACTTTGGAGAAGATGTTTAGTTGTAGCTATCCTTAATAGATATAAATATATCAGATGTGTTCTTATATGATAAAAATTCTTCAATATTTTTTTTATATATTAAATAGATTACGCGCGTTTTCAATAAAAGCTCCCAGCCGGTGCGGTCTTTCAACAATTATCGTCAAATTTGAGACAATTTATGCATAATCTTAACGATATTATTTGTTATTCGGAACCACTCTATCTATTAGTAAAAACCGCTAGAAAATCTGCTTATTATTTTTAGAGTTTATCGCGAACTGACATACTGACGAGGCGGTAATTTTATATATATTATTAGATTATATTCCATTCCAGATAAATAAGCAACCTCAATGAAATCAAAACAAATCAAAAGCCCATCAACTCACAAAAAAATTCAAAGAACTATTCAACGCTTTTGAAAAGCTTCAAAACGCAACCTCGATTGCAAGCCTTTCCCCTTACATTAATAGCTCACTAAGCAAAAGCTAAGGACCAAACAAACATAAAAAGAGTCTTTTATACGCGGGGTGTTCGCGCCCTAGTTTCGGGGTGCAGGCTTCAACGGGTGAATGTACGTTATTGACCTACCTAGCACCGCCTGATAAATATAGCGGACCAGGAATATGGCATTGAAACGTACTCCACTCGACGATAGATTAATAACTGGAAATTCAAATAAACTGTTCTATATAATATATTTTCTTATGTATGTATAAAAATCTAAATTAATGTGCCTTTAACTAGTAAAACTCAATAAAAGCTTAACTGATATGAATATTATATTTTTGAATTTAATTTTAGTTCTTTGCTTTTTATTGACTGTACGTCTTTTAAATCGATAAGCTGAAAAATCTATATCAGCACTTCACATTTCGACTTTTTAAATAAACTAAAAATAAAAATATTTTCAAATGGCGATTCTAGATCTGTATTTCTAATAATATAATAAAATATTTTTCATATTAATATTAAAAATATGAATTCAATCAATCATATCTACGTGAATAGAAACAAAAATATCTAAACAGCCTGAAATAATATAAATCTTCTAATGATATTTTTTGATAGATTTGTAACGATCGCCGTAACTCCATGGGGTGGGTGTTAGATGGCGGCGGGGTGCGACGCAAGCGGGTGGGGGTGAGGGGGGCAATGCGAGGTCAGCACGTGCGGGTTGCAGCGGTGAACGACCGTCATTGACCCACCTCGGAGGCCTACTTATAGCGCAGATAACAACCCTGTGATAACGATTTAGCGTCGCTGTTTGTCGATTATGATTCGGCCGTTATGTATCAGATATCAAACAGTAATTATTATTATTAAACAGTCGAGGAATTACTAACACGCCTATAAACTTTTCCGCTAAGTGCGAGTCGGACTCACGCACGAAGGGTTCCGCTATCAATGGAGCAAAAACCGCCAGTTTGTTGTTATGGAGCATCACTTTAATATTTTTAATTATAGCAGCTAATGAAACACACCATCTGTAAAAATTTCAATTGTCCAGCTATCAAAATTCTGATGACAGGTAGACAGACATTGGAAACAGACTTTTTTACCCTAAAAAATCACGATATCTCTATTAGCTTTAGAGATATCGTGATTTTTTAGGATACTACAATACCCTCGATAGCTAGCTAGCAAGCTAGACGCTCACAAAGAATTGATCTATATACGAGTATGTATGTATAATGTATGAGCTTTATTTTACTTACCCTGCGAAAATCTGATCCAATGATGAATATGTCGGTAGCCATAGGAACTCCAAAACTAAATAAGACCAAAAAATCTACAGAACTATTTTCGTAATTTTGAAATGGGACCTGCAGCCAATTCAGAAACCTCAGAAACCTATTTATGAACCAACCAGGGAGCATACTTTATCATATTGTAAAGTTTGACGTGAATTTTTACTAGATCATCTGGATATTTGATTATTATTTTTAGGCTAAATAATAACTATGTTCACAAAAAATCAAACGGTTAGCTTAGTCTAAAAACTTTGATAATGATTGCAAGGAAATATTTGTATGTACAATGCTTTAAAAATACATTAAATTAATTTAAATCCACCATCTATCTCTTCGTTCCTGGTTGAATTCGACCACAATACGAGTGTTTGCTCATTATAAAATGTAGCATAATTTAGTATCAGTTACTGTGTGTTATCAATGTTGTTCAGTTGTTGATAATGTGTTTAAACCTTGGTCTACCAGTTCAACAGATTTTCCTTCTAGTCTAGTATTTTGTGTCAATGTCAAGTGTAACTAGATTAATGTTAATTTACACACTATCGGTAATTAATTGAATCTAACCAATATATATTTTTCATTTAATTTAACTTTAGTTGATATAAATATTATGCCTAGAGCAAACTAATCCCCACTATATTTTAATCATATTTTTTTCATTATTCTACATTTTAATTTATTAATCACTAGCAGTCGCCCGCGACTTCATCCGCGTGAAAACCCCTTAGGTACGCTTTTAATTTTAAAGACCGACTTTCATATAAAGCGTGCTCTTTCCCCGCTACCCCTCTCAATTTAATTTTTTTATAGTTTGCCGTGAAGCAATATCCTCCGTCCCGTCCCGTGTAATAAAGATCTACATTTTTGTTAAACATTGTACGATATTACAGTACATTAACATTAACAATATATATTTATGGTAAGCTGATGTGTATAGCTTGTATTAAATAGTCTATTTCTCTTTTGAGTCTAACTTCATAATAAAATGTTTTATTACAGAGTCGCACTTTTTACAAATTTTGTAATATCTCCGAAACTATATAACTAATTAGCATACTGTAAAAGGCAAATCTTATCTCTATAATATCCTTGTGATTATTAAATAATTTATTTTAATAAGAATTTAAGTTTAGTTGTATAAATAATGACGTAAACGTAAGCATATGAGTTAAAAGATTTTTTTAAACACAAAAAGTTATATATCTGCCAAAATATAAAAAATAGATATATGCTATTGCAGACTTTTTTGAGAACTTTTTAAGATGCATAAAGTTTTCATACAATGTTTTGAGTTATATCCAATAGCTAAGGCAGCGTACGTTCAAAAAGCCGATTTAATAAATTTCACGGTCCGACTCGCGAGACAAAAACTGTGATAACACGGGTAATATATACAATACAAATATAAAATATAGCCTATGTTACTTAGTGATAATGTAGGTTTCTAATGAAAAAAGAATTATTAAAATCGGTCCAGTACTTTTTGAGTTTATTCGTTACATACAAAAATATAACTCTTACATACATACATACATAGCATCACGCCTCGTTCCCATAGGGGTAGGCAGAGACTACATCCTTCCATTTGCCACGGTCCTTGCATACTACCTTAGCTTCTTCCACACTCATTAATCCTTTCATACAAGATCGTCGGTTTAGGGTACTTTTGACCTGGCCATTTTTTAAAATGTCCTGAATTTGGTCCAGAAACATTCGCCTAGGTCTTCCCCTTCCAACACTTCCATTCACTCTCGCCCCATAAATCTCTTTTGTTAATCTTCTTATATCCATTCTCTCTGCATGCCCAAACCATCTAAGCATCCCTTTCTCTATTTTAGTCACTACATCTTCTTTTACACCACACTGTTCTCTTATTATACTATTGTTAACTCTGTCACTCAGTTTTATTCCGCTCATACTCCTCAACGCTCTCATCTCTACTGCATTTATTTTACTTTTATGCTTCTTCTGCCATACCCAACTTTCACTACCATACATGAGTGTGGGCACTAGCACACCTCTATGCACAGCCAGTCTTGCCTTCTGAGACACTTTCTGGCTATTCATAAATGCATGTAGAGCACCATTCACCATGTTTCCAGCATTTACTCTTCTTTCAATATCACTCTCACACGTTCCATCTTTTGTGAATTTACTACCCAGGTATACAAACTCTTTTACTTCTTCCACTTTCTCTCCATTTATCAAAATATTACAATCTGTCACATGTTCATCTCTTTCAAAAATCATTACTTTCGTTTTGCTGACATTCACTTTCATTCCTTTCCTTTTCAAAGCTACATTCATAATAGTTACCATTTCTTGTAACTCATTAGCAGACGATGCAAGTAATACTTGATCATCTGCGTAGAGAAGACATTTAATGAGTAACTCGTTCATTCTTAGACCACATACACTTTCTTTCAAATCTATCAAGCAACTGTCCATGAACAAGTTGAACAGCCATGGTGACGCTACACATCCCTGTCGTACGCCCCTCTCCACTGGGAACCACTCAGTGTATGCCCCATTTATTCTGACACAAGCACTAGAATTGTCATAAAGAGATTTCAGTGCTCGGACCAGACTGCTGCTCACCCCATACGTGGACAATGTTGACCATAGCTCATTCCTCACCACACGGTCATAGGCCTTTTCCAAGTCAATAAAAGCACAGTACACTTTTTGGTGTTTAGCCAAAAATTTTTCAGCTATACATCGCAAGGAAAAGACCTGATCCGTACATCCCATTCCTTTCCTAAATCCTGCTTGCACATCCCACATTTTTCCATTAGTTTCATTTATCAACCTTTCAACCAGCACCTTTGCATACAGTTTGCCGACAACACTGAGAAGGCTGATCCCTCGGTAATTCTTGCAATCTTGCTGTGACCCTTTTCCCTTATATAGTGGAACAATTACGGCCTTAGTCCAGTCGCCTGGAACTTGGCCCTTCACCCAACACAAGTTGAAAAGGCAGTACAACTGACCTACAACAATACCGCTTCCAGCCTTCAGCATTTCGACTGATACTCTATCATACCCAGCAGCCTTACCTGATTTCATACATTTCAACGCTTTTATAATCTCTTCCAAATTAATCTCAAGGTTATTAATCTCACTTTCATTAATTTCTACAGAGGACATGTCTGTCCCTGCTTCATCTCTTACAAATAAACTTTCAAAATGTTGCTTCCATCTCTTCAACATCCATTCTTCACCTTTTATTATACTACCATCTAAATTTCTGACTTTACTCAGATCAGATGTAGTGGACCTTCCTCGAGCATGCCGTATAGATTTCCAGAAAAACTTAATGTTAGACTGAAAATCATCGGTAAGTCTCCTATCATACATATCTTTACATTCTTCCCTCTTCTTTCTAACAGCTTCCTTAACGCTCACTTTCACTCTTTTGTATTTCATTCTAGCTTTCAAAACATCATCATTTGTTGCTCTTTTCATTCTTTGGTTAGCTTTTGTAGCCAACCAGTCTAACCAAGCTTTCTTTTTCTCGCATACAACTGCCTGTATACTTTTGTCCATCCACAGATTCTTTTCTTTTTTACTTTTTCTCCTTTTAGACATCCCGCATGCATCAATGGCAGCACCTACCACTCCATCTTTAAAATTACTCCAAAAACTTTCAACCTCTTGCATTTCAACAGCATTCATTACACGCTCATTCAAATTTTTCACGTATTCCTCTCTTACATCATCCTCTTGCAATCTCTCAACTTTTATCCGTTCTAGAATGCTCGTCTTTTCTTTTGCTCGATGTCGCCATCGATTAAAAAGACCACTAACTCGGCAAATAACCAGATAGTGGTCAGTATCGATTTCGACACCGCGATGTACTCGAGCATCCAGAATGTTTTTCTTCAATCTTTCATCCACTACCACAAAATCAATCATACTTCTTGCACTCCCTTCTTCCCTTGTATACATATGAATCTTTTTGTGGTCAAACATAGTATTTGCCACAAAAAGATTATATTCCAGACATAATTGAAGCAAACTTTCCCCATTTCCATTCACTCTTTTGTCACCAAACATACCAAGTACTCGCTCATACCCTTCACGCTTCACACCAACCCATCCATTAAAATCTCCTAACATAATTATTCTCTCATTCTGTCCACATTTATTCAAAGTATCACTCAGGCTTTCCCAAAACTCATTTATTTCTTTTCCCAAAGTTTTGGTCTTTCTTGGACCCGGATCCGTCGGAGCATATCCACCTACAACAAAAATCCGGGTCAATCCTACTTTTAGCCTGATCCAAATGAGTCTTGGGCTCACATACTCAACTTCTTTCACATACTCAGTCATTCTTTCAGAAAGGATGATACCAACTCCCTGACAGCCTCTTCTGTCCCTGGAAACGCCAGACCAGTAGGCTGTATAGGAGTTGTGGTTAGTGGTATCACATCCTTTCCTTTTCGTTTCATTCACACAAAGCACATCTATACGTCTATCATCCATCATCTGGCATACTTCATCTAACTTTTCGGCCATTCCTCCTCGAACGTTCAATGTGGCAAAACGGCTCTCCGTAGCCCGCTTTTCGCCCCCATGAGGAACGAGACGTGGTGGATCGCGAATCTCACCGCCGCCATTCATGACTTTATTTTTGGACATTGCGTTCCCCCGAGTACTAAACTACAAACTACAAAATACTAAACTACAAACTATAAAGTACAACATCATCTCGTCCGTGTTGCTCATAAAGGGAGGATCCTGCGGTGGAAGGTTTTCTGATAGTTGGCTGGTGCACCAGGCGGGAGCTGAGGGCTTCACCCTGGTCGCGCCAGGCACTGTAGCCGATGGGGCGATCGGGCTGCACGTCGGTGGGGATGTCCGGCGCCATTGTATGGTTCGTTTCTGACCCATATATATTGATCTGCGCCATTCTTCACTTACTACTTATTCTTTTTTTTTAATTTTAAACTTGTGAAGTTTTGTGTAGAAACAAGAAGAAAAAAAAATTTTTAAATTAACTCTTTCCTCTTTATAATATTAGTGTAGATATAATCTCTATTCATTACGAGGAGATTCCAGCATGAGTATGTGACACACGCCATCGATATAAGAATGGACGTCCCAAATCTATCAAAAGTTTCATCCCAATTAGACAAATCGTTTAAGACCTCAATGAGGACAAAAATACAAAAAAAAAATCATTTTTAGTTGCACAAATATACAACTTGAATGCCGAATTTATTCTCTTTTAACTTTAAATAAGCATGATATAACAAGCTTCAGTGTACAAAATAATTTTTATACTAAAAATTTGCGGACCGAACTACCTGGTCTACCTCATGCTAAGTGGAAACCAACGCCTATAAATAGAGACAGAATTAAAAAATACGGTCTAAAATAAAACCGCTCGTGTCTTCATTGAAACGAAAGACGTTGTAAAATACGATACGACGTTGATCACGTTCCATCAAAGGTGAGTTTACAAGCATCATCTACGAGTCCGCTGCACCGGAGTCCCATTTCCTGCCCCACTGCGATCAATACAAGCCGGGGAACGAACCCGTGACCTCGGCTCAGAAGTGGGACACCGCGCAAGCGCCGCGTCATCAGCGAAGTGCATCCGTTGCCATATTGAATTGTTAATTTTTTTAACTATCCACTAATGGTTGCAATGCATGATATTGCAAGGTTTATTCTGATGATAATTTGTTTTTGTAGCACAAATTGACAGACCAAGGATCTGATACTAAAACCAACGCCTATAAACAGTAAAACTTCGCAGAGCATACAAGCGGCATGGCTTACAAAGTGCTGCCCTAACTCGTATCACTTTGAGATGTAGGCATTAAGCGTCACGTACCTTTAACTACACTGACAACCATATACAGTAGATTTGAACAGCAATAGCTTCTTGCTTAGTAGCAGAAATAATCATAAAGTAGATACTTCCTTGCTTGACGGCAGCAATAGTAGTGAAAGTAGTATGAGTTCTACTACCGCTAATATCTATTAAAATCTACATAACTGAGAAGCCTCAGCAACTGATAGAACTGAGTCGGACTGAAAACCAATAGGTCATAGGTTAGATACTACCCCGTAGTACTTACTATTGACGTACCCACTCCAGCTTTGTAGACTTTGAAATGAAAATTATTTATTCTTTCTAAAAATTAAAAATTTATTTATTTCGTGTACAAATATATATTTACATTATGCATATATGTATATATTTATTAATATATGTATTTATAAGTGTTATATATTATAAATCATATTTATACATGTATGTTTTTGTATATTTATTTTATAAATAATTATTATTAGTGGACCTTTTCGATTGTACATTAATTTATCTTGTTTTTATTGCAATTCCCCATTTCACAAGTGTAAAGGTCCGTTTATCTAGGTTACCTGGAAGAGATCACTTCTAATGATAAGGTCGCCTTTTGCGTTTAATTGTATTGTACCATTGCTTCTTTTATTATTTGCAATATTGATGTTTAAATAAATAAATAAATAAATAAAAATAATAATTCATGGAGCGAAAAATTTTGGGTCTCTTTTTAAAGATTTTGCGTGGAAAATCGGGAGATTTAGTATATTGATAAAGTTTGTATGAAATTCTTTACAATTTATATCTATTTTGTGGTCGTATTTTGATTACTGTATGGATAATAAGTAGTTATAGTTAATTAATTCATTTAATTAATTAGTTCTAAGTATTTTTAGTGTTTCCAATAAACGGTTCCATTTAGTTAATAAGCACTACAAATTACCATTTTTCACATGAATCAATATATTTCGCTATATATATCGGTTCTGAATTTTGTAAAAACGGGTTAGGAGGGTTGTCTGTTGCCACTGGATTAGTAGTTAGCTCTAGACAGTTAGTAATTCTAATAAGAAGCCTAAATCCAGCTGTACTAGTGCACATGGCTAATCATCATCATCATCATCATTACCAGCCTGTAGACGTCCACTGTTGGACATAGGCCTTTTTACGGACTTCCAAACACAACGATCCCGAGCCGCCTGTTGCCAGCGGCTCCCTGCGACACGTTTGATGTCGTCAGTCCACCTGGTTGGGGGTCGACCAACGCTGCGCTTTCCGGTGCGGGGTCGCCAATCTACCACCTTGGGCCCCCAACGTCCATCAGCTGTTCGAACTACGTGCTCTGCCCATTGCCACTTCAGTTCTGCGACTCGCTGAGCTATGTCAGTTACTTCGGTTCTTCTGCGGATCTCCTCATTTCTGATTCGATCACGCAGAGATACCCCGAGCATTGCTCTTTCCATCGCCCGCTGAGTGACTCTGAGCCTTCTTATGAAGCCATGGCTAATAATAATGTTAAAATATTATGTCAAAAGGTTTTATGATTAAATTCTATATGTATGTATTCTATGCATTGTTAGTGGTTTGTTTCACCGACCTTATTAATATTTTGTTGTTCAAATGAAAACGCTAAATAAATTAAAAAAAATATATTTTCTTTTTTTTATCTAGTTCGTGCAGAAAGATAATGCAACGTCTTCAAAGTTTATTAGATAGAGCGCGGTATAAACCTGCCATTTTATACGTATAGATTAGGTATCGCATTTACATTGAGACCTTCACCTCTCGTTGCCTTCTCGCAAGGCAGTTATAAATCTATGTAGATTTTAGCCTACACCTTATTACTTCATTCTAAATTCAATTCTTTATTTAATAAATGTTAAAGTATTAAAGGACCATTAAATAAACATGAATAAATTGTATTCTTTTAAGTAAGTATCACTCGGTCATAACAAAATAAAATTTCAGTAAATAATTTTACACTAATAATTTATAATGCTCAATCTTCGAGCATGTTTGTAAAATTCTTCAGCTAAAAACATGACTTTAGCTGCTGTATGTTGACAAAGAATAAATTATTGTTATTGATGCGCAGCGTTCACAAATTGCTTCCAATAAACTTTCTTAAAAAAACAATGAAATAAAAATAAACTGGCAAGATATAAAAGGTGAAGGTAAAGGTCGTCCGAATGTACGCACGACGAAATTACTTCGTAAATTTTGAGTGTAGCCTGGCTCATGTGCTGCTACTGCAATGCCAAGGCGTGAGGTCAGGACCCAATGTCAGGGGCCCTAAGAATTTGTATTCACTGATTGTAATTTACAAGATATTTAAGCTAAAGACCACGTTGGCATTTATCGTTGAACTATTTCGACATCAGTTGTTATAGCCATAATATTATTACCATTAACTTAGAATTCGTGCTTTGGAATAAGCATGTCTAACAACTAACCGGCTTATGAACTTTCAGTCAATATTTTTCAGCATATTAGAGAGCAAAGGAGAATGCCAGACAATGTATAGGACTTTAACCCACTAATAAAAACATATTGTACAACAATGTATTATGCATCATTTTATTGCATTTTTTAGTATTTAATATAAATTACATTTAAAAGTTCTGGAAGTCGGAGTATTCGATACGAGCCTAACGTTGGTTATCGTCCATTTCCGTAAACAACCACATAACACAGCTGTCAGCACAAATCCATTTTAAACATGCTCAACGACTCTGGATACTGGCTTTTTAGAGCACACTTTTGATGAAAATGCAATAAAAACGATTAAAAATGCAAGAACCCAGTGCAACAATAAAGATTTAAAATGCATAGAGAGTGTAAATTAAAAGGAAATAGTTTTGATTACTTTTTTTTACAAAATTTTATTCCGATGTCCAACAGTAAAAATGGCTTATTGTAAAACATTTAAATAATAATAGGATATTTGTAGTATATTTACAATTTGTGTTCTTTCTGGGTTAGGATCTGGCATTCTTCTTTTATTTACTTCTTGCAATAGTTATAAAAGAAAGAAATAAATATATTAAAATAAATTAAATCAATGTTTGAACCTAGTTCGGTGGCCTCCGATAATAATTAGGAGAGTTTAGGCGTTTTTGTAGTTCTATATCTTTGTGTGTTGGTTAGATTATACGCATGCTTTATTTAGTGTAACTTCCGAAACATTGGAAGGAAATGGAGAGTGGCCACGAGTGATTTTGTTATAGTGAAACTAATTTTTGAGCATGTTAATGTCATTGACACAATCTCATCTAAAATTGTACAAATCGAATGCTACGTACCGTCATTAGATTTGGCTATAGGTACATCTTAGGGAATTGCAGTCATACAAATAAGTATATTATAGTTCAAGGCTCGATAATCTACACACACCGGCATATTATGCGGAACATAAAAAAGGTCCATAATTAAAAAAATATGGTTTTATTTTAAAATCTACTTACTACACTTCTTTTGTTTTAAACTTTCATTAGTTTCACCTAAAATGAGATCACATTAAGAACAGATTTTGCGAGTTAAGACTATTTGTGAAAAATGGTACATTTTCGAACTTTTTATGTAACCGGAAAAAGTAAAAATTAATATTAAAATAACAATCAATTAAATTAGAAAAATGGTGATTAATATCGCGTATTTCCTAAAATAACTATATTTTTTTAATTATGGACCTTTTTTATGTTCCGCTAAATATGCCGGTGTGTTTATTCTAAACATTATTATCAAGAGTTAATCCCAAGACTACTAATTGTTATCGAAAAATTTTTGTAGTATTGGATAGCCTATTTGATTAAGGTAGGCTAGGGCAATCTAACTTTAGGGTTCTTCTTCTTCTAGTGCCATCTTCAATCGGAGGTTAGCTATCATTAATTATGGCTTTTTTTTTGCTGCTGCTGCTCGGAACAGTGATCTATAGCTCATATTAAACCACTGACGTAAGTTCTTGAGCCAGGATATGCGCCCACGACCGGGTCTACGTTTACCTTTTTTTTATCGACTACAAATTGGCCCTCGACTGCTATCACACCTGATGTTAAGTGATGATGCAATCTAAGACGGAAGCGGGCTAACTTGAGTAGGATAAAATCCACACACCTTTCGGTTTCTACACGACATCGTACTGGAACGCTAAATCGCTTGGCGGTACGTCTTTGTCTTTGTCAGTAGGGTAACTAGCCACGGCGAAAGCCTCCCACCAGCCAGACCAAGACAAATTAAGGAAATTCTCAATCTGCCCCGCCAGGAATCGAACCCAGGACCTCGCGGTGGATTTATACACGTGAGGTCGTCAAAATGCCGTTTATTTTACCCTGGATAGCTTAGACGTGATAATTATACGCAAGTGAAAACGCAAGCTACAGCTAGTGCTAATATGATAGAATATATATTTAATTAAAATAACAGATTTAATTAATCTGAAAATAAATATCATCTAATTAATTCTTGTGATTTCTGCAATAATGTTTATTGTGTGTTACTTGGTGTAAAAAATGGGCTATTTAAAATCTGTGGTCCATATTTATGTTTCATCCAAACGTCGGACACTGTTCACCTTATTATACTACTTGCCCCTGGTTCTGTTGAAGTCGTTTACTAATTTCTTATTTAATATAATTCATAGATAAATTTAAATTTAATATTTAATTTTAAAATATCAGTATTATTTTTAAATTTTTAATAGTTACATTTAGATTAAAATTTTCAAAGCATTTTTAAATCAATTTTATTTGCATAGGTTTCGATTACAGATTGAACAATGGAGGGTAATAAAGTGAAATTGGATAAGAGCATATAATATAGCGTGGCAGTGACAACGGGTCGACCCCATTTTGACCTAATTTCGAGACCCATCCAGAGGGAACGTGACGCACGCGTACACAAACGAACCAATGTTAAAACTATACATATATCTATATATATCATCTAACTAGGCATATATACAATCGTACATATATTATAAATTGAAGTTTTCCTCCAAGTTATTTCGAGTTAAAAAAATACTGAACAGATTTTTATAAGGGTTTCACTAATAGAAAGGATAAGTAAGAATAAGCTACAATTTGTGAAAACAATAATAGGAACAATGTATATGCCTCTATCTTGATAATTAAATAAAATTTAAATAACTAAAGTAAAAAGCTTTAGCCAAAGAGACATGGGTTTGACTCCCAGTGGTTTCAAAATTATGTATATTATTTTTCTAAAATTAAAAAATCCACGTACAATTTTTAATTAAAAGATCCTTTTCCTCTAATATGAAAACTGAATATACTTTAGAAGTTATTTTGGAATGAGGGCTACCTTGCGACTACCAATTTAGCTTCCACATTTTCCTTAACCAAATATACATTTTTATACATACTTAGTACGTCTTACATTTTCCAGACAACTTCAATGATTTTCCAAATATCAAATCATGTTATTAACACTCAAGTAAATAAAAGCTTAGATATTTGTACAAGTAACTGCTTAAGCCTAATCAATTTGCTTAACTGTTTCGGCTGAACAGCTGAGTTCCTATGCTGTAGGAGGGCGAAATGCTGAAAAATTGTTACAGTAAAAAGCTTTGCCCTGAATATTTAATTAATTTAAGAGTAACACTCTTTATCAATTCTCAATTTTTAAATTATTCAATACGTACAAACAAGATTTACTATACTAAAGCCAAACTCGATTGAGAATGCTTGTCAACAAATTAATTTAAAATGAAGGTAGAAAATGCAACACATTTTATGCCTAATAAATTTAAAATTATGTTTTGTTTTTTTATAAAATCTTATTTAAAAGATATTGAATATATTTATTAGTTTTAAGCTTACTAATCTAATTTATTATCATGAATTCATCATTAACAAGTTAACTAAAAAAATTAGGTGTAAAATGACTAGTGATTTCTACCTTCATTTTTAATTTGTTTGTTGACAAGCATTCTCAATCGAGTTTGGCTTTAGTGTAGCTACTCGTATGATTCGAAATTCCAAAAATTCTATTTCCAGTAAAAAAGTCCATCCTATGAGAATTTCAGTGTTTCCGTTTGACGGCATATAGTATATGTAACGTGTCTATTTTGAGTCCTTATAAATATTTAAAGCTATTCATGGTAATTGTATGAATCATATATCATTGTTGATTTGCAGTCATGTGGGAGTCTTTTTAACATTTGTTGATTTATAAATAGCTAATTATTATGACTAATGCATCAAATTCCGTATTTTTAATTACTTTAGTAATTTCTTCGTATCATCCATACAGTTAGAAGTTTGTATATAAGAAATATAAGAATAGTTAGGTATATAAGAATTCGTAGGTAAGAAATAAGCAACGTAATTGTTTATTGTGAAACGGTCTTTTAATTTTAGCGTTTTTACTCAGAAGGGGACTGAAACAAAAGGTTTTTCTAAGGCTTCGAACATTGTAAAATCTGACGTAAAAAATTTTAAAGAATGCTTTAAAAATAATACAACAATGAAAATGAAACCGTGACATTTCGACATCTGTTTTTTTTTAATGTGTAAACATTGTATAAGGTTCATAAACTAAAGTTTAATATAATCTGTTTTAACTCATGTTAATACAGATATTGAATTTCAGTTTATTGAACGCATTATCATTATTTTTCTATAATATGTTTATAGCAGAAAGCTACACTTTCGAAAGTTACGTGGGTTTAAATGTAGACCAGAATAAAGTTTAATTTCCAGGACTTCAGCCACACACTCAAGACTTCAGCCATTTGAACGAATAAAAAAAGGAAACTTTAAAGACATATAATGTTCAAATATCCGCGCAGTTATTTGGCGATAAAAGTGTAAACAAAAATTTTTAATAACATAAGTACAGGATTTATATTCCCAAAAAAAACGAAGTTAGTAGTATCAATTGTTGAATGAATTGCTTTGCCGGTTGTGAAAATTGTTAAAGACAAGCGGCGGCCTCATCGACCTGTTAACATAAACAGATATAGGACCGATAAGGGCAGAGGAAAGTTCTGGAAGCGAACAACACAAACACGCCGCCATGTTGCGAGCGTCTGGGGCGCGTTGCCATGCCAACGCTGCATTTGACGCACCGACCTAGTTTCGGCGCCGCCCGCCCAAATGTTAATGACCTCCAAAACCCAGGTCGAAGTTCACGCTACACGAGTAAGAGATTATCTATACAATCTATCCCTACAAATATCTCAGCGGGTCACTTGTATTGATCCAATGTAATTTTGTTGCGAAGGTTTCTGGGTTACATCGGATCCCGTTCGGGTCACGTAGTCCTTTTGAAACATCTATTAACGGATATCATTTTATGGTATCTCGTAACTTTGATTCTTACAATTCGTCAATACAATGGTCTACTTTGACGGGCATACTTTGAGTTTTCCTCCCCTTTACCTTTGCAAATCAAATCAAAATAACAATTACCAATACTTCAAACGGGCGTCGCAAGTTTCACTGGGGAACTACCCTTCTAGACAAACCCCTAATAATTGATTCTTTGAATAATAACTTTGTTTCTATGGAACTTGTAACTATGATTGATTTTACCCTTTATATGTTTGCTTTTACCCTTATTGATATTTTTTTAAATTTAAATATTAGTAGTAGCTTTTTCAACCTACATAAATCCCATTCTGACGCAAATGTTCTTCTCGAAAGCTAATAATTACACTTTTTTATGAATTCTATATCTTCTTACAATTTTACAAAAATAACAATTATATGGAAATTTATATAGGACAAGGTCTGAATAAATGGTTAAACATGTAGTACCGCTATAGCACAAATGGCTGCTATTAGATACTATATAGCAAGGTAGGTATTATTAGTAGGTATAATAGAACTTTTTTTATAGCGTAATAGAACGATGCGCCAGCGCATAAGCTGCATCATTATTACGACAACGCACACATACCTACAATAACGTACATGGGTTCAAAGGAAATTGCAAATATTTTTAGCATGTAGTCAACTGCGTCTATGATTGAGGCTGTGTGCGTGCGTATATATATTAGTGAGACCTACACAACTACATGCAAATGTAAGTGGTGACAGGACTCACACATTTGCAGTCATGTTTGAAGGACTCGCAGCATGCTCATATAAGTGAAGAATACCTACATATAATACAAGATGGCCAAAGCGGTATAGTTATTGTTATTTCAATTTTATAGTTATATGTTAATAAATTATTTCTTAGTACATCAGGTACGTACAGGTGATATATATATTTGTCATTTTTATTAGGTGATATTTATAGAGATCTGCATTTTAATTTATAACAAAATAATCAATCTTATGAAAAACTAACAGATTTTAGTTCTGTACTCTAAAATAATGTAATATCCTTTGAGAATTTTTATGATATACTAGAAAAAACAAACATTGACATTAGACAATTATTGCACAAGAAACGTTTATTTCACGCACATATATTTCTATATTCCATAGAAAATTCTCTAACTAGTATAAGCCTTTGAAGAAGCATTTGTAACATTTCAAAGGGTTCTCTATATAAGTGTGGTACTCTAGCGAGTATGTATAGTGTGCTGTGTGTGTTGGTGTGAGTCCTTTAACGAGTAGTACTTGGCGGCAGGGCGCGCGGCGGGGGCGGCGCCTATTCCTAGAGCGAAACTAGGCCGGCCGCCGACCGCGGGCGGCGGAACAAGGTATGAGCGAAGCGTATATAAATTATTCTTATGAAACCTACTTTTCATTTGCACTTTACGCTGATCCTGTCTGGGAAAGTATTATTTTGCTTTGAAGGTTCTAATAACAGGCCTATGAAGGTTGACTGTCGCAGGGTGCACAATGGGTGATCTAGAGTATCTATTAGTTCCATCAATTATCACTTGGTTAATAAAAATAGTTTGTAAAGTCAGTGTATCAAATTCAAAGTCGTTCATCATCATCATCATCATTATCAGCCAGTAGACGTCCACTGTAGGACATAGGCCTTTTTAGGGACTTCCAAACACAACGATCCCGAGCCGCCTGTCGTTACCTCCAAGTAAATAAACAAACTTACTTTTAAAATCTAGCCTTTTTGTAGTTACTTTACTATAGGTTTAAAGACATCTACGTGAAAACAGTCGGCAAGAAACTCTGCAATTGCACTCTATTAAAAAAATTCTTTACATCATTTTATAATTAAAGTATTTAAAACTAATGGAAACCCTGAATTAAGACATTATTTATTTAAACTATACTTATAAACCGTTCTCTTTATTTTACTCAATTGATTCTCTTCACTCTGTCTAATGATAAAAGCTGCAATAAATCCATTGCGTAGTTTAAAACATCTTGGTGCACAAACGGCGGGAAACGAAATAGTTATGAAAGGCACGAAGCAAAATTAAATTTCCTTTAGACCACGCACGCTTTTAGACTCCGGACGCGTGACGGTGCCAAAGAAAAATTGCTTCTTAGAACAAAGGTTTAAGATCTACCTACACTAGCACAGACTTGAGTTTCAGGTTGTTTTCCAAATATAATATGTGTCAGTGTAGTTGGCTTAGGAACGCTGTTTCATAGAAAGGCTTATTTTAGTTCGCACTTTCTGTTATAGTTGCACTTGTGTACCTACTCAAATGTTTACCTTAAAATAATGGTAATGGTAAAATTTGCATTTTAACCGACTTCTAAAATAAAGGATGATGATGATGAAAGATGTGTTAAATTTTGTTTATTAAAATAATTTTAGTTTATTATTAAAACGCGGTTTATTTGTCCTAATATAAAAATCAGTATCATATAAAATGACACAATTCCATAACTTATATATAAAACGTCAATACAAATGTATAAGACAAAAAAAGGCAAAAACAACCATTTATCAATATAGAAGACACTTCTAGATTAAAAACGTGTACTGAAAAATAGGTATAACACCAAGAGTCCTATTTTTTGCTTCTTTCTTCTCAAAGCGGCCAACAAAACATTAATTTTAGTTAGTTCTTCTTATCAAGTATCATCATAAGCTGGCATTTATTTTGGTAAAGTTCAAAGAGATGTAGCGTGGATGAAGCACTGATGTTCAACATGTTCCGCCACATCGTTGTGATCGCTTACATAACATCCGCATTCGTTAATTCTCTTTTCATAGGCCGCCATCGCATCGCCGAACCACATTTCGCTTACACTTTAGAAAGTGAGTCTTTGTTTTCACTTCGTAGCGGTAATTTATAGTAATGAGGAGAGATCATTGTACGGCGTTTTGTAAATTGCCTGACTAAAGACCGTCTCACCGTGTTTGGACAAATTCCAAGTTTCTTTTTCAGTAATTTTATGGCACTACAAATTGAGATTCTAATTGACAACGCTATAATAAATTTAAGAAACTAAAAACTCAAGTGCAATTAATTAATGTCATTTTTAGTTTTTTTTATCTGTATTTTATGTTGGATTAAGGATTGCGGTTCCAGTAATTTTGAATTTATAAGCTCGTTTAGATCGTAAATCGAATGTAATTTAAACATAAATGTTAAAATAAAGTTAAAAATACGTGAGTACTTTTCTAACGCATGAATCATCACTGTCATCATTGTCGTTCTATTATAACGCCATTGAAGGATCAGTTTCATCATTACTCGGCCAGTTATATCGGCCAGGACCTCCGTGGTGCAGTGGTATGCGCTGTGGATTATAGAGACGATTCCCGGCGGGCTGAGAGTCTGGCTTAGGCCCAGGTTACCGACAAAGACGTGTTCTCCGAGTGTGTAGAAACCGAAAGGGGTGTGAGTCACTCCATCAAGTCACAACGGTGAAATATCTCTCTCTCATCTATAAAAGAAAGAAAGATTTAAGTTTCCAAACCATGTCTCGAACCCAATGATACGATGCCACACAGTTAAACACTGGGTCAATAAAACAGTTAACATATTAATAAATATACGTTATTCAATAATATTAACAGGCTCTGTTAGATCCAGGTATACGGAAGGTGGCAAATCTTCAAAAACGGCAAATCACCGGTTGTTTGGACCCTCAAGCCCGGCAACACAAGGATCGAATATTTAAAAAAGGGGTAAATAAAGAAGTAAGAGATTTCTCTTATAATTTAATTTCATTGATCCAGTATTTTGTTTTACTACGCCTTCGCAATCCAATGATACTACTCGGTCCATAACCCAGTATCCGGAACTGAATTGATATAGAACACCGGCTAGTGTTTCAATCACATTGACCGCTTCCTGTAGCGTTATTCTGTAACGATGTTTTTATAACTCAACATCATGAGTTTTAAACGCGTCATTAAGCCTTTTAATCTATAACCACCATGATGTTTGACAGAGAGGTGACGAGTTAACATAATTTCCGAGGCTAAGTTCGTAATACCACCACCTTCTCAACTGCAGGCTGCTACTAAAAATGATTTGAAGAAGAAAAAGCAAAAAGTAGGTAACCAGACCCTGAATTTAAACCCTAGACTTAATCATTGAAAGCTATATTTGCTAACTTCTACACTAAGGAGGCTATATAAAATAAAAATACACCTGTAAATACATTAGGTACAATGTTGCAAATTTACGCATCCATTCTGTGGCAATCGGCAAATGCAGGCGCTGAACCTTGACTATCTCAAATACACTTTCACTTAAAAGCAATCTAAACGGTACATACCTATTTGCGATAGATAAATTAGTAGTGAGTTGTAAATGTAATGAAAATACGCCGTTATTCGTGAACGTAGCTGAAAATAGCTTTGCAAATCCACTTGAATCAATGTACTGAAATGAGAATATACGCTTATCTGCGAGTTCTTAGCCGACAGAAGAAGACAGCAGCAGGCAACGTGTTGCAGCGACACTACCGGCTTGTATGTGTTTCTATAAAATACCTTTTGTGGCACATTTGTTTCCATATAAAAAGTTAGCAGATTTTTTTCAAGAAAAGAACTTCCTGATTTAAACCTTTTTCTGTCAGCTAAAATAGTGAAGTGTAAAAACTAAAATTATATTTATTTAAATCAAATCATTGTTTGTATTTTCTTATACAATACAAAGTTATAAAACACGGGTTGAATTATTAAATACTTAACATTCCGTATATATCATAAATATGATAGTTATATCGAATGAACTAAATAAAATTAAAAATAACAAGCTTGTAGGAAATTGCTACTACGAGTTTTGTGCCAGTTTATCGCAAAAATCCTTCAAATTTTTATGTCAATGTGTATCACAAACGGAGTCACGGTCGGTTGTCGATCTCCTAAAATTATGGTCACGTCGTTATCGCCATTGCTTGAGACGCTATCGCCACAGATAATTAGATACCGGAGTACAAGGCAGCAAAACAACGTTTAGAGGACGTATGTACATAACTCACGCATAATATATATAAATATTTGTATAGTTTAACATATAATAATATATAGTGCACTGTGATAAAGCAAGGAAATATATTTCTGTTCAAACTTTTACTTGAGTTTGTTTGTTTAGGTAAAATCTTACAACTGAATTTTCAAATAGTTACTTACAAATCAGTGAAAGGAAAATACATGCTTTTTTGGCGTACAAAACCAGTATTATTTATCTATATCTCTCTTTTAAAACAGTATTGGGTTAGACATAAAACGGTGGAGACCAATTCGAAACCCACACATTCGAGTTATAAAAAAAAAACATCCTTACAAAATAGCGCTACTGCTAAGTATCGTTACTTCAAAATCAATATGGTGGATGGATTTAATAATTTATTTATAATTTTTATTTCTTTTAACTAAAATCTCTTTCTCTCTCTCGCTTTATGATGACACGCATGGAAAATAATAATTATGTAGAGCATAAGCTTTTGTTTTTGAAGCCAATTATTTAGTAACGATATTAAGTATATTTTATTAATATATGTTTTAATACCACAAACATAAAACATTTCAAGACCTAGCCTTTTGTTATCCCGTCATGTCATCTTATCCTATTATTATAGGTAAAATATGTTAATATGGATTTGGTTGAGTCATCTCTATCTCAAAACCCTTAAATTATTATATATCATACCAAGATATTACATAAGTTAAATAATATGATGCCAAATAACAAAGCGCTGTTACTGTAAATACGTTTACTTGTATACTTGTGTTACAAAATTACAAAATACAAATATTACAATCAAATATAGTTGTCGCACGCTCAATTGGCCTAAAAGATTCAGCCGAATTAGGAAGCGTCGGCAATTTGCACGCAGGCCACGGTCTCGGGCTCGAACTTGTCCGATTTTTATTGCGAGTTTAAAGAAGCGAGCGAACTTGCCCCACTGACCACAGCCAGTTGATATAAATATAATGGAAGCCCACGGTCCAGTAATAGAATCGCTGTGATCGTCTCTGTACTGACGCACCTATGTAACATTCGCATTTATATTTATTTACTGGTTGTGTCCCTTACTGAGATCACAGAAGCTTTGAAGAATTTGGGTAAGCTCAGGAGCTCTACCAGAGTTAAACTCGATGAATGTAGAAGAACATGACGGGATTGTACTGTAAGGGCGTCTCCTGTGAGATTCGGATCCCGTTTGGAAATGTTACTGTGATGTCTCAAAGAATATAAAAGCTATATTTTGGTTTCACCAAATAATTATATATATATAATGAACTGCAATATATTCTAAAAAGCTAAAAACACACATCTAACATTGTTAAAGAGCTTTATTAAGAACTTGTTTGTTAGCCGGTCTATTATCTGATTACGGAAAGTTTTACTTCCGTTATTTACGAGTGAATATTGTTGTATAAAAAAAGCGCATAAATAAAGTGTGCACGCTTGTTCATTTCCCCATAAAAATGCTTTGATCAATTAAAACCGGTACAGTTGATTAAACAAACAGAGTATAAAGGAAATTATGTATAAAAATGAAGTTTCTGTTTTAAACAAATTTTTGTGAACATTATTTCATACTCCCAATACTTGACGCTTCTTGAAAATCTTTGAACAGCGACGTTTAAAGTCAGTCAGGAATGCGTCTTTTATGCAATAGCCTAAATAAACTCAGCGATACAAATATCCTTATGGGCGGGGAGCATTCAGCGTTCCTATTAACCTATTTCTATGCATTCTGAGGAGTGCATTTGACATTTTCTCGTTGAAAACTGCACGGATCATAGAGGCGGTTGCGCGGAGTGGGGGGGGATTGCGCGGCGTAACCTACATACCGGTCAACACTCCGGCTCAGTCAACACTCGCTACAGGGACATTGGGCGCGTTTGCTGCGCCACTGTACTCGCTCAAGCTGCTTTACAGCTAACGTTGGTGTTATCGCCTGAAACTCTTGTAATGAGCTCTTTTTAGACGAGTTATCCGTGAGTGTGTAATTAAGAGGTTATTATTCTTGTCATAGAATAAATTTCAGGTTGAAAATAGCTTATTTTTTACAATAACAAATATATTTTATCGTTATTAGTTTAATATTTGAAATGAATTCAGATATTCAGTCCAATGTATAATATAATTATTTTCCATTCAGGTCAATGTAAACACACTTAATCTATTACTAGAGTGAAATGATTATCTTTTTTTAAAGAAGGATCTACATTTTAATGGATGTTTGAAATATTGCGATTGTTTAATGTCTGTAGAATTGTAGATATAGAAGTTAATAAGAATAAAGAACAAATCTAGCACTAAATTACCTGAAATGGATGTTTTTAAAAAACAATCCTTAGCTTATACAGAGCTCAAACAGTTTGTAGTAAAGTATAAAAAGTTGCGATGCCAGGAGAAAGAAGAAATTATAAGAGGAACTTTTTTCTTACCTCCCCTGGATTCTTCCAAACACTATCCGCTTAAGATCGCTAGGCACACTCACCTGAAAAA
This sequence comes from Mycalesis mineus, assembly GCA_034621355.1. Classification (NCBI taxonomy): domain Eukaryota; kingdom Metazoa; phylum Arthropoda; class Insecta; order Lepidoptera; family Nymphalidae; genus Mycalesis; species Mycalesis mineus. Next base: position 15,351,531 of record CM067884.1, on the reverse strand, counting down.
AGCAAACAAAAATTAAACGCTCCATTTAATTAATTGCTAACATTAAATTTACTATACCATCCCAATGGCCGTAAAAAATTTATAGAAACGGCCATCTGTTTACACACGGGTCTTAACTGTAACGCTGACACATTGTAACCTACAAACCTCGCATAAATTTATATTTAAACTGTGTCCGGATTAAGAAATTTGGAGTAATTTTCATATATTGTATTTTATTATGACCTTAAAAATTTTACAATTTGTAAAATTTACACCTACCCATCCAAAAAGTTTATATGTTGAGCAATTTATATGGAAACCTATTCGAATAGAAATTAGTATTAAAAATGATTATTTAGTAAAGTTTGAAAGAAAACCTATAAAAATAGTAAGATATATTTGTAACCAGTAACCGTGCCAGTTACTCGATATAATAGCTCCATGTAAACAGACTAACGCCAGCATTAGATGCGACTAGACAAGGCCACAGCTATCACTGAAATGTCGAGAGGGAAAGAGAGGGCTACATAAACTATTTATTGCACACATAACAACAACACAAGTGCAATAATACACACACACGCGCATATTTTCTATTTCTATTACGTAGTCTAGGGTTGTCTAGCCATAATAAAAAGAGTTTATAATAAACTAGCGGATGCCAACGACTTCGTTCCCACTATATGTATATGTATTTTTAATGTATTTAGATAACTATTAATTATATATCATCAGTTTTCATCTACTAACAACATGCATATAAAAACATAAAATAAATTAATCAAATAGACCCCAGAGACGTAAATAAAATGTCTACCAGAGTAAGTAGGTATAGGACACAAAGTGGCTACAAACTAAACAAACTTGTCTGATAGAAATTTTTGGCCGCCTACGTGATGGTCAATTTATAAGCCGCAAGTCCTGGGTTCGATTTCTTGCTGAGCCGATTGAGATTTTCTTAATACGTCCAGCGCTGGCTGGCGGGAGGCTCCTGCCGTGGGTAGTTATCACCCTTTCGGCAAGGTATGCCACCAAAGCTAGCTTTAGCTAGCTTTTAGCTTTTTTGTACGTTGTCGTATAGAAACTGAAAGTGGTGTGGATTTCATCCTACCCTATCAAGTTAGTTCGTTTCCATTTTAGATTAAGGGCTAAATTGTAAAAATAAAATAAAACCTATCACGATATTTGTCGCTTTTATGTGTGTAGGTTCGCTGAAACTTGTGTTTAAAATCATTAATACCTAAAATTCTACTAAAGCATTTTTATAGGCGAAAAAACGATTTGATATCGTCATAACAACACATATAATCAAAAACAACTCCAAGAACATTAATACTTATCACACAATGTAGGTAATCGGCGTAGTTAAGGAATTACCAGCAAGGAAAAGTGTCTAGACCAGCATTTAAGGAGGTTATACACAATCACTGTAAACTGGGTGAGTGAGTTTGATAACGATAAGCTATGTGGCGTGTCCGAGAACCTTATGAACCCAAGTACCCTTAATATTGTGTAGTTAGAACCGAAATAACGCGTAATATTGTACGTTCGATAATAAAGCATTGGAAATTTAGTGCGTAGTTTAGATATCGAGTGTGTACTTTTGAGAGCACTGGCACATATTTTATAATGATAAATGCGCCCCGCGGTTTTATTCGCGATGACTTTGCACCGAAACTGGCGTTAAGGTGGTCTTTCACTGGTAGGTAGCATTTATCGGTAATTTTACTTAACAAGTATAACTCTTACTTATTGATTTAATTCTCAAGTTCGGCTTTATGTGCTGAAATAAAGCGATGCGCTGCTAGAATAGAGAAAAGACATCGACCACCAGTAGCGGCGAAATCGAAAATAACGCTATTTATTATGACCCAACGGAATAATAAAATAATAATTTGATTTATTTGGGCACTGAAATATAGTGTGCTCAGAAAATTTATTATTGAAGTAAAATGTGAGACGGTGACTGACTGAATGACTATTATCCAAAACCCAAGCTTATTAAAAGTTACTTAAAAAGTCAAATGAAATGAGATTACACATTTTTCCTCATTTTGTCCTCTATCATCATCTTCATCATCATCATCATCATAATTATCAACCTATTAACGGACCACTACGAGGCCAGGCCTCCCTCCTTGTACGAGAAGGGATAACTGTCTTATATTGTGTTGAGCAAATATTTATTTTGCACATAAACATATCTTTTATCGGTATATTATTATTACGTATGAAGTAAACTAAATTATGTAGAAGTTTGGGATAATCTCGAACAATATCTGCAACATTGACAAATATTTACTTAAGTTTACCGCGCACCGTGACAGAAATCGCACGCAGCTCAAAACTGAAATCCAATCGGAATGTTTTCATTTTTCGAAGGAAATCATTGGCGATTTAGAATTTTGTCCAATTTACATACAACTTAAAATCCATCGCGTTTGCTAATTCATCCCTCAAAGTATAAGCCTCTATTTGCTTGCATGTTTCTTGGCTTGCTTCCTTATGTCAGCATTCGAGTTACATGTCGATGTACTTACCTAAGTAGACCTTTAGTCTGGGCTACAGTTTGAAATGCCCTTTTGGTTTCTTTGGATCTGGATTACGCAACTAAGCTTTATTTATTGTTAAAATTATTAAGTACCTAAAGTCTCTACATATACACACACTGCCCCTGTAGTGACTACTAAGCAAAAGACATGTCACACTGAAAAACGGTTAAATATGACGTTATGTACATAGGTGGTAAGATGCAAATAAAAATATTTAGCTAAGGTTACAGCATAGGACCAAGAGGACGGGCTTAAAATATAAGATCATTAATTATGTCAGAAGACAGTGGTGATACATCGTATATGTCACGTCATTTCAGCACTAAGAATACGTCGGTGCGATGCGGTTCTTGCGACAATATGCGATCAACTGTCACTCATTTCGGATTCTAGGGCAGTGTGTGTTCCGCGCACACGTTTCCCATGCTACGTCGAATTGGGTTATCTTGATGTATCGCACTTCACACTTGCAACATGCCGGGAACTTGATAACAAGAGCATCAGGTGCAAAATATTGTATCCAGTTGATAGGGCGGCCTTTAGTTTCAGTTTGTTGAAAATTTTTGGCTGACGCGATAAAACATTATCTATAGTAATAATATTTTAAAACTTATTTATGAAGTGGACTTGTCCTAATTACCTCTATATTGAAATGTCGATAATGTTTTAAATTATGTAAAAAAAATCTTATAAATTAAAGACAATGTCAATTTTCAGCTCATATTAAAAGCAGATTGTCCATCTTATGTTAAGTGGAAACCCAGCAACGGTAAACGTAGGAGCATTTCCCAGGGCATGTATACTTTGCTTAATATACTTGTGAAAACCGCAAAAATTATTTGAACAGTTTTGGAGTTTAGCGCGAAAGACAGAAAATTAGACAAAACGTTGTGCTGCTATTCTTTTATCGCCCCATTGAATTGAATTATAATTTAATTTGTAATTTACAGGACACTATAGGACGCCCACGTAGTTGTAAAATGTGGCCTATGTGTTTTTTTGATATGTCAGCTATATTATTGTGAAATTTCGTGTCAATCTATTCAGTAGTTTTTGTGTAAAAGAGTAACAAAAGTACACACTCACAAACTTTCGCCTTGTAAACAAGCAGTATGATTACATATTAAAAATACAGTACTTGTAGATTATACCTTTGAGCCGTTTAATTTTACTACAGGATTAACCTTTTTAAATTCCTGTCTTGTTTTAGCTTTCTGTGCAGTGCACCGACTGTCCTATATTCACGTTCTCGCTGGCACGATGCCCAAAAATAATTATTGTTGTCATCTTTCTTTGACTTGTAAATCTAGGATGGGCGGCTCAATACAAAACTGTCATGTTTGCCTATAAACTTGTCTAAACATTTACTATGGCATGACCTATCCATGTATATATATCTTGTACTACATTACTGAGACTTGTAAGATGATCTTACTCCTTAAAGGTTAGCGTAATGTTATATTAGACATCAGGCCTGAAAAAATTAAACATATTTTTTGTTATCGTTAGGAATTCAGTGGTTTATTGTATTCATTACAATTTAGGCCTTGACTGCAATCACACCAAATGGTAAGTCATGTGAAATCTAAGATGGAAGCGGGCCGGAACGCTAAATCGCTTGGCGGTACATCTTTGTCAGTTGGGTGGAAATTAGCCACGGCCGAAGCCTACCAGCCAGATCTAGACCAGTTTAGAAAATCTTAATTGGGCCAGCCGGGAATCGAGCCCAGGACATTCGTTTTATAAATAGACTGCGCATACCACTGCGCCACGGAGGCCATGAAAATTTAATGCTATGATTTAACAATGGAATAGACCTTTATTTGTTTTTTTGCTTTCATCAATACAATTCTATTATTATGTTGTGTGTGTGCGACTTCTAGATGTAATAACATATCACTGACAGGTGACAAGGTAAAGTAAAATATTAAATAGCAAATTGGATGAATGCGTAGGTCGCCCGTCAGCGCCCTTTATGACACCTACATCCGACATGTTGGTAGATGTACCTACTTACCTCCAATATAGATCTGTATAGGTAGTCATTTAATGACCTATTTAGACATAATATAGATGACGATGAAGTATACAAATACATGGTTTAATAGGTAGATATTAATCTTAATAGATTTATACCTCATTATCAGAGTTTTTAACTTTTAAAAAAAAATGTAAAATTGTTTAAGCTCGTCGTATGTGCGTACCTATATGTAGCAAAGAAACTGAAGTGCAAGACTCTTCCTATATTATTATCAATTGATTATATTAAATACATAATGAAAATGTACTTATTACAATGTATTTAAATATAACAGATAGAAATATATTGAATATTAGTTCAAATAATAGCACTACTCCCATCTGTTAGCAAGTGGCTGAAATAAATTTTGGGCCTCTCACCGCTAGATGGCAGAAGCAGTAAAACGCTGACTACGTAATAAATGTATGTTAGTGCCGACTTACTTTTGGCTGTTGTACTGTAAAATAATAATAATTTATATATGTTATAGTAATAAAAATAAATAATTATATTTTCAAAATATAAATTGTCATCTGGTTAGAAAATAAAGCTTAGGTTAAATCTATGAAATCAATACGCTTATTCAAGAAAAGACCACTCGTTTATTAGTATTTACTTCTATTTTGGCGTCGGTACGAAGCATTTGAAAATGGAATTAAATTAATCTTTAATTGTATACATTGATTTATTATTCTTCTTTATTTATCACAAGTTACTTGACTGCAATCACACCTGGCGATAAGTGATGATGCACTCTAAGAAGAAACTTGTTAGAAGAAGGAAGAAAACTACTTCTCGTTTTGTACACAACATCGTACCGGACCACTAAATCGCGGTGTTTGTCGGCAGCGTAACTAGCCACGGCCAAAGCTTGTGAGGCTTTACAGCCAAATCTAGACCAATTTCGAAAATCTCAATTGGCCTAACCGAGAATTGAACATAAAACCTTCGTGTTATAAATCCACCGCGCATGCCGCTGACCCACGGAGGGCGACAACATTTTTGACAGCCGAGTGGCGCAGTGGGTAGTAGCCCTGCTCCTTCGTTCAAGGCCGTGGGTTCGATTCTCATATCTAGAAAAATGCTTGTATAATGGATATTACCCAGTGTCTGGGTAATTATCAAGATGTATTCTAAGTATTAATGTATTGTATATGATTAAATATTCTTAGTACCCACAGCACAAGCAACGCTTACTTTGGGGCGATCTAGCGATCTGTGTATTGTCCTATAATATTTATTTATATTTTGTTTTTGGTAAATTAACATGAATACCAACTTTAAAGGATAATAAAAACAGAATCAAACTTATTCCTAGTGTAAAAAGTTGCATGGTTTGTTGTCTAATATTGGCGTGCGTCAAACACAGGTAGCTTCGTGTGTTCGTAACTAGAAAAGCTCTCAAGGGAAATGCATATTTTATAATTCGCAATGAGTTGTGAATACAAATATCATCATGGAATGGTCATTGACGAGAACTTTGTTTAGATTTTATCACAAGGGAAAATCGAAATATCTCTTATATTTCAGTATCAATTTAGGTTTAGGTTTAAAGATATTTATTCTCTAAGAGAAATTAACAAAAAATACAATGAGAGTATACAGGTACATTACGTGTGATACAGAGCACTGGAACAAATCTTAGAAGTAGGTAATTTTTACATTTCATTGGCGTGTTTACCAAACATGTTGATAATGCGTTTTGAGTTTTCTCTTAAATGCTACAAACGGTTTCACAGAAAATTTCTTTCGATAGACTGTTATACAGTAGTGCTTCCTCAACCTGTATAGTTTTACTGCCATATTTAGTTCTCGTTTTCAGTAACCGTAATTTTATAAGCATTATTAATTTATTTTATAAGCATATATTTGGGCCAAGCTGTTGTATATGTGCAAATATGTGTAAATGGTGTTGTAAAAATCTTTATAAGAATCTGCCATATTTGACTACTACACTATTGACATTTTGCTCCTACGATTTTCCTTGGTTTCAATGCCCAATAGTTTCTAAGAAAAGATTTAGGTTATCCTTAATAGCCAGCTGATGACCGCGACTATGTTTGGACGAATTTCTATCCTGCAGAAATTTTTAGTTTACCGGGATAAAGTAACGTATGTTCACAATGTAATCTTTCAATGTTCTAAATTTAATCCAAATTGGTTCAGTAGTTGCGCAGCGTGAAGATGTAACAAAAATATACACTTACACACACACTTTCCAGATCTAGTCTAAACTTTCTTAATTTCTTCCGTAGAAAAGGAAAAATATGCTTTATATTTCGGCAATTAGGTAAATGACTGATATCAAAATACTGGTGTTTTAAATGCTTTTTTAAAACTTGATTTAATAACAAATAAAATTATTTAAACCTAATTAAACTGACCAAATTAGAAAAGACTTTAAATATTAGCAGTTACACCGAGAAGTCTTTTTTTTTCGCGAGCAAGGTACGAACGACCCCTAATCCATGATTAAAGCAATAATCGAGTCATCTACCGTTGAAAACCGTCTACCTTCTACCGTCAACTTCCTAACCCAGCCCACTATGATCCAATTGGTATAGTTGCCTATCAAAGGTACTAATTTATTGAGAGCATGCGCTGGCTTTTAATCTGTTACAATAACGAAGACTCTATCACAATCTCTTCCTATAATAGTGGGTACCTAGAAATATTTTAACGGTCTCCATAGCAGCGAGATCCTGGGTTCGTTCTCCGGCTCTGGATGATGGGAGACTTCGGTCATGGCAAGTTACCACAGTGGTCGCACAAACGTACCGCAAAGAGTTCTACTTCTAGCAAGTTAGCCGACTTCCATTTTACAATGCATCATCACTTACTGAACATACGGCTAACTTGTAGTAAATAAGAAAAAACAAATAAAAATATTTTCCAGTTATTGTACACTGAATACTCTTGAACAGTCAATAATATAATACGCTGTACTTACTGAATAACACTCGCTGCTCTTCAGATGTCTGAAGTTGTAACATAGGTAGATATTGCAACGATTGCAAAATTTCCCAGACAATAACTATAGGAAATATCGGTATGTAAACTGTCTGAACCTTTAACAAATCTATCAATATAAGCACCCTTCATACGAAACGAAAACCTCCCCCGGCCCCCGATAGCATAATTGAAGTTCACGTACACTGCGCCTGTGTGCGCTAGTGCTCGCAGCGCATCTACAAGCACTAACACATGCCTAGGTGGAGTGCAACGGTTTCGTTGGGGTAGGTCGCGCTTTGTAGGTATGTACGTATTTGCTAATGGACGTAGGTTGATTTTATTGCGACTGGATTGATAAATATTGTACTTCAGACTCTTAGTTTTATCACCTGAGTTTCAGATGTCACATGTGTTGATATAATGCTAAATTGATTTAACCAGCGAGTTTTGCACTTTGCATTCTTGTAAATTATTATTAACTATCGGGCGCCGGCGGAAATGCCCGCGTAGCCCCCATTCCTAATAGGAATTTCAGAAAACAAATTAGCCTGTCACTTTCATGAGTCTGGTTATGATATACCAAAATCTAATATATAAAATTTCCCTGTCACAATGTTAGTTGACCGATTTTTACCAAATTTTGTATGCGTATTCAGCAGGTCTGAGAATCGGCTACTATCTAATTTTCATCTAATTTTTTTTTTTATTTCTAATGCAAAACTACATTTGCCGGGTCGGCTAGTATTTTTATAATCAGACTGTTAGTTTCTGAAATCAGGCAAAATAAACAAACAGCCACAGAAGTTTTTAAAAAATGGTGTTTTTCATGTGAGTGCCGTGTATATTTTCCATTCATAGAAAATCTATTAATTTGAAATCACAAACGAACACTTTAATTTTATTCATGTGTAGTTAATGATTTCGGATTAAATTTCCCGTTACCAAAAGTTTGTCTTTGATGATGAGAGTTTGACAGCAAGATTGATAGGCAAAGTAAAAAGGGTTGGACTTTAGCAGTAAGATGTTATTTATACATTTAATTTTAGGGCCTAATTCTTAGTTGAACATAGACCAATTCCATTATAGTAGAATATTTTCAGGCTTATCTATTCGGCTGTTATGTTCTCTACGATGCATACAAGGTAGATAAATACTCTTATATATATAACTAGTTAGGTAAAATGAAAATTTTAATTCGTTGTTAATTATAATGAAAATTAACAACGGGTTAAAATTAATAAATTGGATTATGTTTAAGAAGCGGAAATTAGTAATGTTATGGTTTTTTTTTGGAAATAATGCATCGTATACAGCATATAGCATTATTTTCTAATTTTATAGAATAATTAAGTATCTAATTATATGCAGTGACCTTTGGAAAGGTCACTCAAAGATCATCCTACATAAGTACGTGTTGTTGTAGTGTCTATCATCTACCTGAAGTTCCACCAAATATATAATCTTCAATAATATTTCTCGTATAGCTCATCAGAAATCCCTTTGTTTTGAAAACATCGATCCCCGACGTTCGTCAATTGATTACGTACATCGGTGCTCAGCTAAACATTGTTATTGCCGCACACACTCACAGCGCGCGCCTGTGTGCGTGATGCGCCTGTGTGCAACAGTCTATCTAGACGTCTAGATATCTAGATAGGGTGCATCGCTGCAATGTTGGCGTAGGTCGTGGGGGGTAGGTCGCCCTCATCCCCGTGTCACGTGATGGAATGGGTGCCCTGACACTCATGCTAAAAGTTTATTTTGTTTTTGCGGTAAAGTTTGTCCTTTTCATCATATCTAATAAGAAATCTTTTTATCATGAAGCACTTTAATCCGTGGTTCTATTTACAAAATGGTCTTCAGAAAAATGGTAACTATCTACTACTCAATAATACCTTGCCGTGTCTCCTACACGAAATCAAAACGACTAAAGCTTAAAAATTATTTTATTAAGTTAACTAAGCTAAACAGATAATTTAAAATATTAAAATGGTTTAATATTATGGGTAACTAGCAATATTAATACGTTTCGTATATGATTCTCTAATTGATCTATTGTTAGTTAGCCTGTGTGGCTTGTGGCACAAGGTCCTAAGTTCGACTCCGGGATCGGTCCGTATAATAATTCTGAGATTTTCCATCTTATTTTGACGACTTCCGTGGCGCAGTGGTATGCGCGTTGGATTTATAAGACGGAGGTCCTGGGTTCGATTCCCGGCGGGGCAGATTGAAATTTTTCTTAATTTGTCTTGGTCTGGCTGGTGGGAGGCTTTCGTCGTGGCTAGCTACCACCCTACTGACAAAGACGTACCGCCAAGCGATTTAGCGTTCCGTTACGATGTCGTGTAGAAACTGAAAGGGGTGTGGATTTCATCCTACTCCTAACAAGTTAGCCCGCTTCCATCTTAAATTGCATTATCACTTAAGATCAAGTGTAATAGCAGTCAAAGGCCAACTTGTAGTCGATAAAAAAAATAATAATAAAAGTTTTCAGTAAATTGTAATTCCAAAGAGAAAGTTGGTGGTGTCGCACCCCAGCGCGTTGGAAAGCACATTAAGCTGTCGGTCTCGTTTAATCATCAGTATCTGATACTGATTGTTAAGAGAATTACACATTATCACCCTAAGCCCGACAACCCGTATTGAAGCAGAGTTGTGGTTCTAAGCACCATATTCTTTCTTCTACAAGGATAGAGGCCTGACTTTGATGGCTGATATTGATGAGATTATGATGTACACAGTGGCTAAATGACCATTATCAGCCTATTAACGGCCTACTACAGGCCATGGCCGGGTTATAGGAGAGGGGATATGGAGCGTACACCCACCACGCTACTCCAATGCGGGTTGGTGGGCTTAGGTTGATAATGTTTTGATTTATTAACGATTACTATCAGATGTTGATGATAGTGACCCAGACCGACGGCTTAATGCGCTCTCCGAGGCAGGGGGGTGTAACACCACCAACTTCCAGACTCCGGGCTTGGAATGTACCTTCTGAATATTTCATAGAAGAATGAAAAGCTCAGAATTATTCCGTGACCCGACCCAGGAACTGAACCCAGGACCTCGTGGTCGAAGTCACATAGGCTAACCACTAAACCAACGAGGCAGTCCCAATGACCCATTACTAATATTAAAGCATAAATATCAACTATGAGCATGAAAAACAACATTTTTTCTCGACACTAGATACAATCTACCTAGGTCGTACGTAAAACCTATCCAATAAAAAACATTTGACATATCTTAAACAAAAATCATTGAATAATTAACATGAAGAAACTTTCCACATTAAACTACACTAAATAAATAAGACATGAGAGGTATCGCGTAGATATTTATCAACGTATTTTATAGAATTAGTTTGTTAGGCGAAGCAAACACTACCCGCCTACATTAGCTATTGGCAATTAGTGTCGTCTTTTTAAATTTATTTTTCTAGTTAAGTCGATCCGAGACAATGGATGGATGGTCGGATATTGAACAAAGGCATCTAAGACTTGACACTTAAGTGCATTGGCTGATGGCTTCTACTTGATACTGTGGTTCTGCTATCTATCTATTGAACGATCCGATAGAAAAATGTCGCTACTTTATACGTAGTTTTAGCTTATAATTATTTAGATTTGCCCGACTTTTCGGATAAAAAGCACTTTAAATCTAACTCCATTTCTGCCAAATTGTGTTAATAGTTGCAGCGTGAAGAATTAAGAAACATACACAGACAAACTATTTTATATTTTTATACTGCATCGGTTTCATAGTAAACTAAATTCCAAGTGAGCTTTATAAAAAAAGCTTTTATTTTCACCTGTCGGTCTATTCAAGTACTAAACTGTTTGATAGTTATATTATAGGTGTACTATAGTTATTATATATTAGAATTGATAATAAATATATACCTAGTAGAAGCTACTTACACAAAATTATTAATAATATACAATGAATCCCATAAGATCATTGAATTATATAATTATATATTAAACATATATTATATAACTATATTATATTAATATATACATACTAAGTAGTAATTCAATGCATTGCGTAGATAATTACCCGAAACTTAGCTTTTCTCAAATCTTTTTTCAAATATTTTATCAGATATCGTGCCTGTAAATGTCAACCAATTACAGAGCTTGTTGCTTTGAAATTCAGTCTTATGATTGGTGGAACGCAAGAAGCAACCTCGAACGCAATCTTCACGCAAGGCATTTTCTTTTACCTATGCAAATGCTTTTCGCGAAATGGTCGTCCCTGTGTGAAAATGGCTTTACATAGAGAATCGGTAGAGTTCTACTACAACGTGGAAATCTGGTGAAAGCTAAAAAATAATTAAGTTAATTTAAAAATGGTAAACGATTGTATATATATTATGTAATGCACAAATTTGTTTATTAAAGAAAGAGCTCATCAGAGACTCAGAGGCTCTTATGATCAATGTCTAAATGGCACAGACATTTCATTTTTTTAGCGTAGTTAGTAAAAATGTAAATCTTAAACATTGGGCTAGTAGTAGGTACGACACTAGTATAAGGGGCGGGGACCGAACCAAATATCTCTAAGCATTTAACAGTAATAGCAAAAGAAATGAATGCAGTTTAGTAATGGATGATATGTGGCTGGTTGTGCCCATGTTGTGAAGATGATAGAGCTATTGAAGAGTTATAGTTAAGGTTAGAATGTTAGTAGTGGGTCGACAACCGCCTCAGTGGAATTTCTCGAGGCTCGAGAGACTGTTTGTGGGATTGTGCAATGTACTCGTGTGTTGAGTTATAGACATCATGAACATTATCAGCCTATTAACGAGCCTGGTAGGAGAGGGAATATGGAGTGAAGACCCACCACACTGCTCCATTGCGGGCAGCCAGGCTTTGGCTGGCAAACCATTCAGTAACGATCAATATCAGATGTTGATGGTAGGAGGTGACCGGGACCGACCGCTTAACGTGCTCTCCGAGGCACGGAGGTGCAACACCACCTACAATAATTGAGTCATATTATAATTAGAAAACCATCTGTTACTTTATACAAATTAATATGAATGGAACATGTGTTTTGCCGGTATAAGCTCGTAACAATTACATGTGTTGTAATGATATCGGTAAAGTAAAAGTATACAAAAATGCTAGAAAATAATAACAACGTAATACAGAAAGTATTATTTTCGGTTGCTCAATACATCTGCTTAGTCGGTAGCTATATCACGGCTAACGGTTGTCCCACAATAACTTTGATAGGTAGACGGACTGTTCTCTTTACAAGACAATGAATTGATCATTGTTTTGTTAAATTTTCCACGTCCGGTCTAATTTTTCACATTATTTACTCTATGTCCAGTGGGCGTCCGTAACTTCAAGCGCCTGGATTAAATATCTTTAAAAAATCCCGTGGGAAGTTTTTGATTTTTGCGATAAACAGTATCCTGTGGGATTCGAATCCGCGTCTCTCTGTGATTAACCCAGCCTTGACGAGCGCCTTATCCGCTAGACTACAGTGTCCGCTGACGTCGATACCGAAATTGTTGAATATTATGTTCTTGATATCCAAGTACACGGCCTGTAACGCCAGCTTTTAGCATGAACTTAAGATGTTACAATACCATTGAAGGCTCATATTCTGAATAAAGAACTCCAATTTTTAAAGATGACGTATTCCTATTTTTATTCTTTTTAGTTTTATTGAAAAGTGTTTACCCAAATGTTTATGTTATTATAAATAATCCCAAAAGTGTGGGTAAACACATATCTATAAAACTGAAAAGAGTATCATGTGGTATGTTATATCGAGCCATCTTAATGTTGAGTGAGTTGAGTTTTTCTTTCGTGCACGAATATCTGATCTAGAAATCTTTTTTGCAATGGTACATACGAAATTATTACCTGTACAGGTCCCTTTGACAGTATTAATGAGCATACTCTCAGTAATAGAGTTAAAGTTACCTAGTTGACCAAAATATACTTTATGAATATTTGATACAACATTAAAAAGATTTGCAAATGGAAAACCAATCAAACTAAAATAGAAGCTATAAATACCGACATGACTATTTCTGTCGTTTCAGAACAGCTTGATCAAAACATTCAGTTGATGTCCATTATGTAATAGGTATACCTACACCAATGTTTATTTACTAATACTTATATCGTCCCGGTCGTCGACCCCGGTCCCCGATCGTTGAAATTCGACATTGTCCGCACTTTAGAAGAGGACAGCTTTATGCGGAAACCCGAGGGAATGAGCGCGTACAGGCGGAGGGTAGAGACCTTGAGCAGGCAAAATCAAGGGTAAGGCTGTGCAATTGTGTGCCCACATGTAAGTTATTACATCTGTGTGCGATTTAATCGCTATATTACGCGATAGTGTTATAGGTAATAACTTCTGGCCCTAAGGTAGATGTGCATTAATTTTTCAGTTGGCAAAATTACAATTGTAAAATTGCTTGAGCTTTGAAAATCTAGTTGGAATTTCTCATTTGTATAACAACTTTGATAAGAATTAGCTTTCATAGAAAAGCGATTTGTTTATTTATGGTTGTGTTGTTCCCCTTGTTTGTGTATTTGAAAGCGAGTTGAAGAATCTGTAATCCGCAACAAATCCCAAGCGAATAATTACGTAAAGCAATTAACAGACCGTGCCGCCATAAAAATAAAAATACATGTCAACAAGCAACAACTACGACCACGTGCTACACCCAAAATAGACACGCACGCACACCCGCGCGCCTACCAACACATACGCACGCCACGCGGCCGCGAGGCCCGCGGAAAAATCAATATTTTGAGCAAAACTACTTCCCTTATTGCCGAGGTGTGCGTTAGCGACCTCCGTATCACAGTGGACAAGCGTTATAATTATTTAAAAAATGCGTTTAAAATTACACCTTCCCCAGTACGCAATAGAGTGCGATTTCCCGTTTAAAACCCAGGGGTGGATAAATCCTAAGGGTTCTGAGCGGTATCGTCGTCTCGCTCTGATCAATCGGATAGCTCTTTCGTACACCGCGTGGCGCCGTCCGACGACCCCGGCCCGGTCGTTACCCTGCGACAGTTGCACCCTGCTACCCCGTGCTACTCACCCTTGTTCTGCCGAATCTTGGACCAGAGCCGCATCGAACTGACATTGACTCAGCGCTAGGGTTCAATGACCCGTTGAACGTTTCCGTTTTCCGGTGTGGCCAACTGAGTTTGGGGATATTGATGGAAAATGTGCTGAAGTCATTGTTCTAAAGGTGAATGATTTTTCAGATCGATGGTCTTTGTACTTTTTATTTGTATTATTCTAGCGGATTTTATTCTATTAATGAGCTCTTAAGATGTTTTTATTTAAATAATATACAAATGCAGGGGAGGGCTGTATAATCGCTAATCGATAGATGAAAATGTCGATCAAGTGCTAGAAACTCTATATGTACACCCTAAGAAGAATGTGGTTATAATTTCACCACATTTTCCAGAATAAAGATTGAGGGTAAAAATTAGTATATATCAAAAGTTATATAACATTAGAAAACATACTTAGATATTATATAAAAAATATACCGGTGTTTGTTTGAGTGAGTTTTAAAGCTGTTTTTAGCTTCAAGTAGTTTATCAATTATCAATTAAGTTACCTTCTTTACTTCTGTATTAAATTAAACTTTCTCCATAGTTTAAAAACGAAGGAAACGGCTAAGGTCTGTTTAGATATTTAAAAAAGATTTTAAATAAAAGATAATAAATTATTAAACAAAGATGAAGTTTTAAGAAGTTCGCAACAGCATGTTGTGATCTTTTAAGGTTAAATCACAATCACATTTTTTATGATTTTCAAAGGACAATGTTCAGCGCAACACAATTGTACTCGTAAATTACCTAACGGTCATAAAACTTGATTATCGGGTTGTTAATACCTGTGTCCACTTAAAAGAAAATTAAAACATCGAACACTTCTGAGAATTAATTTACCTAATAAATATTCTGAAGCGTCCATTAAAATTAATAATTGGCCTAGGTTAAAAAATAAGTGGTGTCATAGCGAACTGCTAAATCGGGACAGTTCAGTAGTTTCTGTATAAATGGCTACAATTCAAAACTAAACACTTCAATTACCTACCCTCAAATAAACCATCAAGTGCGTGTTTCATTTGGTTTGAATACACGTCACCAGTTAACCACATACGCACTTCCCCAATTTGGTTAGTGACTAAGTGGGCCCCTGGGCGCTCACAAATCCTTTTAAATTTTTTTAACGCTCACAATTATTTTTGTTAAGCTGTCAAGAAACCATTAAAGAATACGAATGGCACGCATATGAGCCGAGAGTAAGGTTAATGTTACATTCGTAAATTAAGACAATAATGTGACATAGCGATGAAAATGCACATCGTTTTTTATCGCACGGTAACATGTTAACGACTTCTGTGCTTTTTATTGCACTCGCAGGGGAAAATAAACATATAATCTCTATAAAACACCTTTAATCTTAATGAAAACGTTTTAATGTATTATATCAGGTCTAGGAACGTTCAATATTTAAATAAACTCTAATGTCTTTGAATTAAGAAAAATAAACGTTTTGTCATATCCTATTACTATTATAAAGGCGAAAGTTTGTATGGATGTTTGTTACTCTTTCACGTAAAAACTACTGAATGGATTTGAATGAAACTTTACCACAATATAGCTTATACATCAGAATAACACATAGGCTACATTTTATACCGAAATTCCAATTGAAAGAGGTCCTCTAGTTTGTATATATATGAGTATCTAAATACGTAAAACATTCTTTGAACCTTTTGCAATTAGAGGTGCACAATAGTTTTAAAAAATTGTTATTATGAAAGAAGAAATATCATTTTCTCATTTCAAAGAAATAGAGGGTCATATCATCATCAAGCATTATTATTATAAACGAGAAAGTTTATAGCTACTCGTATTGTTGGAAGTTAGTCTAAAGGCAGCGTTCAACCAAGTTCGGAAGAGCAGGTGCACCGGCATCATGGACATAAATTATTCCGACATACATTCAACCCTCCAAGAACACAAAAATATTAGTTTGATCAGTAAATTTTGCATAAACATAAACATTTTATGAACTAAAAATTAAGAAAAAGGCAAGTGCATAAAAAAAATAATATAATGTATAGGACATATACAAATTAAAAACATACTCGTACATGTGCTTGAAAAATTTAACCCTCCTTCGAAAGTCAGGAAAAGCCTAAAAAAAATGTTCACACGAAGCGAAGGTCAGAAATGCGGATGCCCCAATTTTACTCTTGGCAATGAAAGATTAAAGATTTTTCTTACTTATAACTGTTCCAAATATATTTGTCACCAGTATCAAACTTTCGTTTCACATTGCGGCAACTTTAATTGGCTTTAAATTTTGCAAGATAAATCTCAGAAAGCGATTAGACGTAACGTTCCAATTACGTGGCACGTTTTCGTCTTCCTGTCTTTTTTATGTTTATAACGTTGTGGATTTTTAATATGGATCATAAACAATATTAATATACTTTTTACATTGAAATAAAATTTTAATGGTCTTTAAAGTAGAATTAATATTTCAAAAACTCCTGTTGGAACTTTTCCTATTTCAGTTAGAAGTTCTGGTGGTATTTTATTAAAACCTATGTTCACCAGTCAGACCAGATGACGATGAAACTTGTGTTGGAAGTAAGGCCTAGATCGTATATTACATTCAAACATTAGATACTATTTTTGATATTTTGTCTGTACGTCAATAATATTGCAAAAGATAGAAATATTATCTAAGACTTTTCCAGTGATAACAAATTATTGATTGCTAATATACCTGTCACCTGTGAGAGTTCCTGGTTTAGGGTACTAGTCCTAAATTGAGCCATGAAATGGAGAGCCATTCCAATATACAAATAATAATGGTGGAGAATGATAAGAAACCCGACCTAATGACAAGCACTTTTTCATTATTACATTAATTCTATTTATACTAAACCATTTACCGTAAAAAAATATAACATCAAGTAGTTTAAGAAGTCAGTAACAAGCATCACAGTTACGATCGTCCGCATCTATTTGATCTAGTAGACAAATGTTATCCACTTACTGAGAGCGGCATATAAATAAACGCATCAAGAGATGCGCCGCGCTAGATTCAGCAACAGCTGTAGGTTCAGGCGGCTTAAGCGGTCGGGGTCAATGCCCATCCGTATTTTCAACATGTGGCGATGTTTTCCGCGTTCCGTGGAAAGCACTGGCTCGTCGTCCCCTTCGAAAATCTTCGGGGATCTTCGGAACGTGCAAAGACAAATGTATGCTATGGATTTATTTTTTAAATAGATGTCTGCGACTTGTCTGCGCATGGACGTTCTATCGTACAAGACTAAAATATTTTTTTGCGACAAATAGCTTAAAACACTAGTTACAACAGTACTTGTATCTATAGAGACTTAGATTTCCCTTCCTACAATTACTTAGACTAATACATAGTCATGCGTCTCATCTTAATTTTTACCAATAGCAGAATCATCTCTAATTTCCCATAATTAAAGTACAAAGTTTATTTATTTATTTTATTTTAATAACTTAATATAAAGTTGTATTATACAAAAATATAATCAATGGTCGACGTGGCTCTTTCAAATTTTAAATTCAATTTCGTTCATTTCATGTAGGCTAGGTACAACCAGCTTTGAAACGTCAAGTTAGACCACTTGTACTGACTTTACTACCGGCTTCAAAGGCAGTTTCCATTTTCCATATTTGAGTAGCACAACTTTGTACCTTATTGATTTAAAAATAGAGTTGAATATTCTAATAGGATTGTAGTTGACAAATTAAACTCGTCGCTTCGCTTCCAGTCTGAGCTGAGCATTAGCTTATTCAAAATGTTCTCAATTCATCTAATTTCGTCCTCTACTCTTATTAAATACTACTGATGTAACTCAAAAAAGCGCTTTAATTTCAAAATCAGAGACTGGCTTATCTTGTTATAATACGTATAAATATGTATTTGTAGCAGAGCTTACAGTAGCTCCGCAGACGGCAGACAGGGTATAATAACATCGATATAGGCTGTGCAGAGAGAATCTTTTCACGTAAGCAAGCTGCAATTCTAAGCCTAAAGTTGTTTTAGTACCTAGATACTTGAATAATAATGAATGGAGTGAATAAGAGCTAGTATTACGTTACTTCGTACTTAAATTACTTCATTATCTTAACGTAGTGTAAAGAAAAATTTTTTTGTTTAAACAAGGCAACGGATTTTAATGCCGATTTCTTCAATTGATTCTAAACGATGGTTTGTTTCTATGCAGAGATATATGCGATCGTCTGCTATTAATTAACCTATGAATAGTCCAATATCTTTAAAAAGATTTATAGCCTATTTTTTCTACGCTAAGCTAAAAATTTCTATAAAATGCGCATGAAAGTCTGATATAGTTTTGGAGGTACATGTCAACATTAGACTCAAACAAAAGTTGCACATGTATGTATGTACCTTTCTAATTCAATCTAATCTTTAAATAAAAAGAAATTCAAAAAATTCAAATCTGTGTAGGTATAGCACTACTATTTATAAGATAATAATATCCGTGCAGGAATCTATAAAAATTGCTGTAACGGCATAGACTTAAGAAACAAATATTTACTTTCAATTATAATACTGGCATGAACTTGGACTATTCTGCCTCGCACTTGTAAGATATGGAATGAGCTTCCATCCTCGGGGATCCCACAATCTTACAATTTGGGGATTTTCAAGGAGAGAGTAAATAAACACCTCAAAGGCCGGCAACGCATCAGTGGCACCTCTGGTGTCGCAGTTGTTCATGGGCGGCGGTAATCACTTAACATCAGGTGATTCGTTTGCCCGTTTGTCGCTATTTTTATAAAAGAATAAAAACAATAATTGTCTCACAGATGTCACATAGAGTTTCGCCTGTGACCTTGGTATCATTACACCAATAAACTCACTTGCAAGCAGCAAGCAGACAGATCGCAATCTCCGTTACAACAGTACTGTGGTACGAATACATTGACGATGGCAATAAAGTTCGAGTTAGATATAGAAGGACCTTGGCAGTTGTCTGAGTGAAACCAAATCACGGCACGGTGACGTCACTTTCGCGTCCAATGTCACGGCCGTTGCTAACTGTCAATCTAGAAATAAATTTATATACTCTTAGATCATATATTCTCTCCTACTATTTTATTTTTTTTCTAACTAGTTTGTAACCATTTGCGAATATCATAGAGATTTACATAACCCTCAAACATAAGGAAAACGACCGGAGGAGGTAACCATAGACTTCATACGTCTAGGATCAGTTTCACTCACTTTTGAATGAAACTTCATATTTTTATATTGATACGTGACGTGCCAAGTAGATGACTCACATAAAAGGAAATCATCGTCTATACGAATAAATAGAGAAACATTGTGCAAGGAAAACGCCCTACAAAAAATCATCATGTAACCAACAAACTGAGAATTTCAGCTTTAGATTCATTTAATGACAGGAGTGTGAAATAAAATTGAAAAAATAATTGAGATCGAAAGGAAATATTTTAAGAAACCGTTATTGTAATACTGGGCGTTCTCTAGTCTACACAGTAACAGTATCTATGCTAAGTATAATAAAGGCACTTTCTGCTGTCCTTACAATTGATGTGCATAATTTAGAAGATCTTTATAGAAATCGACGCAACGGATTTTAATAATTTTTTATTTATATATAGAGTTATTCAAAAGAAGGGTTATACGTATGTATTGTTTAATAAAGATTGTCTTTGTCCAGGGTGTCCACATGAACAAAGTCGCGGGCGTTTTCTAGCAAAACGTGACGCAGCTATGGTGACAGGAGGTATGTGCTAGCAACGGGCATCGGATTGCATTCGCAGATGCACTGTTTATGATTTCGTAACGTGACGGCGGCGCGTGAGTCACGGCCGGCCAAGTTCATTGTCGTCCGTCCGAACTTGAACCCGCTAACTGGGTAATTACTCCACTTACGGATACGCTATGCCGTGCGAGTACTGGATATACCGGTATTTGTTTTAGATTGCATGCGCTCAATAATGTTGTCAATATTATTGAAAATCTATAAGTCATAGTTTTAACGTACGGTCGTCACATGGAAATGCGTAAGCAAAACGTTTCCTTTCTTCATATCGTTTCGTTTTCACTTCGCAGCGAGTTCGGTTCTTCTCTGGTTTACAAGGCTGTTAAATTGAACTAGGTGATAAGTTGTTGTATTGATCCCGGCAATTCGGTAGTGTTAATTCCAAAGAAGCATTGTAAATGAAGGAAAATCTCCCCATAACTAAAAAACATCCAAAGAATGAATGAAGGGAACGAACCAATGACAAAGCCTACGAGCATGTCCTATGAGTATGTCTACAACCACAGAACAAAGAAACAGTTATTACGTAAAATGTAATGTGATGAAATCTTTTATAGGTCTTATACTTTTCAAAAAGTATATATTTAATACGTCTAATTTGGACGCAATACTTGATATTTATTAGACGTTTTCCGAATTAGGTGAATTTATAGCACCTATTCCAAAATACTGCTAAAAGCTAACTTAGTCTTCTAGATTGGATGTTGCATACCTTTAAACACAACGAAGGACGTCCGCTTTTTATAGATGGCAAGATGGCCAGAAGTAACTTAACGAGGAAGGTTATATGGAGACGCGATCTCTGAGAGGCAATATTGAGCAGTTTATGCTTACAGTTTGTAATTAGGAAAAACTTTTTAGTCTCTCTCTTCTAACATAGACTGGTAGTGAATCGAAGCGTCGCGTCTTGGTTTTTGCCTTTAACAAATTTTCGCATCCAGAGCTTAGAAGGGAGAGGCAATCGCCTAACGAGCGATGAATGTACCCTATACTTCTCGAATCTTAATCTGCTTGTGAAACAATATATAGATGTATAATCTAAATTAAGAGTTTTCCATTGAGTTACTTGACTTATTTAAATCCAAATGCATTTAAATGATTGCATCGCATCAGATATTATATCGTGTGCTGTGCGGTGAGTTCGCCAGTGTTATTGATAAGGTTCGTAAACATCGGCTCGGAACGTACACAAATGCGGCGGCTACGTGACAATGCCGGTATCGGTTATAGCGATAACCGACCGATCACATTGTTTACTTGCTAATGAGAAATAACGTATAGGTACGTACGGGTTCATTATAACACATCGCTGTTTTATGACTGATTGTGCAGGCGCGACTTCGTCCGTGTGGAGTTCGGATAACATGAGAGATACTAACTATGCCTTGCGGATTCACTTGCATATATTTATCGTGTATATAGCTAAATGTTAGATAGCTATTAGGATACTAGCCATGCCTTGCGGTTGCTTCCGCATATAACTCGTGATTAGCGAAATATCCTATGTTACTTTTTATAAACTTGGGTATATAGCAAGGATTTTTACAATCTCACTGGTAGTTCCAGAGATTAGTGTGGTAAAAACAAACACACAAGCTCGTCTGTTTTATAATATTTAATTTAGGGATTATAGTGCTCAAGCGTGTGTTGTGACGATTATTTTAGAAAGAATGACTCTATTTTAATTTCTGACTTGACCATGGATGTGAATACTGGATCTTAAGACCCCTAACTGAAGAATTTAGGCTATGACAATAAGGCAAGTGTACGTTAGTTGGCATGGTTCAATTGGTATTGTATGTTGGGTTACGAAAAACAATTCAATAACATTGAATTGTTTTTCGTAGATATAAATACTTGCCTATACCAACTATATTGTTGAACCTGATAGATGCAGATCTCAGATGCGTACGCTCAAATGTTCTGATAAACTGTTGATTAATTAATTGAAAAACTAATTAGTGTAATGTCTAATGTACATATATGTTGAAGACTGACGAGAAGACAAACATAATCATTGTCAGCCTGTTTTACCAGCCCGAAACAGGTCCAGGCCCTCCTGCTGACAGCAGATCCACTCTGCAACGTTGCGGGATGGTAGGCTTAAAGTAACAATGATTGACTCAATAACAATCAAAAATTTACGATAGTGAAAGAGATCGACGGCTTAACGTGCTCTCAAAAGCAACTACCAACTTCCCAATTGTGGGCTAAGTACATTGAATAAGAATTTCTTGAAAAAAAAGAAAACTTAATATTTATAAAGCCTGGTCCAATATTCGACTCTAGGACCTCCCGATCCGAAGCCACGCAGGCTAACCGATGGATCAACGGGGTAGTAACTAAATAATAAATAACCCTGCTTTGGCAAACTGGTAAGAATATCTCATTTATAAACAGACGTGTAGGTATAATAAAATAAAAATGATACCTATTTAGAATGGTATGATATCACTGCTGACGTAGCAGTATGGGCGAAGTTCAATGACATCGCAATACCAAACTTGCTGGCTTACCTTGATATTGAAAATGTTATACAATATTAGGTTTTTACTTGGAAACGGAATTTTTGTGTAAAAAATGTTGTAGTTTTAACCTGTCTACTTTTATAAGTACTCAGATTCTATTTATAATATTTTACGACTATGTTCTCGTGAAAGTTCCTTTTTATTATTATTTCTTCATACGTCTGATTAAGACAGAACAAAGCTCAAGACTTACCAAGCTTTATTTTCCTTTTATACCGTCATCAAAATCCTTTAAGTAGGTAGGTATATTTTACCCAATTTTTAGCTAGCTTACAGAATTTACTACCATGTACCTATGTGCCACCATGTATACGAATGGACGTTCACATCTGAACAGATCCTTTTAGCAAATTCTACTCTACATAGGTTTGTACCTAATACATTTCTTATATCTTCAACACATTCACAGCATCGTTTGAATATAATCAATTTTCTTAACTATGTGACAACTATAACTTAGTTTCTCCTGTATGTTAATACCGATCTAACAAGTATCTGTATTCAAGGATACGCCATGTAATGAAATACACCGTTGCATTTTCTTTTGATAAAGGAATGTTAATAAAGACAGGCACAAACTGATACCGAAACAGTTTGAATGTATACTCGTGCTGGTGGAAAACATTTCGATGCATATTGCATCAAACATGCTACTGTGCTAGGAAGGTCGTTTTTCAGGAACAAAAGAGATATTTTTAAAACTTATTTTTAAGTAATACCTCAATAGGTGCATAATTGTATTGGTGATAACAAAATAATGGTGGAGTTTTGTCGTCGTTTTCTTAGTCTGTGCGCTTTGGAACGTTTAATCATATTTTTATGATTACCTCTTTTTTCACAAATACACTATATATCAAATGTACTGACGAATAACAACAAAAAAAATTTAAAGTGAACGTTAATTTTCTTAATAAATAAAATTATTTTGAGTTTGACCTTGACTGGTATTTAAGTCATCATCTGCAGCTCAGTCTTCTAACTTTACTGGTCTAGGCAGTTACCTATTTTCAGTCCTGAACACAAAAATACTCTAGGGAATGTTATGTTATAGAAAAACAAATATAAAAATTGGAATTGTTATTCAAAGCTATATTACTAATAATTCTCTATTATTTGTAACAGATGATATAATAGCCTGTAATTGCAAATAAGTACAACATGGATTGTAACAACAAGGTGCTAGAATGGTGACCCCGCACCGGAAAGCGCTGTGTTGGTCGACCCCCCACCAGGTGGACTGATGACATCAAACGGGTCGCAGGGAGCCGCTGGGCACATGCGGCTCGGGATCGTTGTGTTTGGAAGTCCCTAAACGGCCTGTGTCCAGCGGTGGACGTTCACCGGCTGATAATGATGGTGACAACATGGATCAAGTTCTAATACCTGGGCGTGACGAAGTAATGTGTACCTTCCTTTGATATTGAACTATGAAACCAATTGTTTGCTTTCAATTCAATTCTCTTATGATATCGGAACTGAAAAGAATTGCTGGAATACACAGAGTTCACGAGAAAAACTAACAGCGAAACAGCATAGGTAAATATTCATCAAACTATTCATTTAGTGATTCATAAATTATAACAATTTAAAAACGGATTTTGTCTTTAATTATTTATTAATATGAATTGAATTCGAATGGAGCAAAATTACACATTCTGATGCAACTGTCAACAATTAGTTATTACTTATATGTCCGTCTGACCCTTAACTTTACCAATAATATAATAAGTCTCCATCTACATCTTTAGTTGAACTTCCACTATGGATTTAAACGCAAATATGCGCTTAACACTATCATACAATAAGTTTAACATTTTATTACTATTAGGAACTTGATTTCAAGGAAGAATCACTTATTGTTTAAGATTAAAATAAGTATAACATACCGAAAAATCAGCAATTTCACTAATCACAAATCAATCCAAAATCCATAAACACTAATCACGGAAGTCGAACCGAATCCCGATCGAAATAATCTACGAAACATCGGAGTACGGAGGCGCACAGTAAATAAACGCACGATATATTCGGAGTTCATTCCCGGCCGCCAAGGGGCAACGACCGTCCTTAGCACGGCTACGGAGCTCACAGACGTACGCCCGTCTCGCTCGCACCCTTCGGACATCGCGCTGTCGTTCACTGCACGCTATTTGTTAAAACGTGGTTTAAATCCAATTTATTTCATACTAATTATGCACCGATACAAACGATTATTTTGATTCGATCGCGCATCGTCTGTGTCAGTTTTATTGGTGCATACAAAACGCAAATTTTTTTAGCTTTCCATTTCGCGTCATCGGGCACGAACGTTTTGGGTGCGAATCATCAGAGCGTTCTGCTGAAAGCAAGCGATTATTGGATGTCAAAATTAAATTTGTCCGTCATAAATCAATAACTGCAGGCAAAACAAATTGTTAGTTAGCTTTCCCGATATGGTACTCGTATGTACCTAGATGTGTTACATAGAGCTACATACGAAACTTTTCGCTTGCATTCAGTTACGAACACGATGCATCTAGTTTAATTTGCTACTCATTAAGGAATTAGTTCAACTTTAACAAAATGTGTGTTCCAAGCAATATAAAACACATCTTTAAATAGCTATAAAAATTTATTGTTATAAATTACACTACTATAGTAACTGCAACATGGTAGTTAATTTAATAATAAACTCATGGATTAGTGGTCATAGACGCATTGTCATTTTTCTATTGAAATTATATTAATTTGAAGATATTTTTTAATTAAAACCTTAATACAAAATTTACTAAATTTCTTCGCGAATTTCACAAGACCCTAAGTTCAAATTCAACTTGCATTTTCCTAGTTAAATTCAGAAGAATACCTAAAATTCTATATTCTCTTATATCTAAAGTTTAAATCAGTTTTAGGATTTCTCGTACAAAATAACTGTAAATAAATGAATAAGAAAAGTCATTTCAGCTAACAGAAGACAAGTAGAAGTACCAACACTTAAAATATTTCTAGGAAAAATCAACTACAGTTTTTCACAGCAAACACAATAATTAAACGTCCTCATTATAAACAAGTGTCTCCGTTAAAACAGTCTGCGTCATCTAATTACTTACCGGAATCGGTTTGAAAAATCGCAAGGAGTTGGAAAGCCGAGCACCTGGCGTGCCGTTGAACCTGTGACGTCACTTCACTGTATTGTGCTATCTCGGGGAAGTGTTGGAACAATCCATGAATCCACTTCTGCTGAGGCTAACACGTTCTCCTTATACTTCTATACAAATTGCGTCTTTATTTCTACCTGTGTAAATTACTGAAATAAGAGCATGTTTATGTCACAAGAATTACTTTAAAAAATATTGACTTAAAATAATTAGTTAATCAAAAAATGGAAAAGCTCTAGTTTTAAGGACTGAGTGATATGGTATTGATTTTAATAATTTTAGATGTTTTCAATAATTGGTTTACAAATTGCGCAATGCTGAAATTATGAACTGTTGTTATAAGCAAGTTAACAGTTTAAAACTTTTTTACTATCTACACGTATAACGCCAGTTCTAGACTTTACCCTACTACTTGTGACCTATTGGTACGTCTTGAAAACTTCATCGACTGACTCATCGCGAGATCTCTAAAACTATACACGTGTTTGACATTAACTTTTACATTTCGCGACGTCGATGAACGCTTGTTAAGAACTGATTTCTCGATACGTTCCTCGTTCTCGTACGTGAATCAGTGGGGCAAGTGCGAGTTTTTCACCGAGCGACTGCGTAAAAACTATCTCACTCGTAACGTCAAATTATATAGAAAAAAAAGTGTTTACTCTCACTATAACTAGATGGCGCTAATTTCATATAAAGTTTGCGATTACTGTTTTCGATATCGACGTAGTAAAATCTTACACTAGGCACACTGGTAGGCATAAGTATTTATTATACATAAATAAGTCAATATTTAATTTTCTGATTGTTTAAGCTTAGTTCGAATCGCTACCAATAGGCGATAGTTCCTTGAAACTGATCTATATAGAATTATATCATTTTAAAGTACGTATTCTTCTAAAACAGGGCCACTTTATAAACAGACTTTACAGATTAATAAAATGTTATATTTAATACATTTAATGTAATATAATAAATATTAGCCGTTCAATGTATACTGTATTGATAGTAAAACCTGTGCAGCTTCCCAGTTTATATGCATGATTCATTGCACAAGTGTTAGATAAGCTATTATAACATTGGTGCTTATTTGAAACTACTTTGTAGAAATTGAATCACATGAACTAGCGGACAATCGCGTAGTTCCCTTTTCCTTGGCAATATCAGGATATAAAGTAGCCTGTGTCATGCCATATAAATTAGTCATGAATCTAGCCATCATAATTATACAAAAAAAATACTGTCAAACTGGTAGTTTTAGAGATTAGCCTAAAGTAACAGGCGGACAGACATAAATACAAGCCAATGTAGAATATTCAATCATGATCCATTGGTACACGTAAATGCATTTCCCAGAGACGGACAAACACAAATACAAAAATTTTTAAAACTGATTTTTGATGTAAATATCTAACTTTACATTTCCAAATCTTTTACAAACTTTATATTTTCAAACTTTACAAGCTATTAAATAACATTGCGTTAAGAGATAGCGTGAGCCTATTGTAATATACTGCTTCCGTGACAGTGAGAGTAACGCGTTACGTTTTTAAGCTTTCTTTTGTCTTCAAGATTAAGTGGCGTCCACTAAGTGCGATAATATAAAAGCCCGCAAAAAATGTAAGCATGTTGCAAGTAAAATGCTCAATAGGTGGCAAAGAACGCGACAATAGTCCAAAGGACAACAAGGTGCAGGAATAGCAACTTCGTACCAGAAAGCGCAGCGTTCGTCAACTCTTTAAAAGCAGTATTCCTCAGCCATCAATCAGACTGCTGGAAGTCGCTGGTCGAAGGCGGCTCACAGACGTTGATAATGATGAAATAACTGAAATATCGTAGACAGAATATCTTCGAAGCGATGAAATTGATACGCTTTTTCAATAGCTGCAAAAAATTAACAGAAGTCTGTAGGCACTCACATAACCTATTGGTTTAGTACTGAGTACTTCCGCCTAGAATCTGGAATGACACAGCGCATCCTATGTCATAGGTCCATATACGCCCGCGCCCAGTGGCCTAACTACGTACTCGTACATTGCTTACTCTTCCCACTTACATTAAATTCACTTTTTTTTTTTGAATAAGTCTTTACTTACTTAATATAAGTTAGATCTCTACGAAACGATAGATAGTGAAAAAAATTGAAAAAATCAACATTTCTTCAAGCGTAGCTAAAAAGTCGCTTAAAAATCTGTTTTTTTCCTGCGTTCATTTGTACACGTTCTCCAAAACACTAAAGCACGCGACGTTCATAAATCAAATTGTTTCGCTAAATAGGTTTGCATACTTCAAAATACTACTCTAAAAATAGCTAATACGTGTTACAGAACAAGCAACCTACATACGTTTTTGACGTTTGATGACATAAGTGGACTCTAGCGAGCAGCGCGGGCGCATGCCTCGTCGCGAAATGCAGTTACGTGTAAGTACCAGCTAATAGCTTCCTCATGCGAGCAGGAAGCGAGCACTTTCCCTTTTGCCCGAGCGCAGCAGCCGACCGCACTATGCATCAATATAACCCAACTAGACGAGTGCGCCCTCTCTCATCATATTCTACCGCTCAAATAGCCCAGCACTCCTAACATTAACGGCTTATAATGCAGTTAACCAACTAATGAGGTTAAGTATTCAGTTCGCGATGCGCGGCAGCTGCAGTGAATAAGGATATCTGGCCGAAGGTTTTATGTAAAGGAAGCAATATCAAGGCAGCCTTAATTGCCATGGGTCCTTCGGGTATAGTCACGGAAAGATATCAAATGTTATTGACCGAGTAATAATAACAATGGTTGTCAGTCATAACATCGACCAGTCGAATTCCAGACTGATTAGCATTAATTCAGTTTACCCCTTTCAAAGTGGATTATGAATTATTTATGATTGCAAAAACCGGTTGCCCGATAACATTATAATGGGCCGGTAAAAGTAATGAAAGGATGGGCGTCAAAGAGTTGAATAGGAGCCAGTTTGTGGACTTTTCTATGAAATTTGAGGTGATTTGCCAAAGCACAATTCAGACGCGAAGGCGCCTCCAGCTGACCTATATACCATTCACGGGCGTTGACTCCGCGGACCGCGCTCACCCGCACCGGGTGGTCGGCTCCTTTTAGAATGAAATCATTAGCGCCTTTTCATTGAATAACGGTTTTTGCATTTCATCCAGAAAATACTTTACCTAAATTAGTAATGAATTATGAATGGTCGGCGTGAAATGCTTATACGCTCAAATAAAATCAAGCACATGATCTAGTTTTTCTTATTAATTGTAAAATATTTCCATTCTAGAAGAATCTGGTCTTAATCACGGTAACCTTTCAAACCTAGTTCTTGTAAAATAAATTTACCTTTAATTGGCTGAATAAAATGATTATATCTTAAGTCAAAGATCAATCTATTGCTTCTTCTGTTTAATAAAGCGTAACGAAATAAATATTGCTAGATACAGCTATTAAATACCCCTTTAAACGTAGTTACAAAGCGATAAAAATATTTTACTTAAACACTTCATCGTCTTCGAATAATTACAACAGTCATTAATATTAGTAATGACTGTTGAAAATATTCATACTTTCAGTATTACGTTAAGAGCATACGCCGAATTTTTGAGCGTATTCATGAAATTCAGCTAAAAAAGTATGACGACGATCGACCAGCTCACAGTTCACGATCGGGCGGTGACCCCCGAAACTGGGGCGAGCCTAGTCTGGGGGCTCGGACATTTTTCACTTCAGAAATCCTTTTGTCAGCAAAGCCTTGCGCTGCCAGTAGCACCGTTTTAATGACGTTGATAACATTTTCATATTTGTTACAAAACACATTAGCCTACATTCCTGTTTTAACTGAAGGTTTTCGCCGCTAGAAATGGAAAACTGAAAATCCATACTAGTATTAAAAATGCGAAAGTGTCTTTGTTTGTTATACTTTCCTTCGCTCACTCCCTAACCAATCGTTTTGCGGGCCCGAGTCGCAACGCAACGCAATCTGCAATGTAAATAAACTGAACAGTCAGTTTAATAGTTTTTAGGTAAATTATATTTTCCTACACAATTTTATTGAGGATATGAAAACATTGCCCCCATAAATGGTAGGCATAGAAGTTGGTAAGAGAATCTACAGCAATAGTCCATGTGTTAAATTTCACCATCTAAATTTTTGAAATGCACAAACCTTATTTACTACCTACTGTACATATAAACAGTATTTCATTCTACTAGGATATTTTGTTCTAAGTCACCTAAGTAATCCATGCCAACGTGCAATAGTTGCAAGGCTCTATTGTTATCTTATAAGTAATAGAAATTGTAACGCATAGTTATAACGGAAAACATGAGAATTATTGCTTTGGATGTAGTGCATGAAAGGCGCAAATGAAACTAAACAATATATGCGATAATATAACGAGTAGCAACAGTCGGCACAGGCGCTATCGGGGCCGCGGACCTCAAAGATTAACTAAGGAAATCGTTAACCTAGTAATTCCGTCACTTCATTGTATTTACAATTTATTGTAAAATTTAAAGCGGAAAACACACTGGCAATACCCAGCCCACGCAAGCCTACACATTTTTCAAATTAAAACATTCCTCAATAAACTCTTTTGGCTGTGATTTTGTTTGATGTCGTCTAAGAGAAACTCTTTAAAGCACTTACATAGAAGAGAGACATTTTTACACCTATTTAATAAGTCATTTGTTTTTATTATGGATTTTTAACAATCCGCATCTTGATTGCACAAATCTAGATTACCATATTGAATAACCAAATACCCGAATTCCAACTAAGACATACGAGTCAACTAGCCATAAAAAGCTTTCTCAAATAATAGTACAACTTTGCAGTAAATAATAGTACGTAGTAATAATAGTGGTCATAATAAATAACACGCTCGAAGAAGGATTCTTGCTTATGTGTAAATGCTGTCAATTTGGCAACTTTGAAACAGGATTTAGTTATGCAGCATGCTTAGAAAAATCGGGTAACGTACGGAGAATCGAAACGATTTACTTCGAAAAATATGCTGGCTTTTTGCATGGATAAATTAATTTAACTAAATTCAAAAGTGTTCATCGATTTGGGTACTAAAAATTTTTTTTCTATTGACTACAAGTTGGCCCTTGACTGCCATCACACCTGAAGTTAAGTGATGATGCAATCTAAGATGGAAGCGGGCTAACTTGTTAGGAGTAGGATGAAATCCACATCCCTTTCGGATTACTTAAATTTTTTACTTTTTTTTAATTTTTACTTTTATTATTACTCTGCGTTAAAGGTCATAAAATACGATATTTTGAAAATGCCTTGTAAAATGTTAATTTAATTGAAAAAATAAAATTGAATAAATATATAGCAATGTGTTTCAGCCATTAGAAATACGTGTCTAGGTGTTACAGCTATTTATGTTGATTGAATGTCACTTGTCACGCACTTTCGCTCAGTTACTTTTAATTTTAAAGCCATTTTTATTACATACTTTTGTTTGTACTTCTTTTTTATACCACAAGTTCAAGTAGTGCGTGTTTTCCGTGGACTCTTTGGTTACCTTACCTTAGAATAGCTGTGTTCTTCTTGATGTTGTAGAGATTTTTAATTACAAAAAACTGAATTACACTCGGTTTAAGCGATGGATGACTGCTTGTGATAAAATATAGGCAATGTAAACAGCGATTGAAAAACAGAGTTTAAGTCCAACGTTGGTTAGTCGCTACGAGGAACGTTGCTAATCTAACTGACCTATATAATGTGGGTGAAAGACCTCGTAAACTACTGCCGCCAGTGCATTATTCCCGCTACACTACTTACGGTGCACATAACACGCCATTATGGTCTTTATGGCCCCCCACAAATAAACTACAATGCCCTGCACGGAACACGTAATGCGTTTCGCGGAATCATTTTGTTTAAAGCTCATTTATAGCTTAAATAATATCTAAAACGAGAACACGCAACTGCATCGTATTCAGTTTCACTTTTACACATCCTATGTATTGTGGTGACACAAAACAACGTGTTTACACAATAGTTTAACTAAACAAGATTAATAATAAAATAACACAAAAATCTCTACTAAGTACTACTAAAGTGATTATATGAATAGTATGTAGATCTCAATGGATATTATAACTCAAACTCAACCAAAATATTATGAGAAACCGACAAACTTTGTGCTAACAATCAACACTGCTAACTTCTGATTTGACTTAAACAGTTGCAGGTGCAAATACAGGCACTTTATATACTACTAGCCACCCGCCCCGGCTTCGCATGGCTGCAATGCTGGTACTAAAGTATATTAAAAAAGCACGCCCCGTGCGACCCCCAGAAGCTCGCTTTATCCCTGCATTTTGAATCTTATATATCTTGTAAAATATTTACTTAAATTACATACCGTAAAAGGCAATAGTGATCTATATTGAATGCACAAAGTATTTAAGATACTTAAATGGATAAGGACTAATGCAGTATTGCTTAAAATCGCTTCGTAAATAAACCATTAATTTTGGAAAAGAAAGTAAAAGATAAAAAATGGTTTTTGTGTGTTATCCCTAAGAGATAGATATATGCCATCGCGGACTTTTTGTTAACCTTTTTAAGGTGTGCAATACTGTAGAACATTATATTGATATATCTCGTAGGGTTTAGCCAGCGTTTGCAATTTAAGCGCAAAATATGCGTTAATTTACGACATCACATCAGAAACCTCTAAAATTATCAGTGTTTCGCTACTATATTATGCATGTATTATACACATAAACCTTCCCGCTGAATCACTCTACCAGATAAAAAAAACCGCATAAAAATATTTCCAATTAGCGTACCTACCTGTGATCATATAATACTTATGTATGAAATATTAAATATAAATATAAATATTATAGAACAATTACACACATCGCTATATAGCCCCAAAGTAAGCGTAGGTAGCTTGTGTTATGGGTACTATGATAACTGATGAATATTTTTATATATATTATATATTAATACTTATAATATATAGATAAAGACCTAGACACTAGAAAACATCCATGCTCATCACACAAACATGTTTCCAGATGTGGGAATCGAACACACAGCCTAGGACGCAGAAGCAGGTTCACTACCCACTGCGCCACGAAGGCCGTCAAGTATATTGTAATACAATAAATATTAACGTCACATAGGTAAATTAAAAACAGTAATGATCTCAATGTTCTGTGTTAATGTTTAAACGAAGATAGAAATTATGGCTGAAAATTCAATCATTGCATAGCGCGATTTGATTGTAAAGAAAATTGTCAACACAGTAAGTATTGTCAACATAGTAGGTATATTATGTAAACAGATAGCTATATTGTTGTATCTGTTCTTTTTTCTTTCAGCCTCTCGCACTGTCAAGGGTCACTGGTAGAGATCTCATATAGAGATAAGTATTTCCTTGTTCATTACTTACCTATCTGTCTAGAGACAAGTTTGCTTATAAACTAAGTATGATGTTGAATAATTTAAAAAAAGAGCTGATAGTCGACCTGCGTCAAGGGTAATTTTGAAGGTAATTATATAAGTTAATGAATATTTATTTTGTGTAAATTAGTGTATTTGACCATCATTGTTACGTTATAAGGTGACAACAAAAGTGCTTCTTGAAATTTTTATGTACCTACAGTCCCTGTCCATAAAATACCTATTACTTGTTTCAAAATTTGTAACACTTTTATGAAAATGTGTTTTGGCAAATGTCTAATCAGAATAGAATTAATAAAATAAGTATATATTTTATTATAATATTTAAAAATTAGAACGTATTTCTTACATTAAACTACAAGGTTATTGATTGTATTTTTTTTTAAAAATATTCCCCGTCTAATAAAAATGTTAATTAAAATATAATCGGGCAACGTCCTCGTTGATATCCGAGTATTTTAAAGTCGCTATGTACAATGTTTGGTCGGTAAGAAAATATTCGTGAGTTAAAAATTTTTGGTAGTGATGAGTCAATGAGTGGGTTCACTTTAATATAGATCATTCGGTGAGGGTAATGGCCTGTGTTCATTGCGATACGAGGGGAAGTGTCAACACACTTCTTACCTAAAAATGTACCATTTTATTATGAGACACGTGTAACGCTTCTTCTGTTCATTTAATGAATAGAGGCGAGTGGTTGTGATAACACGATCAAAAGTTTACCACCAGATCAAATGACAATCATTAAAAAATGTTTTTCATCCCTTCCTCCTGCCATAAGTAAATATGGAGTTCTATGGAGTTTGAACTATGCTCGTTTTAGAAGGTAGAATTTGAAGAACCCTCAACCATTCTAAGTATAAAGATCAATCTATAATTTTAATGTTTTTTATATACTTTCTTCGGAATAGGGAATCACTTACCTTCCCAGAGACCCTCAACGTTTAATCTTATAGTGGAATTTTTCATAAGATTGCAAAGAAGCTAACTTAAGTATTTGGCGACTAAATGATAAAATACGTTGTATTATACTTTAATGTTTGACGATCTGCTATTTGTTATTTGCTACATCCCAAAGTTACCATATTCTAAATGGCATGTAGGTAACTAGTTCTACCACAGTTTAAATAGATACACTGTGGTTCTACAGAACTGACTACTGAAAGACGCTGTAGCAATATTTGGTTATTATTATGTTTTATTTTCCCATCTCTTAAGAGAATACGCAAGTTTTATGAAATGTATCTCTTTCGGTAAAAAGGAAATATAAATTCGTCATTAAGAATTTTCGAATAAAGATAATATATACATCTTTTACTATATATATAGCTAACTTTAGGATTTTATTATTTACTTTTTATCTTTTTAAAACGTTTCTTTGACCTAGTTTAAGATATTTACTTCAACCGTATCTATGGACCCAGGCAATAAATCTTGCCGTTCCTTCCGTTACATGTTTTCGATGTTACTTCCGTCATATATTTCAGCGTCAACTATGTTTTTCTATCGGGTATAGAGAAGGTTTACCTTAAAAAGCAGATAGCTTACTTACATTGTTATTTGTAGGCCGCGTAGGTATCCGTTCAGCCTTTTTCCTTCATCTCTACTGGTGGGGAGTGACGGCAAGGCGATCTCGCTGCTGTGGAAACGGAAAATTATTTAATAATTAAATTCATCTATTTTCTATATATACATACATGTTATGTCCACGAGTACATAGAAAACCAATGGCGTTTTTGATTAATAGTAAAATCTTAGAGTAATTATAGCTAGGAAATAAATACCCAGCTGATTGAATTGATAGAAAAAAATTGTAACTTTGTATAAAGACTTTCAATATGTAGAAGGGCTTAATTAAGTGGTACCAAGGAACCAAGGAGGTTTTAGAATATTTAGTAGATATAAAATAATAAAGTATTATAAGTTTCACGTGTCTGTCTGTTAATCAGTGTCTGCCTCTGGCATTGGGCAATTATGATGTGGTTGTTCGTTTCAAGATACTTATACTATGAAGTTTTAGATCTGCCATTGCATAAGTTTAAACAATGTATTAAAACTCACTCACTGAGTCAGGGTTATTATGCTATCGATGAATTTTTAAATGACAAAGATTTCAACTTCACACAGGAAGTGAAATAAATCACTTTATGTAACAACACACTTCATATTATAAAATTGATAATATTATAAAAAGAGCAACTGTTGAGTTTCTTGCCGGCTCTTCAAGGCCTGCCTTCCGAGCCCGTGGTAGAGTCATTACAAATAATCCAATATGACGTTTCAAAAGTGCTTATAATAAGCCTACTTTAAATAAACGATTTTAAATTTGAATTTGAAGATCGATATGAATATTTAAAGACATGCGCAATTTTTAAAAAAAAATTCTGACATGAAAATCATAACGATTTCTTGTAAGCTAAACTTGCGAAATTATTTATTTATTATAAGTTACAGTTAGTTTTTTCAGTGTTATGTCAAGAATACTTAATAGGTATGCAAGATTTTTTTATAATTTTATAAATTTTATATTTTTTACTTTCATGTTTCGAACATACATTTTTTAAAAGTTTCGAATATTTTGTAGAGGTTACGTATTAGTAACCTATATAAAATATAGTTATTTTCGAATCGTAAAGTCTTATAAGAGTCCGCTTGTAACTTAAAAGGGGTAGTTATTTATTAAACCCCCTAAATACCCCATACCCCTAATTGGTTTCTGCGCGACACCGGTAAAACCAATTTAGTGCTTAATCGTTTGGCGGTGTCTACCCTTTGGCCATATCTACTGTTAATAAGTACTTCAACCTATCTCCAGATTCAAGTCAAATTAAAAATTCCAATATTGATCCGAGTCAAAAATTTGAAAGTCAAACTTTTAAAGCAAAAACCTTACTTTACCACAGACAACTCAGACCACAGGTTTAACTTTTGATTCTTTTTTAGAGTTCACTCAAACCAGGTATTAGATCACATGTTTATTTTAATCTTAAGGTAATTTTCTTTAAATGTTACAGTTAAAAAGGACATAAAAAATTGTTATACAAACTCGTCTATATATAAAAGTTTACTGTAAAGGACAAGTTTCTGCTCTACTATAAGAAAACGGTATCTGGAGCTTACGCCCACTATGCTGCACTAATGCGACTGTGGGTCTCTAATAATGACGTTTTAATTTTAATTAGCAAGACCTACGGTTTAATGTGAAGAATTTCTAGGAAAGAAGGAAAATCCAGATAAATAGCACCATAAGCTGTAATAATTGTAGCCAATTAATCTACAAGCCTAAAAAACCACTGGCATATTATCAATATATTAAAAAAAATTAAAATCCCCTAATGCTTAAAGTCCAATTTTTGAAGATTAATAATATAGAAAAACGTTTTATTATCGATATATATACCAATATGATATCTTTGAATAGTCTTATCGGCTGTTCATCCTAACCATCTCGATCAGGTAATCTTTAAAACAAATCGCTTCATAATCTGTCCATTCATTTAGGAGCCCTGACTCTACAGACGTACACGGAGATACACTTAAAGACACGTGAAACAGCCGTTGTTAGAAAATTTAATTAATTATAAGTAATAATAATCATTGATCAATAAACCATCAATATAATACGATGCTAAGTTAGTGCAATGTTTGTACACTCTGTAGCAACTTTTGTTTGCGTTATATAACGATTATGCAGCTCAGTCTCCTTGTGGCCTCTGTTTGGTTTCAGTATGTAAGCCTCGTTACTCTCTAAAAATTATATGTATTTTACTGTTATAACAGTAACTCCAGAAGGTGATAGAGATTAATGACAGATATGAATAGCTAATTTTATTTGGATGAAGATGCAGAAAAAAAAGAAATCAACTGTTATTATAGATATTATATTATGTAATATAATCAACAAAATTAAATAATAATTTAAAGAAAAAGTTCATTTTTGTGACCTTTTTTATTATATATACTATAAACGACATTTGTGTATTGTATCTTGTAAAACTGCAAAGACAAAAGTAAGCTTTATGTAAATAAAAGCTCGACGAAGAATTTTTCTGATCAGAAAACCTT
This sequence comes from Mycalesis mineus, assembly GCA_034621355.1. NCBI lineage: Eukaryota > Metazoa > Arthropoda > Insecta > Lepidoptera > Nymphalidae > Mycalesis > Mycalesis mineus. The sequence continues at coordinate 15,313,984 of CM067884.1, read as the reverse complement.
AATGAAATATTGAATAGCACGAATAGTTACAAAACAATTGCATATTAAATGTATAAACTAAATATTGACCTGGAGTTTCTAGTGATGCAAAATCCTTATCAGCATCACCAAACAAATCCTTCAAAACAACAATCCTCGCTCGTAAGTCACTCTCCACTATTGTACACATAAACGTTCACAATCCACTGAAACAATTGACAGAATATCACCAGAGATCACGTCTAGTTCATCCGAGCGACGTGCCATGCGTACCCGGGACGGATAAACATGGGAGGTGTCGGCGACTCGGGACAACACAATGCGGCGTGCGGCGCAAGACGGCTACGAGCGCGCGGCGCGCCGGCAGAGCGGTGACTGACCGGCCCACTGCCGCACCACCCCGCCTGGAGCGCTCCTCCGGGACCCTTCCGAGTCGGACCCTCAACCGCTTTCCTCACGCGAAGCGACACACGTGCTCCCTAGGCTCCGTGACTCATTCTCAACAGGTTCTGCTCTTCATGCCACCGTTCCTCGGTGCATCTCCGCAAATTACCGCAGTGTCTTTGACCTTTTCGCACTCCTACTCTGTGACAATGCATCGAACGTCAATATTTACGTTCAAGTACGTATACAATCGCGATGTTCGCGTGAGAGCCGAAATGAAGGCTTTAATTTGTCTGGCCAATTCTTGAAACGTTTAACGACAAAATTGTTTCCAGAAACTTGATGCGAATCATGAATTGTGTGACAAAAACAGGTGGGCTTTATTAAGCTCTAATTGACCGGCGTGGTTGTTACACCTACTATAAATTAACAGTGTTGTGTCTGAAACTAGTCGTAGCTGGAGACAGTGAAAGTGCCCGCAGTATGGGCGAGCGCACTCCGCTACATATTTGCTCGTCTAGACAGATTTTCTTTACTTTGGTAGGTATGTTGGTTATTTATATGATATTAATAATTTTTCCTGAATAGCATAATACCTACCTGTCAACTTCTATATTACATTCGATAAGCAAAGAACATTGTCAAATAAAAAAAATAAAAAAATGTTAAATGGAAATCTTCATAATTATATTAATAACTGTTAACTGTTCTTTTTCTATACATTTATCTATTTCTTTAAAAAGAAAGGAGGCATTTAGTGATTCTGTACAAAACTTTACAAAGGTTTTAAATGAAAAAAATTATATAATAAGAAATAATAACTTAAATTTATTTAACATATCAAGCTTCTAAATACTGTTCATGTGTTCATGAGAAGACAATTATCCTGGCTGCGACATTAACTTATTCTTATAATTTTAAAGTATTGTCACAAGAACTGAAGGAGCAAGAAAAAAACGAAAGAAAAGATTTCCTATGGTTAAAATACAAGATAAATAGCTTGTAATAATGACTATAGAATTTCGTTTACTGTCTTATCATCACTATATATAAGCCCTAAATATTTAATATGCACATAAGGATTATTTCCGCAAAGAACAGTTACCATACAACACATTAACAAATTGTCCTGTTTCTAACAAATCGAATATTTATACTCATTGTTCTATTAGTTCGGTGACTATCACGTGTAATATTAGGAACTAGCAGAAGCCTACGAATTCGCCTGCGAGAAAAATAATATATTGCATCTTTCCAAGAACAACAAAAAAATTTCAAGTGAGTTTTTTAGAGAAAATATCTGTACAGCAAGCTATTCCTAAAAGATAGATATTATATCATCACGGACTTTTTGTAGTCTGTAGAGGTTGCACTCCTATTTCAGGGTTCACTCCTGGGTTAAAGTCACGACTAACAAAGAGTAATAAATATAATATCAAAAGCACAATTTCGGCACCGACGTCATCGGGATCGTGGCCTAGCGGTCAGGCGCTCTAACTGCCCGGATTGCCAGAGAGACGCGGATTCGAATTCCGTTGGTTCCGCGATTTTTGATATTATGTTTATTCTTAAATATTAATAAAGTGTAACAATCTTTCCACACAATCTTTTGTTGCATCTCAAAGGGTTTAGGTAGCGTTGTCAATGAAAGCAACCAGGCAGTGCGACATTTCTAACAGTTATCGTCATATTTGAGCCTGTTTACACAAAACCTTTACAAATCATTTTGTAAAACCTTACAAAAATCGCATAAAATCCCATTAGAAGTCTTTGAGCTTATTGCGAATAAACAGACAACCGTAACAGTGGGACTATTTTATAATAATAGTGATTACAATGTAATTCTAATTTCCTGTACAGTTCATTCACATCGACTGATCAAACGTTCACTTTTGCATTTAGCGAACGACTAGTTTTCAATGTTTATTTATATGTAAAATTGCTACAGACTTTAAATTAGATAAGAATAAAAACTATTTCCATATTATGAAAATGGAAAGTTTATTTCACGCCGCGAACAAGATAATAACTTAGGGCCCAAAATGGGTTCGAAACTAGTCGGGCATACACCGACAATAATACGGTGAGTTTGGAGAATTTATAATTTTAAACTATTTTTGCCCTAATAAGAATATTATTAGGCTCTTTTATATTATTTCTGAAGCACAAACCCACCACGCCACTCAAATTCGAGTGGGCAGGCAGTATCATATATTAATAATCATGACCGGAAATAACGATTTGAACGTACATTCCGGGGCATACAGTCGTACTACCTTTAACTTTGGGCTGCTAACGAAAACTCTACGATTCGAAACCCAGAACCTGGGAATCTGTAGTTACACAGTTGATATTGTACCAACTAGGCAGTAAACAGCATTGTAAATGCCCAGCGTTTATTAACAAGGATACTATATCAATATTAAATAATGCCTTTAAAGCGCGCATGCACTTCCACATTCCGACGTGTAAGGAAGATTGACTGATTGCTCATATCGTGCGTGTGTGTGCGTCGGGGTCGATGTGTTGTACGCAGGAGCGATTACGCAAACCGAGCTTCCCCGAGGAGTGAGGTCGTTGGCAATGGACCCGGTTCAATGTCACCAAATATATCACCGAGCGGTGTACAGCGAACGCGCGCTCTTGATACTTGCCATTTCGTTTGTTATTTTTCGTTTTGTTATTTTATCACGTTATCTGTTTCTGTTTGTTTCAAATAAAAATATACTCGTGAGTATTATTAAATATATGTAATGTTTAACACTTTGTTTATGTACCCAACATTTTATTATCTTTAAATCTTGAAAATTATTTTATAAGATATTGTTTACAGATATTATATTAACCCCCAACAAATATATGTGACGTATTAAAAGTTTAACGTACATACATACATACATAGCATCACGCCTCACGGCACCAGCACACCAGCACACAAGTTTAACGTGTCTGTCTGTATGTCAGTGTTTTTTTTATCAGTGTGTCACACCTGATATTAAGTGATGATGCAGTCTAAGATGGAAGCGGGCTAACTTGTTAGGATGGAATGAAAATCCACACCCCTTTCGGTTTTCTACACGGAACGCTAAATCGCTTGGCGGCACGTGTCTGTGAAATTAAGAAAAATCTTAATCTGCCCCGCTGGGAATCGAACCCAGGACCTCCGTCTTATAAATCTACCACGCGTACCACAGCGCCACGGAGGTCGTCAAAAGGAGGAGGAGGTGTGTCTGTGTTTCTGTCTAGACAGATATAATTTAAACGGATGGATCATATGAGAGAATTTTTTTTGAGACTGATATTATAGAGATAGTGCTTAGCTATTATGCATAGCTCTAGAAGTTTTAATAAGCCTATCTAAGGATATCGACATTTTACACTTTGTAACTTGACATTATTCTATTAAATTCACGATTGCCGAGGGATTTTCAAATTTTTTCTACCTTCGAAAACCACTCTATCTTTTCTATTTGGAATATTTCACATCCTAACATTAAATTAAAGTTACATTTTTAAATGTATCAGTCTATTTAAATTTATTTTCGCGATTCTGATATTAAACAAACAGAATATTTTTTATTCCTCCACGCTATGCTTAATCTACCCGTAATGTATTGAAATTAGTTTAGTAGTTTCAGAGAATAGCGAGAACTGACCGATGGACCAAAAACTATTGATTTTATTTCGTGTTTCCTTTTTCTTTTTTGTAACGCTTTAATGCTCGTATCTGTGAATTGTAATTTTAGTGAAGACACATTACATATTTTTCAAGTTATCACCATTTTTTAACATTATTACCTGTATCTATTAAATCTATTAAAAAAATTATGTAAGGCAATTTATATTTAAATTCGTTAATTGGATAGTAAATACGCGTATCGAAATAGCAAATTTATATTACTTAGTACTAGAATGAATATAGAGAACCTTGAAATAAATTCTGTTAGACATAATATCAAACAGGGTCGAGAGCAGTCTATGGCCTCGCTCCTGACCGGGTCGATGACCGCACTTTTCGGCAGGCGCCCTGAGTTTCAGCTGTAACGCGATCCTGCAGCACACAGGCGCATCAATTCTTATCGATACACAGTTTTACACACACTCACACATCTCCACGCGATAGTAGGGAACCGGAAAACCATTGTCGAAACGTCATTTGTATTGATAAATAATAATAAAGCGGCTTCAACTGCTTTAAGTTTTTAAAACGGTCACGTGAGTACATGCTAACTGAGTGCATTAATTCAGAATATTTTTGAACCGTTTTAACCGTGCGTCGAACTATTGTTTGACACGGATTGATTTCATCTGTAATATTATAATGTGGCTTGTTTGAATAGGAGCTGTTCCAGAGATAAACAACATATAAGTAGTCAAATAGTTTGTGTGGCTATTTTTGTTACACCTTACACCAACGCTTCTGGCATGTAGTAAAATATTTTAGTGTATAAATCATTTTAGGGTATGTATCGCAAGACTTTCAATACTTGAAGATTAAAAGTATTAATATAACTACTATTGAATTGGATTTATTGACTCATTTATTAACTAATGATGTTGATAGAATGGTACTTAACACTATTTTAAATGTCAATACAAGACCTGAGATTTGGCATTTTGTTTACTTTTAATGACCCGATTTTATTTATAGTATGCTACCTGATAAGAATTTTACATGGTTTGTCTTTAGTTTTAATGTAGGAATACCTAATCTATTTCTATTCCAAATCTAAGCCAAACCTGTGCAGTTGTGTCGTGAGGGAGTAACAAACACAAACAGATCACACTTTCGCCTGGTGTAACTTACGCTTAGAGTATGAAAATATATTAGTAAATTATTTGTTTTTCATTTTTTTTATTAAAAATTTAACTACCTAAGTAGTCAGAAATACAAAGGTCAAAGTACTATTTTGCGAGTGTTTACTCCAATGTTCAATTATGTCCAAGCGTTGGGATATTCATACCTGGGATTTTAAATAAAGTTTTAAAAACATGTTCGAATAGATTCTATTCAAACTAGGTTGCTGGTTGTATAGAATTTTATCGTAATACTTGTTTTGTTGTATTTGATAAAGTTCTATACAATAACAGGTACTATATGAACCAAGAGCCGGTGATAGCCAGATCTTTGTCATTTTATAAAAATTGATAGCTTACAGCTCCTACTCCTACCATAGGTCCCAAACGCGACCTTGGAGTTTAGACCATGGTTCCTTTGTAAGCTACTAAGGTTTAATGCCAAGACATTAAATTTTTCAAGAATTAAACGTAGATTTCTTATATTTGTTATATGATACTATGAGAAATTATGTCCCCACTCGCCAGGCACATAGTTTCGTGGCAAATCTTTGCTAGAGACTGTTAAAATTTCATAGCAGAGTTTGTCGAGGGGTTGCCACGGAGCTACGTGACTGGCGACTGGAGATATAATTTTTCATATTACTGAAGAAAATATAAAATAATTACAGTTTTTACTTGAATGGTTGAGGACCCTTAATAAACCTGCTATCATATAAACCCACCATGGTCCAAACTTTATAGTTACCTATCGTACTTAACTAATGTTGCACATTAGTTAAGTGACAAACTTTCAGCACGCTTCATTTTCAGTAAGCTATCATATTTGAATTGGGAAGTTGACCCTATAACATCTCTCTGCTTTAGGGAAAACTCCCTTACCCCGACAAGCTAAGCTCCTGTAAGACCCGGTCCTGCAGGGGGCCATTAAAATAGGCTATGATAATGATAAAGTAGGTAAAATAAACTCTCAGTTGGACCTCCACATATAAGCACTCAGTCAGACGTAAAAATAGTATAAATATATTCCGGTGACATCGCGCACGACGGGCCGTTATCTTTATCAGTGTAATTATAGCGGGGCAAGGACCTCTTGCTCTAGTCAAGGGAATGTTCACTTCCAAGTTCAAAGGTCACAAGGTTCAAGCGGTGCTGGTAAATTTGGCAGACTGGCCTTGAACCTGCGATCGATGAAGGTCAATGCCTAGCTCTGCCGCCATGAGAATAAATTACTGATGTAAAAATTTTTTGCAAACTTTATTAGGGTTAGACACTTTTATCTATGTTATAATAACTACGTTACCTTTCTTTCTTGTGGAATTATCGAGAAATCTGTCCTGACCATATAAGGTCAAATTATATACGCCCATGACGTCCAATAAAATTAAACTGATGATGATGAAGACTTCAGAGTTATTCTTGAAACTTTGTAAAATATGAAATGTTGTTATAAACGCTTAGACTAAGGTTATACGAGAAGTCTATATTCTCTCTCACGTGCTTTCAACTTACTAATTATAATTAGCGACATATATTGTGCCCACCATATAAACACACCCTATTACTGCCATTGTGTTAATATTAGTCTATACAAGGCGCTCTATACATTATTTGGCTTTACGACCATATAGAAGAATTAATAATTTAAAACGTGTAACTAATGCCCAGCTATATGTACCTATTTTTCAAACAATAACTTTATGTAAAAGTATAAGGGCGCGTAATCATAGTGGGGGATCAAAATAGAACCCTTTCCTAATTTTCTTATTAAATAATAAAAAGATTGGTGTTAATAACCTCAAATTTACTCTTGTTTAGAAAAAGTTGAATCAGAATTTTTGTTATCAAGGCCTAACTAATAAATAAAAAATGAAAAATCTGTCTGATCTCACTCATCTATCTTAAGGTAAGGTAACACTTAATTTTTTTAATTAATTAACTTAAGAAACAAATTATATTTAGCAGTAAATACATAGTCCTTTCACTAACGAACTGTCTGAAAACGCTCTTCTGTACTTAATTTGGATAAGATATAAACAAACGTTTACCCTAAGTGCATTGACAGCTATGGCTTATATAGTGCATGTTATTACTGGCTAACATTTTATATAACGACAGCTTGCTGGATTATCCCGTTGTCTTGGAGAGCACTAAATCATGTAAACTGTCGTAGCAGGTGGCACGTCTCAACACTGTACAGGTTGTGAAAGGGAGAAAATTGTAGGTATTATTATTTATACAACGTTTACACACAATTTAAAATAATACCTAATTAGTTTTTACATAGAATGATAGTCTATAATTGCATAGGAAAAAACACATTTTTAATTTTAAAGTAAATTATTGTTGGAGTGGCAAACTTGACAATGTTTAACTGAAAACCATTGCTTTAATGTTAAAAGCGATAGGTACTTCGCACAAAGGAATGTATTTCGAAATGATTGATGGAACTGCAAACCTGACCGTATAGACTAACTCGCTGTTAAGTGAAAACCATCGCATATCGCAGAGGAATTCGTCGCAGAGTAGGCAATACCACTTTCTACAGTGAGTTGTCCTATGCCCTTTAATCTAAGGTTTAGCTTAGACTGGCGCAGAGGTGAAGCGTCGCTTCGCTTTGTGATTTTGCCAACAGCAAATTCATCTTTTTTTGTCAATCACTAAAGTGCAATCTTGTATTGTACAAACATGGAATAATGCGCCGTCCACTTCGCTCCGTTCTATGTGTGTATAACACAACTTTGTGCCTTAGTGATTTGAAAATAGAGATAAATATTATAAATTTGTAGTTGATAAAATTTATGAACGCTTCGCTTCCTATAGGAGTTAAGCCTAAGTATTTCTTTTATGTTCTTGTGATACCTCTAGCTACCGTTCCCGATGACCCCTTAATCGAAGGTATATGACAAAAAGCTCTACCAAAACGAATATAAATTATAATCTATAAAATTATTATTTGTTATAGTGTACAATTTTACATATAAGCTTTACTAATGTCAAGTTTCATGAAAATCCATTTGGAAAGACTACAGCCTGGATATCTGTTTTCCAAAAGCTACCTTTTATGCCGATATCGACGGGCCCGGGTCTACGCAGGTGAAATTGCTGGGCTAGTAAGATTAAACGCGAAATATAAAACATTTTCTTTTAACATAAGACATTCAGCGTTGACGTTGTAATAAAACCGGCTCAGTTTTAATAACTACGGAATTTGCATACAGAACTGTTATACGTCACACAGGCGGCTTAAAATGTGGAAACAAAAGCAAGAGATTGTATCCTTTGACAAATAGTCCCTTTAGTGAGAAAGGAGCGATGCCCAAATATTGGGTGAACAACCTCTTAATGCTTGGAGGAGACATTTTATTTTTAACCAACGGCGTATCTATGTTTGTTCCTGAATAGTTTTAAAGCATTTAATACATTTGAACGTACTGATTTAATTTATTAACTTGGATCCTCAGCTTTCCGATGACACTCGTAAACAACTGAGTGAAACCGTCCATTTAAATTTAGTGAAAAACCTAACTGCGACGTATAATTATTATTAATAAAACAACACAATCATTGTTTTTATATGATTAATTCCTCTTTTCTTTCTAAGTAACTGAAACACTAAGTGATAATTGACACCTTAGCACTCAGGACTTAAGATAATGAGAACCAATATTTACACAAAAACCGAAATCGCTGCAAGTGTGCCTATAAAATTTGAAGAGTTCCTTTAATTTTCCCAGGATATCATCCAGGATCCTAACATGATGACAATAGGACCATCTTGGAAGTGTGCCCTTTCTAATAAAAAAAGAATTATCAAAATCGGACAACTCTGTAAAGAGTTATGCGTGGTCATACATAAAAAAAAAAATATATACGTGTTGAATTGAGAATCTCCTCCGTTTTTTTCGTTGTTTAAAAATACGAGTATTTCTAAACTAGCTCCCGTACGATCTTGTTAATTTAGTAGTAGGCTAGTAGCTTATATCATATTTCCAAGGATATTTATGTATCACCAACGCCTTGCAATATATTATCTTAAAAAAAATTTTAAATAAAAATAGAACCGCACTAAAAAGTAAAAAAACACTGTGTCATTTAGTTGCTTTAAATTACTTAAGCATATCTATGAAGTCGGTGCCAGCCAGAGAGACGAATATCTTAGCATTCCATGAATTCACCGTGCGGGTGCCGGGTCCATCGCGTGGCTGAGAGAAAAACTCCGAACAGAGCCCGAGACTTGTGACTCGGGTGTAGGTTTAAGGGTACCCTTAGTGACGCGCGTCAACACTCACCTCCTCTGTTCAAGTTATTCTCCCTGCCTAGCCAAATTCGGAAGGACCCTACTAGAGCAGCTTTGGACACTCGTTCCAATATGGAGCTTATTGCACTTCTAGTAAGGCCAAGGTCTTTTAGCAGGTTGTAGAGAGACTTCGCTGGTATGCCCCTCGCACCCACTTCTACCGCGTATAAACTAACCACATAGCTATTTTTGGTTAGTTCATTAGAAAGGTCATAATATTTATTCACTTTGAATACATGGTCTTTAGGGATGTTTGTTTCCCACGGCACTGTAAGCTCAACAAGTACTATACGTTTGATTTGTGTGGAAAAAAGAAATATGTCCGGTCTTGATGTCGTAATAGCTAAGTCTTCCGGGATATTATAGAGCTTTTCATACGTATCCATTAATATAGTCCAATCAGGAGCAGAGCCCAGAATTGAATAAGGCTTGCTGGTGGAATTTGTACTTGAGCCTGCTTTAACGAAGTTAGTTTGTCTTTTATTTGTCGTCAACCCTTTTTGAGCTCTAGCTACTGAAAGGCTTATAGCTTCACGTATGATTTCTAGTACTCTGTCTTGGCGACGTGAGTAGAGACCCCTGTCCAGGAGCACCTTGCATCCTACCAATAAGTGCCTTGCAGTGTCCACTGCCTCACCACAGGTATAGCAAGATTTTTTCGAGGCTTTTCCCCATCTTACTAGGTTACTCTGATCTGGGAGAGTCAGTTGAAAGGCATTAAGATAAAATTTCAATAAGGCAGGAGACCAATCGTACAGCAAGGCGCGCCACTTCAGAGCCAGAGGGATGCAGAACTCGCCTAAGTTTAACCACTCATTTTGCATTTCTAGGTTCATGGCATGCACTTTGTAGTTGTCGTCTTCATCTTGTTTAAGAAAAGATTTTATTATGTCTTGGTCTTCCTTTTTACGTCTTGCACCCAACCCGGTTCTATTTACCTGAGCCCCTGCCATAAATTCTTTGTAAAATTGAAGCCTAGAGTCAAGTTTTCCGGCACCCTCATTTTCCGGAACCTTTATTTTACGTAGTAAAGCATTTTGTGGGTTCTAGGTAACGTCCTTAAAGTAGAAACTTTGGCTGGCACCGACTTCTAGATATGCTCCGTTTTTTTTCGTCGGTTAAAAAAATTAGAGGAATAGCCAATTAATGGACTCTGTTTTTGCTGTTTTTCTGATTCTTACATTAAATTTTAACAATTATTATTTATAAAGGAGGAAAATTAATATTTTGAAACAAATCCTGATCAGAGTACGGATCCATTAATCCATCGATCGGATCCAAAAAAGCGTGAGATGGAGAAAATTATCCTGGCTGAAAAACCTACACCAGTGGTACAATAACAGCACTCGGGCAATATTCTATGCTGCTGTGTCCAAATTTTCAGTTGCCAGAATGATCGAAGACCTTCGTTATAAGAGGCACTTCACGAAAAAGAAGAAGAAGAACCTACGTAAATTATCAAGCATATACGTTACAAAGAACTAGCAGTGGTGAACAGTTTGGGGTAATTTTACATCAATAATTTAAAAAGAAAAATCAGAAGTAGAACTTAATGGTTACCTACTAATTAAGCACAGTAGGTGACTCCACTACTAAATTAAATTTATTAATTTGAAAACTATTGTACTTCCAACTGCTTAAATGGGAAAACACTTGGAGTTGCTGTAATGATTTTTTTTCTGTTGTGTATTAAATGTACACTTATACTTGTATATGTGAGATGATACTTTTCGATATGCTTATGCGCTCCTGAGAGTTGCATAATAATGCGAGTTAACGTTTGTATGTACATACATAAAAGACGCAGGCGCAGTACGCACACACGCCCATTGCCACTCGTGTACGCACACATGCACAGGAGATAAGAGCTCGGTCGCTCACCCGGGGAAATGGCGCCTGAAATCGCTCTATGAAAACAATCGCTGAAAGCGGCTACCTTATACGTGTAAGTAATTGACTCCTTTTTAAGTAAAAACGGAAAACTTAAAAAAATCTAGTTAATCTACAAAAATTAATTATTATGCAACTTTCAGAATAGTTATACGCTCCGAAAATAATTATTTTTTAAGTTCATTTAAGTTGGTATTAGTTTATTAGATATCGTGATGTTATAAATATTCCAGGAATTTTATTATCAAACTTTTAAAAACACTTTGCTTTTACTTTTGATAGAATGTATTGTCTCTTACAACAGCTAAACAGTATCCAAATCAAAGTTTCAAGTTTACAGGTATTGTATTATATTATTGATATTGTATCAATTCTTCAAGACATAAGACAAATAACAACACACACAAAACAATAACAGGGTAAATTAAATATAGACTTGTATTTATTTTTAATTAGAGTAGGTACCTCTTGACATAAAAGTCAAGCTAACCAAATAAAACACTACGAATTTTTTCATGATTATATATTTTTACTTTCATCTTAAACATTTTTAATATTTTTCATCACACGTAATTTATTATAGGTTGTTCCTCGTCTCATAAATTGACATTTATTTCGCTTTCTCGATTGTAAAAGGCCTATAACTAATAGAAAATACAATTAGAAGTAATGAAAAGTAATATCGTAAACAATAGTATTGAGTTATTGTTAAGAGCGAACTGTTGGCGGAACGGCTGTGATCTTGAATGGAGTGAAAGTGCCTGCAGATATTTCCTGACACGTGGAAAGTGAACGTCGCATGCGGCTAGCCCTGCCTAGGCAATAGATAGTATCTTGTTCAATAGAAACCCAAGAAAGTCGGGTTCATTCAACTCGAAAAGGTACCGAGTGCTGCAAAAAAAATAACATGTAATAGCACTCTAATTTTTGTGTAATTCAAATTGGCGAGACATCGCTAGTTATTTTAGCATTTTGCTTTCGGAAATACTTGGATGACAGTTACGTCGAATTTACGTAATATTATACGACACAGACATTATGTATGCTTGCAACGTTATTAGGTAACCCATTCTTGGTTTGGTATGTATTAGATATTAAATTGACCTCAACGCAGGTAAATCCTATGTGATTAGGTAGGAAATGTTGAGTGACCTGTTTTGTTTTTTTTTTACATAAAAATAAGGCTTAAATGCCCTGCACTTTACTATTTCGTGCAGGGTATTTTTTATATAAAATAAGCTCATGCTTAACTATCGCATAGAGAGTCTAAAATCTCGTGTACGGAAAGAGATAAAATGTGGGGAAATAAAAAATATTATTGTTTGTTGCAATGGGACTTTATGCATCTTTCTATACGAGATAGAATATTTACGCAACCTGGGTCTACTGTAGATTTGTATTAAACGGCAAGCGCTTGCCTAGAAAATACATATACATTACAATTGAATTTTATTTTAGATATTTCGGAAGAGCAATCTCTGCTAATTATGGACCAGGATTATCCATTTCCCGATAAGTTACTATAAATCAAACAGTTACGCTAAAATTATACTTAACTGTAGTTGAGTGCCTAAAACGAAAGAAAACAATTAATGAATCCTTGTCAAAATTATGTAATTATTTTCTTAAAATAAAAGCGGACGAGTGTTACCTCAGTAATACTCGTCCGCTTTTACACATCAGTCCTTTGTTTACATTTATTATTTGAATGCCTAGACCGCACTATATCTCAAATGGATCGAGTAATCAAAAATAATCATATACTTATAGATTTCATAAAAACAGCTTGTCCGTTTGATCAGACGATTGAAGTCATAAGATATCTATAATTAAACCCTCTTATGTCGGGATCAACGAGACCATAAATCATAATTTAGACAATAATAAACCAATCAGAACTGTATGTACATTCTTTCTTTCAACAAACGCCAACTATTTTGAACCTATTGAAATAAAAGGTCAAGTAACAATATGTAGGTAGGTAGGTACCTATATACTGAACACTATTTGAAGAAAAAATATTTTTTTTCTTCAAATAATTTTTTAGAAGAAATTCCATGAACATGCAAATACAAATACAAACATACAGTAGTAAATAGCCTTCGTATAGACCTTCGGTATGCATCATTGCCTTCATCATCATCATTATTAATTTTCATTAATTTTTCCTGTAATTCACCTGGTTAAAACCTCAATATTTTTATTTATTTTGGTTTTATTTTAAATTAGTTTCGTCAATCGACACTGCAAATGATTAGTATTAATTAATATTTATTTCGACTGTTTCTATTTTCTTCGTATTAGTCTTGAGATTCTCCTTGAGGTGCTCTACAATTGTACATGATATCAAAAACATTTTTTATTCACATGCGACGTCAATCCCGTACGAAGTGTTTACGTCAGATCAAATGCACCCTGCACTTTTACAGTATGACAAAAGATTCATTCAGTGCTCACGTCGTAGGTCAATTTTACATGAAGTAGGTGCGACAGCTTCGACGATTGATGGTTTCCGGATCAATTAAATATTAAATATTGAGATGGATTCGCCAGCGTATGAATGAGGTGAAGAATTATTCAGGTGATGGATGATCGCAGGGCGTTCAACCCGCGGGTTCGTGGACCGGCCGAGTTTCAGCCAGCTGATCGACCGCGCGTCACGCCCCGCCCGCCGTATGACTAACTAATAGTTTCGATTCGGCACCGCAGCCCGTTACTTATTAATTTATACGTGATTTATTGACGTAACAACCTACGTATGAATGCGATTTATTCAATTGCTGAGTTATAAATAATTTATGTCGGCTTTTTTAAATCGTTTTCATAGTAGTGTTCCGGCTTAGATTTTTAAACATACTCGAAGTTCTGAAATCTTCGTGGTTGTAGATAGCTGGCTATAGATCTCTCCCTACGTCTTAACATAAGCATAGTATAAATCAATTTAATTTATACAGCATCACATAAAGATAAATTTTGTTTGTACAACGAATTCAAAAAACATGCCGATTAAAGAACAGCCCAATAACTTAATTAGTATTAGAGAGACAAAACTTATAAAGGACGTCAAATTACTAAAATAATGCGAACTGAACTTAAAAAAGTCTGTCTTTGAAGCGAGACTTTATTAATAGCTTTCGAATAGAGCCATTTATCGCGTTGCTACATACGGTCGCCCTAGACACTATACTTTGCCGCACTAAAGCAAAGCACTTTTGCAATAAAGCAAAGAAGCTTTCGTGCTGCTAATTTGCGTCGCAGTTATTCGTAATTTGACTTTTTTTTTTGAATCTGAAAATTGAAAGGCACTACTCTGAAAAGCAAAATACCATCCACTTATAACGAGAACTCTAATACGATACTCTCGGTCGAGATAAAATTTTGCATAGTGTTTCGTTTCACGTAGACGCTCACTGAAATCGTATTTCCCGGTATTTCCATCGAAACAGTAGTATATTATAAGCGCAGAACAGCAGTAACACTTAAAATCTGTGGTTACAAGGTCTGTGTAAGAAGCTTTTGGATAAAGGGGTGTATATTCTACTCGACGCTAGATGGCAGTGCTAAAATATCTACAATTTTGTAAATAAATAAAATTCAGTTAAACTGCTGAACCAATATTGTATTTCGAGTAGGTTTAATTATGGATTTATTTGTTTGTGGGGCCTTGTCGGAGCGGTCCGAGTCATAACTCTGTACCTACGTATAATTATGTAGATAGGTATATATATCCTTTTTGCACATCCGTCAATTTTTAAAAATAAAACCATCTCAAAAATATTTCATTATTTTCAATTTTTTTCTACTGTATTGTTTGTATTGTAATACGTTTTTTTTTATATTTTCAAATTTGTCGTCTAATGTAATTTGATTTAGTATAATTTTGATAAATTACATTCTACAGTTGGAAAAGATGGTGCAGTCTAAACATGGATACGACACGAGTTACGAGGATCGTCAGCAACATCGGCTGCACGTTGTGTACAAACGTCAAACACATGAAAGGCAAATATTTATGCGAGAGCTCAATGAATCTCGACGGCGAAAGGAAGCACATATTTTTAAAACTATGAAAAAGCTTATCGGGCCAACGTGGTTGCAAGCCCTCAGTGTAGCTCAAAGAAAAGCGTTGGACTTACTGGAGTTTTCTATTTATCAAGATTTACTAGAGGGTCTGCCAGTGAGAACGTCACATGTTATGAAAGAACTTGGATTATACCCTAGACCAAATAATGCGGACCTTATGAATTGTGTGTACCTCGGTAGAAAAGACCCAAAAGAGATGCTAGCGCATCTGTTCCTCGTGACCTTTGGCCATCCCATAGACGGCAAGCGAGGTTCTTACAATCTTAACGCAAGACTAATGCTCTCTGGTATTTTGTACTTAGGGCTCGACAACTTATTGGAATTACTAAGAATAAGATTCAGACCTGACAAAGAGGTAGAGCCTCTTAAGCCAAAGGTGAAACCCCAAAAAAAACCACCACTCAAATCTCCATACTTGCAACAATTGACTGCGGTTCCACTTGAACGCCCGAAAAGAGAACCTTACCGAGTACCACCGCTTCCAAATTTAGATGACCTCAACGACCCTTATGAGGAGGAGCTACCGATAATTGCCAAACAGCCGCCGCCACCACCGCCACCGCCGCCTCCTAAGAAAAGACTTCCGCGGGGTTACTGTGACAAAATAGCGGGAGTTATTAACATTGAGCCGTACTCCACCATCACTACGACTCACACAATAAAGACCGTGACACAAAGAAACCTTCGGAAGGGTAAGAGTTCTAAATTGAGCCTTTCTATTAAAAAGTCTTACGGCATAAGCGTGTCACGGACAGGTAAAGACAAAAGAAGGAAAAAAGGTTCACATGCCGGACACCGGCATACCCAACACGAAATATACAATAAACGGCGTCTTTACCGTACATGGTAAAACGGTATACGTTCTCGGTAACATTATTATATTACCACCGGAAGGAGATTACATAAACGGCGGCTGTGCATTAGTAAATGGTGAATATATCAACGTACATTGTGGTTACCGTGGATTTACACCACCACAAATGTCTAGCTCATGTGACTGTCTTAAGAACTGGCAAGACATTGTTCTTCAATATGTCAAGGAAAATAAATGTTACTGTGGTCATTATTACGATTACGGAAACGAAGGAGCCTTCCCGACGGATGAGCTGCCTTACTTTCAAAAAGCGACGCCACATTCCCCTTTCCAATTTAACTACCATACTATATATAATTTAGATGAAAAACAACTCCACATTGAGAAGGAGTTTAAAAGAGTATGGGAAACAGAAAGTGCGCTTCAAGTAGGTGATACCGCAGCAATTGAAAAGAAAGACAAAAAGAAGAAAAAAGTTAAGCGGTCCTCCAACACCTGCCTGGGACAGAATCCGAAACCAGAAGATTATTTAAAATGTGCACTGCGTCTGATGAAACGTCTAAATGTTGCAGCTAGACTTCCCGATGTCCATTTGGTGCCCGTGTTAAAAGAGTGGATGAGGTGGCGTATGTACGGACCATACGATATTGTTGACAAAAGGCGCATGTTGAGAAAGAGTTTTATGTTTTGGCAAATATTCTGTACGCTAGAAAAGAGAGGGTTAAGTCACGTGGCTCCCAAGCGGGACCCTATCTACAGCGGCTTTACGACATGGAGGTATAAACAAGATTTAAATGATAAATTTAAAAAAAGTACACAGGAATACAAACTGCAGTTGTTTAGGTCGTATGCTTATAGTACAAATTTATTTTGGCCGACGATGTGCCAAGCTCAATTTCCCAACAAGAAGTTTCGCGAAATATTTTTTTCATATCTTGCGTCTCGTTTAGAAGACATGCAGATTCTCCACCCGTACTCCACGAGGGAAGCCGCGGAGCGCGCGACTCTTTTAGGAAAAAAGAGATATATCTGTAAACCAAATGGGGCCGAGGACATAGTTTAATATCCTTGTCCAAAAGCAAAAGCATTGTGAAAATAAAATGAAATTTGGTTTGAATTGTTTTCTTATTTTTTAATTACATAGCTTAGAATCTCCACACTGCTCCAATGTGGCTTGGTGGGTTTAGGATGGTAATGAAAGAGACCGACGGCTGTTCTCTAAGGCACGGCTGTAACGCCAACTTCCCCACATCGAGCTTAGAATTTTTTCTAAAAATATCTTAAAATATTAGGAACGGTTGTAATAAAATTCAGTAATTCTCAGTTTATCCATAATTTAATGTGATAAGTATATTATAATAATATACCTATTTAGGTATTTTACAAAGATATGGCTTAAAAATATTTTTTCACTGAAAAACAACTAAGTTGTTGAATCCATATAAATTGCAATACATAAAAACAAATTACATATAAAACGAAAATATTTTTGAATTTGTTCAGAGCATTTCCGAAATGCACAAAAAACATTCAATCGTGTTCGGTGCCTATTCCGTATTTATTTTTATTCTAAATTCACACTATAATACTCGAAAGGTATTAAAAATATTTCTCTTTGCAATATCGGTTCACTACAAATAGGCATATTCGCTACACAATAACTATTATACAAGTCTTACATTAATATAAAATCTATAACACTTTAAAATATAACGCTAGAGGTTAAAACGGGTGCTCATATCCCTCTACAATTACTCTACTCAAATATAAGAGCACACACTAGTCAACTCATTTCAGAGGAAATCTAATCACATAAGCAATCTGCAATGTTGCCAACATTAAGATATTATTGTCTTGAATCCAATGCAAATGCTCTGACTAGTGCGTACGCATCTATAAGGGATATTCAACGTCTTTGGTATCATTGTTACAAAAACAAAACAAACATTGTCACTTGTGTAAAATTAAACCAGAATTAATCATACAAAATACTGATGTAGAACGAAATGTTAATGTCAGTTAAAGCATTTTACATTAAAACTAAAGAAACAACATTTAACAAAAATACATAAATGGCAGAAAACCGTTGTGATAAAAGCTATGAGTTTTAGTTACAAATAACAATTTGAAATTTTTAAATTACTCCAAAATACAAGCTTAAACACGTACGTAAAAATTAGGATGAAAATACAGTTCGAAATGCAAGTCGTCAAGGGTTCTATAATATAAATATATTTGTGCAAAACTTTATTAATAAAGTTTAAATAATGTAAGTATAAGAAACTATGAATAGGGTTCAAGATATATGCATATTGTAGCCACGAGTAGTGTAATAAGTGAAACCAGTAAATTCTAAAACAATCAAAACTGCAGCTAAGCGAAATACTAGAATTCTAAAAATATTCTTGAGAAGTAATAATTAGATCTGATGGCAGTATTAGCAACTTACTTCAAAAACCGTATATCACCATTATTTTGCAACCTGATTTCTTTGAATAATTATATTATTATTATTAAAAAATACTTTCGTAGCAGTTTAGAATTTGAGATTTTGTTGGCAGTACGGCGGTCCCGTTATCGTCAACGACATATATATGACACGACATTATGTTACGTACGTGACTTTGCCTGTATGATCTGATTTCCGGGACCTGATATTTGATCACTGAAATGGACTGTACGCATAAGACGCGTCGTCTCTCTCAGATCTCCTACTTGCACGCGAGACGTGCGCTTACGAGTGACCTATGGAAGTATATCTATCTCTTTCATATCTGCAGCTCCTGGTGCGAGTGCTGCGAGTGCGGGGAGTGCGACGGGTTGTGGGCGGCGGGGTGCGCGGGCGCGGGGTGCGGCGCGCGCTGCTGCAGGTGCACGAGCGCGGAGAGCAGGCGCGTGTTCGCTTCGTCGAGCGCCGCGATGCGATGCTCCTGCGCCTCGATCACGCGTTGCTTGTGCGACAGCGCGGCGGCCATCTTGCGCTGTTCCCGCCTTAACTCTTCTTCTACGCAAATCAATCTGTAAAAGTAGATGTCTTATTAAATTTTCATTTAAAAAGTCTTGTTGATTTGCTCATTTTAAAACAAGTGCAAACACACAACCAGGCTTTTTGTTATGCCTTCCGATGTTCGTTAACCTTTTTTTTGGGTTTAGCAAGCTATCCTTGTCATATTTCATATAGTTTAGGCAGCGTTTTCAATTAAAGCTCCCAC
The DNA here is from genome assembly GCA_034621355.1 of Mycalesis mineus. Lineage (NCBI taxonomy): Eukaryota > Metazoa > Arthropoda > Insecta > Lepidoptera > Nymphalidae > Mycalesis > Mycalesis mineus. Next base: position 15,294,525 of record CM067884.1, on the reverse strand, counting down.
GCGGCTCGAATTTTTCCGACTCTTTCAACAATCGTCATGATATTTCAGCCAATTTACAGAAAACCTTACCAAATTGTATACTAAAACCTTCCTCAGTAACTACTCTGTCCTTTAGCCAAAACCAGTGTCTGTGACCCATGACAGTCTTCCCAGCAGTGTTTAAGATTTTTAGTTAATCGACAGATCGACACGGCGGAGGACTTTCATTTATAATAATATGTCGCAGAAGGCATTTGCGCAACTTCGATTTCGGATTTCGATATTTTTTCAATCCTGCGGGTTTTCTATTGAATAATATTCAATCATCTTTATTGAAAAATATATTAATTGTAAAGTTAAATAAAATATATGAACTTGAAAAAAATAGGTACTCAATATTATGTTTTAGGTTGTTTTTTTTTTATCTATTTTTTTATAATCTTAGACTATTGTTTCTGAGTTTCTAAATTAAAAGATAAGTACCTAGAAATTATAGCCTTCATCTTTGCGTCTGTGTGATCTTGACCAGAATCAGTTGGTCCCAAACGTCCTCGAAGAAGTTCCACTGAACATTTTAGCCTCTCTATTTCACGTTCATACTGAAAACAAAAATATTTGTTAAATAAAAAAAATATGCTGAATTATGGCATATTTTTATCTATGCTAATATTACAAACGCGAAAGTAACTCTCGTTTGTTTCTGATCACGCCTCAACTACTGAACCGATTTAAATGAAAGGTACATGTTTAGAGCTTGCGAAAGGACATGATTTATCTACTTTCGCGGACGGCGTCGCAGGCGTCGGCTAGTACGATATATTTGAATAATATTAACCTGCTCAATGGTCCTGTGATGTTTGGTGCGCCTTCGCCCCGTTGTACTGTACAAAGTGTCATCTACTTCGTCGGAGCTATCCGTCAACTCTCTCGCTGACTCCAAGCTTAGCCGTCGTTGCAGCTTATCTCTTGTTTCTCTCGCCGGCAACTCCCTCTCACTTCTCACGGGTACCCTCTCGCTAGCTTCACTAGAATGTGACTCGCGACTAAACACTCGCGAAGGCGAATCTCTCTTTTCTCGAACTCCATAGTAATCCTGATGCCTTTCCAAGTCTTCATTGATTCTACTGCTGGACAATTTGGCACCCGAGTACGTTCTGTCCAAAGGATAATTCTTTTCCGGAATCGAGTTTTCCGTCATGAATTTTTCAGGCGAGTTTTTCGAGTTCTCCATATTGTACAAAGCCTTTTGACTCCGCGATATCTGTAACCGGTACATCTCTTTGTTGACTTCCTCGACGTTGGAGTCGGATCTGCTCATCGGGTACCCGGAGTCTGTTGAAATGTGATGCGGTTTGCTTTCGTACAATGATTCCCCTCGTTGGCCGAAGTGTTTCAAATTCAGTTGATTTTGATTGGTAGAGTAGGACAGCATAGGATTTGTTCTGGGCATTCTCGTCTTGCTACTCTTCCTCAAGCTGGGCGAGTTACTCGACGACTCGTCGTCTCTGATCCTGGGCGAGTGGTTGTGGTTGTTGTTCCTCTGGTACAAGTCTTCGTAGTTACAGTTGTCTCTGGTGAGTTTTCGGTGGGTGGCGTTGCGATTCTGTTGGTCATAATTTCTACTATCGTCGTTGAAATTCGTAGAACCCTCTTCAGAATTGGTCTCCACGTTGTCTGTGCTCAATCCCTCCTCGTCAATGGACGAACTGGACGAGCCACACGGACAACGCTTGGAGTTTCTGTTCTCACTGGTCTTTTTGATTTCCTGCGACTGGCGGTTGTCGTCCATATTGTAGACAGGATTTGTAAAAACTAAGGGAGCTACTTTTGTGTTAGCGTTCGTGTTGCTCTGAACGTTATCGGCGGTTGTGAAATTTTGGATACCATATTTCTGGATATCGTATTCAATTTTTTGTTGCACGGGGCTCTTTGGATAAAACTTTTCGTTCTTGTTATCGTAATACTGCTTATCTCTTTGTTTTTGGTAGTTTAGCTGCGAGTAGCGGCTCATAGGCTGTCCGCCGTTCTCGTAAGGTTGGTGGTGGTGGGTGGTGTTTTCGATGGGACTAGAACTTTGGCTGTACGTGGCGATGCTCTGGTATCCAGAACTAGCGACGTTCGACAAACCGCTGATGGAAACATTTGAACCGTTGTTAGTATAAGAATTCTTATTGCCGTTTATTACGTTATTATTGTTGGATTTGGATTGCGTTATATTTTTCTTGTTCATGATTTTCTCGTCAACTATATCGGAATCGTCGGCATATTTCAAGAGATCTGACAATTCGTCTAGCGTTGAAGTTTCTTTAATAATATTTTGCATTTCATTCGCGCAATAGTTGTGGTTGATGCTGTCACTGCTCGGGGACCTTTCGGTGCTGTTGTAATTGGAGTTATGATAATGCGTTTGTTGCTGATTAAAGTTTGGTTTGTATCGTTCCTGGAACCTTCTCTCCAAGCTTTCGTTCAATCCGTTGCTGATGCCTTTCGGATACTGATCGGAGCCGAAGCCGATCTGGACGACTTTCAAGTTGACGCAATGTTCTTGATTATTGTACTGCGAGCTGTACCTGTCCGGGTTCACGTTTTGACTGACGGGGCTCGATCCGTATCCATTTCTCGGGAGCGTCGCTGAGCGTAAGTTGAAGCTGGGCGACTTGGAAACTGACACGTAAGACCCTTTGTACTTGGACTCTTCAGCGTTGGACTTCGACGGGCTGATGTTGAATTGGACGCCGTTTTTGTTCATGATGGGTGAACTGTGCGCAAAGTTATTGTTGACTGGACCATTTGTAGCAGGTTCTGTGTTCGGTTTAGTTGGTGTGTTGCATGTAGGGTCATTAAATCTGTAACCAAAAAAAATATATAATATTAGGGCAAATGTATTTATGCAACAATACCATTATTACTGATAATATCTTATTACTGGTAAACAATATGTATGAACCTTTATTGCGACTCACCTAAAAATGTTTTCACCCATTTGCGCTGGCGGCCCGTTGTCATTGCTCATCAGTCGTTTGCTTAAATCGTCCAGTATTTCAGACAATGGATCCAATTCCTAAAAATAGAATATTGTTTGAATTGGTTGTTCACAAATGTTCAAAAAATTCAAAAATTCAAAATTCAAATTCATTTATTTCAAGTAGGCTGATTACAAGCACTTTACGAAACGTCAAGTTAGACTATTTTTAAAGACTCTACCACCGGGCTGATGATGATGATGATGATGATGATGTCGGAAGGCAGATCCTGCTGAGAAGATCACACAGATCTTCATGCCAATTTGATACAACTGTTTGAAGCAGTCTGTCTGATTAAATTACTTGAGTGCCTATGACCTGCCTAACATAAATTTTATCTCAATTCTTTGACCACCTTCCCGCCTTGCTAACAGTCATTTCAGCATCGCTAGAAGGAGGAAAGCGTATGTAAGGCACAAACCTGTATTTTCCCAGCCGGCAGTTTGGGCAAGCTGTCAGCCAACAGCCCATGCAGCGTTGCCAGTTGTTTCCCCAGGTCCACATGCGGCGCCCACTCCGGGTCCGCTTCCACCGCCTCGTTCCTGGAGCTCTCTGATGCTGCAGAGCCTTGCGATGCCGAGGAGTTGCGTTTGCTGCCGTCTGGTTGCTGTTGTTGCGACTGCACTAATTGTTGGTGTTGTTGGCTCTGCGGTCGCGTCTGTGAACCAAAAAAAGATTACTTTTAGAAACTAAAAAGGATTAATGTCCTTACACATTATGAAACAAAGTCCACCCCCGCATGTCAGTCTGTCTGTAGTTTTCACCTATAGATAGAGAGGTTCCTGGTGAAGGATTTCAGTATATTATTTCCAAAGATTTTAGGTTAATTGGATGAAAATAAAGCTACCTGGGCGCTATCATTGGAATGTTTTATCTATCTGACATATAACGAAACAATGTATGGAAGAATTGGTTCTCTTTATCAGGACTGTATAAATATAGACAATAATATTAGAGCGCGATGGCATATTTATCTTTTGAGGATAATTTGCTTTACCCATTTTCCTTAACAAAAAAGGTTACGAATATTTTAATAAAGAGTGCGATACACTATTTTCAAAGCAGGCGTAATAAAAAAACAATAATATTTGAGCGACCCACTAAATGCAATTTATAGCAAACTAGCTTTTGCATGCGACTTCATCCGCGTGGAATTAGTTATTACGGCAGTCTTTTTTTTCTAAGCTTTGAATGTCATATTTATTAATATCTAATCGACTGCCTAAGAAATAGGTCTTAAGCTTTCAAAATGACGATAGTTTCATACAACATTTCATCCCCCCTTTAACCCCTTACAACCCTTTTTTCGCAATTAAAAGTAGCCTATATCCTCTCTAGACTTACTGTGTACCAAATTTCATTTAAATTAATTCAGTAGTTGTAGAGTGAAAGCAAGACAAACAGACGGACAGACAGAGTTACTTTCGCATTTATAATATTAGTTAGGATTAGAATCTGCGTACATCATTTGTTATGCGATGATCATGCGTTGCTCTGTCACTATCAGATATTAATAATAATAATCGGGGTTGACGACTTAACATTGTTTCTGAGTAAGAGCAATAAAACCCATCGTTGGGCTGCTACTGAGAATTTCTTAGAAGGGAAAGTTCAGGATGCTGTTGGGTTTGCTGCGATTTTGCTCAACGTCAGGTATTTGCGCTGGAGCGGACAGATGACTTTCATGCAACTATCAGAAAGCTGACGTCGTTTCTCCTGAAACGATTGCGGTTGAGCTCCAATAGCATCCTGAACGTGTTAGAAGGCAAACTAGATTCGCCCATACTCCGGAATATCTGTTATGCTGTGATGAGCTAGTTACTAGTCATTTATTTGTAATGCAATGTACCTACTAACATACTTTTCAAGAATTTTAAAGAATTTTGGCATTGTTACCGTAAATATTAAGACATTATTATAACTGACCGAGATGGCTCTAAGGAAAGCCTTCATGTTGGGCGCTTCTTGTTCCAGGAAGTCGTTCAGGAACTCCATGAAAGCCTCCTTGCCCTGGAAGCGCGTGAAGTTGGCCAGCGTCTGCAGAGTCTTCGCCACCAGCGTCAGGTTACGCGCCGCGCGCTCGTTGGGGTATTCTGCAGTGTACACATAAGACTTGTTAAACAAGGAAATAGAAAACACTAACATTTTGCGCAGTTTGCCATGATGGTAATTATTACAATGACTTTAATACCAGACACACAGCCTCAATCAATAACTATATCTATTTTTTTAGATGGCCTATATTAAGCAAACTTTTATAATGATTGGTTAAGTATTGAACCAAAGAAATTTGTATGCTCGTTTATACATATATACATTCTCGTACATAATAGCATCACGCCTCATTCCTACGCGTTTTCCACTCTCATTAATCTTTTCATACAAGTTTGTCGGTTTCTACTTGCGTAGAAGCAACATGTAATCACTGTGTTTAAAATACTGTTGTCGTTTGCGTCGAAGTGGCAATGAAGAATGCCCCACAGCGATCTGTTGACGCTTTAGTAGAGACGCGGAAGGCTTCGCTAGGTTTTAGTGGGTATTCCAGACCGGTGAGTCCCACATATCCTCTGGGAGGTACCGGTATCTGCGATACCTCCAGGAGAGATGCGTAAATGCATTTCACAGCGGAAAAAAGTGTTCTTTTGTCCTGGCTAAACTTAAAACAATATGCTGAATTTGGCCTAGGTACATTCGGCTAGGCTTTCCCCTTCCAACATTTTTATTTACGATATTAGTATAACTTTCACCAAATTTTAGTTAACTCTGAAAAGGAGTTGTATGGCTGTACAGTGCACATAAAGCGCCCTAATAATTTAACCATCAATCTATGGTATTTTCTCGTAACTATTTTATTGTTTTATTACACTCATTTCCAGTTTGGATTAAAATCTAATTTACACTTTTGTCCTCCACACCTCGTTGATAAATTATTATTACTCTGAAGATGCTCACCGTGAATTATTCCAAAAAGACTTGGAGACAGTATAGCGGGACAAAGAAAGCGGAGAAAGATGGAGGCACTGATCAAGTTATCTGATATATCCTCTCGGCCCATGGAGGTTAGCCTGGAAGAAACAATAATTAAATAATAAAACCAATAAATATTCTAAAATAATACTTAGGTGGCTCATTGATTCTCGCTAACCATTTGAATAAAATTCTCAGCCGTAAGCGGTCAAATAACAAAATAATATAAACTTTTCTTTCTTCAAGAAATTGACAGTAAAAACTTTTAACTCGAAGTTAGGACACATCCCTGAGTCACGATCAGCAATTTATGCCTTTTGGTTCTGGTATTATTAACATCTGATAGCGATCGTTGCAGAATTAAAACTAAATTTGGCTGGTGGACAAAGACGAATTTAGCGCTCCGGGACTATGTCGTGTAGAAACCGAGAGGTGTGGATTTCATCCTACTCCTAATAAACTATCCCGCTTCCATCTTTGATTGCATCGTCACTTATAATCAAGGGATTGCAGTCAAGGGCATGTAATAAATAAAAAAAACCAAACCCAAAGTCTGCCTAACTTTACTAAACAGCATTAGAGTATTTGAGAAGATCTAAGTTTCAAATGCTTTCTCTTAGAGGGGTCTGGTCTCATAGTGCCCCATTGAAACATTGAAATAGACTGACAATAGACTATAATACTAGACTAGAATAGACTGGTAGAGATCTCTTAAAGAAATCCAAGTGTTTCCTGGTCCACTTTCTTTTTTTCTGGACCTTGTAAGTTGTAACATTTGGTATAGAAGTAAATAACTGGCGCATGTCAGCGCTCACCTCTCGCGGAAGGTGGCGAAGCAGTCCCTGAGCGGCGGCGGGAAGCGCGGCGCGGAGGCGGCGATGGCGCGCCACGCCAGCGTCACGGTGTCGCGCAGCGCGGCCTGCTGGCGCCGCAGCGCCGCGCCGCTGCCGGCGCGCAGCGGGTCCACCTCGCAGTCCGTGCCGCTGGAGCCGGCCGCCGCCGCCACCGCCTCGCCCAGCGTGTCCTGAGATCATTGCATAACGTTACACACATCTATACAAATCAATAAAATTGAAGTGTCTGTTTGTAAATATTTTAATGTAACAGCTTTTACTAAATGCATATGAAAGTAAATTGGATGTAACAACAGATGTAACATCTTCGGTCATAAATAATGAAGGGCTTAATTCCTGCTATCTCTTAACAAAAGCTCATATGTATCCTGAAATTCCCACGGGAAGAGGAACTACGAGTGTCATGGGAAGGAAGCAACGAAAAGAGGCAAAGACGGTAACATGTCATGTCCCATTTTTCTCTTCCTCATGCCCACCGCTTCTTATTTTGAAAAGCGCAAATCATGGGACCGGCAAATAACAAGTGCAAAACATCGCAAATAGAGCCGTTTCAGCAGAGAGGGTAGAGAGGACAGCCCGACATGGCAATAAGCAAGTGCAATAGGTCAATGATGATGGATGCGGTCAACTAACCTGCAGATACTGGTCGCCGACCAGCTTGAGGTAGGCCTCCATGCTCTTGGTGGCGAGCGAGTTGCCGCGGAAGGTGAGCGAGTGGTCGCCCGTGCGCCGCACGTCCAGCGCCACCACGTCGGCCAGGTAGCGCGGCGCCAGCCCCGCGCCCGCCATGCACAGCACCAGCGCGCAGCCGATGTCTTCTTTGGCTTTCACTCCTGGTAACAAAAGACGTAACATCTTATGGTATAATATAACCTAATGCAGTAAATAACTAGAGTTATGTTAAACTTTCATTACACAATTAAACACTGCTCAGCGGCGCGGGCGCGCGGCCGGGCGACTGCGGCTTGTCGCCCTCGCTCACCCAAGCTCTGGTAGGAGATGCTATCGCTAATGTTTACCTATGACGGGCTCGAGGTACTCGCAGAGGCGGCGGTAGTTCTTCTTGAGGTAGTCGAGGAAGCGCGCGTAGTGGTCGAGCGGCAGCACGTCCACGCTCTGGTAGCGGCACTTGATGCGCAGCGCGGGCAGCGGCGCGGGCGCGCGGCCGGGCGACTGCGGCTTGTCGCCCTCGCTCACCCAAGCTCTGGTAGGAGATGCTATCGCTAATGTTTACCTATGACGGGCTCGAGGTACTCGCAGAGGCGGCGGTAGTTCTTCTTGAGGTAGTCGAGGAAGCGCGCGTAGTGGTCGAGCGGCAGCACGTCCACGCTCTGGTAGCGGCACTTGATGCGCAGCGCGGGCAGCGGCGCGGGCGCGCGGCCGGGCGACTGCGGCTTGTCGCCCTCGCTCACCGGGTACCACCGCTCGTTGAGGTATCGCGACGATACGTCGTCGACCGGGATGCGTACCGTGCCTACAAACAATTTTTTTTTAGATATATTTGGTTTTTGTATCAGTGAATCTATACCAATATTATAAAGAGGTAAAGTTTGTAAGTTTGTAAATAAAGTTCTGTCGGGGCTAATCTTCGGAACTACTGATCCGATTTTAAAAATTCTTTCACCAGTAGAATGCTACGTTATTGGTGAGTGTTATAGGCTATATTTTATATTTGTATAGTATATATTACCCGAGTTATCACAGTTTTTGTCGCGCGAGTAGAATTGTGAAATTTATTAAATTAAGCGTTATGTGCGTACGCTGCCTTAAATATTGGATATAATTGAAAACAACTCCGAAACTATATAACTAATTAACATACTGTAAAAGGCAAATCTTATCTCTATAATATCCTTGTGATTATTAAACAATTTTTTTGATAAGGATTTAAGTTTAGTTGTATAAATAATGACGTAAACTTAAGCATATGAATTAAATGATTTATTACAGAGTCGCACTTTTTAAAAATTTTGTAATATCTCCGAAACTATATAATTAATTAACATACTGTAAAAGGCAAATCTTATCTCTATAATATTCTTATGATTATTAAATAATTTATTTTGATAAGAATTAAAGTTTAGTTCTATAAATAATGACGTAATCGTAAGCATATGAATTAAATGATTTTTAAAACACAAAAAGTTATATATCTGCCAATGTCTGCTGGACATTTTTGTAGAACTTTTTAAGAAGCATAAAGTTTTGCATAGAATTTTTTCAATTATATCCCATATCTAAGGCAGCGTAAGCGCATAAAGCTAAATTTCATAAATTTCACGGTCCGACTCGCGCGACAAAATCTATGATAACTCGGTTAATATATACAATACAAATATAAAATATAGCCTATGACACTCACCGATAACGTAGCATTCTACTGGTGAAAGAATTTTTTAAATCGGATCAGTAGTTCCGAAGATTAGCCACGACAGAACTTCATTTACAAACTTACAAACTTTTCCACTTTATAATATTAGTATAGATGGCAGACCATATTTATATAATATTCGAAAAAGTCTGTTCGTTTGTTTAAACGGGCTAGTCTTTAGATTTGCGTGTCGTATTGTAAATTATTTTCTTTATTGTCAGCTTGCCATAAATATATATTGTTAATGTCAATGTACTGTAATATCGTACAATGTTTAACAAAAATGTAGATCTTTAGTACACGGGACGGGACGGAGGATATTGCTTCACGGGAAACTATAAAAAAATTGAATTAAGAGGGGCAGCGGTGAATGACACTTTGTATGAAGGTCTGTCTTTAAAATTAAAAGGGTACCTAAGAGGTTTTCACGCGGACGAAGTCGCGGGCTATTGAATGCTAAAAAATATGTGCAACGTAAGTTTCTCTGCTGCCTACAATAGGCAGAATTAAGCCTGATATCTAGATGATAAGGCTAAGGAAAGTGTCTCCAAAAGCGCCTCACGGTACAACACGGTTACGGAACTTAGCCGGAAGTAAAGATAGATGGGGTTTGTGAGCTTTCAAATTCAAATTCAAATTCAAAATCGTTTATTTCAAGTAGGCTTATTACAAGCACTTTTGAAACGTCAAATTGGACTATTTGTAGTGACTCTACCACCGGCTCGGAAGGCAGGCCCTGTTGAGAAGAGCCGGCAAGAAACTCAACAGTTTCGGTCTAGATGCGATTAGTTCTTGCACCTTCTTGGTCTTATTGGATTTTGCCACCACGTTAGATCTTAGCTGCGATTTCACCTCCCCTCTGTCAACAACAATGCCTTCCTAAGTGCGCCAAAGAGGTGTTCATCCGCCTAAGCGATTACTCACCAACAAGGGCGTGTTTGTCTCGTTTGCGCGCTCGCCGCTCCGGCTCGCGGTACACGTTGACGTGTATCGCGCGCACGGCCGGCAGTCCGCTGAACTCGTACACCTCGCCCCAGAAACACAACTCCGACTTTAGCTTCGACGACGACCTGGACGATCAGAATAAAACTTAGTTTAAATCATGAGATCACAGCCAAATAACACAACGCAAGTTAAATTTAAGAGGATATTACAGAATACGTCGGATTGTGGCAGTCAAAACTAGAGAAGATTGGAAAAGGTAAAATAATGCCAAAAGTATACAAAATTCAGGGTGAATTTTATTTAATAAAATGATTGCTTCGTTCCAAAAGTTGCGGCACCTTACATATCAAGGAGTTCTAACAACTTATAGAAAAATGGGAGGTTGCAATTTTTTATGTCAAGGGTAGTACCTAACTTCAAAACTTATTATGAGTAGATAATATTGTAGTACAAGGTTTTTGACACACGACGCTGCGATCGTCTGCTTGTATATAATCATATCAATCTACATGCTGCCAGCATAGATCTAAGCTTCAAATCAGTTCTTCTATAAGGAAATGATCTCTCTCTTTATCTTCATGAGTCGTTTCCTCAACTTTGAGGATCTTGGCACCCCAACGATATGACTTTCTTAACAGTGGTACGCCATTTTTCTCTATTGACAGCCGCACGAATGGCATTTGAAATGGGCGCGGCTATAGCATTATTTTTATTTGGTCCACCCAGTGTCTTGCGGGGTCTCTTTTCTTCGATTTTGTAAGGAAAAGAACTATCCCTTTATAGGCCATTAAAATAATATACAAGAAAGATAATATATATTATCTTTCTTGTATATTACATACATAAACTCACCGCGCGTATAAAGTTTCATCGAGGAGTATTTCGCAGTAATATCGTTTCTTGGGCGGGATGGCCTTGGCCTCCAGCAGCCACAACTTGACAGTTCGCTCGCAGCGCCGCACGCGCGTTTCATCCGGCCGCGCCGCTTGCCGCAAACTGAAAGTGTTACCAGGAATTATTAAATTAATATTCAAACATTCATTACGTACACATTTAAGATGTTCTTGAGTTAAGTAGTTACTTTTTTCTAAGTAAACGGTATGTATGCCCTCTTCTATACTTTTAAGAAAGTTATGCATATCTTCATGATTAACGGTTAAGTAATAAAGGCATAAAAACTACCCACATTTACCTATAGTAATAGTACAGATACTGTGGCACAATTGCAAGCATACGGGTGTTAATTATTGACGTCTGGTTTACTGCTATTTATTGTCCTATCCTATCCTATCAACTGTGAATTTTCTGGGTTAGCCAGTGAGGCTTCGGTTCGTGAGATTCTGGGTGCATATTCTAATGATGATATATTATTGCCACCTCCTTACTTGCCCACCACTTTTAAATTCTACTGGCATGATGTAGAAAAACACTTGCGGCCAATAAAATCCGCTGGACTAACCAGGTTAGGTCAAAAAGGCACTGCATTATGAACACAACATTCGGTAAAGCAGCAACCAACTATGACGATCTAATATATACCTGTAAATCCATCGGTCTCTCTCCTTCCGCGAAGCGCACGCGAAGTATCGGGGCGCTCGGTTCTCCGCACTTAACGCGAAACAGTGCGGCCTGCCCAGCACCGACGAGTGTAACGCACGGATTTCCACCTGGAACCAAGAGGCAGACTAAAATTTAATGCATAGATAAAGATAGCATAGCTTGGTGCACAGCTGACAGCACGGGTTTTAGCAATAGGGCCGCCGGGGAAAGTGATTGCTATATAATTATGTAACCAAACCCCATATGTGTAACCAAACTGTTTTGCTATTGAGGTTTTCGTAGCATGGTTATCAGGGTAACTACCAGTCCTGAGGCTTAGCACTTATACTCCAGGTTGGCAAAAATATAAATAAATATCATAAAGTGTTCTTTTATGATGATGAAGATGTTCCACTGCGCAAAATGTGGGCCCTCTGCTAGTTCTGATTAATAATTAAATACTATAAAATATAATGTTTAACACATAGAAAATTTTCCTCAAACTCAATTTTATTTATCTTTATAAACTAGTAAAGATATAAACGTAATTTTAAGGGTTTATTCTATACTACTACTGTGCTATATTTGCCTTCACTATATAAATTATTAAATTAAAAACCTTTTAATCAATGAACCTTATTAAATCCTTAAGTCTTTGTTCCAAATACCACAACATCTTAGGTGAATAGATACAGTTGGTAACACCTTTTTTCAAAATGCACGCTGAGAGTGACGCATACACCGGTTACAGAGATACCGCTAAGTATTGCGATACGACCGCCTATTGTGAATTAAGTACGTGATTCAGAATATCGAAAGTGACTGTACGTTGAACTTAACCTTTATTTGGGGTACAAACATTTTAAAATCTTAGAATAGAACATATTAACCTAGTACTTTAAAGTTTTATTTAACAGATTTACTTTTTAATTTTTTATATTATGAATCTTCGCTTAATCTCGAAGTCTTGTTATAAACCATGAAATTAGTTTCTCAAATTTGAAATAAATCTTAATTATACCTATACCTACTCGTAAATATTCTCAATACAATGCGGAACAATCGTTGTCAAAACATTTTAATATTAATGCAATTACAGCTTTAATTAAATGGAATTTAATTTGTAGTTACATGCAGACCAACTTTCTTATATTGATCAGTAAATTAAAGAAACTATAAACAAATTTTACCTGATTAGGTGGTCCGAGGTCCATCGTCGACACAGCCGGGGAGTGTGCTGACAGTAGACTTTCATGAGATCTGAAAACAAAAAACGACACGTTGTAATTATTGACGCCTGATTTAGAGCTATTTGTTGCCATGTTAGCTTTAAATATTCTAGATCATCTCTACCTATAATAGAACCATCGGAACGACAGAAAACGAATGAGTCTATTAAAATCAGACAACATTTTTCCTTTTTAAATATAAGGACAGAGAAAATACAGACTCTCAATATTTTGTTGTTTATCTCTTGTTTATACTATCAAGGTTTGTACCCTTTTTTTTTTTTTTTTTTTTTTCCTGAAATGTTGACGTTTATACTTTTAATAAAATGATCAAATTATATATCAAATCAAATTACATAAATTATAATTATATATACTCGACCTACGCTGGAGGCACTAAATGGGCAAACCTACCCCCGTCCTCGTTACAATCTGGAGCATCCGCTACTAACTCCCTTTCGCGTTCCATCGCTTCTTTAAGTTTCATGACGTCCTCACAAAACGAAACCATAGCCTGCCATTTGTCCTCTGCACCGATCATGAGATCTATGATGTTTGGTAGCGAGATGTCACCATTAAACGCAGCCAGCAACGTCTCTCTAATGTATATGTGCTGTATCTTCCCTCGAGACTCCAACATATTTTTCGCTATCTTGTTTATTTACCAAATCAAGGTTTGTACCCTATGGATATACCTGTGCTAAATAATATTATTGAATTATGTTTCTATTAAGTGAATAGTATGTACGAAGAGTTAAGGTAAAGTATTGTAGTAAAAACTAAAAAAATTATAGACAACAATTTATGTAAGTACAAAGAAAAGTAGCTAGTTCTTTGTTTTCATTTATATTTTTGTCTGTTAACAATGAAGTTTTACCTAGTTACCAAATAAGAATTGTTTATTAAAGTAGGTAACCAGGTAGAGCACAAACAAAAAGCTAGTTTAGTCACTAGGTCGTTTAGTTATATAAATTATAAGTAGTCATATGTACACTTGAATAGAACTAAATTAACGGAAATAACTAAAAGATTTATTAATAAAACAATGCCTACTTATTTTATTTAAGTAGGTATATTACTTTACTTTATTTTTGAGTGATGGTGATATTAACCGAAATAGTCTTTTTACAACATAGAACTAACGTACTTACCAACTCAGTTACTTCTCACTTAACAATCTAGCTATCGAACTCAAGGTAGAAAGGACTTAGGTTTGATCCTTGTCCGCTGAATTATTGTCACGACCATTATTATTTATTTTTTATTAAAAAAAAAATACCAAATCGATAATCCGTCGCTACACTAAATCTAAGCCAATTTAGAAATCAAAAATCCCAAATTAGCTAACTTGTCTTTAACTAACCCTAAACTGGGAGACAATAAAACTACCGTAAACTTTTTTTTTTTATCGACTACAAGTTAGCCCTTGACTGCTATCATACCTGATGTTACGTGATGATGCAGTCTAAGATGGAATACACGACATCGTACTGGAACGCTAAATCGCTTCGTGGTACGTCTTTGTCGGTAGGGTGGTAATTAGCCACGGCGAAAGCCTCCACCAGCCAGACCAAGACAAACAGGAATCCGTCTTATAAATCCACCGCGCATACCACTGCGCAAACTGTTCTAATATTGGAGAATTAATAAAAATTTAGACCCCTAATTCAATATTTTATTCAGAATATTGGTTGTTATTGTTTTCGGACTTTACCTCTCTGTAGATCTTTTTCTAGAAGACACGACACAGCAATTGACCGAGTTTGAATGAAGAACCTTAGAAATTTCACTCCACCTTCTAACCTTTGAGCTTGTTTAATTACCTACTATCCCTGTGCACTTCCAAGTCTTTATCTAATTAATTTGTTAGTATGTAGCAGTTTCGTGTTTATTGTTGGCGATGAGCAAATAATTAAAGCACCAGTAAAGGTGAGGGAGGGGCGACAGTAGACACTCCTAACGAAATTACAGCACTCCAACGTTGTGGCACGACACTAAACATTCTCGTCGTCATTACTTAAATGCCTTTGTTACAGCTTCATTCGAGCTATAATTTGCTGCTTAATAAACTTTCACGACAGAACCACCCTATACCTATTACCACGTCAGTAATAACAAATGTTGTTATTTGAACTTTTTAGAGGTTTTCTGTATTTATTTAGCAGTTCACTCATCGTATTCAACATATAACATGTAAACCTATTAACGATACAACCGATATTGGGCCAGGCTTTCTTATCTACAGGAGAGGGGATATTAGAAGTTGATTAGCTAAGGGTTTCAATTACTTTTATGAAAAAAAAATTAAATACATATCGGGAATTTTTTTGAAAATTGAGAATATTCACGGTAATATTATTAATATTTATTAGTGGTTTACTATTTATCTATTATTATTTATGTATTAGTATGTAACTTATTGTGTATGTAATTTTTATGTACATATTGCATTACAACCACCACTCTTCTTAATCGTATTTCTCCTTATGCATGACGGTTGCCTGGAAGAGATCACATCTAGTGATAAGGCCGCCGTTACACCAATAACTATTGTTATTTTTGTTCGACCTTATTTTTCTTAATTATACAATTGTTTTATGTCCTTTGGTGTAATAAAGAATTTTTATTATTATTATTATTTATTAATTCTGACACCACCTAGTAAGTATTCCCACCTGTATCAAAAGGTCCTGCTCTTTCCATTATCAGGTACTTATTTTCAAATTATTTTAAGTAGGTTTAGTTTATGGCACTTTAAAGTCAAGTGTGACTGTTTGTAGTGCTACTGCCGTCCCAGAAAGCATATTCTGCTAAAAAGAGCCTATTTATTAATTAGCATCATTAATTGTATTAACTCCATCCATTTTTATATTAAAAGAGAGAAAAAAGTGTACAGACCAGGAGGCAACGCTAAATTAGCGAGTTGATTAAAAATAATGAGAGTACTGTATTTTCCTATACCTTCTAAGATTAAAAGTGGAACAAGTGCGAGTTTTTTACCGAGTGACTACGTAAAAACGTACTCACTCGTAACGTCAAATTATATAGAAAAAAAGCGTTTACTCTCGCTATAACTAGATGGCGCTACTCCAACTCCATTTAAATTTGCGTATACTGTTTTCGATATCGACGCGGTAAAATCTTACACTAGGCACACTGTTCGTGAAAAACACAGTCACGACAAGTTGGATGGAAGTCTGATCCATGTAACTGGGCCAAATACAAATAACATTATCGTAGTACGAATCTGGTTTGTTTGTTTCTTATTATAGTAATTGACCACGACAGTACAAAGTTAAAGCTTTTAGAAATAAAGCTAACAAACTCGTTGATGTGGCAGCTACCTTATTCGGCAGCACACTATGCGACAAATGTCCACAGGATCGTATCAAAACATTAAGTTGGATATACGGAAGCAGAAAGTAAGTAATGGGCTTCATATGCTGTTCTAATACCTAATTTATAGTTGGTACGTTTTGATGCGCAGGTATTTCAAAGTTTTCTGCAGAAATCTATCTCTAAGAATAATGTTGTATAGCAACCACCTTATTCGAAGCCGAACCATGAGATATATAAGCACATAGTACGGACCGAGCCAGACCAAAACAGAATGTACATATTGGTAGTATAAAAATTATGCCAAGATAGCCGCTAAAGCTTTTTGAAAAATTTGTAAAATTGTAGCTTTAGGACTATTGTATTTAAAAGCTAAAAGACTAAACAGCTCTAGACAGTACAATTAGAATAAAAGTACTTCATTCTTCATTACCAGACTTTAGTATAGTTATAAACAGGAAATCTCGAAATCTAGATAACGTTAAGCTTTGTAGTATGTACACATCAGAACACCGTTACGATTTGATGCTCTAGAGAAAAATTAATGAGTAATCACAATTATAGCCTGACCAGAAAAATAAATATTCTCGGCAAATAAAATACTTAGTAGCTAGTTAGTCTGAGGTAAAAATTAAAGAAAAAAGATCCTTGACGGCGTACATTCACGGACTGCTAAAAAGGGCTTAGGGTGCTCTCAATTTAAGTTATTTATTTTTATCGTCAAGCTATAAATTCTGCAAAGAATATTTTACAGGTACCTTGAGGTTCGTAAAGCATGGGAAGCCGGATGGGTCGGCACAGCAGCTTGCGCTCGCTCCCTCTCCAGCTTGGTGGCAGACTTGGTTCTCTTGAGTGGGTTGCTTCGGAAGGACCTCTTGGAGAAGAAGAAGGAAGCGAGCCGCGATGGGCTGTGCTGTGCCTGCGCGCCCGGCACCGGCGTGCTGGGGGCAGAGCCTCGCCGACATGCCTTCTCGTAGGATGTGTCTGCAAAGAGACACAAATAATACTATTAAAATCATTAAGCATATACCAGCGTCGATCATTGATAGAAGTATATGTACTAAATCTAAGCGCATTTACTTTTCTAGCATGAAGTCGACTTGAGGTCAAGTCAGTACAGTGGGGCAAGTGCGAGTTTTCACCGAGCGACTGCGTAGAAACGTACTCACTCGTAACGGCAAATTATAAAAATAAAAAAGCGTTTACTCTCACTATAACTAGATGGCGCTACTCCAATTCCAAATAAAATTTTCGTTTACTGTTTTCGGTATCGACGCGGTAAAATCTCACACTAGCCACACAGAAATAAACACAGTAAAGTATCCAGAAAAACACAATTTCAATCTGTATTTTATTTGTGATATAACATTCAGTTATTGACGTCTATAAAACGCCTCCATCTACAAATATAAGGCAATGCAATCGATTCAAATGTACAACTTCATAGAATTAATAATGTAAAGACATAAATCAGTTTGAAAAGCATTTATAAATCAATCTACCATTAGTTACACTAAATGAAGGTAGGTTTGCCCGTATCCAATACAATTTCTGCTTCAAGTACTTAAGTAATGCGCATTAATGTATTTAAAAAAAACAACGTAACACTTCGATCAGTATATATACATAAAAATTACAATCCGACATGTAATTCCTGACATTTTACTGCATTTCTCACGTCGTCGTCATATCGACATTATTTTGCTGTACATTGAAAACAAGCAGTAGCTGTTCTATCATAGAGGTAGAGAGCTTTTTATAATATGTACAACAAAATATATACCTATCAACTATTGTCAGTTCACTTAATTAAAACGTAAACCTATGGCCGGTATACGAAAGAAGATGAGTATTATTTCAGTCCTTGTCTCTGGTAAGCAAATATTATGTCAGATTTTTAAACGCGATTAATTTATTTTCGATGGCCCAATTACAGCAAGAGTAAATAGTCATTTTTATATTGACATGTATCGAAATCGATAGAAATAGACAAATAATTCTCATAAAATATAGAATATACTCGTATATGTATCTAATAGAATAACTTTCAAGTTCCATGACTCAAACATGTATAATATATACTTATCTACTACATTAAGAACTACAACAAACGAACCAATCACAATTACGCAATAAATAGATATGTTTAGATAAATATTTACTTGACCTCTGTACTAACTACTAAGGCACATAACTTTAACGATACAATTACAATACCTATATAGTTATTACCGCAACACAGGAATGGTAGCGAATGTAGGAAGAATTTCATATTTGCTCCTTAGGATATCCAATCAAAACTGATTGGTTGTAACCTCGTTAATAATGGCCGTGACGGTTACAATCATGCTTTGATAGCTATTGCTTATACTTATTATCGTTAGGCCAGTACTCCACTAAATAGATGCATTTCTAGGCCATTCAATAAGTTACTATGTCTAAGAAACATAAATTAAATGTTATATTCAAAGTTAAAGTTTGATATTAACGAAACGTCTTTAAGGTCAAATATTTAATTATTTATTAGTTAATTATGTAGAGCTGTGCAAAATGCATTGCATACATTTAAAAGTGTGCAACCTACATTAAAGAAACCTATGTACTGAGCTTTAGGAGAGTTAGTACACTAGTTTTTTTAATATAATAATCAGCATCAAAATTTCAAAATTCTAGAAGTATCTTAGTCAAAACCATTCTAGGAGCCAGTTGTTATAGTTCCATAAACTTTATTACCTCACCAAGTGTCTCTTTCAGCAGTATTCACTCTATAGGTGCTGTATACGGTACCTATAGAGTAGATACAGATTGAAAATTGTCATGTTTTCATATCATACCTTTATTAATATGAGAGGATGCGAGACATGTTTATTTTAAATGAAAGCAATGCATTCTGACGCGTTCCATTCCTACACAGTGAGTCAGTGTAAAAGATGAACCAATTCCCCAACGCTCTCGTTGTCGTTACTGCCAACTCTATTTCATCGTATAAATTCGAACATACTAAATGCCATTTCTGCGGAAGGTAAGTGTGTATAGCATAGCTTTAAGTTATGAGTTACTTCTCATAAGTTTTAACTATTCCATTGCTTTTATAGATCAATCTATATTTTTAACATGTGACTATTTCTTCTACAGTAAAATACCGTTAATTCCATTATTACGTAACATGACTTTTTGTAAGTTCGAAAGTATTTTCCATTACTTTGATGGATAAAACTTAATTCGGAAGCGAAACGTTATCAATTATGCCAATACCACATTTATCTCTATTATCGCATCACTACAGTACAAACTTGTATTATATAAAAATGGAATAATGCGCGACGACGCAAATCGCAGTTGAAATTTGGACGCACCGCTTCGCTTTGCTTCGACGAGTCTGAGTTTAAGCCTGTGTGTCTATAGACATAACAACTATATATTTTAATTTTCGCATAGCTTTAAGTGATTGGTGACCTAAGTTCTCGTATTACAAGTGACGTTGTCATCAAAATGTTGTTTTTGTTAGTAATAGGCAAGCCAGCAATACTAGCGCAGCGTGGCTTCCGGCGGACATTGCGCACGACGCCCGTGACCGCGGCGCATGCGCGTGCGCTCGCCCATACTTAAAGCCTCTCACTTTGTATACATTCTGTCCCGTTTAACAATAAGACCCTGGGCCCTATTCACACAATTGCTGTCTTAGAACTAATAGTTGTTTATGCTCAAAACTAATTACATGTCCTAATCTTATATTATTTAATAATAAGCTTTAATTCATGCATCTGAGAATGTTCTTGTTGTTGCCGAGCTGTTGTAGATACACGGTATATTTTTCAACATACCGTGTATCTACTAAATCTAGTAAAAATCTCTCCCACGATGATGTATCGTTTTCAAAAATGCAGACAAATACAAATTACAGTATTGCAGTGTTTATAGTTAGCCGTCGTTTCATTTTCATTATCATTATCAATATGTAAAAGCGCTCAAGTATTTTATTGTTTAAACAAGTAGGTACATAATTGTTAGGAATTACATAGCAATAGAAAGCTTAAAACTTGCACTTGATTTATGTTACAAATTAAATTGAAAGACTTTTGCGATAAAATGTGAAATTGAATAAAAGATTTACATTAAACTGTGTTTTTATCGATTACGTGCACTGTCGTGTACTACGAGCGGTTGATGTATTGGGTCTTCCGACACTTCGTGCGAAAGGAACAGATGTTCTTTAGAACCTATTCCCGTTATTGCTTAGGTTGTATATTGTATTGTTATGTTCTATGGAATACCAGTAAAAAGCTGCGCCCTGTTATTTTTAAAAGCTTTTGAAATTAGTTTGAGTTAATGGAATTGTTTCTTTCAATACTTACAGTGATATTTAAAGAAATCATAATTTTAATTTATGTTTTGCTCAGATGTCTTTTAAAGTAACGTTAAATCAGTACTTGGTTTTTGGTTTGAAAAAAGGTTATCCATTTTATACGAGTAGGTATTTTAGCTTTTAGGGCACATTAAGGGCAATCTCATTCAGTATCTACAATCATTCCGAGTAGCTTTTTCTTGCTTAGAACAACGCCGCTAACATTTAATGAGTAAGCAAAAAACATAATGTAGGCTGGTTTTAATAGTTACAAAAGTTAATAAATAGCTCCGAGTGTTACGAAACAAAGTAATAGAAAGTTACTAATTGGAATCTCTGCTCTGGTGCATTTGTGATTTACCAATTGGAATGATTTTTGACAGTTACGTGTTACACTAAACTGACAGTATTAATTGAAATCATTACAATTGTTACAAGATATCGGTTACAATTTACTTTTTTCATCGCAAAAAACAGACAAATCTGTAGAGCAACATGCGATTTTCAACATGCATGCTACATGGATGATAGACAAGCGAGAACGACATGCCGCGAGCACCAGTCAATGAGGCATTGTGGGTTTGTTTTGCGCCTCAAATTTATTACAATGTTGTTTGGTTTCACAAAGAATAGCAAATCTTTGCTGATAATTGTTAGCCACATATAACAAACTAACGTCTGCTGATTTTTTTTATCGACTACAAGTTGGCCCTTGACTGCTATCACACCTGATGTTAAGTTTTGCTGCAGTCTAAGACGGAAGCGGGCTAACTTGTTAGGAGTAGGATGAAATCCACACCCCTATCGGTTTATACACGACATCGTACCGGAACGATAAATCGCTGGGCGATACGTCTTTGTCGGTAGGGTGGTAACTAGCCACAGCGATAGCCTCCCACCAGCCAGACCAAGACAAATTAAGAAAAATCTCAATCTGCCCCACCCGGAAACGAATCCAGGACCTCCGTCATATAAATTCACCCCGCATACCACGGAGGTCGTCAAATGTGCAATGATGTGCAATGTTTTATATTTTTTAACCACTTTGATAGTTAGGAACAATATCTGAGATGCTATCTATCAAACATTCCACAGCATATTCTCTTTTAGTCATCTTTCCTGTCGTATAATAAAAGAGTGAGACCAACGAAATCATTATTCAATACTAAAATACCTACCTACTCTAAATAAAAAAATGCGTAAAAGCATATTTAGCGTAATATAATACTGCAATCGTGTTTTGTTTGGTTTGATAAAAAACGCTAACACTGCACCCCTTGGGGTGAACGACCTAAAACCAATAAACTTCCACATAGCTTAGCATGGCAGCAGTGAGTCACTGCATCGTAATTATTGCAATTCGTTTCACTATACGGAACTTAGTGTTGCTCCTGGAACTATCAGCTGTTTTAAGGAACGGCGTTATCTTGAAATTTCCGCGTCGTGTTCTTAGAAACTGAAAATTGTCAACTGAGTGACCTGTCAATTTGTCTACATATTTTAAATGTAATACGATACGATTAAGCATCTAAAATAGATCTGTTTACTGTCACTTAGGTACAAAAGTTGTGCCTTATTCATTACAGAATATTGATAAAATCGAAGGCCAAGTAATAATCCGTACAAAGAAATGCACATGAATACAAAAGCTTAAAGATAGATTATTTATTACAGTTATCGAAGTTATTGGCAAAGATTGAATATAAAGGAGAATGGCGAGATTGTATGTACCTTTGGACCCGAAGGAAACGGTAGCGTTCAAAGTAGAAACTTATTAGCAGTTGTAAAACATAACATAACTAAGAAAAAAGCAAATGGTAAGTAGGTTTGAAAAGTTGGGAGAAAAAAGATATGAAAGCTTTTATCTTATAACCTCAAATATTTACTAATCAAAAATGAACTGCTAGAAGAAGTTACTGTTTAATTGTATCAGGATATTAAATACGTAGGAATATGTTCAACATACACTCGTAAATATTAGCTAGATATTTAAGTGAACATGCGGTACAAGATTAAAGTAGGTATACCACAGTTTTTATATCACCAGTATATCGCTATGCTGGCATTTTGTTATAGGTAGGTAATAGTTTACTATGCATAACTTCTGCATGTTAAATGTGAGATGGAAGATAGTTACAGAAAAATTACTAAATATATTAATAAGCCTAAGTAAAAATCTCAGCCAAAAGGTTGATTGTAAAGTACAGTAGTTATAAACAAACAATAATTAAATAAAAAGGAGACGGTAAATCCCTTAAATACAAGTTTCCTAGCGTTTAGTTTTCTCTGAAGTTACAAACTACCAATTCATTGCAGAGAAGAAAATGAAAATATTGTTACAACTTGGGTATCTTTAAAACAAGAGTAAATAGGCATTTTCTAAGCGAGTGCGTTTCATCTTAGACCACAATATCTACACATACCATCAATAGAGGTTGGGATCAAGCGCAAGCTTATTTCGTATAAAAAAGAGATCTACATAGATATAAGACTAATTGTATAGATCCACTGAAAATTATAAAAAAAATTACAAGAGTAGATAAATAAAACAATATTGACATAATGCCAGCTCATTTATTTTGTTGCTGAATGTAGGCATCACAATTTGTCCAGAAGATTCTACTAGTGGGCTTTTAGTAGCAGAACAATCAGTCAAAACTTCTACAACTTCCTCTGTTTGTTAATTTGGAGATATATTAACTCCCTGGCTTGAAGAGGGCACAGGAATACCTGATCTTCTATTGGAGATACCTCTGTTTGTGCTAGTAAACAACAAGTAACACATACCTATCTCATCGACAGATGTTTACTGAAACAATATTTTAATGTTGAACTTCTTACAGAATAAATAATATTAAAGCTGTAGGGCATATCAAGGGATTTTAATTTTTTTTATTAAACTACCTCGTTATTCCAGTGGTGAGCTTATGTGCCTTCACATAACAAGGTTTTGTGCCTGTTTTCCCTCCTACTATATGCAGATGATGATGTTTAATACTAATAATCACTCAGTTTATTGAAGCAGTTTAAATTAAAACAACACATTTTAATAGTTAACAAAGTCCAAATTGCTGGAAACTAGATGTCCAAAGGCAAAAGCGGTTGACAGGGCCATAAAGCAAAATAATCAGTAAATCCAGTATATAGCCAAATCGTTAGGAGGAAATCACAAAAATGGCAATTACTTTCAACGTTTAAATCACTTGGAGTATATTAAATCAACGCAAAATGTAACATTAAAACCCGAAAATTATCAACAACCAACACCAAACAATATTGTTTATTAATATGACTGTTAGTTTTAAACACAATGACAATACCCAATAGTCCTGCCAACATTTGTCTGTCAAAAAATAAAGTCTATTAAGTCAAAATAAGTATACATAACAGACAAGTTCCTTTTTAAATGTCACTTAATTAATCAATAGCCTAGCACCACATGAACCCAAAATATCATATTATAGCTGGACAAGAAAATCGTGAAAATAATGGTCGCGTCAAAACCGTTCATGTGGGCACTCTATATAGTACGACAATATCGGTTTTGATACTTTGATTTAAATACAATTTTTAATAACGTGATTTCACTGACACACTTTCAAAATAATATTGGTTACGATAGAAAAATAATTAATGAAACTTCTTAAAGGATGGTAATGTATTTTAATTAGAAAATTGGTATTCATACAACTATAAATATTTAGTCAGAATGAAAAAATATTCTTTTCGTCTAAATATTCCACGCCAGATAAGCCTTCACAGCCACGTCTTGGCGCGAGCCAACTCCAGTTGCTACTGCTATCTATCTGCTGCTATCAACCGCTAGCTATCTTCAGATGTGTCACTATTGCTTTCATCTTGCAGGTTTATAATTATTTTGTCAATATCACTATACAGAGATTGTCCACTTTGGTAATAATCACTCTTTATTTTCATTACGTGTCCAATCGTCCAATTCTTTTGTAGGTCGCCTAGTCCTATGTTTCTCTGGTGTGGAGAAAACACCTTTATTTTTCTGTCCTTCCAGAGCAATTCGTCTTAAACTGACGAATTTACCTAAAAAAAGATATTTACTTAAGTATATACAGGTTTATTGTTATATAAACTAAAAACCTACCATTGTTATATAAGCGAAATCATATAATCCGCACATTTTTTTCTGTGATTTATGCAATATCCACAAAAAAGTATCAAAATTATACAAACGCGCTATTTGGCAAATGCATTTTATAAACATAACCTTTAATTCCGGAATCTACATTTACATGCAAACAAGCATACTATGAGAGGGTATTGTAATTAAACCATACATATACCATACGATTACTTTATTTAAACCACATTTTACCAGTCATTTCAGCAGTCCTGTTGTAAACTTCGTTCAAATCGGATAAAATTTTTGTGGATTAGAGTTCTGCCAAAAATCTCTTAAATACTTTGTAAATAATCTCTCTAGTCGAGCTGCGGATTGCGGTTCTGTCCATTTTGAGCACAATAACACAATAATATTGAAAATAACACGAACAACGATTATCGATTTCAAGAAATGACACATCTACGGACTTGACGTGGTTGACAACCCGCAAAAGGAGTGTTGCTAGTTATCATATTTTTTAGTACCGTTTCACGACTTTTTTGCCAAGCTATATATGTATATAGAACGAAAAAATAAAGTCGATTCTATAATAATTATTTGAATAAATAGGTCATACCTAAAAATCAAAATGTTCAATTTGCACAGTAATAAAATATATAATGAGAATAATAATTGTAAATAGATATGTATTTTACATATATTTTTTATAACTAGTAGGTAACTGTTATAATAGATACACTTTTAAAACTAATACATAGTTATGCGTTTTACAATAATTACAAAACTTATGTGATTGTTTTTATTGGTTTATTATATAAATAAACATCTCTTCTAAAATAAAGTTTTGACTTAAAACTACCAGATTTACTAAGAAATCCACTAAATTGGTAACACTGGAGCTGCTGTCTTGTGCTACCTTCTACCAGAGAACCGGTTCCGGTTACTGCAGACGACTAATTTTCAGTCAATTATAATTATTTTTGTTCTTCTGATCCCCATCTTTAACAAATCCCAATTTTTTTATACAGGTATCATATAAAGTTGCAGTTTTAATTAGCACAATCTGGTATCAGAACGATGCTTTAAAATTATAAGGCCACTCTCGCCAATCTCCTTTACCGTCGTTGAAACGTATAAAATTTTTATTACACTCGACAGAAGCGGTGACAACAGCAACGATTTTCCACTTGGCAGAAAACATCCTTGGATACACAATTACAAATAACGAACATTTAAACGCAATTAAGATAATCCGCTTGTTAAATAATCTTTTATTTCATGTTATTTTAAACGACACGTTATTATTAATAAAATGTAATTACGCCTTTCTTGATAAGAGCAGATAACTGGCACAAGGAAGTACTGCGCTGGGGAAGCGATAAGAGAAGTTCCCAATTACACTGTACTGGTCGTATTATGAAACAATGTTATGAACTTGGAAATTAACATTTTTGTTTTTACGACTTCAATCTACGAGAGAATAGACTTCCGTGTCGTGGCCCTATTAATTATCCTAAATATGAGAACAACTGAGTGAGAAAAGACATTTCGGTATAACAACACATTACATAAACCCGAATAGTTAACTATTTATAGCAAAATATAAGGTAGGAGGATGTCGCAATTGCGTTGCAAAATTTACCGGAGTCTAACACATTTTCTGCAACTGAAAGTAAAGTATTGGAACGTCTAAAAGGCGCTCTGAATACCAACGATATAACGGTCAGCTTTTAGGAAACTGTACATGGTCCTCAATGTCACAAACTCACAACAGAATAGATACACATTTCTAAAAACCACGACGTGCAATTCTAAATATTTTTTCGGTACTACAAATTAGCACTTGTCTGCAATCATAGCTACGGGGAAAGCTTATTAGGAGTAGAATAAAATCTACATCCTTTTCGGTTTCTACATGCCATCATACCAAAACACTTAAACGCTTGGCGATACGTCTTTGTCGACAGGGTGGTAAATAATCACGGCCGAAGTCTCCCAACAGTCAGACCTGGACTATTTAAGAAAATCTTAATCAGCCCAGCCAGGAATCGAACCCAGGACGTCCCTCTTAAAGTCCACTGCGCATGCCACAGTGGCACGGAGGTGGTCGTCCTGCTATTATAGTGTACTAAAAGGAATATCTCCCTGATGACTTTCACTTTTCTTAATGCCAGTCCCTTATTCTTAGCATAATATAAGCGTTGTCATAATGGTTTCAGTACACCATTAGCTCTTAGAAGAACAATTAGTGTGGCATTATGAATTCTTGACTAACAACATAGAATGAAATCGTCAAGTCACTCTCATTACATATCATTAGATAACATGAGTCGTTGGGAAGACGCCAGCTGTAATTCACCTCTTGAATTGCGACTTTGCATGAAAAGCTAACGTTTTAGGAAACCTTATGTTAACAGTGTGGTTAATACTGCTACATCATTACATTTTTTACCCCCATACCCTAAAAATGCACAAGAACTATTTCGTTGAGCATGTACATATAATAAGCATATTTAAAAACATCCTCTAGCATTGATGCTTATTTAACGAGTAACATCAGGAAGAGCGCAAACTGATATTACGCTTACGCAACGAAGGTTAACGAGCTCTTTTGCATTACAAAATGATGAGAGACTAATGGGGTCGGATTGTGAATTGCAGTAAATATGAATAAACTTGCTTTCACGTAATTTGTAATAAATTAGTACGTTACATAATTCATTGATATCTTACCAGAATGTACAGCAACATCATCGTCAACGTCCAGGTATGCCCTTCGTAAACTGAGAGGACTATTCGCCACCTGTTCTTCATTCTTTTTTATAAGGGCACCAATAACTTCTTTTTCCCCGCCGTTGTCATCAACAAATTTATCATAATCTTCAGATAAATCCGTCACCACAGCAAACTTATCATCCAGACCTTCTTCAATATGCCTGGCAGTAATACTCCGTAGCAAAGAATTGCTTCTCGACAATTTTGTACTTCGTGATCGCCTAATAAAATTTAGCCCTGACATTTTGCCAGGGCTTTTGTTTGGACTTTCAGGCGTAACTGTTATTTTGGGCGTTTTAAAAATTGATGACGAACTACTACTTCCTCTTATTGGGGAAGGACTGTTTAGATTTTGTGGTAAAGTTTTAGACTTCTCTTTCGCTGGAGTTATTAATTTTGGCGCATCTGGTATTAGTGATAAATTAGAATTACGAATGGGGTGTTTTGATGGTAACCGTGCTGTTATACTTGAAGTGGAGTTGTTAAGTTTATTGGCTGATGCGCCCAGTGGAGAATATATTCTATCGTACCGTGGTTCACAAGATGCGGTACTTCTTAACCTTGGCTTTGAATGTCTACCGAGACTACTTTCAGCAACCAGTCTTGGACTGGTAAGATCACCTCGGTCTCTTCGTGACAAAGCCTCATTGGAGCTCATTCTCGATGATAAAGGCCGCCGATATCGTCGTTCTGGTACATCGCTCTCACTGTCGTTCAAGTACGCATCACCGCGTGGAAAGATTTGTAGTTGACCACCAAACTCCGTCGAAGTGTTTCGTTTTCTAGTGGGTACGTCATCTATGTTGAGCCCACATATAAGGGCTTCCTTTTCCTCAGCTGACAACGGTAGATAATTATCGAAACTTTCAAATAGAGGAACATAAAACACGGAGCGACGCCTGCCCTGCTCATCGCAGGTGGCCGAAGTGTCCGGTGATAAAGTTCTAGACATGCTGGTCATTGTGGTAGCGGAAGTACGCCCTGTTACGGCACCGAGCCCTTAGCGCTGTTGAGTCGACGCATCGATGCTGCTATTCGTTTCACTTAACTTTTTCAATTACCCTACAATATCTTCATTTCACACTTAACTGACACTTATATAAACTGGCATTCCAACATCGCAAACGTTCATTGAGATAGAGAACCTATATAAACGTAAAAAGGTTAATTGTTGAAATATTTGCCCATACGTTGAAAGTAAGATAATTTAGAAACAATACACATTTATTTAACTAAAACTCGTACACATATTAACAAGTGTGGTAAGTTATGCTTGGATTCGTAACGAATATTGATTCACGGTAAAACAAGTATTGCGCACAGTTTACCTTTATCACGCAGCGATAAGATTATGTGTATAGTAGCCAATGAACGAAAGACCGATGAACGAGAGAGGGCATATTATAGGTATGAGAATCAATGAATGGAAAATAAAAGGTGCTTGCTTGCTTATGTTTATAGGGTGCAATCACAAACAATGCATAACTTGTTTGAATGAAAATAAGCGAAGCAAAAGATATATGATTTCATTTCTACGTGAATATGTACACGAAATGACACAAATGTAAACATTGTAAAAAGTTTATGATATTATATTTTATATTCATTAAAGTATTGACGACAAAGAGAATAATATAAGTTATGTCCTAATTTATAAAGTGGCACATCGAAATAAAAATAAATTCAAAAGAATAACAGCGACCACATGTGATTAGGAGAGGCAACATGCAAACTTAGTTATGAATTAGGGTTACTACGAATATATTTGCATTTCACGAGTACATAAATTTCAATATGCCACCTAGTAGAGTACTACTTAGTTAATTAAACTTTGCATATGTAATTTGCATATTATTTTTCCGTCCATTTATTTAATTAGTATGTGGCCTTTATAATGGAAATACAGCTCTAGAAAATAACTTAACATTGTCGTTTTTAGATGATATTATCATGTGCTATAGTTGAGGGAAAAATGAAGATATACATTGGGAAGATCATTAGACTTCCAACAATATGTTTCGACAGTAAAAAGTACAAGATTTATTAAAGTCGTGCAGGCAATACAATATAGTCGTAATATATTCAAAATTATAATTTTGTCCTTGATTCTGCTTACACAAATCCTTCTTACTTACACAAGTCCTTGATTCTGAACACACTTAATTCTGCATTTGATGCCAAAACATAAACAATATACGGTATTTTTGCTCGGATTAAAACCTTTGTAGTGTGTTCAAAGAAACGTGAAATAAAACACCGGATGTCGTGTACACATGAGGTATAAGAACAGTGTTGTGTGCAAGATGAAACCTGTACGCAAGGAACCAACACTACAAAATTAGCAACAAATGCTTATTATTTATTTAAATAAAAAAAGTGAAAATCGGAGAGAAGTAAAAAAATCGGAGAGAAGTAAAGAAGTAATCGGAGAGTAGAAAAAGTGAAAATATAGGAGTATATTAGAGCTAAACTTTCAGACTCTATTGGCTCTGCATAAATTCAAATTCAAATTCAAAATCATTTATTTCAAGTAGGCTGTTTTACAAGCACTTTTGAAGCGTCAAGTCTTTCAGTACGTATTGACTCTACCAGCGGTTCGGAAGGCAGATCCTGCGGAGAAGAGCCGGCAAGAAACTCAGCAGTTGCTCTTTTTAAAAATCAATGTTACAATTTGTATTCTAAACATTACAATTTTGGTTATCCCGTCTTGTGGGTAGAAAGAACAGCTGATTGCTTCCAAGTATCTTTGTCGTTAATAAAATTAATAATTTTATAGTAACCTTTACTTAGTAAGTGGCTTATAACACATTTTTTAAACTTTTGTAAAGGCAAGTCCAGTACTTCCTTTGGGATGAGATTATAAAATCGTATACTCAGTCCCACAAATGATTTTTGCACTCTGCTAAAGCGCAGTACCAGGTAAACTAATTTATGACAACTTTGCAGATTCTGACAAAAATAATTAAGTACCTGAACCAATTAAAAGCACATTCATGTAGTTGTAGATTGTAATAAACGTAGTACATAAAAAATGACTAAGTAAATTGATTTTTGTTCTTATTGTTTTAAATGATTTTAACAAGAATGTGGACTCTTGGATTAATGTGAACAAAGATGACGGAACGAATGCGATTAATCCGCCACCGCTTAAGAGAGCATTCATTTTATAAAATACGTTCTCACATAAACGTTAGCGAAGGAGTTCATTGAATTTATTGCTTTTTTTGTATCGTGTCAGAGTTTGATGATGTGTATGTAAATCTGTTTAAGGTGTGTTAAATCGATTACTGATTTTGCACGAAATGAATTTAATTCTATCATATTAAGTACGACTGACTACATATCAGATCACATCAAACATTTTATATTTCTTATCGTTGCTTCGCTGTTTTTAGCTTTTATACAATATCTTATCTACTATTTCTTGGTATATCCTATGTTCATCTAATGGGCAATGTTTCCTTTTCCTTTAAATTAGTTGTATTTTGTTTAATCGAATGGGCTGACATCGAAACCTCTTGGAAGTCAGGAGTTCGCCATCTTTACTCTTTAGCTGTTGATTCTTTTATATTTTAGAGCCATGATAATTGCAAATGGACCGACGACCGAAGACCGACGGGTCTTAAAAATTTGCGACAATCTGTAATCAACTTACAAAATTTAACCGAAATGACCAACCGAGTTGGCGGTAACATAGCGTGACAAACGCGCGGTTAAGATCAAAGCAGTAGAGCTCGTTCAAGTAACGCGTTTAGTTCTTTAAACTTGCTAATGTAAGATTAAAATAAACTGTCGTTTTTTTGTCGGACTGTACAATAAAATGCAGTCGACTATATTCAAGAATGAAAACGATGAATCAATCTCGCTAGCACGCGATTTACAGTAGCGGGTAATTGATCTTTCTTTGCTCACCAAATCTATAAAGCGTGGTAACTTGGAAGTCAGTGAAGCATTTACTTTGCTCTAAGATTCGTCTATGCACGTGCAAGCTGATTTAATGCAACATTGGATTAAGATTCTTTCTTGCTAATTTACCTCCATCTAAAGCTTGTATCTCAATTTCCATTGTACCATATTACACGAATCAATTAAGAAATTTAATTTTCCGTTACCTACGTATTGAGTGTAATATTGTTTTGTGAAATTCAGTTCAGAGACTTTCATCTGCCCAATTTGCGCGTATGGCTTCCATCTCATTTCTGTAAAGCAACCTATCGCGCTTCTATAAAATGTGATACTTTAGATTATTTTCACCTAACAGGCTTTATAAAGTTAAGCTGCTTTAATTAAATTGTATTACTGGCTCCGAGGGCAACATAACTGATTTATCAGTGCTTTAAAATCAATTTACCGCAACAGATTTGCTTATTGCTGTAATTAATTCCGTTATTCCTGATTAAGAAAATAATTAAGACATACCTACTTAAGGGTGTCTGTATGTTATGCACAGCATGTATGTTACTGCTGTTTTTGCTAAAAAAAATAGCTAAGTGACCGTTATATTATTACAATTACATAGTAATTCATTATTATTTCATAGTGAGAGGATGTCGTGACCAACGCACGATGGTAATTCAAGGTAATGCGGGCGCAGGTTAGTTCCCTGTAACAAGTATTGTAATCTGCTCACATCAGTCTCTAAACAATTTATTTAAAATATTATTTTGTTATGATTGATATTGTTTAACTTGTTGATGTAACGACAGTATGACGTGACAAATCTACAATCATGATTCAAGGTAGCGTAAGTCGTGCAACTATGCGCAGGTCTTTCAACTTGTTAAAAACTTTGTAGGTAGAGTTTGACGCCTTTTGAAGTTATGACTAAGCCCATCTTAGAATACAGATTAAGAACTAACTTAAACAGCAAATAATTGCCAACATTTTTCCGGAGAAAAACATATCTTTTGAGAAAAAATCTCCATCAAAAAATCTAAATCAAGATTATACGAGTAGATAGCAACCCTAACAGCAATCCAAGTTTCAAATCCAATTAAGAAAAAAGTAGCTTTAATCGAATAAAGTTTAAAATATCCGCATTTCTAATTAATATAAACATATACGATTTATTTCCCACTAAACGTCCGTAACAGTTTAGTCGCTTAATCATCGTGAACCCGCTTACACTCTCCAGGCTCCAAATGTGGAGAACGACAAAAATAAACTACGTATTGTGGCAGCGGGGAGATATTTTTCACACGCAATTCCAGCAAATTATTCAACGGAATTATCAACGTTCTTTACCCGCCCGTGGTATGGAATGATGAATGCTACACGATCGCAATGCTACCCTCGGCGCCGTCCTATGAATTTTTATAAGGCACGTTTTGAGTTGCAGTTTAAATTAAGCGTATATTTAAAGGTATACCTCATGCCCTTTTTGTGGCACAGATTAATGAGTTTGATATCTCATAATATGAATAGGACACTATAATCCGTTGCAAGCGCTACGGAGGATGCTGTGATCTAGTCCCGATAGCAAATATATATCGCTTCCGTTTTTTTTCTAATGTACCTACCTATCATTATCCGTGTTTTAAAATG
Source organism: Mycalesis mineus (assembly GCA_034621355.1). Classification (NCBI taxonomy): domain Eukaryota; kingdom Metazoa; phylum Arthropoda; class Insecta; order Lepidoptera; family Nymphalidae; genus Mycalesis; species Mycalesis mineus. The sequence goes on along the minus strand of CM067884.1, from coordinate 15,261,522 downwards.
TACTGAACAAAGTTCAATAGGTTGATTTTAATGTATATTTTTTTCAACGCAACATGTTGATTCCTTAGAAGGTCAACTTTATATTGTGTTTTACTGTTGAAACTTTATATATAGCAAGTCAACATAACTTGTTGATTCCTTATAGAAGGTCAATTTTGGTATTATTTGTTAATGAAATAACTTTTCATTATTAAAATGTTTAATGCGCTATCTTGAGTTACATGGTTATATACAACTAATTATGGTACAACAGATCGTATACAAAAGAACTTTTGACATTGGACAACAGATCAAAAATTAAAATTGTTAACACAACATAAGCTGTATCTTAACAGCATTTCAATGTTGGTTTCATGTTAGTGTTGCACGCCTTAAGATGTCGCTACCATGTAACTTCCGCAGCCTTTTATATGATTACATAGGTTAAGCATAATTTGCTGATAAACAAGAAAGAAGTGAAAAGATAAAAATACTGTTACAAAAACTGTAGTTTAAAATAATGCTCGTACTTGTATACCTATTATAGGTAACACAAAACGTAAATATTCATTTTCGTACAAATTAATTTCACGAATTATTGACAATTTCTAACCAATCATCTCAACAACAACGTTACGAATTGCTAAACGAGCAGGTACTTTTAACATCTCAATCGGAAATTATGTAACTTTATTGATTCTTTTGATCGTTTTATCAAGTTTCAGCAATGGTCATGGGCTACTGCTAGGTACTTACATACCTACTATTACTACGTAATCAGTACTATAAATGTTATAAAGAATTTGGTTGTGTAAATAAATAAAAATAAAATCGATTAGATATCAGAATCACTAAATAACTGAAATATACTATGACATCGAGGTTTGCCAATTTTTATATTGTGGCAAATCAAAGTCACTGTACTTACTTGTTATCGGACTTTAAATATAATAGAGATTGGAGCTCTCCCTCTCCCTACGAGTGTGGAGATTGAGTCTCCAGTGAGAGTTGAGAATAGGCTGGTACCTGACCTCAGAGGCACTGCGAGCTTTAAGTTTAGTTCAATGAAAAGATATTAATTAACACGTGTATACTGTAATAAAAACAAGAACGCATTAGCTACGGACTGTAACAGATGTGCATATGATGATGTGGTTTTGTTACCGCGTATTAAATATGTATGTACGGTTGTTACACCTTCTACCGCAATTACTGTTGAAATGGAATGGAATGGAGATTAACAAATTCTTTTATACCTATATTCAGATGGGAATGGACTACACGCAGGTGAAACTGCAGACCATAGTTCATTAACATTTATATGTAAACAGTTAAAAAATGTCTATATACTAGTTCGTGTGATTGTAAAATCAAACTTATAACAATTTTGTTCCTTAAAATAATGAACTGATTATATAAACTTTTACTTTCTATTATTACTCTATTTAGTACACAGTCGGCAGTGAAATTAGTGAAATTTCGTAAAGGCAAGTAGGTAACTAGCAATGAAAACAAGTTCGCAGTGGCGCGTAACAGTTGTGTTTGCGGTTGTGACCCCTTTGTTTTTGTTGTATCTCTACTACAACAGCTGGTACGGTGGTAATGGACAATATGCTGTGACTGTGTAAACGTATGCAAATACACAACGAAAACCATTCACAATTGACTGACGACATAGTATCATTGATAATTATAAATTACAGCATCTGTAACTTTATTTTTAAGTTTTTTAATATAAAATATTATTATGTTATAATCGAAGCTGTAGTGTGTTAATAAGTCAGTAGTGTTATAGGATGATACGTTGGTTGAATCATCATCTACGAACTCTCTTATGGATTTGTAGTCTAAAAATGATTAAGTATTTGCATATTTTTGCTATATAACTTTTATTATAATTTAATAATGATATCTAACACTCATAATTTGGCCATATTAATTTTATTTTATTTAAGTTGATAGGTGCATGATAAATAATACTTAATAGTAAAATAATAAAAGTTTTATTGGGAACAATATAATACGGTCATAAACCGGTACGATACGATAAGTAAACTTTTACCGCACGAGGTAAAACTATGTTATGGTACTCAGAGTAAACCATAAAGTAACTCTGTTCCAGATACATACTATACTGTACTTAAATAATAATACTAACTTAGTCTATAACTATACGGTTGTCAAAGACTTCAACCGCAGTAAATTCCATGAAATACTAAAGAATCGATCGTTTAAGTACCTATACTTATAAATGTAGAGCCTTGTATTTTTGGACAATTTTAATTTAAAACTAAAAATGCGATCTTGTAAATCTTATGATATTAGCATACAAGTATTATAAAATTCAATTAGATATTATTATTTACTGAATGATTTATAGCTTTAAATCTAATGAAACACAGGAACAACTAAAGGTATCCATAGAAATTATTGTAGAGAAGTATTATATGCTACCTATTTACCCGTGAAAACGAAACCTACACGAAATTTAAACCATGAAGCAGAGCTATTACTAAATGATATTCTGATATGGACATTAGTATGATATACAGATATAGGGACTATTTCTATATAGACAAATAAACATCATAGCGATGCAGACGCACAGTTTTGTCTTAGGGCAATAAACAGTGTAAACTATGGACGGATTTGAGCAAGACTTCCTCTCTCGGGTGGACAGACTGGTTTCCTAGTTACGGACAGGTTCTCGACCGGGCCCACATGGGGCTGCTGTACGTGTTCCTTTGTACAATACATTGAGTAATACACTGAGAATCTACTAAGTAAGAAATAGTGACGTTTTTCATTTAAACACAACCAATATAACTTACCCTTTATAACTAGGCGAGAAAAAAATAAATGTCACTAATAATATATTTTTGCTTAGTAATTCTGAGAAATGAATTTTTTATCTAAGTAAGTTATTATACCTATTCAAGTAACAAGCACGTACACATTAATGACATATGCAAATATAATAATAGGTTAGAAAGAAAATAAATTCAAGAAAGTATAATACGTGTTACGAAAAATACCTGTTCGCAATAGAGCATACCTACAACTTCCTACTATAGTAACTAATAGCTATTTAATGATACATCACGATATCAATCAATGCGAAGAACTATAATATTATACCTTAGTAGCATCTCTAACAACTTGAGAGTGATTTTATTAGATATTTATACTCGTAAATTACAGACATATCGTCGTAAAATAAAACCAAGATATCGTAACATTTGTTGGAACGACCAACATGTGCGCCACATGACCACATCTAGAACTCAACATGAGTATAACTAAAACAAATTTAGTGTTAATGGACTATATAAGAGAGAATTGCGTTCATAAAGAAATAAACGGTAATGAACTGTTAGCAAAAGCATCAATCAAGATGGAGAGGGCAGGATCGAGCTCGTCAACGCGTCGGACCGTTCCAGGAGAGTGAAGGCAATCATTTATTCGAGCTTTCTCGCTAAAAGTGATTTGGACTTTGTACGGCAATTAAGACGAGCAAGCCGATAATGTATTAAGTAAATGTACCGTTGATTTAAACCCTAATATATTCCTGGGCATAAAAGTTAAACTATTTTTAAGCTAAGAAATCGACTCAACTTTAAATGTTAATAAAGACGAAACGTTTTATACGAATAAATTATAAACTGTACATATAAATTATAGATTATTAATTAGTCTTGCTGGTTGAGCGAAGCGAATCTAATGTCTTACCTATGTTAGCACTATTATGTTAAAATTTAAACTGTAAAGATTACATAATAATAAAAGGTGATCATTTTTTGGTAACAAAGAAAAATCTCTTGAAATTACGGGTATTTTTAACCATTAAAATACCCTCCGTGGCAACCTCATTATACCTATATTTTGGCAAGCTTCGCCATCTTAATAATGTTTAATGTCTTTACAGTGTCACTGACTTTCTCCCACTTTTATTATCTCTATAAGGTAAGAAAGCCCTATTCAAATTGAGAAAAAACCAAAACATCAATGTCTTCCGAGGTAGAGCAATAAATAACGAAGCCACAGCCGGCGGCGGGGTCCCGTTAAGTAAAACACAGCACCACGACTGACCTGTATAGCTTGCTACTTATCATAATCATTGCACAAGCCGTGATGATGTTTTATGGTGGGTGGCTTAAAACTCACCTTAGTAAAAATTTATCTTAGAAAAAAGAACAAAATCTATTTCAAATTTTTTCGTAACTATTACCTACTTTGCTCTTTATAAAAACACATTATTTTTCAATGTTTTTATATAATGAGTAAAATAGGATAAAAATATATCATAAAATAAAATTTGTGTAACATCATAACGAAATTCTACTAAGTCTGATGTCTTATTCCTAAATATGGAAAAAAAATATTGCGTGTAAAAAGTAATATGATGTGACATTTCACTAAGCCGTGTATTCATTTTATAAATTTCGTGATATACGCCGATAAACCTAAACATGTATTACATAAATAAACTCATAAGATATCTAAGAATACACTAAAAACTCGTTCAGTTCAGGCAAAAAATGAATACTGCGATACGCTTCATGAAAATTTTAAAACGATCAGTCAAAGATAGCGGTGGATTTCCCGACATGAATCAGCCTTACATGTCGTATGAATATTCGCGCATTTATACATGTCAGCAGTTATCCGGAAGGTACAGGATATGTTATGTAATAAATCGTTACGTCTTACAGTATATTCATGATGTACCAATTTATTTTCGTAAAATTTTTGCTAACATAAGCAGAACATAAATCACACTCTCCCAAAAAGGAAATACTTTTGCTTGGGAGTTTTTAGATGAATGGTAAGTAAGCGGGCAGAATTTATTTTATTTTTTAAGCAGGTTCTTTGTAAATTTTTTGAAAAAATTCTTCATTTTGGTACTTTAACTGCACTGTACATTTGTCTATATTTATTTAAAAATCCTATGGGTAACAACGCATTCATATTATTTTATTGAGTTCATAATTTAGAAGATTCTTCGCCATCAGTGCAACAATTAACAAAAGTTTTTAATAATAAAAATCATTGTTAGAGTTATAACTTCTTTTTTGTTATTTTACTTTTTAAATAAATAGTAAGCACACTAAACGAAGGCAAAGCAAAGCGGTTTTTTTGATTTAATCTAATCCAATACAAAAAAGGCGATGTCGCTATCGCGCTGGAGAAAATCGTGTGACGCAGCGTCAAAGGGAAATTCTTGTACAGCGTTTAAGGTCAGATAAAGTAAACGAGAATGAATTCGGAATGATGCAAACAAAAGCGACGGAATGTTCAGGCCTCAGAGGTAACCGCGGGCAGTTGTGCAATAACGACTTCTATGTTCCAACGCCATGCGGAGGCTGCGTACAAAGAAATGATGGAGGCGAATGTAAAACAATGACAGTACTGCCGACCTATGTATTTATGTGTATGAAATGTGTTTCTAAATGAAGCTGTGAATGGTTCAACCGAAACAATTGACAAGAGTTATGATAGAATGACTTTTGATGATACGAGTATATATTGACTGGTCGAAGTTACCGATGCAGTCTAAGGTTAGACTAGAAGCAATTTTATTTACTCCGAAACAGCATAGTACCAAAAAATTACGTACCTATACTAAAGCCAAACTCGATTGAGAATGCTTGTCAACAAACAAATTAAAATAGTATTAATCACAGCATTTTATCACCAATTTTTCAAAATTATCTTGTTAATGATTTATTCATGACAATAAATTAGATTAATAAGCTTAAAACTAATTAATATATTCAATATCTTTTAAATAAGATTTTATAAACAAACAAAACATGAATTTGAATTTATTAGGCATAAAATATGTTGCATTTTCTATATTCATTTTAAATTTGTTTGTTGATAATTTCATTCTCAATCGAGTTTAGCTTTAGTATAGTAGATGTATCTTTGCTGGTAAATTTCTACCGGAATACAAATCAATTAATATTTTTTATATTATCTCGAAAATACCGACTAACCAATCCAACCTAGGATATAATCTATAATCAAGGTTAATAAAACAGTTTTTTTATTGTGCTACATACATCAATGCCTACATATATTTAAAATGTTAATGTATGTCCTAAAGTTAGACATTTGTTTCAACATTTATTAAAACTAAAATATTTTACGATAACATCTCTCATAGCACGAAATTAATTTATAAGAAACACGATACAAGTACAGTAGCAAATTCTCATGTACATTCACTCCACCAAGGTCACGACTACGACGTGATATAACAATGATAATACCTATATGCTTTAATAGTTCTTTTTAATAACTTTTTTAACGGCTACCACGTATAGTTAAAATGCCGCTTTCATGAGACCGATTCAAAAGATCGGATGTGAAACGTGATTCTCATATTTGAGTATGTACTTAAATAATTGTAATTTATTTTACACTGAATTCATATATAAAAATATATTAACGTATGTATATATTTACACACACACATACTTATACACAGTGGTATGTTGTTAACTAATGCGACAAAATATAATTCATTATTTTTCGTTGTATTTAAAAAAGTAAGGTAGAAAAAATGTAAAATGCTTTACGTTCTATCTTAGTAACTTAATTTTACTTATTGAACAGTCGTTTGTAGTCGATTTAGACTTAGACAGATTAGACTCCAAGGATTTGAAAGTTAAAACATTAACGGAGACTTAAACAGAGAGATCGAGTGAGTCATTCACAATTACGAATTTATTTGCGAAGAATATTTCGAATAATGCATATAATGAAATGAAATTCTAATATTTTGAAATGATTCACTACGAGGATTGGCTTTACCATAATATTTATTTAGTGCGTAAATTAAGTTTGAAGTTTGTAGTAGTTTCTGTACGAAATAGAAAACATGTAGGTACTTATAGAGTCTGTACGAAATAGAAAACATTTAGGTACTTATAGAGTCTGTACGAAATAGAAAACATGTAGGTACTTATAGAGTCTGTACGAAATAGAAAACATGTAGGTACTTATAGAGTCTGTACGAAATAGAAAACATGTAGGTACTTATAGAGTCTGTACAAAATAGAAAACATGTAGGTGCTTATAGTCTGTACGAAATAGAAAACATGTAGGTACTTATAGAGTCTGTACGAAATAGAAAACATTTAGGTGCTTATAGAGTCTGTACGAAATAGAAAACATGTAGGTACTTATAGAGTCTGTACGAAATAGAAAACATGAAGGTACTTATAGAGTCTGTACGAAATAGAAAACATGTAGGTACTTATAGAGTCTGTACAAAATAGAAAACATGTAGGTACTTATAGAGTCTGTACGAAATAGAAAACATGAAGGTACTTATAGAGTCTTTACGAAATAGAAAACATGTAGGTACTTACTTACAAGTATTTCGATTATTCTTTAATTTGTTTTTGGAAAAATAGTAAACATTATTGCATACGAGACACATTTCGAACAGTAATAAATTGATACCAAGCAGGTACACATACGAGGTAATTGTCACCAATTCAAAATAATGAGAAAATATGGTTCGTTTCATTAGTTGAATAACATCATAAACTTCCTACACAAATACGTGTAGGTACTCGAGGAGAGATAAATCTATTGGTTATACAAATCAATCACTACATGTAAATATTGAGAGGTCGAAGAGGACACAACTCGCGGTCAGATAAACATATTTCCTGTCGAATATTATGTCCAGTGTTCACGGTGGCGCAAATGGGAGATAAAAATTAGACACTTCCGTTTGGGCAGGGTTATAATAAATAAATAAAAATAAAAAATATAAATAAAAAAGCCTTTTATTTCACGCTTAAATTTGCAGATACGTAATGAAGTTTTAATATGTACAAAGATAATAGAAATTAGAAAATTAAAAATTAAACAACATAATTTTGAACAATTTACAAATAAGAAAAAAAATAAAATTAAACAAATTAATATCATGTGTTAGACAATTTAAAAGAATTTTTATACACATTTTATCCGTGAAAGTTTTAAAATTAGGGACATACATGGTCTTGTATTTATTGTTTTCGTCCAAACAATTATTGTGAGTCGGTCTTTAAAACCTATTTGATTTGGTTGAAACTTGGTACGACGTATCTTAGCTGCCAATACAAATAAAATTGTAGGTGGATAATGTTGTAGAGAAATGGTCATTTGTAAGGTAAACCTATCGGGTTAGGGTTTATTTGACTAGCTAAACACTTCAGCATTACACTCATACAATACTAACTTGTTTTTTTGTTCGTTGAGTTTATTTGTCATATTTTTTAAATCTAAATTTACTTGATACCCATATATTTAATACAAGAATGTAACATATTTAAAAAAAATTATAAAGCATCCCTTGGCCTTGACCTGGAAGAAATCACTTGTTGGCGATAAGCAGGTCTATTGCGTTTGCGCATCTTTGAATTATAAATTGAATTATTTCATATCCTTCATGTCTTGGTGTGTGCATTAAAGGATAGTTTCATTTCATATCGTTTATAAAAGTGTGCCGATAGCAGAACGATAAACACGATTTATAGTTTATGTAGTTATGCAAAAATTTATACTCCACGTGTATTTAGTGATCTGTCACGTCCCTGTCCCTTTCCCTGCTCTACTCTCAAAGCAATCCTGTTAAGTGAAGCGTAAAATAGAGACAATAGGCAATAATTTACCAGTTATATGCACTGTTGCACATTGGTTTCCCAATGTTTTTAGTTTTGCAACCTATCGTTCAGGATAAGTGTACATATGAATAATGATATTTATAGCTTCTTTAGAAGTATTATTTAATTACCACCAACCTACATTACGTTACACATTTTATTTATTTTTCAATACATGCATTTCACTTCTTTTGTATATATTTTTTATTTACAACTTGACTTTTGACTGGTTTCTACAAGGCATAACCAGAAGCATAAATCGCTAAGGTCCATTATCATCAAACGAGACCTGGTTCAAGTCAGATAATATTAATATAATAATTCTATTGACCCGAGCCATGAATCAAACCCAGAATTATATCAAGGTCTCACTAATTGCGACAGAGAGATCGTGAAACTTGTTACTTGATTGACAAGTTAAGTGTCAGTAACAATAGGTATCATAATATAAATTATAAAAGATGATTAGGTATAAACAGTTCTCAACAAAAATTAATAACACTGCTACTATGATTCAATTTGTGTTAATTATTTTTCAGAAGTAAGTTCAAAATTACACGGAATAAGCATGACACTTTGTCGACTCAAACAATGGCGAATATAAAGAAAGCTAATAACTTCCTTGGTGCAGTAATTACCGAGAAGGCGAAGATTCATCGTGGGTACAGTAATTTGAGTGTTGCTATACAAGTATACACATAAACAGGAAAAATAGGTGACAAATGTCTGGAATGATAGGCTCTTTATAATAATAAGGACAATTTTGTAATGTTTATAGTGGTGCGGAAAACTTCTTGGCATTATTACAAGTGTAGTTAGTTATTAATAATATACTGGCCTCAAAAGCTCTACGGTCAAATGAGGCTTTGATCCTCGTCTGTTTAGCTTTAAATATTGTTGAAATACCTAGTTAAGAATGGATAAACCAATAGACAAAACTATCGAAAGATGTGGCTAATATTTTATTATGATTAAAAATAATGAAAGAGCCCATCAGAGCATTGTCGCAACCATTCCTTCATCAGGTTATTTGCGTAGTTGGAGGGTGCAAGCTTTGTTTTAAAGCATAGCCAATATTATTTATAAACAGAAACATAATAAAAAAACTGATAGGTATATTGTAATCAAAATATTGGACCTAGAGATTACCGTCATGTGGAAATGTTGATTCAACAATGATTGTTCCTATAGTGAAAGCTTTCGCTTAATTGTTGGTTATAATTTTATAAGCATTGTTAAAAATTTTAAAAATAATTGTAAATAAATAAATGAGTGTAAAACAAACAATATCCACCTAGAGTTATAGTCAAGTAAAACATGTAATTAAGCATGTACATATACTAAATTTGCAAAAACGAATTATTTAAAGAAAACCATTTATTTATTATTAACTAGATTAAGAAAAATTAGATTTGATAGGAAATAAATGTTACTTTAGTTTTGGTACATCGGTTTAAAGTTTATAGTTGAGCTCATATTTCTTATATTTACTTTCACAGTCAATGAGCGTTCAAATCAGATAAATGAACACTTAATGTTCAAATTGTGGGATTTGTAAGCCTATTAAACACAGCATGGTCAGTAAAAGAAGTGAAACACGCACAAAGAGTATAAAGGTGAATCGAAATCACCTGCTTAGTATGTAAAACGACACCTGCGGACCGACAGATGTTGGACAAAAAATAAACGACCCTTCGACGGAACTAACATGTGAGACACCAGGCAACCCTGCGAGATTACAACAATGTGTTCTGTGATTCACTGCAACTTTAATTATGTACATGCATAACAAATTGATCCGCTACTTTAAACAATAATTGGTAGCGTTGCAAGTGGCAACTTAACGTAAAAGAGTTCCTTTTAGGTAAAATATTTTAAGTAGGTATGTTATAAGAGGTTTTTAAGAATTCAATATAAATTTGCAGATTTATATTTATAAATTAATATAAATTTTGATTTGAAATGTAATAACATTCGGATAAACATTTTGTAACCATGAATTAAGTTCTATATAAAATTTATTTAATTGCCACCTACCTACATTGCGTTATACATTTTGGGCAAAATTTTATTTATTTTGTAATTTTTATAAAATATATATTTTTTATTTACAACTTATTTGCCTTTGACTAGCTGTATTTAATGGTAAGTGAATTTTTAAAGCTTATCAAGACCAGAATACTATATTATAAGTAAGTTTTAATGTCATAAAGTTCAAGATATATTCTGATAATTTTGAGCATTTGTTGTAGTTGAAAGTTATTGACATTTTGACTCTTTGACATACTATTACATGATTTATGTGTTTTTATGCGCGGCTTGAGATCTCACAAGGCCTTTGACCTACGGCCGTGCCTCTAGAGTCTAGGAATGAGAATATAATCATTATACTTACTATGAAAACTTCACCGATATTTTCATTTCATTTTAGATTTTACTTACTAAATCACTTACTAATGCCAGTAGCTGCGTGATTTGCCGCATTAAATGTGTTTTTTATAAAAAAAATTCTCAACATTCCAGCTTAGCATAAACTACTTTAAAACTACTCGAATAATGCTTAAAATTCACAAATAAACTTACAAAATTATTTGTTGCATAGATTCAACAATAATGATTTCATTAAACAAAAATTAAAGTCAAATTATTGTTTAACATCATAGATTACTCCTCAACGATTGTTGCCGCAACTTATTACTGTGATCCTACTACATATGAACGGCGAAGAGATGTCAAAGAAAAAAGGAACGCGAGTCGCGGAGCTAGGTCCGGTTTGGTCCAGCGGGTGAGCCTGGAATGTGACCCACACCGATGGGACGCGAATGACTCACGTGAACTTACTTTTTAAATAACACACGTTTCAATGCTTTAGAAAGTCCACCGGCTGCGTGGGTGCATAGAAAAAAGAGTTTATTTAAACGCCACCTACATTGCGACCTATGTTTTAATTCACATCCCACTCTCGACATAACAAGGATTTGTTTCAAGCTTCGTTATTATAATGCAAATCCTTGCATTGTCGTAATATAAGGTAACCAATAGGTCCTATTGATACAAAGATTTGTTTATTGCTGAATATAATGAATGTAAATATAATTCCTTAAATTATTTGTGTTTAACAATATTACTTAATTTAGGATTTATTTCGTATTTAAATTCTGACAAGTTACCGTTATAGTATACAACTCTACAAATGTTATGACAAGGTATTAGTGTAATTATGCGTGCACTAATTACTTTATGCTACCTCGTTTTCTAATCATAATTCTGTTGTTACTCCATGAGTAAATAAATAAAACCTACTGAATTGGTATTCACAACAGTCAAGGCTTTAGGTAATTCTGCTCTTTAGATGAGGCATATTATATTTTTTGCTTTGACTTCCGTATGGTACAGAAACAAAAAAAATGTATTGTTATGATATCTTTAAATATACAGCAGATTTAAATTTAGGTTCTTATTTTATTTTGTAGATTTAAGTAATAGACTTATTGTCGAATAAGGTATTTATGCATTTATTTTACTTATCTAAAGAAAACGTAGGTACTTAATGGGTATTCATGTTATGAATGCTACCTCTAAAACTGCAGTAAAAAATCGTTATCGACTGATGAATAGTTGCATTGGTAAGGCTTAGTTTGCGATAGTACGAAATGCAGGTTCGAGGTTTACCAATTGCAAAGACATTTTTAGCAGTAGAGTAGATTATAGAAAATTCTTTTTTCTGTAGCCCTATGAATGCTAATGGGAATAAAAACTAATAACACAAGAAATACAACATTCTTAAATTAAGAAGAGAAACATTTAATAAAAATGTTTATAGGCTCCCAACGTTAGTTTCTATTCTAAGAAGGAATGCTCTAATAAATAGCTGCATATTCTACAGCCTAAATAAACAGGACCTCTATCGCTAAGGATGAGGCACACATTCCCGAAACGACAGCGGCATAGCATCCTGGCGGGTAGGCGAAGAATTCTTCTGACGTTCCGACATTGCATAACTATCAACGTTTAACGGTTCCGAAATGTGGGCATAAAACCCGTCATAAAACTAACTGAGAACTAAAACAACCAAAGTTAAATTCAATAAGAATCTGCCTTCCAAACCGGTGATAGAGTCACTACAAACAGACAAATTAGATGTTACACGTACTCATAGTTATAAACAAAGCCTAAGTTTAGTACTTAGTTGAAATAAACGAATTTTACTTTTTTGTGCTTTTTAATAAGACCTAATATATGAATTTTGAAGTCAAATCGTCGCTTATTTATCGAACTTCTGATAGAGACTGATAGACGTCCCCTTTTCAAATATTTTAGCATCGATTTATATTATTAAGTGATTCCGATGAAATTAAATATTAAACGTTTCTTTAGAATAAACAAGTTATTTTTATAACATAAATTATGTTTAAACTTTCTGTACTCTAACACTACACAAAAGTTAACAAAGTTTCTAAGCATAGTACGTATGGACAAACATCAATTTGATTATTAAGATGACCCACCAGCAAAACCCGGACGAATTGAGCAAAACTAAATCGGCTCAGTCGGGAATCGAACCCAAGACTTCCGTCTTTTAAATCCATTGTGCATAGGTTATAGTGATGTACAGTACATTTATGAATAAAATAGTAAACTGAGATTTGTGAAGCTTATACAATGATATATTTTCAAGTATAGAGCGCGTTGCGAGCTATTGTGAGAGATGTCTACAACTCTACAGAAGTGTTCACTATTGTTCCTTTGACAGTTGTGTTCTAGTTTAGGCAACAAGTTTCAACACGTGCAAGGAAATGTATAACTTGTCCCTCGATCTCGGATTACAGATCTAACATAACGTTGCATTTTACAATATCATATTGTTTCTTTCATTAATAAAAAAGACATTTATGAAACGTTATATATTTTTAGAAGAGAAGAATGGTAAACTTAAAATTAAAAAACATATTGAAAATTAAAAACTGGAAATCTAAAGATTCCTCCCGTATGAGTATTCAGTTTAAAAGTTTTACATGATCTGTCATCATCAGATAGCTAAAGTATGATCTCTACATATATGTAATGTCTATTAATACCTAGTGTACATAATTTCCATAGATCATTAAAGAAAACATTAATAAAATCCAGTTATAAATGAAATGTCGCTTTTGTTTATTTTATGATAACCAGCTTTGTGTGCGGAATTATTAACATTTGCTATTACTTAATAGATAAGGCCTACTTGTACCTATGGTGTATGTGTATCTATAATACCTACACACAATAAATACACAAGCCCGTAACCTTTATTTAAAACGAGTTTTATCATAGTACCACGATCTATAAAATTCTGTAATAAATTTAATGTTTGATATATTACGACTTTTTAGCTTCAAATAAATGTGTATTAAAGAAACATAATTTAGACGTGTAGTTAAAAAAAATAAATGGGTGCATAGCGATTAAGTACATAATGTTACAAATTCTCCATGGGCAGAAAATATTCCAACAAAAGCACTTTTTCAATAAAAACACAAAACTAATATCACGGCACAACGTTTCACTCACTTTCACAACATAAACAGTGAGATTAACTCAAAAAATAACAAAGATTGAAGTTAATTATCGTAAGCAAAACGGAACGCGAACGCGCGCGGCGAGCGAGCCAAAGTCGACTCGAGTAACTTTGTTGACAAGCGCTGAGCGCGGAGCTCCCGCTGCCATGTTTGAAAGCTTCGATTCGACTCGGGTAAGATCGGCTGTGTTCGGTGACCAAGTTCATGCCGATTGCCGATTCTTGGCGCGACGACAGCGAGCTTACTGTACGAGCTTAAAGTTTTTATAAATCACAATTTGTACCATAGCGTCGCAATACCATGGGAATTAAAGACAGTTTACGTTTTTTAAATCGACGATATTTGCAGGCGCGAGTATCAACTAATCGAAGTTTCTTAACAGCCGCATGAATACAATTAATTAAACATTACTTTACGAGTATTTAGATAACTTTATAGAATTTAGTTAACAAATCAAACCATATAAGTAGATGACGTTGACATTATATTATGGTTATATTTTATAATTATTATATATTTATAATTATTATGTATTATATATGATTTAGTGACTGACTGACTCATTGCTACAAATGACGAGTGAAAGCTCTAAGAAGCTGTAAATATTACTTGTACAAAATGTACAGCTGTAAAACCCTTCCCTTATAACGGGAAAAAGGACCTCAAAAAAGAACTGATAATACGAGCTAGTATAAATAGAAGCTTAATGTTCCATTTTATAAAAGAAAATAATGCTTAATAGGTAAATAATTATGGTTTCGATTATTTAGCAAAATAATCGTAAGCTTCTTAACTGCATTAAAATGTATATTTACCTATCATAACCTGACAATGACAATTAATAATGTTAATTAAATATAAAGAAACTCTGCTTTATTGAAGTACCTTTTTATATTAATATACGAGTTACTCGCGTACCTACTTACTAGTGAAATTATTAATGAGGTCGTTACCATGCTGCTAATATTTTAATAGGAAGAATTCTTTACTAATTGAGCTCCAACTATGCACATTGTGCCTACCTATGTGAATACCTGTTAGAATATTTGCTCTATTTTTATACTTACCTGCAAGTTAGGTTAACTTTCCATTGTTGTACATTGTAACTTCCTAGCCCGTAACCTTTGCTGCTTAGGTATGCTGCTGCTTATGTTACAGTTATATTTGGGGTATAAGTATATAGGTACTTTAGGAAATGGAGGTCAACGCAGTCTTCGATGCTGGAGGCTTGAGCATGACCATACTGGAAAAATGCCAAAGCAATTTGAGTCTTTATTCGTATAACCTTAAAGACTGTGGCTTCATGGGATTGGAGATTTCTTTTACGTCGACTACTTACAGGTAAAAAGCTAGCAAAGTGATTCAGCCTTTATGCCATTTGTTATAAGAGCTAACAGCTTTTATTTACAAGTACATCGAATAAATCACGATACAGCTTGGTATTACAAGGCGATCGGTCGTGAACCTACTAAACTGGTTCTGGTATTGTTCTGAACTTCAAGTGTTCAAGCAAGGGCTTTACACTTTGTTTATAACATCCGTCATGATGTTGTTTATTTATAACGTAATAAAATGTCAAGGAAATCTTCCGCAATATTAAAAAACTGTCTTTTCTAAAATCTTATACTTATTGCTAAAAAAATACCAAAAATTAACAAAAAAATGCTACGGATGGAAAAATGGCAAATACAATTTCAATGTTGTGCGCTTTTGCCTGTTGTGTATTCTATGGTGCCTAATACATTACAAACTGTAATATTTTCTAACCATATTAGATATCAATATGGTTATGAATATTCCTACCGAAAATTACAGACATCTCCAAGGCAATCTGGGACCCCCTAAATGCCAAGTTAGGGTCGAGAAACGCTAGTTCCATGATGCTCTCAATTCGACACGTATATATTTTTTTATGTATGACCACACATAACTTTTTACAGAGTTGTGCGATTTTGATAATTCTTTTTTTATTAGAAAGGGCATAATACTTCCAAAAGGCAAAGGGAAAGGTGGTCTCATTGTCATCATGTTAGGATCTGATGATGATATCCTGGGGAAATAGAAGGAACTCTTCAAATTTTGGAGGCACGCTTACAGAGATTTCGGTCTTTGTCTCGGTATCGGTAGCTTTTTGGCTACTAGTGCCATATAATATACTATGACAGTATAGTACGAGTACGTTACGTGACGATAAATTAATAAAAAGTAAGAAATAAAAATTTTTAACAAAAAATAGAACCGACTCAAAACGCACTAAAAAGTAAAAAATAACTGTGTCATTTAGTTGCATTAATTTACTTAAGCATATCTAGGAGTCGGTGCCAGCCAAGGTTTCTACTTTAAGGACGTTACATAGAACCCACAAACTGCTTTACTACGTTAAATAAATGTTCCTTAAACTTTCTGGCACCGACTTTATGGATAGAAGCAACTAAATGATTTTTTACTTTTTAGTGCGTTTTGAGTTGGTTAAATTTTTTTGCTAAAAAGTTTTTTATTGGGCTCTACTCAGTTTAATACTTTTTGAAACGCCTATGACAAACTGATTTACTTGCTTACTTAACACTTCTGTGATTGTGTTATAAGAACTAAATAGCTTATGTATATAATGTTGAACATTATTATGTTATGGTTTGGTTTCTAAAATGTCAAAATACCTACTATTTGTACACAAACATGAATACTTTACTTAATCAATTTAAATTATACAAATTACCTATTAGCTGTAAATAAGTCCATTTCTGAAATTAAATATTTAATTAAATACTGCCTTCCGAACCAGAGGTAGAGCCATTACAAAGTAAAGTTGAAATTTACCGTTTTTAGACATGCTACGTCGAATGATAAATATTAAATGTAATTTTAAATATTTAATGTAAATATAACATTAACGTTAAACGTAAAAGAAGTAGTAATAAACTTATTTGGCGGACTATTTCACAGCGCACTCTAGCGTCGAGTAGCTGAACCAGTTTAACTAAAGTGTTTCTTGTCACTGCAGATAGATGTCGTTGAACGTCGAAATTATGTATTACATAAAAAATGCGGTTTATGTGTATTGTTAATTAAAGTGAAAATATTTTAGTTTATTTTACTGATGAATCTTTACGCTGACATTATTATCTCCAGGAGTCTTACAGTTCCGTAAAAGAAGTTCGTTTGTGAACAGTCTAAATATTTGGGACCCAGGATACTAAAAGATATCTTAATCAAGTAAGTAAATAGCATATTATTACTTATTATTTAAAATGGGTACTATTAAAATTTTCATTTGCATTATCATCAACAAAAACTTGTGACGTTATATAGTGTTCCTTAACAAATACCTTATTTTTTTGTATTTAACCTAGCTAGTTACTTATGCTAAAACGGTTAAGTACTCTTTTACAAACAAACCCACCTAGGCGTAATAGCAAAAACGCTATCATTTCCTGTGCGTGGCCCACATTTCACTCGACAGCATTGTGTACGCCAATTTTAATACCGGTTCTTTTAAATACTCTTTTCTTGTTGATGTTACTTTTATAATAAAGAGCATTGTAAACGATTAAACATGTTTATCAAATTTTACGTGTAAACAGATAATTTGATCAAGTACGTTGTTTTTGAAGAGTTGATGAAAAGGTAAAGTGTGACAATCACGTATCCTTAATTTTGTAGATTTGGGTCTTTGTTTACGTGCAAGTATTCTATAGATGCGTGGGCCATACTTTAGTTAGAAAGTTTGATATGCATAAGAATGAGAAATTTTTTATAATAGTGCAAATCGTTTAAATTAGTTAAAACTTAAAACAAAAACTATTCGGTCGCACTTTGACCAGTGACGTTAACACTTGGGTATGAAATATTACGTCAACGTTGAAAAGTATGAATGGTAAAAAGTGTCGCCGCGTACAACGGGACCGATTGCCAAGCAACAACGTGTCAGAATATCGATATAAATAGACGTCCGAGAGTGCAATGTACGGGATCATTCGGAGGCGGCACGTTAAGTAGCTTTCCTCTTTGTCAGGCAAACGCGAGCTTCGCAATGCTTTAAACCATCAATACGGTCTTAACTATTGTTCAGGATCCGCAAGAAGGTTATGGCGCTTGCAGCACAGTAA
The DNA here is from genome assembly GCA_034621355.1 of Mycalesis mineus. Taxonomy (NCBI): domain Eukaryota; kingdom Metazoa; phylum Arthropoda; class Insecta; order Lepidoptera; family Nymphalidae; genus Mycalesis; species Mycalesis mineus. The sequence continues at coordinate 15,243,213 of CM067884.1, read as the reverse complement.
CGCTGTCCTGTAAGTATGTTATATTAGTTGACATTGTGAGTTTCTAATTTGTCTCTATCTATATTTATTTATAGTATCGCGTTAAACAGAAAGACAAATTCAAAATCATACAGTTTTTTATAAAAACATACTTACAAATTAATCTTTCTAGTTCGTGTGCCCAGGCACTCCTTATTGTGCATATTAATCTAAATACTGTTTTATTCTCAGGATTATGTACACTATAAACGCTTATTTACCACTAAATGTTAATATTAGTATTAACCTTAAGACTTCTATTATTATCAGTTGTAACAAAACACAATGTTTGGACCTCTTTGTTATATATGTTGATAGTGATTACAGCACAAAACGAGCTATTAATTATTTAATGACCCACTTCTAGGCACATGCTTCCTCTTATCGTAAGTAGAAAGACCTACCGCACTGCCACAATGCGGGTTGGCAAACTTGAAGTATAAACAGGAAGAATATATTATATAGGCTAATAGCTTGTTAGAATTATAGTCACCGTTAGTTGGCACTATGGTAGTATAAAGTTCTTTCTATGAAAAAAGGGAATATTCTTAAAATCAACAATCTACAATAATTCTTGTTAAGAAAGCTGTGGCAAAGGTTAATAAGTGACAATAATTATATGGGCTGTCAGATATCTAACAAGAATGTAAGAAAACTGCAAGTGAAGCTTGTAAAATCCTTGAATCTACATATTCTGTGGAGGCTTAGTATGAACAACTTTACATGCAAAGTTGATAATTTGATGTTAATCGGCGCGATGCAGAAGCGGCAATTAAACACACCGATGAGATCATAAATGACTTCACGACGCACACTTCGACAAATAGTCTCAATTACGACCATAATGATTAAACACGACATTATTCTTACATCTAATAATATGATATGATGTTCTAGGTACATTATACAGTATCTTGTATTTTTAATCATTAGACTAGTAAATTGAAAACCTATAATAAAGTATACACTAATTATTACGACTTAAATTAATCAAACCAAATGTTTGCAAGATCTTCTATAAAAGGAAAATGTAATGTTTACTTTGGATGCTTGTTATCTGTGTTATTAAAAAAAAAGTGTTCTTAGACACATAAGAATATTTTAATTTTTCCACAATAAAAGATAATATGCTGCATTTTCATTTCACAGCATTTTCCAGCATCAAGCTACCTCGTAAATGTCATCCAGTATTGTTGGATTACAATAAACTAAATAAACAAACAGAAACACATCTCCAGTAATATATTACGAACATAATATCGTTCGTTATAAATCATTTTATATGGGTTATCCACTATCATGGTATTAAATGTCACGATAACACGTTCCCAACGTGAGAAAATAAACATTTACCCGTGTTTAGATAGAAAGTTATCAAGTCGCAGTGAAAACCCCTCCTGCCCCACTCAAAATATCATTCACCCGGCTAACAATGGGGAAGAAGACAATATGCCTCTCTAAGCACTCCACTTCCTTCCAGCGGAAGCTATATAAAGCCGCCGCTACCGCTTAGCCATCAAAGGATAGAGATAAACAAAATACAAAAGGTTAAATTGCAAAAAGAATTCACGGAACGAAGTAACTTTAATATTAAAAAAACAATAACAAATGTATTTAGCTCAAGGCCATCTAAAGACGTCGATAATAATAAATAGAAGCTCGACTTTTGTCCTGTAGAAGTAAAGAATTTTATTAAGCTATTGCATAGCTTCTCTCGCAGGCCTTGAGCGTGGAGACCGAATCCAGAAATTGCGTAACGAAAAAACTTAACACCCCGCACTACGGTGATACTTTTTAGTTTTTTCAGAATGTCTTATTTGCATCATTATTCGCCAACGTCCATGTTGAATACACCGATTCTCGTCCGATCACCGATGTTAAGCAACATCGGGCGCGGCCAGTACTTGGATGGGTGACCGCCTGGAAACACCGCGTGATGTTGGCTTGTTTAATTTTTTTAGTTTGTTTTATTTTTATTTATTTCTTTATTTTTATTATTTTTTATTTTATTTGTAATTTAAATTTATAAATATATTGCATAAGTTGATAAAAAACTTATGCAATTATAATTATATATTTATAAATTTAAATTAAAAAAAGCCAACATCACTGGGTGTTCCCAGGCGGTCACCCATCCAAGTACTGACCGCGCCCGATGTTGCTTAACTTCTATGCAATAGCTTTACCGCGGCGGTCTCCGAGTGCCACACGTCTTTTTTTTAAAAAGATTATGGAATGAAAGTATGTAAGATAACATGAACGCCGGTATGTAATTTAGTACTTGAAAATTAAGTTATTACAATAAAGGCAAGAAAAGTAAAACAGAAAATATAATCATGGAATAAAGTAGATTTTTTGTTCTGTGCATATAATCTGAGGAGCAAATAAAGAACCAAAATTTTGCATGGAACGTCACGAACAAATAACTGCTACATATGGTTCACAGATGCTAATTACGAAACATTATTTAACCTTGGTTTGAATTAGTATCGGTGTAGTGGTATCAGTGCGGAACGGAAGCAGAGAATGGAACCAAAAAGGGTGGTAGGAGAGGGGCGGGGATATGGGAAGCGGATGTGTTCGGTGGCACAGGTGCGTCCTACGCCGCACGAATACCTAACTACGGGATCCACAGGGATGTGTCATTAGTGTGACGGAAAAAGGACAAAAGGAAAAAAAAGACAGAAGCGGAACTGACTTTTCATTATGATGGTCGTACGTTCAAAATTGTCGTCTCTACAGATCACCTTGTCACTTGATCACCATAAGCTTACACCTTACAGTGATCAATAATCGCAAGAACAGCAAATACAGCAAAGGCAATTTGATATCTACAACACATAAAGTTTGATAATATTCACATCTCTCTGATTTTGCAAAAAATAAAAATTCTACTAAAGGTAAGGAAGTTTTAGTTCTTTCGTAGTATGATTCGGTTTAAATTGTTTCTGTAGGTATAAATGGATTATTAACATTGAATTCTTACATTACATCAATAAAGCCTTCTGTAGTAGACGTATAAAAAAGGTTGGCAATCCTCGAAGTTACAAAAGATTTCTTAAATCTGTTCAAATAAGATTGAATTTTGATCATAATATCGATAAAAATAGTGACGACGCATTATGAATTAACTCGCCACTCAACGTGATAAGCCGATTCATTCATTCAAATCAAACAGATACGTGAAAGGAAACGGCATTTACAAAATATAGGAATGCGGCAACGTTAATACTTATTAACGTCGGAACAAGACTCCGATAGCACATTTTAAACAGTTTACCGCCATAACCTAAGGCAATTGCAATTATTCTTTGTGATTCTCCGTACGATTTCTTGAGTCGTGACTAATTAATAATACTTTGTATGGAAAATTTATTTTGCATTTTATACCTCTAACATGGATATCTGTTTCTGCATATTTTCCATTTTTATATTTTGACCTAGGATTTAAAGTATAAAGTAATATGTACTTAGTTTAGTTTTCCTAGGTCCTATCTAGGTATCTTTGTACAAAAATTCATTAAACTTAGTTAACAAACAGAATGAAATAGAGTTGTTTAGAGTTTATATTATTGTGGATTCCAAATATCCTTGAACTAAAATATAAATCTATTTAAATAGGTACTCAACAGTTTCGTTTCTTTAAACCAACAAAACCTGTTCTTACTAAATTTGTTTTTGCTAAGCTCTATGTATGTATGTTAATTGGTGATTAAGTGACAAATAGAGACAACGTCGCTATTCGCAATGCCACAGTTGTTTAGATATGCCGCAAGAGGCAGTTAAGAGGTATTATGTATCCGGTGATGTATGAGTCACCAGCTTTGGAGATATTACGTACTCTATCAATGTCAAGATCAAATCACGATCTTGTCTACTAACCGGTATTATTGTTTGCGAAGATTACAAACTAAACGTTTAAGTTAACAACGTTTATCACGAAGGACAACTGTTCAATAGCTTTTTTTTAAATGAACATAGGCATACGATATCATAGAAATGCCAGTATTAAATCAAGTTGAAAAGTCTAGGTAATTATTAAATATACTAATTCAGGTACTAAACGAGTTTCCAGGAAAGAAACTAATATTACATAACACTTAAACCTTTGAGCACTTACTTGCAGTTGTTTTCGACAAACATTAATAGAAATTTACGAGTGGGACATTTTTATTATTTGGGACATTCGTTTTATGAGGAATTACTTTAAATTCGTATTATTACTTAATTGCTTATTATTCTATCACATAAAAATACGAAAAATATCACGGCACTACACCACAATTTGAACATCACTGGTGTGTTTATAATGCATCATTTTAACGCCAATTAAACTCATTAAAGTTACATCAACGTTACTAATTATTAATTATTGTAAAGTGATGGACATTGAAAAAATATCATAAACTATGAAGCATATCAAGTGAAATATAACAGCTTATATTTAAGAGAAACCGCCCAATTAAATACACGCATTGCAATGTGACACGTGATGCTATGTGTCCGTCAACATTAAGAATGACATTTAGAATTACGACTATATTAAACAATACCGATTATTTACATTCATTAACGCTTACTGGTATCGTTGATAAAGATTATACATTTATCAGTGATACTTATTTTTTAATTCATGGTGTAAAAAAAACGGTCTTTCCTGATTAGAACGCATTATTACACTGCACCGTCACATGTCATCGGGTAAGATCATCATTGTTATCAAATATGTACAACAAAAGTTATTCAATTAACCTTTAAATATAAAAGTTAAATTTAAATTTCAGTCATGCCCAAAAGTTGAAGCAATTCTGAATTTTAATACTTGTGCCTGTGTTCCATTTCACAGAAGGAAAGCTATATCTGGAAATATAGAAGTATAGTTAACCAAATATAAAGGACGACTAGAACCTTAGAAACACTAAAGAAGATACCGTACCTACTCAATGACATAAAACGGACTCTGTTTCCTACTTATTTCATCCTAAAACGTATGAAAGTCAGCTAAAGTCATGAAAACATTTTTAAACAAATTTTTACACTTATTTGCAAATGTCTGAAATTATATTGATAAAGTTGATTACTAACCGTCAATATCATCCTGAGATGTATCAAAGTCGGCTAAGGTGACATTGGATAAATCCTCCACGTACACCTGCGGTTGTCTGTTGAGAGTGTGTCTGCCTCCGAGGGAGTGGTAGCAACTCTCCTCCTCGTCCGCCGCTTCCTCCGTCGAAGATCCCTTGAGACACGAGTGGAAACTCCGAGAGAGGCGCCGCTCCGTGCTCATCCTCACTCATGTCCCGATCAACTATGTTTGTATAAATCCAACCACGTAAACACACGAGACAGCTCGTTCACTTTCAGAACTGTGACTTGGTGTAACACTTTCATTTGATTCCTGTGCACATGTTTGTCACTTTTCGTCACTAATTCACTAATTCACACACCGGTTTTTTTATCAACACATTTGCAATGTCATATTTTTTTCCAAGTAAAGTTTAATAATTTCATCTGATTTGATATAGTTTCCACGTATTTCACTTTTTGTTATGACGTTCTTTTAGTTATTCTTATCTTATCTTATCGTTGAGGACCTGTGTGATTGTAAATGCACATGCAATAAGCGCTACATTCAATAAATGAACTCGTTCTGGTGGTACATATATCATTGACGTATATGAGTTTGGTGGATCAGTTTTGTGAGCAAGTCAACTTTTTACTTCGACAATGGAAGCTCGACGCTCGTTTAACGAGTAGGGCTTAACGATTGCGAGATTCCTGGATAACCAAAAACACGACAACTACACAACTCGTAAAACACGTTAGTACAGAGCCTTGTATGACGCCTGGTGATATGACAGCGGAGGTTCATTGCCCTCCCGAAGAATGGGGTCTACCAATGTGACATTCGACTAATGAATGGCACTCGAACAAAAGGAAACATCTTTGTAAAGCGACGGGTATGTTTTCACGTGTGTTTGTTAGGTACGTATGGCTGGTATTGCTCTCTAATAATAAATGGGAAGACGAATGAAAAGTCTCGACATGAGATGAGCAAGACAAGCCAACAGTAATCCTTTTGAAAAAAATGATTCCAACCTATGATTATTTTAGTGCGAACTAACTAAAAAGAATATATTTAACTAGATCTTTTAATACCGGTTAAATATATCCGGTTATCTGAATATTATATTAACTTTATTCTAAACTACAGAAAATTATGAGTAGAAGAATTACTAAACGCTATTGTCAACAATTAAATTTGAATGATTTGGTCTTCGTTTATTGTATAGGGCACCAAAATTATTATATTTTACTTTTTATGTAACCTAGACCTCAATAAATAATTCGGGGTAATCGCCATGGAAAGGGTTAATCTAGCGAAGCTAATCGATTCACCTTGTATTTTTTGCCATATAAAACACAACAAAACTTTTCGATAAAGTTTTGAAGCTAGTTCGATAAAATTTTTGTACAAAATAATAATGATAATATAAAATATAAAGAAAATAATAAAATAATTGCTTTATTGCAAAAATGAGTTAGCGCTAACAGCTAATAAATTTCCCTTCCATATAACAATAAGCAACGATTGAATGAAATGGAGTCTTCAATAGAGGAAAAGGAAGCTAGTCTGATGTTTTTGGCATAATTACCTGGCGCGCATTTGTTGACAAAAAAGTGAAATCGCAAACATGCCATTGTTTCGTGGAAACTGGAAAGCACTGTGAGAGCGTCGTGATGCGGAGGCTTTAAGAAAATTGCGGAAGATGTAACCTTTTATGTATTGTGTGGGAGATTTTTGTTTACAACTTACAAAAGTCTTATTCAGTACAAGCTATGACAAATCAGAGTGACGTTCACTTACGTAAAAAATAAAAAAAAGTTTGTAATTGTAAAAACCTCCCCTTTTCAAAAACTGCTTAATTGATTATTGTATATAAACCAAATCAAATTAGGTTTAAAATATTATTTGGGTAACTGATAAGTAGGATATTTTTGTTTTGAGTTGTAAATGACAGCTATATTAAATAAAACTAATAGTGCTGATTTTTATACCATTAATTTTATTATTCTCAAGATTTACTCTCTATTAGTTTGCACGGCGTGCATGAAGACGAACGTGAGAAGTGAATATTTGGCTAAAAGTAAATTATTCTTTTATAAAGATATTAATATGCCATTTTTCTACCTTTTAGTAATTTATTTAAGTATTTTCAGCAGCGTGTTTTGAGTCGGCGAGATAAAAGTATGTCTATAGATAAATCTTCACTAAGTAAAACTCTTACTATGAATTGTTTCGAAAGGATTAGAATAAATACTGCAATAAACCCATTACATTCACCTATTGAAATGGTTTTTAGGGTTACTAAGCCGGCGACAAGTCTATTTTACGACTCTTTTCTATTTTTAAATCCAATAGTTTCAGTGTAAGACCATTGTGTTTGTACGTTAGACCTTAGATTAAGGTACAGACCAAATCTGGCAGACCGCCAGTATGGCATAGACCGATGTTTAGATATGCCAAGACACGGAGCGTGCCACAATAACCTCAAATGGTGCTAGCACGCGACTAAACAACATAATTAATGCTTTACATTTACGATGGTTGGTTTCTAAGCCATATCACACGACCTTGATGTAAGCATGATAAGGAAATTAATATTGATTAGTTAAGTTATTAAACACTTGTAATATGGGTCACGTATCGTAAACAGGTACTTATTCGCGGTCTTTAATTTCGTTATCTCGAGCCAATTTACAGTTGGACATAATTACTAGTTCACGCATATTGAAAGCTGAAGTCTGTTATATGATATAGACCTTAACTGTTTTATATTTGAAATTTTGGATACTCATAAAGCAACCATATTCGATGATAATATTAAAAGCGCTACTTTGCGTAATTTCATCATAAATAGTTATAAATACATTATTGTTGACTTTTGCTATTTTCTGCGAAAAGCCTACGAACAAAGGTTGACTGTACAATGTTCTGTAGAGTCGACAAGTCCTGAGGATGCTCCAGTTTCGGGGTAAAATCTACTTTGAGGTTTTTCTGGCGGAATCTGAAAGACTATCGCATGGACTCGTCGGTTTTGTGCAAATTATAGCAAAAGAAATAAATTATTGTCATCTATGATAGCAAACCAAGAGAGTTTTTTGATTAAACAGGATCTTAAGAGTGTCATGATAAAAATTTTATTCAAGTTGCTATTACATACACAGTCTGACATTGTAATAAAGGCTTGAAAGCTTTTGTATCAAGGAGTCTTTGGTAAATAGGCTGTCAAGGCAAATAAACGCATCCGCCACGACAGGCGTTGACACAAACTAATGACGTGGCAGGTATAAATCATGTTCATAAAAGCGAACATCTTCGGAGGAAACCGACGATTTGCGACGGATACGACCATTGGGACTAGTAGAGCGTACGGGCTTGGATGATTCGTGTTATTAGACTCATTAGACGAGTTTAACTGGATCTCGCAATGGATTGCTGCTCGTCATGATTAATGAAAACAATGTTGTTTTTCATGAGATGCTATTTTGTGCCTTTGCGTACTTCGTATAAAACATCGTCGGTTCCCGCCGTCTGTAAACTCTTTTAAACATCGCAACGGACTTCAATGCTGTTTTTTCTACGTAGATAGTCTTAACATAGTGTAAAACATCTTCGCAACGGACTTTAATAGTTTTCATCAAGAGATAGAGTGATTCAAGAGAACGGATTAATTATACGTATTGTTGAGGTTCCTACTTCTTATGCGAATGAGGTTCCGAGCGTTTGTATTGTTGTAATAGAAGTAGTAGGCAGTTGTAAAAGAAAGTGATAAATACTGGTCAATCTGAACTTACTTGAGAAATAAAACATAATTTGAAATTTAATTAGAAAAAAGATAGAAAGTTAGGTAACTCCTCCTTTCGTCACAATCACAGATTATAATAAGTAAGTGCATTACAGTTAAATAACATAAAGAACTTTTCTAGCTGCTAATTACAAATCCAACGCCGCCGCGAAAACCGCTAAAAGTAAAACCAAGCGACAAAGTCGCTCAGATCCGACAGAATAATATCTATACTAAAGCCAAACTTGATTGAGAATGCTTGTCAACAAACAAATCTAAACTGAAGGTAGAAAATGCAACACATTTTATGCCTAATCAATTTAAAATTATGTTTTGTTTTTTGATAAAATCTTATTTAAAAGATATTGAATATATTTATTACTTTTAAGCTAACTAATTTATTGCCATGAATTCGTCATTAACAAGTTAACTAAAAAAATTAGGTGTGATCTCACTAGTGATTTCTACCTTCATTTTTAATTTGTTTGTTGACAAGCATTCTCAATCGAGTTTGGCTTTAGTATACGTAGGTATATTTCACTCTCAAACCGAACCATCTTCAGTAGACGTTGATTCTACAATGTGCAATTGCGAAGTCAGTCGCGGAAAATGGCAAAATAATAAATTCGTGATGAACTTCCGCAAAGTAACGCCTCTATCCAATATATACTAAATATCTTTACCTAAGTACCTACGCTTGATATAATCGTTACACTTTTAGCATTTAAATTGTTCATCTCCAAAGAGTCATATTATAATTAGTGATATTGTTAATAATATCAATTGTTAAACTTCAACGATTTCCTTATACACTGTTGAAAACAAACTCTAATAAGACCTATTAACTAATCATTACCTGTTATGGTTTGAAATGATCTTTTTAACTATTATCACCTAGATTACGAGCACATCCATCTTGCTAAGCTAATACTTTACTAACTACTTTTGCCGTTAGCAATACAAACAAGTTTTTGTATAATACAAACATTATGTTTACACACACAGAGAACTCATTTACTGAAATAGCCATCGCCATCAAAATAAACCTACACACATCAAAACTCCGCACGAGGAAACTGCGAATAATTAGGCACACACACTAACTCGCGAGCGTAATGACTGTTCACTGTTAACAAAACTATGTAATTTATTTCAACTGAAAACGAATTTGCAGATAAAAACTGGGCCGTAACTGAAATAGTACCGTAGAAAATAGCGTAATATTAAATGCTAAAGAATGGGAGGCCGCGTGACTGCCTCCATTCAAAGACACTGACACACTGAAGCGAATGACAGAACGCGAAGCGCACGCGCACGCTCGCTCGCCATGACTATTCACAGTTTAAAATTCGAACATGCTGTTGTTGAAGACTGTTGTACTCCAATTAACGCGCAGATGGATCCGCTAGACATAAAGGCATACAATAAACAGCAAATGCAAAGCAACATAACATTTCCATAATCATGTTTTGAGCAGGTTCTATATTTATGAATATTACCGCTGGTCGTAAGTCATAACGTATTTATACTACAAGCTATCATAACCACACACGAGTATTACTGTATAGCACGTGTCTTCAGATCTTGTTGCCTTTTAATAATAATACTTATAATGTTGTCTTTCTGTTTATTCATTCATATAACGATTATTATATAGATTGCAGTAAGAAAGTCATTATAGATAATTTATTATATAATTTAATGACAATATTGTATATAAAAACAAATCTATAAAGACTTGAATGTACCAAGCTACGTAACGTCGTCGTAAAGTTCGCATTCAGTATGTGCTATATGAAAACTTTCACTTTCATATTTATTTATTGTTCACGTAATTGGTAATCTATCTAATATCTCATCTCAACGTTGTCTCATCGTTAAACGAACGTAAGTAGATACACAACAACCATCACAGTATTACGAGAGCGTAATTTTGAGGGTGAAAGTGATTCACTTGAAACTTTAACGGACACTGTGATGAATATAGAACCAATAGGAGCAGGTAGAAATATAGTGGAACAACAAACCATAGACAGACCGTAGAGGGTTGTCTACACTTGTGTAATTATTTTAAGCTGGGACGAACAAATAGACGGTTGGAATGTGGTTTGTGTACTCCGGAGGCCAGTAGTTAACAAGGCTGGAGTAAAAACGGCTGCGTTATCAAAGGGTTTTCGAAGGCAATAAACTCGAAATTTTTGCACCTGTGTATATTAAACAGTTATGTGAGTGGGTTAGGATAAACTTTACGCAATGGTGCGCGAGCTGTTGTAAAAATAACCCTTTGAAACAACGTAATATACTCGTATAGGTACGTATCTAATAACAAAAAATATATGTAATAACATTCTTGAACAAATGGTCATTGTCAAAACGTTTTATGTATTAGGACACAAAATTATTTTTGATAGTAGTTTCTATTTCAAGTACGCACTGGATATTGAAGTGACTATACTCGTAGTTTAGATGAATATATCAGATTCCACGGTCCTGTTAGAATTGTAAATGCTGTGTAGGAGCTGCTAAGGCGGGCGGTGGGCGAACTTGGCACGTCAGAGTGACTTGCGCAAGGTGTTTGCCGCGTAATAGCCTTCGAAGTGTTACTATTAAATGAAAATTCCAAACACTCTTCTTAGTGCGTAACGATCTTCTCATTTATTTCACTAATTTTATGGCGCTGACAAGTAAGCACGGTCGCAAGACATCATCACTGATTATGGGCCTGATAAGAAAGCTCGTCACTCAATGGGTGATGAAGAGAGCTGTGGTTGGAATAACGTTACGTGATAAAATGAAGATATCCAAAATGAGAAGAGATTTAAAAAGAAACGAACCAAAATCTTTGAGTTATAACTGTAACAAGGCTCACGAAACTGTAATGTAGGTACTTTTCCAGAATACCTATAGTAAAGCATCTCATTTTAAAATCTATTAGGATACTGGTTGTTGTGAACTAATTACTTAGATAGTTTTTATGTAATGAAGCATTAATGTCAGTCAAGCTTTACGCGATCAACTTTTTTATTTTTTTGGTGTAAAACTTAATTTAATAATGAAAAGGCACAAATATTTTCTATCTTCAACTAATTTCTTTCTACGACTTTATCACCAATTATCTAATTTTTACTATCTGTTATAAAATGTCATTGTCTATAAAGACTATTGTGTTTATACTTTTAAAAATGCAGTAAACAACAAATAGACAATCAAGTGTTATGCTAGTATAGTGGTTACGGCATTATGTTTCAGTTGTTTATTTTTTAGATTTATGATTTAGAACTTTGAGACATCAAATAATGTATTTATTAACTAAAGCAGACAGTAGTAAAACAGTGCGCGACATAATGTCCTGTTAAATAGCGCGCATAACATCGTTAACCGATAACGATTCTCTAGAATCAGGCGGTGGATGCTGTGATCTGGATCGCTGGCGTCCTTCCAAACACGCTATAGCGCAATTTAGCATCAGAAATATGCCTCTGCAGTAACTGGCCTCTGTGATTTATCTATATAATTCGTAACTGTGAACCGAATGCTTTTATATGCTTTCATTTTTGTTTCAATGTTCTCGAAACAAGGATTTTTAACAGAACTGCTTTGCTTTTTTGACGTGACAACGTCTTGTAATTCGATAGAGCCGGCACGCACGAAAAAACATGACGTCATGCGTCGTTACCTCGCTTTGAGGCGTTCCATGTAAGGCTTGAAGTGCAAGCGAGAGCGGGGAACGAGCGACAAAGAAAGCACAATCGGCCTTTGCGTTCGGCAGCGTTCGACATCCGTCTATTAAATATAATTATTAAATAATTAATCAAAAATTAAAAATTAATATATTTATTATAAATTTAAAATATAAATTTATAAAATCAAAATCAATTATTTTATTAATTTAAATTAATATTTATAAAAATATACTTAAATTAAAAATTTTAATAACCAATTAAATGCTACCATTCCATCAGTATTTTCTTAAGACATTGTCACGTTCAACTATCGTCAGTAAACCGACTTTACAGACAATCAATTTTTTCGTTTTAGTTTGTTTATTATTTTTATAGTAAACATTAAATGATCAAGCAGATGATGAGTGGAAAGCTCATACAAACTGAGCAACTTTTCGCAGAGTATGAATGGGAAACGTCCTACAAATTGAAAGTTAGGCCTTATGTGTTTTTAATTACACCGGCAATGATGTCTCTGCAAAAGTAGAAAACAGCAATGATGCTCGGCGGCAGTGAAAAACATGACAGTATAACTTGTTCGAATAAACTCCGTCACAATAAGGCTGTACTACCTGCGACTACGATTAGATGATATTGATAAAAATAATGAAAAAATAATACTTACTCTACATGTATAATTCAAAACTGATACTATCCCAGTGATACGAAAAACGAAAGAGTAGTAAAGTACTCGTAGACTTAACAGCCACTAAATTTATTTCTTGATTCTACGTCTCCATTGTAATAGTTAAGTCGAAACTGTTTGCTGTTTGTAGGATGTAACATTAAGTACAAAGTATCTACGTAACGGATTCTAGACGCCCACTGACCTGGCCATACAGTAGCCAGTACTCGGCTGAACTGTACACTCGCCCTCACTTTCCTCGGCTTGAAGAGACCATATTTGAGATGATCTCATTACGTCGTCGTCGGAAAGTGTGCCAGTGTGCGTGCCGTGTGCTGTGTAGGTCGGTAATGCGCCATTGTGAGCTGTGTGCCTAATATTAATTCTTATCCATTGACGACGCGACAAAGTAAACTTACTATTGACAAAGTTTTATTTATAACCTAACATTCTAACCGCAATCCAAAGTCGTATTTTGTACTGATATGATCTATTTTTAACCGACGAAAAAAAACGGAGGAGGTTCTCAATTTGACACGTATATTTTTTTTTATGTATGACCACGCATAACTTTTTACAGAGTTGTCCGATTTTGATAATTTTTTTTTTATTAGAAAGGGCATACTTCCAAGGTGGTCCCATAGTCACCATGTTAGGATCTGATGATAACATCCTGGGGAAATTGAAGGAACTCTACAAATTTTGGAGGCACGCTTACAACGATTTCGGTTTTTGTCTTAGTATCGGTAGCTTTTTGGCTACTAGTGCCGTATAATATACTATAACAGTATAGTACGAGTACGTTACGTGGCGATAAATCACTAAAAAGTAAGAAATAAAAATTTTTAACAAAAAATAGAACCGATTCAAAACGCACTAAAAAGTAAAAAATAACTGTATCATTTAGTTGCTTTAATTTACTAAGCATATCTAGGAGTCGGTGCCAGCCAAGATTTCTACTTTAAGGACGTTACCTAGAACCCACAAGCTGCTTTACTACGTAAAATAAATGTTCTTTAATCTTGGCTAGCACCGACTTCATAGATATGTTTAAGTAGATTAAAGCAACTAAATGACACAGTTATTTTTTACTTTTTAGTGCGTTTTGAGTCGGTTCTAGTTTTATTTAAAATTTTTTTTTTTTGTTAAAAATTTTTATATACCAGAAGGTTCAATTCGAGCCATTTCATATATACGAAGGCATGTTAGCTATTGCCATTTAACAAAGTGTGCATATTTTTCTTAGACTTTTGATGCATAACGACATGCAAATATATACAGCCAAATTATTTAATAATATCTATTTTCGTTAAATAAAACATTCATTTTTAACCGACTTCAAAAAAGGAGGTATCAATTCGACTTGTAGATATGTATGTAATAGATATTTCCAGAACAGCCCAGTTTTCGCATATGTTAGACTATATCAGCGTCTTAACAAATATGGCAAATTTCAAAAGTGTATATAATTATGTATGTATGTATTTATGTTTGTGTTCGCAATCTCCGGAAGTACAAGTCCGATTTAAGTAATTATTTTTTTGTTGCACTAGATTTTTAAAGATGTACATATATTTATATTAAAAATTCCCTGAGCGTGAATACCTAAGAGGTACCTACCTAACTTAACAAGTAGTTATAAATATTTAGCTATCTTCGGTATTCTTATATCGGTAAGTATAAATTGTTGATGTAAGAAACTATTGAGTCATTTAGCAGTTTAATCTTTAGTGCAGTCTAAGAAAATATTAGATCGTGTTAGTGAAAGGCTTACATTTAAAAGGCTTCTATTAATATCGAGCTGTAGATGTCGTAAACATTACCCATATCTGCCTTCTCAAAACCCATATTCTAAAGAAAACATCAAAATTATTCTTCTAAGACATTTTATGAAATATTTATATGTTATTATACGTTTATTAACCAGCTCATCTAATTTGACCTCTAAATACTCCTTTGTTAATACAATTGATATAATGTATGAAGGCACACTCAAGCGTTCCGCGATAATTCCAAAGTATCAAAACGATACGAAATATACGAAAATGACGAGTGTTTGATATTTTGTACTAAATAAAATCTCAATAAATTTTCGTTCCCAATGGTCAAAATACCTAGAAGGTTTTTGATACTTTGAAATACAATTGATGTCCATGCATTGAAGCATGGCTTCAATCTACAAATTCAATTTGTCTGTCACGTCATGGCATTCATCACAAACACATAAATGTCGGTAAACTTGAACTTTTTTCACTTGCAGGAATCGCAAAAAAGGCCATTATAATACCTTTATAAATATATCAGCGATAAACATTGACCTTTCTAAAAGGTACTTTGGTTAAATGTTAAGGTATTTTATGGGCAAAACTGAAACGTTCAATGTATACGTAAACTTAATTTATATTAAAAATCTATGGCGTTACTAAAACGGTAGTACTCTTGTCTATAAGAAAAATATATAAACCGATAGAAAAGATGTTATGAACTAAAGCAACAAATATTTAAGCAATTATTGAAATTTGTTTCTTATTGTTTGTGCTAATTTCCGTTTCTCCTAAGTCCTGGATAACTTGGAAGAAGCACAGTCAATTCAACTCATAGATAGGTAGGTACCTAAACTAAGTTCTACACTACAAGTATGTCCCTACTGGAATGCCAACTTACGAATCCCTTTGTTTCCATAAAGGTAACATAAAACTAAGACCTATACTGGGTCTATTTAGTGGCACCTAAGGCTGAAACGATAATTATCAAACATTGATTGGGTTGAGAGAGTGTTAAAAATAAAACAGTTTCGCTAAACGCCTCTGTATTTGTATGCCGTTAAGCGGTTATTATGTATGCCACTGCACGTCAGTAGTATTTCATGCAGGTATGTCAATTCGAATCAACGAACACACGTTATTGGCACACTTACTCCCAACGAAAGTTATTCCACTTTCCGCGCTTTCCTCGCTAACTCGATTGATATCGATTAACTCGGTGATTAGTTTGGTATTGCGATAATTTTTCTGTATCACATACGACACGAAATCTAAATATTTTAATTGGAATTAATAGTTATTTTGGACGTTCATTACATATTTCTTATATTTTATTCTAGGAGTCGTTCCTGTATTGCTATAGTGCCTATTGTAAGAGTTGTATTGATTCAGGCCGGTATCCGTATTGAAAATAATTCACCAACTTCATAACAATTTGGTAAGTTATAATTTATATCAGTATTGCTATCGCATTTCGATTTTAAAAGAATATCGGAATATTTAATTGTGAGCTTTATCGTGAGGTAGGTACGTAGCACTGAATTTCGATGCCTCAAAGCTATGTTGAATTAATTTTGTTTTCCCAAAAACCCATTGCTTTTCAAAACCTGTTATTATTTGACACTAATGTCATATAATAATAATACAAACATTACCTCACTCAAAGACTTGTTAGCTAAGTTCGCAGAACGCGTTGTAAACGTGCGTTTAACTTTCTAAAGAAAACCTTTGCGGTATGGCCAACTGTGGGACAATATAATTAAGTTGACAGTAATAAACATTAAAACAACTAAAATATAGCTAAATCTAGAAGTAGTCCGTTATCCATACTTTTTTTAAAGTATTACAAGTTAGTTATGCCCCGCGGTTTCAGATTTTTCTCCTGAATAAGTATCGGATTAAAGAGCGACGCCTCGTCTATGATGTTTTTGTTTTAGGCTATTTCTAACTACAATCTATCTCTGTGCTAATTTTGATCCAGATTTCACAGTTATGTAGTTATAAATGGTGTAACATAAAGATGTCAAAGATAGAAATCTTTGCTATAAGTACATCTAATATATAATCTAATATATAAAATTTCCCTGTCACAATGTTAGTTACCGTACTCCTACGAAACGGCTTTACCGATTTTTACCAAATTTTGTATGCGTATTCAGCAGGTCTGAGAATCGGCTACTATCTAATTTTCATCTAAATTTTTTTTTAATTTTTAATGCAAAGCAACGTGTGCCGGGTGAGCTAGTCTTATATATAAAATTCTCAGGTCACAGTGTTAGTTACCATACTCCTCCGGAAAGGCTTGACCGATTTTTATGAAATTTTATATGCATATTCAGTAAGTCTGAGAAATCGGCTACTATTTATTTTTCATACCCCTAAGTGATAAGGGTTGTCCACCCCTAACATTGTATTTTAATTTTTTGGACAATTTTTTTATAATGTGACATTAAAAAATATATACAACCCTAAATTTTCACCCCTACACGATCAACTCCTGTATAAAAAAATGTTTCCTAGATATAATATACATGGCAAAACAACGTTTGCCGGGTACAGCTAGTTATCATATAAAAATACATTAAAGATAAGACTAAACTACATATTAGGAAAAGAAATCAAAGTGAAATACTACTGAATACTTATATTTATACAATTTCTTCTCCATTGACTTACTTGTTTAAAAATAACACACGTTCTCCAAGATAATAAAAGCCACAATCTTATCTTGCATCACGGAAGTGCAACGTCTAACCTTGTAGACAGGTAAACGGTTAGTTTTCTCTGATTTAAGAAAAAGTAATGAATTGAGAAATAAATAGAAGAGTGTAAAAAATCTTAAATTAGATTTAAGGTTTTTACCACGAAGTAAATAATAGTAGCTATGCCCCGTGTATTCAGTCGCGTAGATCTCATTCCTGTGACGGGATAAAAAAGAGGCAGAGTCCTTACTATTCCAGATTATAATCTTTTCCTGTGCCAAAATTAATTCAAGCCTGTTCAAATATTGATTGAGTAATTAATATCCATCCATTAGCGTTCCGGTACGATGTCGTGTAGAAACCGATAGGGGTGTGGATTTTCATCCTACTCCTAACAAGTTTATCCGACTCCATCTTCGATTGCATCATCACTTAACATCAGGTGTGGCAGTCAAGGGCCAAGTTGTATTTGATAAAAAAAATTAAAAGTCTGTATTTACAATATAACATTAGTTAAGTTACTATGTATATCGATTATTCATGAAAGATTGAAAGTGAAATAAACGAATTTTTATTTTATTTATTTAATCTGGCAAATAATTATTTCATGACGAAGTTAAACATCTGTGTTATAAACATCTGTGTTATACTGTAAATAGCACAGCAGGGCACACATACACGTTGTAAATATCTGATACCTTATTGAGTTAGTGCCCAGTAGCATTTATTATGGCGAGAGCTTTTTCTAACATTTGCACATAGTAAACAGGATACTGCTTTCTACAACTGCATGTAACACTAAAAAAGCCTCCACTGAAAGCCAGCTTATGTTGAAACAAGACATTTATTTAGTCAGTTTGAATTTTTATTTTCCATATTATTTATTCGTACCTACCGTTCGTCCATTATTTGTTTTTGTGTTTTGCTTTTTTTTCAAGGATTACTTTTTAGTTTATCAATGTTAATGTGTAGGTAATCAATAAAAATAATATACATAAATGGAAAAATTCAATTTATTTCAGACCCAATTACGGAACTCCACTAGTTTAAGTGTTTTAATAAAAATTAAATCCATTTAACTTTTAAAAATAAAAACCCCGAAATAATAATAATCTTTAAGTGACAATGATGTGACATAACCAAGAAAACTCGTTTCGTAAAAAAAATCAAGCGAAAAAGTGAAAGCTGCGCTTGCGCAAACCACAAGTCTCAGATCTCATAAGATACTGGATATAAAAATCAAGAACTTTACAAATAAAAGCGCAGAGCTTATTCGCACTTGTTTCTACATAAAAAACGTACATACTGACTTATGTGTTATTACGTATAATATCTACTTGTAGACTGTGACATTTTAAGTGTAGGGTGTAAGTTCCTATAGCTAAAGCTTAACATAAGCCATTATTTGTTATCCCCTGTTAGCGTACAATACTTATAAATACCTTCTAATACACTATTGAGTAGATTATATATTTGTACGTTTCTTATTTGTTAGTGTATTATGTAAATTAACTTTAACTGAATTACTATTTATGAAGTGCAAACACGATTACTATTTAAAAAGATGTGCTCTCTTCTTCAACCTTTTCAACTACTACTTCTAAAATGTAAATGTAATCGATTCGTTTTTATTAAAACTACATATTATGTTCTATATATTTTACCTAAACAAAAGCATTTAAAAAACTACCTTCAAATATAATATTGTCTTAACCATTGTCAATGTATTTACCTAGCTCTATCACGCTACCATAGCGGTCATTCAGTTTCAATCGGTTTGATATTATCTTTAGGAAGCGATGAGGTAGTAGTAAAATTATTTCTTAATTTTGATGTTTCGATATATCATTTAATTCATTTAACAGCTTAAAGTTGGGAAGCAAGCGATGTTGGTACGCCACTGTGCCTCATGAAACACGGAAATCCGGCGGCCCTATCTGATCTCTCCGGTCATGTCGGTAGGGTGTTACGTTGAACTTTGAAAGTCAAGGAGTAATGAAAAAGTTTATGTTAAGTTAAAATATGCGCATAGAATTGTAAAGGATAATATTTCTAGCAAAGAGAGGTAATTTGACTTTTCAAAAGCGCATCTATGAAAAATCCACTTGAAACAAATGAATTTGAATTTCAGTTTGAGTTTGTAGATCTTATAAATTAGGTTTATTATACATGACTAACCTAGGCACTGTAGCCAAAATTGACGGAGGTCAGTAAAGTACATTTCTACAGTTACTGCGAAACCTTGCTACGAGTAACTTCATACGATATTGCACAATATGTATGTAGAGTAAAACGACACTATTCCTAATAAAAATTTAAGTAGCGTTTTCCTGCAAGCGACACTCGATCCACTTGGAGAGGTGGTCTTCACAGTTGAGTTGCGACGTGTCCTCGAGCTCCTCAATCCATTGTTAACGTTTTATAAAAGTTAAATTTAAAGTGTGTCAAGTACACTATAAAATATTAAATCCTAATCATACACGCTGAACCTTTTTGCTCAGCTTTTGAAAACCAAATTCAAGAGACTCTATATACATTATTTGTATAAAATTTTCATTTCGTCAATTTTTTTTTTTATAAATCACAAAGAAAATTTAAAATGTACACTCAATCAAACACACGAATACTCAACCTATATTTCATGAAGCGCCACTCTAGAGCTTAATTTTCACGATAGTAAAACTTTATGTGAAATATTTTATCCGATTTCAATCTCCCCTTTTACCGTTGACCTATTTAAACTTACTTAATTGGAAAATAATAGGGTCGAAAAAAAAATATATATAAGGTCATATAATACTTTCCATCCAACTTTCGTACTGTCATCTAGCCTTCTATAGGTTTCTAATATATTATGGTGGTATGCGATCATAACTATATGTTATAACATACAGGTATATGTAATAATAGTCTACTAAGACAACATAACATTACCATGTTCATAGGGTTGCCTCTGCGGTTGCCAGGTTCGTCCGTGACAGTACACACGCGGTCATTCGCATTTCCGGTGGCCATTACGGCGGCGGAAATCAATATGCTATGCAGTTCAGCTTTGGCAACCATATAATGAATTGTTATAATTATTATCTATTCATCATAAAATAGGGTATCTATACGATTAATTAAGCTTGCGCATTATTAAGGCGATCAAAAACAAGGCAAACGGTCATTCGCGTCACTTGATGTAGAGTGATTGCCGCCATTAATCCTATTTTAGACACCATAGACAATATGTATACAGCCGAAAAAAAATAAAGGTACCTGCTCAAAAGATATACTTGATATTACTACAATCCAAGATTATCCGTTACGTATAACTTTCCCACGTTCCGTTATCGGTTTTTAAAGAAATTTTATATGATAACCATGAACAATCTGGGAATATGCGCTTTTATTGACTTAGTGACTGTGAGTAACTAAATAGAACACGCAATATATTCATTTTAATTTTATGTCTAATGGATTTTTAAAATCATTTGTTATGAATATGAATTTCATATTGCTAATCCTGTACGGATAATACCAGCCTAAATATTTTCTATGTCTGTCTCCAAACTCAAATTTTCTATTTATTTGATCAAAGATTGAATGGACTGAAGATTACAGCAGCAGGCTTTTTCGCAGTTAAGTACGTCACACCTGATCGTGACGGATTAATAGAAAGGTACCGAAGAATTAAATTAATAATCTATTAATTTTTAAAATTTCAAGTAATGTAATTAATGCAAGAAAGTTATTTGAAAAAATATAACAAAATTGTACGCGGACGGAGTCGCAGACGACCGCTAGTCAGAAACAATTCACCATATCAAAGGAGAACTATAAAACTCTTTCGTTATGATACACTACATTCGCATGAAAAATTGTAAGTCAATCGAACGACTGTATCATATCCGATAGGCTTGAAACTATCATCATTCCCAGAAAACGTTAAACCATTTTGTGTTATGCTTGAAAATCAGAATATTAAAAAATATATATTTTACTCTTTTGAATAAGATAGGCACGAAAACCCTTGCATATCCATTGTCGAACTTATTTAAATCTATTAATTAGAAAAGTAAATTCAGTTTAGCTCACTGAACTGTTATCCAAAGTAAGCTAAAAAGTAAGCTTACCGAAGCTTTGAAATAAAATACTGCAAATATAACAAGGTTTACAGCCACTTCCACCTCGTAAGACGCAAAGGCAGTTAAAGTCTGTATTCGTATTTAATCTTAAATCCATTATATAATATTTGCATTAGTTTTTTAATCATGTTTACACCTTTCTTCTCCAATTAGCCAAAAAATCGGTTTTAGAAGTATTAATAACAATCGGCGCATTTCTACCTCATTGAATTAATAAATAGACCTTTGAATTACAATCAACCCTTAAGCCGTAGAGTGATTAAAAAAATGTAACGATGACTGGATTATACGTAAAAAAATGCGTTTGCAGAGGATTATATTAATCCGTGGCAGCTCGCGGCTGGCGAGAGGAAGTTTGCTCGGTGGAGCTTTAGTTTAACAATTTTGTGTATCATGTGAATGATACAGGTACCAAAGCCCCTTTGTCATGTAACGGTGATTAAAATTCCAGGCCACGGGGCGGTTGGAATCAAATTCTCGTCGCATCCAGTGACTGATGCACAGTGTGTGTTAGAAACGTGTGCAGAGTAACAAATTCTGCATCGCCATAATAAGAGTCTTGTTATGAATCGTTTACCTGTATCGTAAATTCCAATCAATTGCATCCAGGAATTGGTTGCCACGGGAAGTTTTATGTCCCTTAATTTTTTACTCGACTCTCTCTGAATTGTAATGTACATATTTAACTGTTTATATTATTAAAAAGTTATGTTCCGGTGATTTTTTGCTATATTACGAGATATGAGTATCTAAAATGGTGTCTTGTCAACGTATACAGGAGAATAAAATGCAAGTTCAGAGCAAAATATGGATTATCGGCACTTAAAAGCAATTTAAACGCCAAAATGCAACCAGTATTCTTGCTGGGCATGCTTTGGTTAGTTATTAGGATAAGTTAGCACTTGGCTCAAGTTTCTTACTGTATTATTCCGCAATAAAACAAAAAAATAAACAACTTGTTCTTCTGAGAATTAATTTATCTTCTAAATATACTGAAACTTCCATTATCTTTGCTAACTGGGATAAAGGTTAAAACAACTTTTTATCGGTTTGTCTAACACTATCAGTTCACGTTAAATTATCCTTGGAACGTACCTTCGTCTCATTGCAATTTAAATTACAAAACTTTATTTATTTACTGAAGGGACAATTATTATTATTCTATTTCAAAAGTTCCCACGAAACCTTGTATTCAATAACTTAACGCTTTTATTTACTCAGATTGTTTAGTTTTATTGTTTTAGCTCTTAGCCTTGGTTTAGTACAATTAAAATCCTTGTTTTACAGCTACTTACACCGCCCTCCACGTCGAGAGCGACAGAACAAACCTTAAAATAACACTTAACATTCCTGCCTACGGCTCAAGAGGAGTAATAAGCGCACTTGAAGCCGGCGCAAAATATTTTTTCCCGTTCGTTGAACAAAACAGGGTAAGCAGGTCTCCATTGTGTTTTTCAAGGGAACATAGTAACAATGGCTAAGCAGGTAGCGACTAAGATGCGGGCTGTATAAGATGTTGTAACGCCATGTGTGATTTTCTTACCATTACCACCCGGCGCGGCAGATGGTTGAAATCCAATTTCGGTATCGGTGATCGGTATTCGATATGATTACAAGCAGGCGGTAATAAAACAATATGTTAAATCAATATTTGCAAACAATGATTTAAGAATGATAAATTAACAAAGAAATTACTGTGACAGCATAATTACAAACATTGCTAAATAGGACCAAACTGCAACCGAACAATCAATCAGATCGTGCTCATCACGTCATCTTACAATAATCTTATTGGAGTAAATTCTATTGTTTAGTTACACGAAAACTCGCCGTGGTTTTTATTTCTAAGATTTTCAGCAAGTGTAGGAAGGTACATCTAATCTAACTTATATATTATAGCGAAGGTTTGGATGAATGTATAGACGTATTTTACGCAATAACGCTAAATCCGTTAAACCGATCTGGATGAACTTTGGCATAGTGGTAGATTATAGTTAAAGTTAACAGGAGGATAGGCTACATTTACAGTGATATACCTACATAAATATCTGTAGCTGAAACTATGTGACAAAGCTAAAGTATTGTGTTTACGAAAATACTCTAAAAAGGAAACATTGCTACAGCGTGCGTTTGTATCCTTTAATTATATGCAAGTAGGGCACTGCGTATGAGAGTCATTAACTGCAAATCGTTTTTTGTCCAAGTTTCCTTTTATACGGTTTAATTTAGTCCATAACAGTTTAATTTAAATATTTTATGTGAACATCTGCTAGTGAAACTTTCAAAAGAGAAACGTTAACTTTTATTACACGCCCGTGTTATTACTGTGTCAATATTGATATAGTTCTGCTTATCAACTTTTTGATAGTAGATAAGTGACAAATTTACACAGCCTTATATCATTATTTTGAAATGATAACTCAGTAGATAGTTTTGAAATCAAAGATACACAGTTTCGCTCTACATTGTCGATCTTGATTTTTATTCAAAAAAATGCATTAACTAAATGAAAAAACCTCTATACACTCCATTGACTTGACATTTAGCAGATCCAGGTATTTACTCATGTTGTAATTTAGACGCTTACTAAGAATAGATTTGACGATACTCCCACGAGTATAAGATCTACGTGAGAAACCGCTGGGCACAGCTAGTTTAATATAAAAAGAAGTGTAATAAGTTCAATGTAAGGTGTAGGTTTATACTTGTCATCACAGGGGTGATCTGCCACGCGTCGGAGTTATATTTAGGCATCTGCCAGCGGCGATCCGCTCAAGTGTTATGTGGTAAGGCCAAGTTAATCAATATCTAACTCATCAATAAACCATATAATAACACAAGGTACACTAACAAGTACCTACAATGTTATTAGACGGCACTATCATGTAAATTACCAGTACATAACACTTAGGTTCAGAAATATTATTTCTTTAATTAAAAATATTGCCAATTTTACTCGCAAAACTGATCCGTATTTATTCAAAATTTTTATATAGTAAAATATTTTTAGTACTGACACAAACTTTCTATCCAACAAAACGGACGAAACCCAGTAACCACAACGCACTGGTACACAAAATTCCACAAAACAAAACAGTTCACGCTTCACTCAGTCCAACCGCGGAGTTCCTGCGCTTTGTTGACTAGTTAATGAGTCCACTGAAAAAAAACTGTCACAAAACTTTTTTAACGTAGCACGGAGCAGCGAACGACGCGCGCGCGGCTCGGGCACGTAGCAACTGTTTACAAACGACACGCTCCGCTCACTGCACTCGTAGGGTTGCCCACTGTACCAGCGGCTATACCTGTCAAACAACCGTCAACTTGTGTGTATCATATCAGTTTACCAATCCAGTCGTCTCTAGCAAGTGCATTATGCTGTTCTAACACTACAAAGATACTTGCACAGCGTCTGCTCTTACCCTATTACCCCAACGATGCTGTTTTATGTCTGCAGCAAATTACTAACCAAACAGAAAGAAGAGAATTTCACTCTACAGCCAAGAAACGGAATACATACTAGGTACATTTGCGCACATAATTGTACACCAATATTTTATTATTATAAACAATTACAGTTCACTAGTTCACTGTGATTATCAATAACTTTCTTTAACTAACAATTTCGAAAGAATACTGTTTTGGCAACCCTAAGTGCCCACCATTCTTCCACATTCGAACCATGTACCTGTGTTCTTTATAACTATGAGCATAAAGTCTAATTTCCAGCAACCACACAACTCACAAGCCATATTGTACAATATGCAATGGGTTCATAGAAAAAAAAACGGGCACGTTATGATAAGAATATTATCATATCGGTGCCCCGGGCTTTGTGATATCGTTGATGCAAACTTGGGCACGTCTACTATTTTTAAGCCTCTATAGTATATTATAGAGAACCTAGACTTCAACCCTCAACAGTTGACCTATGATTACCTATGTTTACTACTTGGGTTTTTAACATAAAATCTTACTTACTCTTAAAAAATACATATAGACATACTCTTACGACACCCTAAAATAAAATATCGAAATTTTGACCAATTTTAAATATATCAACCCGAGCATCAATTTTTAAAAATATAAAGATTAAAGCTCGATCGTAAATTATGTGCCTTGCCTGTTAGATATTTTATAATTTCCCTGTTAAATATTGCTTTAATTATACATTTCCATTAAAATATTTTTATAATAATCACAAAATAATAATTATCCAACATATTAAGTAGGTAAATATGATTTTGCGGCTATCGGCAACAGCATACAATGAATTACCATTAACATAAATGTACATTTTGTACTATTAAATTAATCATTATAGGAAATTCGCTAATGAAATTGTTATGTGCGGGGTTATCACAGAATATGCTACGTAATGTTGCTTTTAAAACTTAACTAAAATTAAATTACATGTTATGGAGTTTATGTACCATACAAACTACAAGTATGAATTTAAAATGAAATTTCGTAGGTAGTTAAAAAAGCTCTTGTGAACTTTTTCTATCAATACTGTGAACATTCAACACACGAACATGTTCTATGCCTGTTATTATTCTAAAAAGTATTTATTTATTCGCGCCTATAAAATAACTGTATTGACTACGCAATTTGAAATCCGGTACGGTGGTTGATTCTCGCTTGACTAAATGTTAAAACACCCATATCTAATTTATAAGATCCATAACAGGTTGGGTGAAAAAAGTGTATTGTTATAGGGTTAAGAGAAGTAAGACAGTGTTCCTATTTCTACGCTTTTTTTTACAGGAAAACATAAAAATTCCCACAGCTTAATGAAATTTAACCAAAGACTAAAAATATTTACGAATGTTTGTTTACGAACGAAGTGTTCGCTTTAAGCTTTAAGACATTTTTACAATCAACAACAAGAAGTTTAGCCTCATTCCTCTAATTAAATCAGCAACCATGGCTTTCCTACTATACTAATAAAAATGACAACCAGTGCTTTAGTAGAGAAAAGCTCTAACATTACAAGCTCTATAACTATTAAAAATCGTATACTGGCTGTAAGTTATCTCTGCGCAAAATTTGCCCAATTAGTTTTACAACTCAACAGGACATTGGGAACGTACAAACAAGAAACAAACATTTTCTCAGAGTTATTACTAATCTATGACTAGGGATACTTCTAAAACTTTTTATGAAAGTTGCACGTTATACTCAGTCTTCAATTACTAACAGTACAAGCGACATGCACGCTATCATTGTGTGAAGCGTGTGCTATCATTGAGTAAGAGATAACATACGATATGCAGTACAACAACTGTTGTCGCAATAGGTATTGTTGTCGCCTTTGTAGTTTTTGTGACTATTGTTATTGGTTGTTATACAAACATATTATACTGCAATGGTACCTATTAAATGGTTATCTCTAGGACTAAACATAAAAGGCATTTGACAAACTACGTTTTCGTGAAACATGTATTTATTTGACAAATTATTTGTCAAGCATCTACAATTTGACAAACATATTTTATTGTTCGCAATTTCCTTTACTGGATACGTTGTACTATACCAAGTACAACATAGTACCAACTTTAAAGAGCTGCGGGGAATGGGGTGTATTAGTCAAGTTAAAAAATACAAGGCTTTATTCGTTTACAAAAAGTTACAGAATTATGCTTTTAAGAAAATCTTTTATCTTACATATAGAATTGTTTAAATCTCGTAATGTATAGTTTAATTTCTTTTAAAAAGTTTTCTTATGTAAATATTGAAGTACATTGTTTTAAACATTTTACTAGGGATGTCGTACTTCAAAGGACGGCGCAACTAATGTTAGTTAAAAATAGTTGCAAGTACAGAGTATTGCAGTCGGTAACAGAGTGAGGAGGTGAAACGCTGTTTACGTCAGAGATTTATCACGGCACACGCCGGAAGAATAGAATAAACACTGCTATAATTAACATACTAAACGCTCAGCGCGATGTCGTTAAATGTGCCTTAATAGCCTCACGGTTAAGGGGGTGAAATGGAATCGAAGAGGTCTGGGATTCAATGGTCATCTTTAAAAGTATTGTCGCATTCATTTAAACACCTACTCTTAATAAATTACTTAATTTCAGTTATCAATTCTCAAAGTAGGTAATATAAAACCAATTACTCTAATCAAAACCTAGCTGATGTCCAACAATTTAGAATTCTCAATCCGCGGGTAGACTTTGGTTTTCTGGGATGAAAGTAGCCTATTTGTTAATCTTTGGTATAATCATTTGCAAGTTTCAGCCAAATTAGTTCACCAGTTGTGGCATCAAGGAGTAACAGACATACATTTACTTCATCTTCTTCGTATATTAGTACAATACTAATATCATGCTCGTGACAAAATCTATTATCAGTAACCAAGATATACCAAAAGCGCCGGATAAAATTGAACAGAATATTAACTATAGGTAGGTACCTATAGTTGCTTTGGTATATTACGCAAAGTTAAACAACAAATTATCGCATATTGAATGGAAGTTGGGACAGCTACAGTGTACAAGCCTGTCTGTGAGTAACCCCGCACGTGGGCTCGGCAGAGATAAAGTAAAGATACGTGCTACATGACACCGCTAATATAAACACAAGTAGGTCCCCCCAGAGATAAGCGGCCTCACTTTCGGTATTGCGTGAGTCAGAACTCGAAGGAATTGAATCTAACATCGAAAAATATTATATGGTGACTCGACAGGAATCTTGGTTCCACCTATGAAATATTGGTTTTTCTTTCATCTAATATTTTCCTAATAGTACACCAATGTTTGAAAGGTTTTATCTCCGTAATGCAGAGTACTGGTTTGGTCGTCATCTTCAAAATCTAACAACTGGTGCAACAATTAAACATTACTACTACAAATACAGCCAGCAGGCCTAGAATCTCAAACCGCCTCTCCTGTAGGAGAGCACCTGCACACTGCAAAAAGTGATAAAACTACAACAAATAAAATGCACTATTGTTATATATTTGTTGATATAAAGAAGTTCAGTGAAGAAGTATCATTTGATAAAAAATTTCAAAGGAACCTAAATTCAACCCTTCTCTGACAGAAGGCATTGCGTAAAACAAATCTACAACTGACTTACTTGTCCTATACCGACGGTTTTACATAACGACGCTGATAACTGTTTTTAAGTCTTTATAAGAGCATTTACACAACATTCATGTCTTTATTTGTAAATTCAGCTTTAAACAGCAACGTCGTGAATTTGGGTTTATAAAGATCGAACTTTTTACATCGTCCTTATTCCTTATTATGATTTTACGCAAGATGCATCTGTTAACACTTGGGCATTAGTATTATGTATATCAAACACGTATTTTCGTATGCGGAAATCGTAACAGAGTAGTAAAATTCAATAACACCTCATTCGAATTGCCTCTTTGATACTTACGTAACATCGGTGCTGTTTTAAAACTTGTTTCAATTTGAGAGCGTAAAACGAAACATCTGCAATGCCGTTAAATGCCCGAATATATTTTGGTAACCATTTTTTGGCACGGACCTTTTCGAATCAGGCCAAATCCACAAGGAACTGAACTTTTGTTATTAGAACAGACACACGTTCCATTTTTATTTTACTTCCTAGTGAGGTGACGAGCTGTGTAAAGAAAGTAAAATGTTTCTAATTTGCAATTGTATAAACTAGTCCCAATTAACTTGAAATATCAACAATTTTTATGTGCCTGCGTAATATTTTTACACGATTTTCTAATTGAAATTCAAAGATTACACTAATTAAACTTTTTGTGTTTTGTTTACATAATGTACTTATTTGAGTGCGTTAATTGTTTTCACGTTGCTTCTTAAAGTAGCTGTATGCAGTATATACATTGACATATTAATACTATGGACTTCGGGTCAGCGATAAAAAGTGTCCGAACCAAAAGTAAGCCAAAACGCGAAATGATTTCCAATCGCAATTCAGTCTCATATTAGCTGACTGACAGAATACACGTCAATAATGCCGTAATGTGTTATAAAAAACTTGTAAGAACTACCCGAGTAAGGTGAGAAAAGAAGACGGTGTACCATATTTTCAGTAAGTAAATATTTACTGATGATTTTAAAGTATTATTTTGCTTAGAAACAGGCTATTTTATTAAAATTTTAATAAACTATAGAAACGAATTGCATAACCAACCAAAATGAACAAAAGTATCTATCTGTCCTTTTCCCATACGCTACCCGCGTATAGGATAGAAGGAGTGCAATATGTTTATCTAATTAACCACATTTAGTTCGGATCTGCCGTGAGCAATAGAATGTTTTAGAACAACGACTGCATAGAGTTATTTTGTTGTTTAACATTTGAATTATTTAATTACTTAATTTTTGAATGAATATAATTTGATTATTTTCAATTCAAAAATTTTTATTTTTTATGTCATGAATATTAATCAAATAACTTTTACCATAATGGTATATTAATTTGATAACTATAAGAATTATCTACATGAAATTAGGAACAGTTATTTAAAAAAGTGATCTAACGTCATTGAAGTAAAAAATATATTTTCAGTTTAATTAAAAAGAGGAAAATATCGAGAACTTAAAATTTCAAAGTAAAGAACTATGTCGAGTGATTTGGTTTGTAATTAATTATTATTATAACTAATTATTATTTTATACAAGATAATTACAACAATTATTATTTGGTACAAGATTTATCCCAGCATATAGAGGTCAGAGATATGTAAATATAAATTAAAATTTGCTGTAAATATAATATATAAATATAAGATGCCAAAAAAATTTGAAAGCTACCGACTCCACACCATTTATGTTGTCCTATTTTCACGAGAAGCTGTCATGTCAAAAAAAGGCTGCCATGGTAACCGTCAATCGAAGCTGATTACTTATTGCATGCAATTAGACCGTTGCAAATTAGACTGTATAACAATACGATAAGACATACATTACAATGTTATTTTGTTTATAAAAACATAAATACATCCTAGTGTGTATAAAATATCTTGGGACACTTTTGACGTAAATTTTGCATTAGACCCGAAGTCCATAGTATTAATATGTCAATGAGTATATATTATGGATGGGGTGTGTACTAATTGATTGTACAACACCCCAGAGCGTGACGTAGCGGCAGACAAAAAATTCTCGGAACGGCAGCGGAGGCGTTGAATTCTAAATAACTTTGTAAACAAACATCATGTTCACGCGTACAGAACGGACTTTCAAAGGGTTGACAATATTTTATACTATTCTAAAGAAAAATAAGTCTACAGAAGTTTGGTATACCTTACATTATATTAGGTAGTTATTTTTTTTAAAGTGCTAACGAATCTTTGTGTTTATTTAAAAAAAAAATTAGAACACCTATATCATGGACATTTATAAAATAACTGGTTTGCTAACTTTGGAAGTCAGGCTCATTAGGTTGAGAATGAGATCAGCTAATTGTGTCACCAAAGCTATATGTTTACGGCAAATCAGCTTATCATTTTTTACCTTCAGCTTAGATTTTACAGCTAATGCAAATAAAATATAACAAAAGCTGGTCGCAGGAAGAAACGTAAAGTTTAGAATTTAGAGGTTTAAAAATACCTACTTCTAATAATTTCAATATATCATTTTATGTATGTAATTAGTAGCTGTTTACATTGTTAACGCACAATTAAACTGCGGAAATATCAGATTCCAGCCTTGGCCTCAACACTATTCCGAACTTACTACTTGTTGTTTCTTTGTGTATAAATACTAAAACTCGATGTACTTTTAAGTAATGTGTTTTTATACTTGAAATGAAAATCGAAACAGTGATGATACTGATAAAAAAACGCATTTTGATTTTTCCATTCCCCATTCATTTTATAATTCAATTATATAGTTCGTTAAAAATAAATCAGTACTATTTTTGTTCGTTACGGCCATTTCTTTTAAAAAAAATAGTAATTACGCATCACAGATATGACTGTCAATGAAAATACACGTATATGGTGAATGACAAGTGGTGATTGTAGGAAGTTCCCTTAAGTTAAGAGTTGAGAGTTCGTTAAGATTTCATTATAATTGTAAAGTGCATGAGGTTTTAGGGAAAGCTGCGATATGGAGAATTCTATAATTTTTAAAGTGTAGAAGAAATAAGCTACTTTATCGAATAGTATAAAAAAGGGAGTGTTTGATTCCACGGTTAAAGATTAGAGACGGATAGTGGTAATTCAATATTTTTGCGTGATGTTGGCACCCCTGCATCAAACGGATGCACCATCGTCCGTAACGGTGCTCGATCCACAGCATCCACACTAATACCGACATCCGGTGACCACTGTACTGACACGGACGATCAACGATATGCCATACACACATTTAGCCAACATTCATTATCATAAATTACAAATTTTGTAACTTTTCGCCGTGTTGTAAATGAAAGGGATTAGAACACTGATGATTTATTTTCAATGACGACTTTGGTTAAAATAAGTCACAATATCATTGAAATTAGCATGAAGTTGGCGTCCATAAAACATAATTAAAAACATTTTAGCTTTGTGTTATACCTCATCTGAACTATAATATATCTACTGAAATTATATTTTAAGTGAAATAGTCAAATAAAGAAATAAATAAAGAAATTAAATTCGTCATCAGCCAATAACAAATCAACGTGAACTTTTGAATTAACTATATAAATATATGTTATGTGATTAAAATAAGTAAAATATTTTTAAAAGTAGATTTAGAAGTTGAGTTGTTGATTAATAAATCACAAAAAAGTTTAGAAAATTTCGCCCACTTGCCACAATTATAACCTTCATATTTACCTGTTCGTTATTTTCATTGCTAAATTGCTAAAATATGAAAATGACCCAAACGACAGTGAAAGGGAATCAACATTCACAGTATCTTAATATAATTTAACGCTACAGAATTAACACATAATTCTACACATTTACCATGTAAATCGCTACATTTTACTTAATTTATGGCTACACCTTTGCTTACGAGAGCAGAACAATTGTGTTCAAGTATTTTATGCTAAATAGATACTTACCCCGTTTCTAAATTAAAGTATGTAGAGGCCAAAAACATCAGCAACTTACCTGTAAACAATAAAAAAGAACATCTCATTATACATTTCATTATAAAAGTTGACCGATAGGTAATATATATAACCACAGATAATAATTTTTACTTAAAAATAGGTGCGTATATTAGGTGTAATTGCAACAATACTAAAAGATTGAACTTCATCTTCACTATCAGCCTATTAACAGGCCACAGTACCTAAGGCCAGGCCTCCCTGCTCATAATACATACAATATGAAGCTTACACCCACCACACTGCTTAATAACTTACTAACTAAAGCTTACAATTTGTATAATCAGACACAGATAAAAAACAACAATTGAATCAAATATATTTCTCTCATTGAAAATAAATGGTGTTAGAATTGGTATAGGTACAAACATTTGTACATTACTTTAATATACATTTTTGGCGACCTCCGTGGCGCAGTGGTATGCGTGGTGGATTCATAAGACGGAGGTCCTGGGTTCGATTCCCGGTGGGGCAGATTGAGATTTTTCTTAATTTGTCTTGTTCTGGCTGGTGGGAGGCTTTCGCTGTGGCTAGTTACCACCCTACCGACAAAGACGTACCGCCAAGCGATTTAGCGTTCCGGTACGATGTCGTGTAGAAACCAATAGGAGTGTTGAATTTCATCCTACTCCTAACAAGTTAGCCCGCTTCCATCTTAGATTGCATCATCACTTAACATCAGATGTGATAGCAGTCAAGAGCCAACTTGTAATCGATAAAAAAAAAACATGATTTAATAAAAACATGCATGTACATGAATGCAGAATTTATAAAAAAAAGAACAATACAAGCTTTTAAAAGTATTGTAAAGGTGAATAAAGAGCGTATTTTTAAACTATGAGCTTGTCGACTCGTTTTACTATCAGCCAGGAGTAATCCGGCCTCCAACACACACCGAGTCACTGAGTCATTCACTAACGAGCACTTCGCTGAATCATTGTTTTCATCGGCGTAATGAAAGGATCTATATTAGCATCGAGACTTGTGGGACGAGAGCGTCGCGGAACAAGGTTAATCACGGTTAATCGGTTAACCTTCAGTTAATATTCTCATGTGGTAGAGAAAAACTCGCAAGCGCTTCCAGCTTTTAAAATTACTTCTCAGAGCTTAGCAGATAAAAATGCCGGAGAATTTTGTAATGATCGCCTTCCGAACGCGCGGATAACTAGTTTTTTGATGGAACTTGCACGCGCTCTCTCTACCAACCATAGCTGGTTCCAGTTTCTGCGAGCGAACGTCGGTTCTGCTATGGTATTAAGGTTTCCGTCAATTACTTAGAGCCGTATCGGTTACAGACAATATCCGTAACATGATCCATAAACGACTTGCATCTGATCGGTAAATATTAAAGTTATAAACAAATGCTACGCTGTTTATCAGTTATTAAAAACCAAACGATAGTTATAATACAATCCTTTTGAGTGCTTTTCAACTTAATCAGCTACTAAGAACTTGGATACGCCAAGGCCGAAAATAATAAATAGTTTCTTAGGCGGATGCGATGAATTGGACCAATTGTCATTGAGGTCAGGATTTGCGTACTGTCTTTGACAATATGATTGTTTAGGGACTGTGGAGAGATTAGCGATTTATGTTATGTATTTTGCATATACTGTGTACGAGTAGATAATAGATAAATAAATAGGTTACATAACGATTTTGTCATTTATTTACAAAATCCGCTCTTTCTCTTGCAGGGTTTTTGAGTTCAGCAACCGGCCCTCAAAGCTTCAAAGATGTAGTAAGGTTCGCTAGTATCTACATTACATTCTCAGAGTAATAAATATGTATCTTACCCTTGATACCCAAGCGAATAAGGCCAACCTTTACGCTATAAGACCATTGATTGAAGCGGCTATCGGAACAATAACTGTTGACTCAACGTTTCTCATGGCGGTAATCTCGTGAGCAATGTCCAGGCATGTATTGTGACGCTTTTGCGTTTACTGTTAGAAAGATTCTTACTTAAAAAAAATTTAAATATTAATATTTTCTAGAAAGTTAAACATTACAGTCTCTAAACTTGTATTCTAAAGAAATGATGTATAAGGCTTTTGTAACATTTCAAGTAATTCAGATATTACCAAATCGTTAAAAAGCAGTTGTTTTCTGTTTTACAATTAAGGTAAACGCTGGTAAAGTCGACAGAGTCCCAATAGCCGTCATAATATGAAAAATTACCTGTATAGCAAAGCAACATTCACGCGCATACAGTGTGGCGCCGCTGCGAGTTACACAAGCATACATTACGCACACTAATGAAGATTAGTTGTCCTATCTACACGCGCCAGCTAGCTATAAAAGACCGCTGCCGCGTAAGGAGGATCATTCGATCGCTAGACGGCGACGAGTGCGATAGCCCCGCAGTCCACTCGTTTGCCAGTGCTTACCTGAGCGGTAGCCCCGCAGCCCTCAGGATAAGTATTAGCTAGGAGGCTAGGGAATGCGGTAGCCCCGCAGCCCATTCCCAGAGCCATCAATAGGTCATATCTTTTATATTCTGTATTGTACCAATTTGTATGTTTAATCTGTGTCAATACCTGAATAAAAGCTTATCAGTGGCAACACCGGCTGTTTTACTCATACGCCATCCTCTACATTGGCGCCCAACGTAAATTATATAACTACCTTCAAAAAAAAAATATATCAAGATGACAGAGACAAAACCAGAGTTGATGGTTATGACACAAGAACAGTTCACGGCACTAATTAGTAAGATATCGATCGACGCTGCTCAAAATAAAAATAGTTTTGCTCGATGTACGAAGAGATTCGACGGTGAAAGAAATCACAACAAGGTTGAAGAATTCATAACAAACATCGCAATCTATAAGAAAATAGAAAAAATAAGTGACGAAGACGCATTAGAAGGTTTGACTTTGTTACTAACTGATTCTGCTGCTTCGTGGTGGAGTGGGGTAAAAAGTGAAATTAAGAAGTGGAATCAAGCTTTAGAGGCCATAAGAAACGCATTTGCTCCAAGAATGCAACCTCACGAAGTTTATTTAGAATTATTCGCAAGGAAACAAACTTCTGAAAAAATCGACACCTTCGTATGCGAAAAACGGGCGTTGTTGTCCCGATTACCTCCCAAAAGGCACAAGGAAGAAGAAGAAATAGATTTTGTGTATGGTTTATTAAATATTCGATACAAGAAGGAAATTCCGCGATCTGAAATTAAAACTTTTACCGAATTATTAGACCGTGGCAGACATTTAGAAAGTCTTGATCAAGAAGCTGATATGATTTCTGATAGTAAAACTACCTTTAAAAATATTGATAAGGATAGAAAAATTTTAAAGAGGTGCACGTTTTGCGGTAAGAAAGGCCATGTTTTTGATGTTTGCCGTAAACGGATTGCTGTAGAAGAAACGACTAACAAAAAGGTGGAAACCATTATAAGTTGTTATGGATGCGGAGCACCTGGTGTCTACCGAAGTAACTGCCTAACTTGTAAAAATAAGGAGACTCCGCCGAAGCCAGTTGCATTCTACACTGTACAATCGACGGTGCAAACTCAGGCAAAGATTCCAAATATTGAAATCTCAGTGAATGGTGAAATAGGTTACGCTTTTATTGATACAGCTGCACGCACCAGCATTGCTAGTAAACAGCTATACGAGATGTTGCGTAGAAAGGGTACCTCATTTACCCGCCAAACAACAGATATCACTCTTGCTGATGGAAGCGTAAAGACATGCAACTTACTAGTAGCAACGGTAGAGATAATGATCGGAGGACGACTACTACCAATTAAGTTATCGACTATACCTGAAGCAACTAATAACCGCACTTTGTTGGGTATAGATTTCCTCGAGGCATCAGGAATAATATTAAACTTACCACAACGAGTTTGGTATTTCATCGATGAACCACAAAAGCATTTTTCGTTCCTGCAACTGACATCAGAATCAGTTCCATTGAAGGCAATAAAGCGCATATCTTTTGATAGCAAAGAAGATATTGAACCAAGCAATGAACCCATATCTGAATTTTTGAAATGGGCAAACGAATTGAAAATATTGTCACCGATGCCGGACACGCCTTCTCCTTTACGTAATATGGAAGATAGCCCACCTCCTAAGAAACCAAGGTGGAAATTACACAAGTTGGACACACCTCCGAGACCGACACGACCACGAGAACCAGCTGATATTAATTCTACTGTAGATCCTCGTATTACTTATTTGC
Source organism: Mycalesis mineus (assembly GCA_034621355.1). Lineage (NCBI taxonomy): Eukaryota > Metazoa > Arthropoda > Insecta > Lepidoptera > Nymphalidae > Mycalesis > Mycalesis mineus. The sequence continues at coordinate 15,206,152 of CM067884.1, read as the reverse complement.
CAATAAATCCTACTTGTCTTTATTCTGTTGATATTCATTTACATCCTGACGAGGGAACCTCTCTCTCACATAGTGAAAGAGCTACTTTCAATGAAATCCTCTTAGAATTCAAAGATGTATTTCACAAAAGTACAGAACCAACACCATTAGCACAACATAGAATTGATACAGCCAATCATCCTCCTATTAGCGTTAAGCCCTATAGATTATCACCAGCTAGACAAAAACAATTGAGAGAGAAACTCGATGAAATGTTAAGTGATAACATTATTGAGGAATGTGATTCCCCATGGGCGGCACCGGTAATACTAGTTCCTAAAGGTGAAAACGACGTACGAGTTTGTGTTGATTATCGTCGTCTTAATGAAATAACGAAACCTGATAAATATCCATTACCTCGTATGGATGACTTATTACATCAAGCAAAAGCAATGAAATATATGAGTACTATTGATTTAAAATCAGGTTACTGGCAAATAGCTATACATCCAGGTGACTGTGACAAAACAAGTTTTGTGTCACCATTTGGCACATTTCGCTTTAAACGCATGCCATTTGGGTTACGTAACGCACCAGCAACATTTCAAAGGATGATGGATAGATTTATACAAGGTCTTAAAGCCAAATATGTACTTTGCTACTTGGATGATCTTATCATACGGTCACAATCATTTAGTGATCATGTACAAGACCTTAGAGAAATATTCAATAAATTAAAACAATACAATCTACGAGCAAACCGAAAGAAATGTAAATTTATCTGTTCAGAAGTAAAATACCTTGGGCACTTAATTGTCCCAGAAGGAATAAAAGCAGATCCTGATAAAATATCAGCCATAGCAAATCTTCAACCACCAGTAAATTTAAAACAATTGATATCCTTTTTGCAAACTGCTTCATGGTATAGAAGATTTATAAATAATTTTGCAGAGATCGCTCGACCATTCACAAATTTGACTAAAAAGAAAGCAAGTTGGAAATGGGAACTAAAAGAACAGGAAGCATTTATGACATTGAAAACTGCATTAGTGAGCTCACCTGTACTTAAACAAGCCAGTGATGACTTACCTTTCACAATTAAAACGGATGCGAGCCAATATGCGATCGGAGCGGCTTTGGTCCAGGGGGAGAGAGAAGAAGAACACCCCATAGAATACGCGAGTCGACTCTTGACACCAGCGGAGTGTAATTACACAGTAACGGAAAAAGAAGCACTTGCAATAGTATGGGCTATAACAAAATTTCGAGGTTACATAGAAGGAACAGAGTTCATAACTATAACGGACCATCAGCCATTGAAATGGTTAATGAACCTTAAAACGCCAACAGGTCGTCTTGCTCGATGGGCACTCCAGCTACAACCATATAACCTTAAGATTCAATATACTCCAGGAAGAACTAATGTGGTAGCAGACACATTATCTCGACCGTCTTGCCAAATCCACACGAATAATGACTGTACAGCGTGTCACTTAGAGTTAGAGTTACCAAAACTTAACGAAAAACAACTAAGGGATGAACAGTTAAAAGATGAGCATCTAGAAAAAATTATCAAAACATTAGAAAATGAAAAAGAGACAACAGAATATGCAGAATTTGTTAAGAAAGGTTATTTACTTCACAAAGGTATCCTGTATCTTTATTCACCTGACCAAGACGATGAAAATACAAAATTAGTTGTTCCCCGGCATGAAATCCCTAACGTAATGAAAGCTTTTCATGACTCACCAACTGCTGGTCACATGGGGGCAGAACGTACTATTCAACGCATTATAAGCAAGTTCTATTGGATAGGACTAAGAAAAGATGTTACAAAATATGTTAAAACATGTGAAGAATGTCAAAAATATAAGCCTTCAAATAAAAAACCAGTTGGATTATATCAGTCCACTCCAAATAGCCAGAGATTTGAAATTTTATCAGTAGACTTATTTGGACCTTTACCAAGAGGGCCCTTAGGAGAAAAATGGATTTTAATAGTCGAAGACATAGCATCAAGATGGGTGGAACTATTTCCGCTACAAGAAGCCACAAGTGCAAATTGTGCTTCAGTTTTACTAAATGAAATATTCCTTCGTTATGGCTTACCAAGAAAAATAATTTTTGATAACGGCGTACAATTTGTCTCAGCAATTATGCAAAAACTTACGTATTGTTTAGAAATTCAACAAATTTTCACACCTGTATATCATCCTGAACCTAACATTGTTGAAAGGAAAAATAGAGATATGAAAGTACAAATAGCTATAATGGTTAAAGATAAACATCAATCATGGCCGTCCGCAATACCTGCAATAAGATTTGCAATGAATACAGCCATTTGTCGAACTACAGGATATTCACCATCGTACCTTACGTTTGGACGAGAATTGCGAACACTCTACGAGTTAACACGTGATCTCAGTTCGATAACAGAGTCAGAAAACTTTATATCAGAAATCACACCAAAATTAAAACAGTTAGCGCAAGATTTGAAATTAGCAAAAGAAAATATTGAAAGAAACACAGAGGAATCCCGTCAAAAGGTAAATAATAAGCGAAGACCAGACCCTGGTTATAAAAAAGGAGATCTAGTTCTTATAGAGACTCATCCTATTAGCAATGCTAATAAAGAATTTTCAGCAAAATTTGCTCCACGAAGAGATGGACCTTACATAATTTTTAAAAAACATGGAGGCACTACATATGAAGTTGCACACCCAGATTCTCCTGAAATTAGCATCGGAAAGTACCATACTTCTGCCATTACAAAATTCGAGAAAAGAAATGATATGCTTACAAATAAACCAATTTATCCAATACGTAGAAGAGGACGTCCTAAGAAGATAGCTGATCCTGGTACTCTGTCGGGACGACTTTAGAGTACCAGAGGGGGAGAATATAGCAAAGCAACATTCACGCGCATACAGTGTGGCGCCGCTGCGAGTTACACAAGCATACATTACGCACACTAATGAAGATTAGTTGTCCTATCTACACGCGCCAGCTAGCTATAAAAGACCGCTGCCGCGTAAGGAGGATCATTCGATCGCTAGACGGCGACGAGTGCGATAGCCCCGCAGTCCACTCGTTTGCCAGTGCTTACCTGAGCGGTAGCCCCGCAGCCCTCAGGATAAGTATTAGCTAGGAGGCTAGGGAATGCGGTAGCCCCGCAGCCCATTCCCAGAGCCATCAATAGGTCATATCTTTTATATTCTGTATTGTACCAATTTGTATGTTTAATCTGTGTCAATACCTGAATAAAAGCTTATCAGTGGCAACACCGGCTGTTTTACTCATACGCCATCCTCTACACCTGTTATTTATTTCTTATAATAACTAAGTAAATTTTTTTTATGCTAACATATGTGTTTGAGAAACAATAAACGAAAGTTTGAGTTTTTGAATATTTGTATTTTTTTACAAGTTTAAGCACTGAATCGCAGCTCTCCATGCTTGTATACGATGTAACTTTTGTAACATTTGTTGTCAACTTTTCATATGTCCAATTCTTTTGTAGAAGAGTCAATTTAATTTTCTACCGAAATAATTAAAAAAAACCATGTTATATTTCTTTTTATTTTTATTTTGGGCGTGTGACGTCTACTCGTACTTTGAATTCCCAACTTGACCCAGAACTCGTCAAAATTTTGACGACTACTGGGACATACACAGCAAATGAACTTAAATCTGACACCGTTTCTTGTTTCAGCTTTATTGCGTGGGGATAAGGGTGAAAGTTGCATTAGGCACGGCCTGGTAGTGTTAAGTCTTTAACTTAGCTTTAAATGTTAAGATGATAATTTATGCGCTTGATAGTTACAATGCCTTCATTTTTAACATAAGTCAAAATTGAAGTTAAATATGATTTTAGGTTAACGTGTTATATATAAATATCAGCTTTACTAGCTCGTTATGCTGCTTTGTTTAAACATATTTGCTAGATATGTATTTTTTTCATCGCTATTAAAGCGGGCAAATCAGCTCACCTGCGGGTCACCTGATGTTGAGTGATTACCACCATCTATGTACATTTGCAACACCAGAGGTACTGGTAATGCGTTGCCAGCCTTTGAGGAATTGATTTATTTGCCCCTTAAATACCCCTATGTTATAATTAGCAGAAAATACCACAGCAGAAAGTTGGTTTCAGAGTCTGCATATACGCGGCAGAAACGATCTAGAAAATCTAGAGGTTGCAGATAGCCAGCCAGCCATCCAGATGGTGTAGGTGAAACTGGTTTCTACACCGCAAGTTCCGCTGAGAGAAGAGAGGGTAGTAAAATTTCGAACAGCTCCTCGGAGCACTCGCCATAATAAAGACGATAGAACACACATAGAGAGCTAACGTTCCTACGGTGTTCTAAGGTCTCCAACTTGCGGGTGAGTTTGGAATTGTCAACAAAGCGAACTACCCGCCTTTGAATGCGATCAAGTGGAAGAAGTTGGTATTAAGGTGCTCCAGCCCATAGATGTGAGCAGTATTCCATGTGCGGACGTACTTGGGCTTTATACGGCAATAGCCTATGTTGAGGCTGAAAGTAACGATGATTCAGGGAAGTCTCAATTTCAGACACAAGTCTGGACCTACACTCCTCCAGCTGTTTAGGAGAAAGCTGTACGCGGCCATTGTAAAGAGCGTCGCCCGTGCTATCATTCGTATAGCAACGCATGTTGTTGCTGGAAAGCGTGTCATTTATATGCAGTATGAATAACGTGGGCGACAGCACTGAACCTTGTGAAACACCAGTGTTAATTGATTTGGGAAGGGAGCACAAACCGTCGACTACGAATTTAATGCTCCGTTCATTAATTCATAGAAAGCTAGATCGCATAGCTTCTCCGGGGGTCCATAAGAAGGTAGTTTGGGCAGAAGTGCCTTATGCCATACTCGATCAAACTTCTTCGCAATATCGAAGCTCGCCGCGAGAGCTTCTCCTTTACTCTCTAAGGCTTGTGCCCAACGGTGAGTGAGATAAACTAGGTGGTCGCCAGCTGATCGGCCATGGCGAAAGCCATATTGAGAATCGCTGAGGAGTTGACGTTCTTCTAGGTACCCAAGAAGTTGCGCGTTGATAATTTGTTCCATCACTGTGGAGTGCAGAGAGTTTATAGAAATAGGCCTATAGTTAGATGTAATTGACTTATCGCCTTTTTTGGGTACTGGGTGTACCAAGACAGTCTTCCAAGTAGTCAAAACAGTACTGGAGGAGTAGGATAGTTGAAACAGACGTGTACGGACTGGAGTCTGCTCTGGTGCACAAGTTCTCAACACAACCGCTGGGATACCATCCGGCCCACTTGCCTTGTTGATGTCTAGGGACAAAAGCGCTTTGTGCACTTCACGCGAAAAGAAGAAAGAAAAAAATAAAGAGCTATTACACCGCGGGATGGTAGGCGGTGTATTTCCCCGATCATCAAGCGTACAATTATTGTCAATGAGAGTACCAAGAATTTCTGCTTTCTCTTTAGCAGAATAGGCCAGTGTATCGTCTAATTTGCAGAGTGATGGAAAAGAACAACGACAGAAGTTGCCTTGAATGGCTTTGAAAAGAGACCAAAAAGCACGAGAGTGGCATTTTAAGCAACCTCTGACCAATTCGTTGATGAACTTGCACTTTGCCCTAGCAATAGTACTTTTGTAGGATTTGGAGGCAGCGTTAAAACTTTTCTTCAAGTGTCATTTGGATCTTTTTGTTACATGCAGTGTTCCACGCTTGGTCATACATGTTCACGTTTAGGTTCGAGTCGGTCGCTGATTTTAGTTTAATAACTTTTTTTCGGAGGACAGTTTCTTATTGTGCGTTCTGAACGGATGGGAACTAGACCAAATAATGTTGCCTATAACAAATCCTTTACAAACAAATTAGCATCGAACTCGATGAAACATAACAACTCACAGTCAATCTTATTATGTTTGATTTTGTCTCTTCCCATAACTAGTTCGTCACATTGCAAAATCTCAGTAAGATTTGGTTATAGTTCGATCGATTGTCAAGACACGGTACTCGGAAATTTACCATTAACAAGTATCTACCACCATATCGACTGCATACTATTCCCCGATGACTACAGATTTTCAAACCTGGAGTGCTAATATCAAAACAATCATATCATATGTATTGAACTAAAAAAATTATTAATAAAATGAACTTTATGTCTAAGTCAATAAAGTTCAAATTCTTTTTAAAAATTGACGAGTTCTGGGACATTTTGACGATAATTAGGACAAACCTGACGGATACTGGTACAAATCGCTCATTTTGAATTATTTTTAATATTTAGTTACATTATATTAACTAATTAATACGAAAATTATATTTCTAAAAAAATTAATTAAATTTGCTCTCTTGTCATGTAATTAGTTTTTCTCTACTATGACTAGTAGTAATCTGGCAAGGCTGCAAAGGTAGCGAAGTTCAGAAACTGACGACTATTAGGACGTTTACCTTATACAATTGCAATGCCTCTACAACGATGCAAGCCCAACTTTGAAATAGAAAGCCTGGGATTTTTGTGTTTTGTTAGACCCGACAGTTTCGTCTGTAATCTTCTTTACCTTGTTGACAATATAAGTTCATAGTGAAATCATCCAAAGGCCGAACCAAACCGAGCCTATATTTAGAAACACAAGGATGTCGAACGAAGACCTAATTTTTTTCACTATGGCTATATGTCATTTTTATCTTAAGTCAACATTTTTTTTATTATTGGAATCGTTAATTTATAATATTATACATTGAGGATGGGACTCATTAATATGATGGTGTACATTTTAAAAATAAGTAAAAAATAAAGACAATGAATGAATGAAACGAATTGTCTCAGCTAATATTAATACGGAAAGAATCAAGCCAATCTTTTAAAAACAATGGTATGGGGCGATTTTAAAAATTTCATTTATTTGGGGGTCTTTGGGCAGCCCTACATAAGTAGGTCAAACCTGTAAAACATTCGTCTTTGTGGTGTGGTAGGTAAAGACATTTGTTCCGCTTGCAGGTACACAAAATGGCACGTTGTTTACACGACAGAACATACTTTCAGTAATAGTAGAGCTCTTTGTGGGAAGTACTACAACGATGCTCAAATCTGCCGTCAAGCAGCATTGTCTTATTCCGGTCTGAAGCTGATTATAAACCTGAGGGTGGATTTGAAGAATAATACCTATCAAAAAGAAAAGCGAAATCTACTTAAGTTTGTTATTGTTCAAAGATTAAAATAAGAAAATAGATTCACTATAAAATAAAAAACTATTGCACTGATTGCAATTGATTTGATGTCATTCGCCAAATAGTCCCTCCCTCCAACCAATTTCACGTTAAATTAAAAATTGCTTCTTTTAGAAGTCGTTTGAAAAAACAAAACCTTTTTATAAACATGTGATTTGTTACGCTGCGATTCACCGCGCAGTTTCTTCTAGGTCATAGAAAACTGAAAACCTCCAACTGCAGACTTTGATGGTCGGTTTGTCTCGTACAAAACGGCACTCGAACGTATTGGCCTCATTCCTATTTCATGGATGGGTAATTATTTGTGCGAGATTTAAAGGCCTGTCTTATAAAATGCTAGCTGTGCCACGCGGTTTTAACCATGTAGATCCAGTTGCCGAAGTATCGAAAAATAGGTTCTTAACAAACGTCTACATTGTGGGATGAGTGACCTGCTCACGCGCCTTGCGCTAAATTATGTTAATAGCGTATATACTTAAAACGATCTCGTGATAAGTCAATAGCTATAGATATGTACAATTAAAAAAAAAATAATCTAACGTGTTCAAACTGTTAGGTACCTACTCATAACAATGCTTTGCAAACCACAATAATTTTGTGATGATTTTTCATAATGTTTTGCCATTGTGGAGGCTGGGAGCGGAAATCTTTAGTACCTGTTGTGTAAAGGTGCAGTAATTAGCGGATTTACGTAAAACTATGGAAACCGTGTCGTGGGAGGCGCATTGTATCAAACGCGTAGACAAACTAGCTGCAGACAGTGCTGGCAATGATACAACAAAACTGACTTTACCTGCTGATAATGGTAATTCAAAATCTAATCTAAATTAATGGCAAGAAAAAACCTATCTTAAAAATTAACGTGACCTCAAAGAAAGTGGAATAAACTTTATTATCATTTCTTAATTTAAAACGGTCTGTGTAAAAAAGTAATGTGTGTCCATTCATTGTGTTTTCACAAAATATTTTCCGGTATCAAATATATGAATACTACAACAAACTACTCAAAATCATTTGATATATTTAAAAAGCTTTTTTTTTTTTAATTATTTGAATTTTTTTTTGGCATTTGCATAAATTTATTTATTAATTAAAAGTGAATTAGTGTATTTGTTACACAAAGCAACAGTAAGATGACAAGAAAATTTAAATGTTCAAAAGATTGTCGTTTGAAAGCGACAGAAATAACCCAGTGAATTGCAACATCCTGTACATGAATAAAGATAAAATATTCCTCGAGTACAGAACATTTTATCACATACTCATACCGTAGCGACGAATATAATGTGTTCTAAGGTTTACAATTTTTAATTGTACTTGGTTGTTTAGTTTCACAAGCTAAACAGCCAATTTCATTGAGATCAATAACTTCCAATTTTATTATTTTTTTTAATTATTTACTTAGTAATCTTATGCAACTCTTCTTTTAATAGTTCATTTTATTATTGACTTATTTTAAAGTAAAAAATCTTGAGGTTTGTCGTACTTTTAATCTCGATGAAATTAGCGACATTTGTGAAATTGTACTGTTTGCTGATGACACATCTTTAATTTTTAAAACTGATAGAAATAAAAGTGATTTTGACGATGTAAACCGTGCTGTATCGCATGTGTCGCATTGGTTTACTGCTAATAATTTACTATTAAATGCAAAGAAAACTAAATGTGTTGAGTTTTCTTTACCGAATGTAAAAAAAATAAATAAGTCTTTAATGATAAATGGTGAAGCGCTAAAAATGGAGAGTTCTACAGTCTTTCTAGGAGTGACCTTGGACTGTAAACTTCAGTGGAGCGCTCATATAGAGTCACTGACAGCTAAACTTAGCTCAGCAGCATTTGCAGTGAGAAAAATAAGACAGTTTACCGATGTAGAAACAGCTAGACTGGTTTATTTTGCTTACTTCCACAGTGTGATGTCTTATGGCATCTTGTTGTGGGGAAAGGCTGCTGACATAAATTCTGTCTTTATACTTCAGAAACGAGCAATTCGGTCGATTTATAAACTTAAACCACGCGAGTCCCTTCGAGTCAAATTTAAAGAAATAGGAATTCTTACAGTAGCCTGTCAATACATATTCAATAACCTAGTTTATGTTAAACAAAATATAAATATGTATAAACAGAAAAAGGATTTAAACGACCGTCTTCCTAGAAATGGACATAAGTTAGTCATATCAGCTTATCGCCTCCGAAAAGTACAAAAATCTTTCGTAGGATTGGGTGTACTCTTCTACAACAAGATGCCCAATTCAGTTTTAGATCTGCCATTGCATAAGTTTAAACAATGTATTAAAACTCACTTACTGAGTCAGGGTTATTATACTATCGATGAATTTTTAAATGACAAAGATGTTCAAAGGCAATTGGATAGGCTTTCAACTTTACACAGGAAGTAAAATAAATAACTTTATGTAACAACACACTTAATATTGTAAAATTGATAATAATATAAAAAGAGCAACTGTTGAGTTTCTTGCCGGCTCTTCTCAACAGGGCCTGCCTTCCGAGCCGGTGGTAGAGTCACTACAAATAGTCCAATTTGACGTTTCAAAAGTGCTTGTAATAAGCCTACTTGAAATAAACGATTTTGAATTTGAATTTGAAATAAAAATGGGATATGAACTTACGATGAACTAAATGAAATGCACAGTAATTTATATTGATAGTGATACGCATCGATTTTTTTTGTTTGCAAGCTCTTCCAATGCCTACTCTGCACTGAAACCACAAGACCACAACTACAGTATAGTCTTACAATGAGTAGTGGATTTATTCTCAGTTTCTTTTATGGGCATCTCATTGTTTCATCGCTATACAAATAGGGTTCTGCGGGATTGCCAAGTGATGTCCTTTCACGCTTTTTGCCTCGGACAAAGACAATTGTGTCCGTATAAGTTACCAAGGCCTATCCAATGACTGTTTCAGACTAAGAAAACATGCAACACCAGTGTAAAATATAACCAAATCTCTAACCTGATCTCCTTTAATTTGGGAGAGAAATAAAGACTTTTCCCAAATTCCGATAGTTTTCTTAAATATTCAAATTAGACTTTTTAACCCTAACCTACTATTTTCATCATAGATTGAACTGTCCAATGCATTAGGAATATTAAAATCTAAATAGTTTCTAGGGTTAGAGTGTTTGAACAAACAAATTAGTGCCTAGATTAGTGTGTAACAGAAAATGTGTACCTATGTCGTCATTCCAATTAATTAGTAACCGAATCAAAAACTGTTAGATAAAATGAAATTCCACGCGGATGGGAACAAGGGCAATTTTTTATTAACGATTATTTTGATTTTAAAAGTATACTTGTACTATATTTTACGATCAAAACCTCAGAACCTTGTTATACGATATCATAATTTCAGCCAAATATACAATATCTGGGCTGTCAATGAAATTATTCGTTCTTATGCTCTTGAACATCGTTGATCACGAAGGTAATCTCAGCAATTGATTGTTGACCTTATAAAGATAACTAAAGTCTCCTTTTGTTATGCATCAGCATCGTAATACAATTGTATGAATCATGTTTTCTCAAAATCATTGGTTATTGTTGTAACTTCCTTTGATGTTCCCATACTTAATGAACAAAATAATTGACAATAATGATTAATCTTAACTAATAACTTAATTAAGAACTTTCTTGAATTAATCTTAAAAAACAAGCAAATGTGTAAAATTAAATACATTTTATAAAGAAATCCATTCAAACAAATATTACCACACATAAATCGGCATCTGTTTTAAGACACAGATCCCGCCATCTAGCGTCGAGTGGAAAAACTTACATGCTCGTAGTGCATCGAGTGATGGCGGTAGTGTTGCCGCACTGCCTCCCTGCATCGCCGCTAGAGCGGCGTACGATTCCGTGTCGCATGGTAGAACATCACTGTATTTTCTTTTTCTATGAATTAACGCCTTCCACATCTTGAATTTTGTCTTTTTAGGCCTTTGTAAACTCATTTACATTTCTTGACACTACTTATTTCCATTAAACACTTTACAAAAGAATGAACACGGAACATGAACCTACTTCATAGCTTAAGTAGATTAAGGATTTGCTTAATAGCGTGTCGTTCTCACCTGTTCATTAAACATAAGCCAATTAATTCAGAATTAATAGTGATCTGATGTAAGTAGAATAGGCGTTTGTCCGTTTACGAGTGAGTGCGTCCTCAGTTGAATCGTTCCTAACAATTGACGGATAAATCACTGGGCTGCAGTGCAACAAGACGTAACGATGTTCAATGAGTATAGGGGCACTGCCCTTTACGATATTTTGCACACATTTTGTTGTGAAGTATTATATTATACTTATAACATTTAAATATAAAACCTAATATCTACTGTTTCTCCTGTATGATTCAAAAGTAAAACGGTTTTCTAAATTTTTCGATGAAATAAAATTATTATTTATTTATTTATAAAAGGCGTGGCTGTGATTTGCGTATATTGTATTATGTAATAAATACTTTAAGCTAAAAGAAAGTTGCTAAGCACATACATTTAATAAAAAAAAATCAAAGTACGGCTATCTATCATTTCAATTGCTCTGGAATTAATATGGACGAAAGTCGACCATAGTATAACCAACTAATATAAATTAAAAGCGATAACATTATTTTACTAAACAATCAGTATCCAACACACAACACTGCTCTGTTTATTTTAAAAGTAGGCAGAGACGTATTGAGTCCAAGACTCCTTATTTGATATTGGAGACCAACCAACGGTTCCGGTCGTGACATTTTTAAAAATAAATTACAGGTGAATTATAAGAACTCATGTATATTATCGCCTTTATCAATAAACTTCCTGTCTATAGCCTAAACAAAAACTTGAAAAATTATAGCTAACCAATACCTGAATATTAAAATTATGTAAACAGTGAAATTCATATTATCAATAACTAAAGACTGGACGTTAATTTTTTATCGTAAATCTGGTATTTTTTACCAGATCATTAAAAAATGTGATAAGTAATAGGTAGGTAAGCTTTAACGAAAGCTTGGATAATAAGTATTAAAGCTTTCGTTGGCGTAGTATGGCGTATGGCAGATGGGTATCTGAGAGGAAGACCTCCTGACCCCGGTATGCATATTACTGTATTTATGCATATACTGCAGAATAAATAGTAGTACCAACTTTATCTTTACTTTACTTTTTCCAGGTAGGTACATAGGTACATAATTGCATAATTTTACGACGTAATATCCCTTTTCAATATGATTTACTTACCCAATACTAAAGGTAAACTTGGTACCGATTCCAGTTTATGAGTATTGAAATGAACACTTTCTACCAACCTACTTAATCATCAGTAATAACAGTACAATTAATGAATATCATTTAGCAAATGTTTTTGATCTAACTATAATTTGCGTCATAATCTCTAAAATACGGGTACTTGTTTAAGCGCAGTTCACAAACCAGTAATTGTATTTCAAACAATGCTGAGAAACGAATGTTGTGAAGTCTGTACTTAGTAAAAATAATAATTAGCAACTTTATGAAAACTAAGATAGTATATCAATAAGAATCTAATAACACCAAATGTCCTGATAAGAGTAAAAGTACCTCAAATTGGCTATTATAAACAAAAATCTGTGTTAGTATAACATTATCGCTCTTACACAATATCAGTAAAAAGTAAAAAGTATTATCATGTGATTTTAAGGTCCTCTTCTTGATTTCTCTGTCGGTGTAGTCTGGCAGGACTAAATCATGTTCTAAGTATTCATCAACTCATCACTCAATCTAGAACCACCAAGCTAGTCCATCCACCAACAGAACCACCGCGATTTATTCTACTGTTTTACTGACATACGTATGCATCTTTCATATCTGCATCGTAGAATATGGAGCAAAGCACTAAAGATGTAAACATACAAACAAATAAAATATAGTTATTTATGCCACTGACAAGTATCTAATGAATGGCATTCTAACACGAATGGTTTTTGTAGGACGCCAAATGGCACAATAAGCAGCACAATGGCTAATTATATGCGCACATAGAGTTCCATACATTAATTTTTTTTCTACAATCAAAAAAACCTAAATAAATTTTTACATCTTAATATAGACTTTATGTTACATAAAAATGGCGCATGTATTGTAGTTTGTGCCTACACTCGGTCAGTCTACAGCGCATGTATCCGTGCGATTTTTTAAACACGGAAAGCTGAACGTTTGAAGCCTTGCCTTTGAAACTACCTAACAATCAAAAATTAAAAAAAAATCATTACGTCACGGTTTCCCGGTTAAGATCGGGTACACGGTTAATGTGTAGGAATGAATAGCTTTGTGTTATGGTTTAAGAATTTATATTGAGTAGATTAGTAGCAACAATATAGTAGTAGTTAATAGAATTAGAAAAAAAAATTAATAAAAATACTCAAAACGTACTAAAAAGTAAATAATAGCTGTGTCATTTAGTTGCTTTAATTTACTTAAGCATATCTATGAAGTCGGTGCCAGCAAGTTTAAGGAACATTTATTTAACGTAGTAAAAGTGCGTTTTGAGTCGGTTCTATTTTTTGTTAAAAATTTTTATTTCTTACTTTTTAGTAATTTATCGCCACGTAACGTACTCGTACTATACTGTCATAGTATATTATACGGCATTTGTAGCCAAAAAGCTACCGATACTTACACAAAAACCGAAATCGATGCAAGTGGGCCTATAAAATTTGAAGAGTTCCTTCAATTTTCCCAGGATATCATCATCAGATCCTAACATGACAATGGGACTATCTTGGAAGTGTGCCCTTTCTAATAAAAAAAGAATTATCAAAATCGGACAACTCTGTAAAGTTATGCGTGGTCATACATAAAAAATATATATACGTGTCGAATTGAGAACCTCCTCCGTTTTTTTCCGTCGGTTAAAAAACACGAGAAGTAGATAATAATGTAAGTGAGGTAACTAGGTATCATATCCATCACAGTATCATTGAACAAATTATGCGAGTTTAGATCGTATCGTACAGTTGGCGAACTAACATCGTTTAGCTTTATTTTTAGCTCCTCTTCCTATGAAACGTGTTTGTAGCAATATGCGGTATATTTGAACCGGAATACGGTAATTGTTGAACTAGTAAAATAAATTTGGGTAATGAAACGCTTTCAGCAATTGTCGTTGATCTAATTATTTTATGTGCGCTTCTGTACCAATACTAAATAACTCAAAAGCTTCATTATTAAAGTTACCACCTATACTAAAGCCAAACTCGATTGAGAATGCTTGTTAACAAACAAATTTAAAATGAAGGTAGAAAATGCAACACATTTTATACCTAATAAATTTAAAATAATGTTTTGTTATTTTAAAAAATGTTATTTAAAAGATATTGAATATACACATTCGTTTTAAGCTTACTAATCTAATTTATTGTCATGAATTCGTCATTACCAAGTTAAATAAAAAAATTTGGTGTAAAATGACTAGTGATTTTTACCTTCATTTTTAATTTGTTTGTTGACAAGCATTCTCAATCGAGTTTGGCTTTAGTATAGTATTGCTATTAGTATATTAATTATTGATCCTTTGTATGACTATGTACAAATTTTTATGTAATATATATATATGTAATATATAAAAGTACCTATTCTGATTAGATACGACAGTATTTCAATTACTACATATTATAAAATTAAGTCCTCATCGCGTAATGTCTGTCTGTCTGTCTGTCTGTTCGCGATAAATTCAACTACTAAACGGATTTTCATGGTATTTTCACCAATAGGTTTTTTTATCAACTACAAGTTGGCGCTTGACTGCTATCACACCTGATGTTAAGTGATGATGCAGTCTAAGATGGAAGCGTGCTAACTTGTTAGGAGTAGGATGAAATCCACACCCCATTCGGTTTCTACACGACATCGTACCGGAACGCTAAATCGCTTGGCGGCACATCTTTGCCAGTAGGGTGGTAAGTAGCCGCGGCGAAAGCCTCCCACCAGCCAGACCAAGACAAATTAAGAAAAATCTCAATCTGCCCCGCCGGGAATCGAACCCAGAACCTTCGTCTTATAAATCCACCGCGCGTACCACTGCGCCACGGAGGTCGTCAAATAAAGGAGGTACAGTGATTCCTGAGGTAGATATTAGTATATAATTTATTAAGGTTTTCTATAAATTGCCTCGAAAATAACGATAACAGCAAGATAAGAATTGCGCGCCTGAAGCTTTGATTGAATGCTGTCTAATGTCATTGAGAATTATCAAGACAAAGCGTGGAAGAATGATTCCTCTTTATCAAAACCTAAAAAAGTCTGCGACGGCTCGTATCTATATTTTAAGGAAGCTTGCTATATTCATTCATTCTTTAAAAAAAGGTAAAACGTACAATTTTTGTTTATTTGTCATTCTTGGAAAGGTTCATATACTATATTTCTACATATAATATAAGTATTGAAGCTAAAACCTCACGAAAGTCATGCTCCCGCTGTCTAGCTGTTCTGTCTTTATCTCGCCAATATTAAGTATAAGTATGATATTTCACTTTAAAAACACAACATAAGGTAATGGGAGCCAGAATATATCAGATATCTAAACAGATATCTTAGATAAACTGAAGAAGTGACAAATAATCTTTCGAAATACGAGAATACTTATAAGGTTACAGAAAAATAAATAAGGTCAGTTTATATTGAAAATTTAGTCTTTAGAGTCAGCTGTGTCACGCATTACTTGGAAATGTAGATATCGTACGATAAATCCATAGACATACATCAGGGACAGAATGGTTTCTTTTGTTTATACCACCTACTTGCGCCAAAATGGGCCGCACACGTCACAGCGAGCTTAAGCTGAATACAATAGCATAAACCATAATTTATATGCTGATTGAACGGGAACTTTACAGTCGATTGCATTGGTCGCAAGGGATTCGATATTGCCCAATGAGATAAATGCAAAAGATAAATTTATGAAGTGATAACTTCTTATGGGACTCTTCGTTACGTAATACGTTACGGTGCCAGGCTATCTGGCTTCCCTTTTCTCACGCATATGACAGCGGTAGGTAGGTTCCTGCTTTCCCAGTTTAACCCACAGCGCTAGCCATATTTAAGTTATCATTTCTGTCGAGCGTCCCGAGACGCACAGGTATTTTATTGCTCATGAAGCATTGGCAACCTAAGTTAAAATGGACAACTATATTTTGCAGGTCATGCATAATTATAGCATATAGGTCATACTACAGCCTCAACCTGAGGTAGAGGTTGACACCTCTGACATCTCACCTTCAAACCTGTACGCAGCAATTCTGGTTAGGTTATGTTTGGTCGAGTATTAATTAACGTCGACAAACTAATATATCTATCGAGTAAAAAGAATTTCATTTTGAAATTCGTGTGAAGTTGCCTTAAATCCATGGCACACAAGTGCATGAACCCTGGAAGTTACGCGTTCTAACTTATTAATAACCAATATCCTAATAAATACATTTCTAAACTTAAATAGCCAAGTGTGGGCGCGGGAAACCACAGCTTTATGACGTTTGTGAACATATAAATAGTGCTTCGATAGTACCAGCTAATAATAAGTTTAAGCGAAGATCAAAGTACATAATATACTGTTTAACGTAGGTTTTAGTAGTTCCCAACTAAATTACTCATCTCACCTTCGCCCGTGGAGGTAATCAGCCGGTCCCACGCTTAAACAACTCATCTTTAAATTATGTTAGACCTACGAGTGAGCTATTACTGTTGAATTATTTATTAGTGATAATAATGCGCGGGATGTTTGCCTTGTATTTACGCTAGTTTAAATTTTGTATATTTTAATCTAATGAAATCTTCGACCGACAATTCAAGCAGATTTAGTTAGTAGTTTGATTAAGAATCAGATACAGAGGCAATGTTTGAAACGGTGCGAGAAAGTGTCTCACTTTGGAGACTTGAAACATGGAGATTTTTCCAAATTTCCCAAAAAAATCTTAGCTGTAGCAGCTTTAGTTAGATAATTAGTGGTGTTCATTTTACCAAGTTAATGTGGAGTTGCACGATGAAGGTTATGCGGATAAACAAAACAGTATAGGTACCGGTAATTAAAAATCTGTTTTCAATTAACCTTGAATCAGTCGTCAATAAAGACGTCCACAGCGGTGATAGCTGCCGTCGCGTCGGGTGGCGCATTGCCAGCTCCATTGTTTACACCATCAGCGTTCAATGGCGGCATACTCCATATAAAACTATAAATAAGGCTGAGTTCATTAATTGTGAATAGTAACCAAACACCGGACGTACGAAGAAAATTGACGCAATTGCCAATGCTAACATCATTTTGTTGTTATTTTATCCAGAAAACATAAAGCTAATACAAATGCATCGATTAAACTGCGATTGTTTTGTACTAATATTGAGCAAAGCAACAAAAGCAGATGGCACATTGGATTTTAAGTATCAAAAAGCAGGGCTTCTCAGGAACACGTCATACAATGCCATCCTGCTCGAATGCTTAGATATAAATTCACCGGTAACCATACATACAGTCTAAACCATAAAACAGCAATGCTGCTTGGTGGGGGTGATTATTCAATCACGACACAGAAGAGAACTTTTTACGAACAAGCTGTACAAGTATTACAAAGATCTTTACTTTACTTATATCTTTTTTATTTATTATTTGGGACATCTACAAATTTTAAATTGATATAAAAACGATGTCAAAGAAGTGAACTTTGACATATATCAAATCAATGCAAATAAAACTAAATTTTTTGTGTATTTCATTGAATTTGTTTCTATAATACATAACTGTTAGATAATTTAGAGGATAAGCAAACCGCTTTTAACTTATATAACGAAATGATAAATATTAATTTAAATAAATTAACCTCGATTTTAATAGTGTTTTTTTTTATAATTTTAGAAGCATTGTTAAAAATTTTTAAAATAATTGTAAATAAATAAATGAGTTTAGTTATTATTATCACTGGGCCCCGCAGCAGGCGGACTGGATTTTTTTATAAATTTTTAATAGTGTCTTTTTTATAATTTGTATAAGCATTGTTGAAAATTTAAAATAGAATTATAAATAAATAAATGAAAGACTATTATTATCATACTCGTAAAATAATCTCAACCAAAGGAATCACGAATTTTACTACGAGTCTTGTTTTGGAGACATAGTAGTTATCCTTGACAAATATTTAACATTTTTGAAGCTAAGTCGTTGTCATGGAAAGATAAGCATGAGTGCGTATAAAAAAACGTCCATAATTCAAATGTCCAAGCTCGGACACGCCCATCATCCTTACTTGGATACCTCATTTAACGGTCTTCGAAATATTTTTATTGTAACCATATAGATTGTGGGTACTAGAGTAATACTTTTTACTTCCAAAATCGGTTTATAGCTTGAAGAAAGATATAAACCGATTTTGGCCTGCCTCTTTTTGTAAAGATGTTTTAATAAGTAGTTACATATATTGATAATTCTATTAGTTTACGCGATACCTGTCCCTAAAACTCCGTCCATTCATGAAACTTAAACAGAAATTCATTCGTTAGCTTTCGAGTTTATCGCGCTCAGACAGGCGGATGCAGTAGGAATCATAGATTTAAATACGAGTAGGTATGAGTAGTACACTATGTAGAACTAAAGAATATTTTACTTGCACTATTTATTATGTATCTGTTATGTGATATTAGTAACACCAAAGCGTCGTAATGGATGTAGAGGGCATCTTAATCTTTCGTATTATCTAATAATAATACGTAGCCTTGTGTGACTGGTGCCTCTCAGGCCCATCAGTTTGCTGAACACGTGCTTTGACCGCGCGATATAACGAAATAAGATACAGAGGTGCTGACACCAAAACATGTGGATATCTTTATAAAGATTAATGAATAACTGAAAGACATACCAACGGTATTACGCACAGTTTTATGGGGTTAGAACACTAGCAAAAAAAGTACAAGGATTCCTTTATATTATGAGCGGAAGAACGAACTTACGGACGTGTAAGTTCGTATGACAATCGTCTACTTCTGAAGACAGAATTCTACACGAACGATTATAAAGCCCTTATCATCATCATCATCATCATCAGCCATCATGCATCCACTGTTGGATATAGGCCTCCTTCAAGCAGCGCCAACCCAGTCTATTACAGGCTTTCTGCATCCAGTCGGTGCCAGCCACCCTCCGGATATCGCCACTCCGTCTAGTTGGGGGACGCCCTACACTCCGCTTGCCGAGACACGGTCTTCACTCCAGGACCTTTCGACTCCAACTCAGACATGACCAGACCACTGCCACTTCAATGTACTAGCCCTGAGAGCTATGTCGGTGGATTTTATCCCTTAAAGAAATTCCAAGCAATGCTCTTTCTATAGCTCGTTGAGAAACTTGAAGTTTGCCCTTATAATCGTCCATAATTAAAATGCAAAACCCAAGATTTGAAGTGTGAAGTATACACAAATTAGTATCTCTCAAACGTAACACAAGAAAACACCTGATAATTTAATGGATTTTAAAGAAAGATTTGTTATTAAATTACACCATTAAACTTGTAGTCACGATGGCAAACCTAAACAGCGTATGCAACGAAATAAAAAAAATGGAATCATTATTAATTAATAAACAATAATAATAATTGATCAATGCTACTTTATGATTATAAAATGTTCAGACGACATGAATTTTCCATTCAAACATTTTCATTTCATAAGACGGAATCGTCGGAAGAACTCAAGAATCGGATCTAAAGTTATTGACCTAACAAGTCTTGATGACAAAATCGTTAATGGAAAAGGCGACGGCTCTCTTCAGGAACGCTCGAACAGTCCTTGAAGCAAGCTGAGCGATTTCATTACGTGACAGAAAAGGGCTACTTCAAGATCGAGGCTATCCTAGCTGAAGCTCAATTATACACATTGATCGCTAGACACTCGTATGTTGTTAGAAGAAATGTTTAAATGACTGTTTATTATATCCAAATAAGAACACATTTTTTATGTATTTTCTATAGATATAAAGCCGTAAAGTATTGTACTGGATGCAATTTATTTATATGTCTGAATAGTTACAGCGTAAATTCAGATGATTTTAACTACTGTTAGCAACATTGAATACTGCGCTTCAAATCATAAAACGAAAATCATAAAAAAAGAATGTACTCTGCGACATTTTTGGCTTATATGAAAAGACGTTTTATTAAATTGCAGACATTATCAATTCCAGTTTTAGCATAGGCAGTTATGCTGCCTCAATATTGTAAAAGTAATTAAATTAGTGTTCAAGGAAAGATTGTTTCATTTTGATTTGATTTAAAGAAGTTTTGTAATCAAAATGTGTTGATATTTTGATTAATGTTCTTTTGCTGATTGTGCCTTTTGACCCCTTCTGCTGATGTTCCTAAAACTACTATAACAAATGACAAGTACCTAGCATAGACCCCGTAGCGTAATCACTACTACACGCTTTACTGGTACATATATCTGTTGGTAGATTGAACTGTCTAGATTTGATTACTTATTAGCTAGATTGACTTATAGTGATTTTTTTAACGAAGTCTTTACTACACTCTTGCACCGTATTTTGACAACCCTATACAGAATCCGAACACCCAAGGATTAATCACCGTTGACTCAAGATGCACTTGTTCAAACAGTAATGCCTTGTAAGGAAACTTGTATTTTTAATGTTTTTAATTATATGTATATTGTAGAGGCGATTCGATCGCTAGCCTTGGCATTATTATCACGCTCTAGTGTTTAGTGACATTGTTATAATTTATATTAGCGTGCTGGTGTCAACAGAGTTGTACTGATTTACACTAACGATCTGTCTATTTGCTGGTGTAGTTAGTAAATAAAAATTTTTAACAAAAAATAGAACCGACTCAAAACGCACTAAAAAGTAAAAAATAGCTGTGTCATTTAGTTGCTTTAATTTAATTAAGCATATCTGCATTTTGAGTTTCGCCCTTTTTAATAAAAAAAGAATTATCAAAATCGGACATCTCTGTAAAAAGTTATGCGTGGTCATACATAAAAAAAAATAAAAAAAAAATATACGTGTCAAATTGAAAACCTCGTCCCTTTTTTTTCGTCGGTTAATAAAAGCAAGTTTTTCGACGTTTACAATTAAAATGAGTATACAACATAGGAAAATAAAGCTTTTTTTATAAGCTTTTATTTTGCAATATAATCTAGTAGCAATTCGTTTATCAATAGGAATCAAACGATCCTAAGCACGATGATGTTGCGTCATTCTATTCTAAAGTTCTTATGACCACTTTCTATCACCAGCATCAGATCAACTCCATGACATCATAATAAAGCGATATACATATGTGTATGTATGCAAAATATCAGTTCAGTCGGAAACCTTCAAAATTAAGTTGCAAAATTTGATTACAAACGTCGAGACAGGTGAAACTAAGTAAAAGCTTATGAAAATAGACAAATATATACTATGTATTAATGAAGCCACTTTTAAATGAGTTCATGTATTAAAATAGTTACAAAACTGTTTAACTGCTGTAAACTTTGTAGAAAACTCGTGAAATGTTTTTCTTTAACTGACTCGGGAATGACGTCAATTTTTAACTGAAGAAAAACCTAAACATTTTATATCTAACATGGCACTAATGTTTCTTTGTTATTTTATTCATACGCGATACCATTAGGAACTAATGTATTACATAGTACATCTACAGTTTATAATTGGTACATTAGTATTGTGGCTACAGTCCACTCTCGAGAGGTTACTCGTATTCCTAAATAGCACTGTATGACAGTATTAAATCGTAATATATGACGGGTACAGTAGTGTTGTTACAGTGCCTACCTAAATAAAGTATGTGCCCAATACACAGCCTGGCTTTGTATGTCATGCATTGTCAAAGATTTTGTGAGGAACAGACAGCCTTTGTAACTAGTCAGTCGACATGACTGACAAAAGCGTATTCGGGAATAACCAGCGGACTCTTTTTTGGATTTTCCGGATAATAAAAAACTAAACGTATGGCAGAGAATATTTCTAGTTTATATAATAACTAGCTTTTGCCCGCGACTCCGTCTGCGTGGAATTAGTTATTACGGCAGCCTAATTTTTCTAAGCTTTGAATGTCATATTTATTAATATCTAATCAACTGCCTAAGAAATAGGTCTTAAGCTTTCAAAATGACGATACTTTCATATAACATTTCATCCCCCCTTTAACCCCTTACAACCCTTTTTTCGCAATTAAAAGTAGCCTATGTCCTTTTTCAGGCTCTAGACTTACTGTGTACCAAATTTCATTTAAATCGGTTCAGTAGTTGTAGAGTGAAAGCAAGACAGACAGACAGACAGAGTTACTTTCGCATTTATAATATTAGTTAGGATTTCTAAGATTTTTAAATGAATCAAATACTCTTGTTTTATTTAATTCAAAATACTTTTTTAACCGACGAAAAAAAACGGCGGAGGTTCTCAATTCCACACGTATATTTTTTTTTATGTGTGACCACGCATAACTTTTTACAGAGCTGTCCGATTTTACAATTCTCTTTTATACTTCCAAGGTGGTCCCATTGTCATCATGCTAGGATCTGATGATAATATCCTGGGGAAATTGAAGGAACTCTTCAAATTTTGGAGGCACGCTTACAGCGATTTCGGTCTTTGTCTCGATATCGGTAGCTTTTTGGCTACTGGTGCCGTATAATATACTATGACAGTATACGAGTACGTTACGTGGCGATAAATCACTAAAAAGTAAGAAATAAAAATTTTTAACAAAAAATATTTAGGAAAAGCATTATTTAGGAAATGCGTCGGAACATCGCCGGCTTGTCCTCAGACACAAAGACACAACAACGCAGTTTGCAATTATACCAAAGTGTAACCCTTCGCGCTGTTACAAATAAACGTATGGCCCTCAAGCCCATCTTACCAACTGCACTCTAATGTATTCAGGACGCATCCCCACGGGGAGCTCGGAGGGGTAAGCCTAGCTCGCCCCTCAGGCGTTATGGCTAGGACCTAATGAATTCAGGGCTCTGTCGGGGGGTTCTAACTCTGCCGGCAATTTAAACGTTTTAGCCGACCATTCATCACGCCCCTGTTTAATTAGTGCATATAATCGTCTAAGTATATCACGACGCCATCTGATAAATATCGTGGGGTTAAAACAATAGCTTATACGAAATGTATGGTAAAAAAGTACTTTGATATAAAAAAGCAATTTATAGCTAACGACTGTATACTTGTGGAGGTATAATTACAGTTTTTTGTTACGTAACAATTTATCGCTGTTAAGATGGAACGACGACTGGTTTGCTACTAGACCGGTGAGAAATCTCTACTTATGTCCTTCGATGGATGTTTTACTTTTGAGTTGATTTTGAAGGTGATGAAATTATAACTAATATACTTATTTTAATATTATTAATTTTTAATTATAACTAATAGTTTGCTCGATAGAAATTGTCCTGCTATAGACCACTTTCTGCATAATTAAACAGCATTTTAAAGAAAAAAATTAGAGTAATTCGGAATAACTGTTTCCATACAAAAATACTTTTTAACCGACGAAAAATAACGGAGGAGGTTCTCAATTCGACACGTATATTTTTTTTTATGTATGACCACGCATAACTTTTTACAGAGTTGTCCGATTTTGATAATTCTTTTTTATTAGAAAGGGCACACTTAAGGATGATATCCTGGGGAAATTGAAGGAACTCTTCAAATTTTGGAGCTTACCGCGATTTCGGTTTTTTGCCGTATAATATACTATGACCGTATATTACGAGTACTTATATACTATAATATACTATGACCGTATAATATACTATGATAGTATATTAGGCTGGCACCAACTTCATAGATATGCTTAAGTAAATTAAAGCAACTAAATGACACAGTTATATTTTACTTTTTAGTGCGTTTTGAGTCGGTTCTATTTTTATTTAAAAAATATATATATTATTATTAATTTCTATACACGAGTAGAAAAAAATGCTTTTTTATATCTTAATATATATGTATACCTATTTCATGCCAAGGCCACTCATCAAAGCACACTCGAAGCAAGATAAAAACTAGGCGTGTCCGCAGTTTCACCCGCATAGATCCCGTCCCGTGGGAATGGCGGAATAAAAAGTAGCCTTGTGCCATTCTAGCTCATAATATATCTCCGAGATTTTTATCGGTTCGGTGTAACAGACTGTGTTTTATACACACAGAAAGAATAGGTAGGTATTTTCCCTGTATAATTTATTACGTGATTTTTTGTAATCTAAATAAATAAATAAAAATAAAATTAATTTCATTTCAGCCAATAACCAAGGGAGCCCAAAAATTTAAAAAGAAAAATTAATTTTAAAAACTTTTGTGTTTACAAAATTATAATTATGAAAATAACGTTACTATGACTTTACGAGGAAATATAGCAGAGTTTCCAATTTGGAAGCGATCCTAGCCAGAAATCCCCTTAGCGCTGCCTCCTTAAATCGTCTCGTAAATCTTTTAGTTTGGCATCCACCCAAATTGACCCCCCACGTCCTAGCTTACTGCCTCGCTACATGCTTTTATTATTTAGATATAAAATACGATATAATTATTGTTTAGACAATTAATCAGGGATAATTTTCAGTGGTGAAAATATTGTTAAATTTCGTAGTAGATTCTAATTGCGAAAGTTTAAGCTGATCATTGTACAATGATTACAGAGAACAAAGTACCTATATTTTGTTTTTCTACAAAAAGCTTGCAAATTTGTGTTACCTTTGCTGATCTTACTCATCATCATCATCATTGTGACAACGTGTATTAAAGGAAAATTAATAAATTCTATTATATTTTATCCATAAACTCAGACAACTCTCATAAAAACGGCGTGTTGGGCGTAGCATCCAAAGTCACAACTTTTATGACAAATGCAGATGCCCAGCTCTGCGGATTTAATTAGAGTGATGATGATGTCGGCCTGACTGTAATGAACAATGAAACCCGTGAACAAAGTGGATACTTTTTATACCTTCAGCCATTAATTAAAGTCCGGTGAAATACGTAACATTGAGGAGGAATTAATTAGTCTCGATTTTTTCCTATTTCATTTAAACGCGGTTACCTCGATCAAGGCATTGAAGCGGCATTCCAATACAAGAAAGTTTAATCTACGGATGAGAAAAGAAAACAGGAAAAGTACCTAACAACATCGAGCATACTAAGTTCAATAAAGATCGCTATAGAAATAAAAAATACGGTACTGGAAGTTGAATTTTTAAAAAATGCTTTTTCCTAATTACAAATGTTAAGTACATTTGACGTTAAATGACATGAAAATAAATAATTAGGTTATTTATTTTGATGTCATGTCATGTCAATTTGAAAACTTCTCTATAAAAATTCACCTGTATATAAAAGTCTTAACTTTTAAAATCTCCATTAGTTTACTAGTATGTTGTTAAGTCTATATGTATATCAATTTAACTCTAGGACGGCTGAATAGGTCTAGACGGGCACAGAGATTTACTCGTATAATCTGAAATATCACAAAGGCTTTACTTTTTGAACTGGGATCTACATATAAAATCGTATGGCACAGCAAGTGTTCAACAATAAATCGAATTCGATATAGTTGTCACAGGCAGGGCTAAAAAAATACATATGTTATTTGTATTGTCTTACCTATCTTTTGTCAATGCAATATTGATTTCGACCGCGCTATCAAATGACCCTATCTTAAAACGGCATTGCAAGGCCATCAGATTATCCGTAGCTCTCGAGTCACACATCACTAAACATAGCATCGATTATGTAATTGAATGAAAAACGCTGACTGCAATTACCATAATATTCTCATATATTATGTCGCAGAAGTCCACTTTCGCTTGTAAGTTTCACCGATTTTGTGGTTTGACAACTTCTACTGAGGCAGTGATAAAGATTGATTCCTATTATCTAACAATTTTGTTTTTATTAAGTAATATTAGGTTATCTGTTTATTATATAATGTATATTTTATCAAGATCAACGATGACTATCATAAATAATTTTATTAAGAACACGATTTTATGTCCTAATATTCTATTTAGTCAGTTTAAAGTAAAAATGAGAGATAGCTTTAGTGAATAAATAATTAATAACTGTGTATTTAGTTGCTTTAATTTACACACATATCTATAAAATCGCCGGGCAAAGTAAGTGTACTTTTTAGTGGGTTAAGTAGCTTCTATTTTTGGTTATAAATTTTGATTATTTTTTTATATATATTCACATAAGTATTTATACTATATAGTATATAACAACTTGTAGCCAAAAACCTACCATACTTACACAAACACCGAAATCACTGCAAGTGTGCCAAACGTGGGAAGAGTTCCTTCAATTTCCCCAGCATATCATACATCAGATCCTAACAGGACGATAACAGAAGCAGGGTCCCTTTCTAATGATCCACTCGGCCAACTCTGTAAAAAGTTATGCATGGTCATACATAAAAAATATATATTTAAAAAATGAGAGATAGCTTTATTCAATATACGCAATTCTGTAATAAAGAGATGAAAATAATACAATTCATCACTATATCTACAAAAAATACACAAATAATATAAAATAAGTAATAAGTAACTTGGGATATACTTGAAAGACATATGTGTAGATGTTATAATAATTTTACAGTTTAAAAAAATGTTTAAATCTCCCTGGATATTTTAATTTTTAAATGGAAACACATACCGTGATTCATAAATATTATACAAGCAGGAAAGCAATTAGTCAATGCGGCGAGGCTTGCCACAGGCTACGCAATTTTTCTCATTTTCCCAACGTAACGTCTTGTTGAGAAAATACGTATGTCGTTATCTTGGACTATCCAATGAGTCAACGACAAAATAGATTAATATTTTATTATAGATATAAAATTAAATAATTTTTTGCATGTTTATGCTTTATACGCCTTTACATCACTCATCCTTTTTCTATAGAGTCGAAACTTAGATTATCAAGAACTACGGTTAGATTTCCGAACTAAACATGTAGTTTATTTGTTATACAGTAAATAGAGAGTAGAAGTTTTAAACTAGTATTGGTAAAAAAATAATGAACATTATTACAGATTATTACAGACTCATCATAGGGGAAGGCAGAGACTACAAGCTTCCATTTTCACTACGGTCCTTGCATACTTCATGTTTCCACTCTCATTAATCCTTTCTTACAAGTTCATCGGTTTAGGATACTCTTGACCTGGCCATACTTTAAAATGTCCTGAATTTGGTCTAATAAAATTCGCCTTATCCTTTTCCTTCCAACACTTTCATTCACCTCGCCACATAAATCTCTTTTGGTAATCTTCTTTCGTCCATTCTCTCTACATGCCCAAACCATCTAAGCATCCCTATTACTACATCTTCTTTTACACCACACCATTCTCTTATCATACTATTGTTAACTCTGACACTCAGTTTCAATCGAAACATACTCCTAATGCTCTCATCTCCACCGCATATATTTTCTTTTATTCTTCTGCCATACTCAACTTTATGCAGCACGCAACATTATTGCAGTATTTATTTAACTTTACATGAGTATAAGTTGGTAGAGCCCGCCGTAGAGCAACGTTTTAGCATTAAGCTACAATTCCCTTCCCCCTACTCTAGATAGTAAAAGCGTTACAACTTTTTAAACTTTTGAACGATTTTGTTGACTCTTGTATCGTAACGGATAACCTATAAAAATTGTCCATAATACGTAGGTAGTCCGTACAGTTTAAACATTTGGCTTGCTCGTAAAATTTTTAATACTTTTTTATTCATGTTAAAACAAGGACAGCATTACCATACAAGATGTACCTAAGATTAAACTTTATTAAGACTCAAATAATCAGGAAATAACCTACTCGTATCTGTTCAGTCTTGAATACATTACTTAGCATGATTTCTATGCTGAAATGTAAATTAAATGATTTATACCGAGTCTCGAGAGCTCGACCCTCGCGTGACCATATCTTTTGTGGTCATGTTACTCGTAGCAGTAAGTAATATAGACCCCAGTCAACACCCACATGCTATGCCATCGGGACCAATTGTTTCATTGCATCTCAATATTAGGAAGTATTATCACGAGATCAAAAACAAATCTAGTTATATAATAAGCTTCGTTTACAAGCATTTTTGAAATATTATATTTATTTGTTTGTAGTGACTCTACCACCGGTTCGGAATGCAGGCATCTTCTGAGAGAAGCCGTAAAGAAACTCAATAGTTGCCTTTTTTCAAAATCATACATTGTTTTAGTTCACAATGGTTATTATTTTCGGTTTCAATTTCTTTTCGTTTAGTTTTTGAATCGGTGCTTCTAACCAAGATATCTGAATGCTATATTTCTTGATTATTGATACACTGTACACAATGACTATGTCAAGCCTACATGACGTTAGTGCAGCACCGAGATTTCGGGTTTTTAACTTAGCGCGTGTGTTTGTTCGAGTCACAGAGAACTATCTTATAGGTACTAGATTATATATTCTGTAGTACCTACAACTAAAGATCATATTATTTTATTTCATTCCGATTACGACTCCGAATCCGATAAGTTAATTTGTATTTACAAATCGGTTTCGACTTCGTAACATCCCTGGTATCAACATCTACGAGTATCTCCTAAAACCACGCTAATATGGCAGCGGCACGGAATTTTTATGCAATACGAAAGTTATCTATATTACATAAGTGGAGTATGAAATCTATAATTATGCATACAGTTTTATCTCATCCTCGGTGATCGGGTGCGGAATTCAATAACGGATTTGCATGTCCCGCAAGCGATGAGTTGCGATTTTTTAGTAGTAATATTTAAAAAAACCGTTTGCTGGCTTAGTTCATACTGTGGCATACATTTAGTAGAGTTGTGTGAGTTTCACAAATAAGATAAAAGGATTCAAGAATGTCTGATTGGGTTTGCCACTTTTCTTTCCTGTTGGATAAGCGTTCTATATTTTGCCGACTGGGTTGTTAACCACATGGCAATTAGTCAAAAAAAAAACAACATTGATAAGAAACTGAATGATATTTGTCAACGCCAAATTATAGCCCAATTATGGCTTTAGATAATTATCATTTTATATCTGTATTTTTTTACTATTTTTGTGTCTATGTTTTGTTTATGTACTATTTCTATTGTGTCTATGTCTATGTATGTATATAAACCGAAGCAATAAAATGGGACAAATTAAGTCTTTCTTTCAGACGTACCTGTAACTTTGACATCTAGTAAAGACAAATGGTCTCTATTGAGGACGAAATTGAACCTTTGACCTCTTGCATTGAGTCTGGTACCTCAACAGTGGACTTTAAGACTTCAAATGTATAAATTCAAACTGATAAGAAACCGGTACAAATTTCAATCCTAATCTAACGAAAAATCCTAACGAGACTCTTATCACAATGTATTGTGATGACTAAAGAACAACTTGTGATAATAATCTTATGTAAATATTAAATAAGATATTATGTATCTGTGTGGTAAATAAATAACAATTGAGAACTTCAAACAAAGCAACAATAGGTATGACTGCATCTGTGCCTCCTACACAACTTGTATCAATCGGATGTTTGTATGATGCGCCATTAATAGTAATTATGTCACCGAAATAAATATTTGTTATCATTAGTACAAAAAACATGAAAATCGTTCTTTAATTTTATTATTTAATAAGTGAAATTTATTATTAAAATGTATTATATATTTAATTAAACTGTACTACTTAATTGATTTTAGTAATAAATATATATTTGACGGCCGAGTGGCGCAGTGGTTAGTGACCCTGCTTCTGCGTCCTAGGCTGTGGGTTCAATTCCCACATCTGGAAAATGTTTGTGTGATGAGCTTGGGTGTTTTCCAGTGTCTGGGTGTTTATCTATATATTATAAGTATTTATGTGTAGTATATATAAAAATATTCATTAGTTATCATAGCACCCATAACACAAGCTTATACTTACGAGTACGCTTACTTTGGAGCTATATAGCGATGTGTGTTATAATATTTATTTATTTATTTATATTCTGTACATGTACCCCTATAAACCCATGAGTCTTACAAAAAGTTACTGGTTTAATAGAGAATAGATGTTTAATATTTTTATACTTATTGATTAATTAATTTCAGTAAAAAATTATTTTATAGAGATAGATAAAGTACCTATAAACCAAGTCACTTCATCTGTCATGCAAAAAGTTATTGCTTTAGTATATAATAGATGTTTATTACTGTTTAGAATTGTATAATTACTACAAATTCTGTCTTCCTTGATCCCTTGCTTTGTACTCATTCAAAGTGTCTAATCATATTTTCTTGCCGTTTGTAATTTCTACTTATTCTCTTGTATCCATATTAAATAAAATATTCTGAAAATGCATTATTGACTGTAGTTATCGATACTTTCATCGCAATAATCAATTCGAGACACTTTAAACTAAATAGCAGGCATTGAATGACTAAGCTAAACTCTTTAAATATTATTGCACCTACCAATAGTTTCCTTTATAATGGCAATAAAATAATTTTGAAAATCTGTTTACATTTGACAACAATATCGAAACATATTAAATATACATACACCTAAACATAGAAACTCCACTTTTTTGGAAGTCGGTTAAAAAGGAACAACTAACAAATACGCCAGTACGTAAAACGGAACATACCTACGCAAGCAACTGATTTATCAAAACACTGCACAATTATTACGCATAAACTTAAATACATCTTAAGTTTATTTTACTTTAAAACGTAAAAAAAATATTAAAATCGGTTTACAATTGACGACTATATCGGTGAACATACATACAACCGAATATAGAACCTCCTCCTTTTAGGAAATCATTTAAAAATGACGAAGTTACAAATACGTCAGTACGTAAAACGGAACATCCTTACAAAAGACCACTATTAATCCTTATTGATATCATGTATCCAAGCAGCTGATTTATCAAAACACTGCACAGTGGTTACACATAAACATAAATGCACCTCAAGTTAAGTAAATACGCACTGCAGGAAACTTTTTCGGAAAAAGTTACGCGTGCGTTCATGTACCGATAAAACGCGATTTCGATTTTAAAATTCGAATTCCGAATATAGCCGATGTGTGGCGAGTCGGAAGCGGCATAACGCACTGGCGCGAACGCCACGCTCCGCGGCGACTGCGACTGACGGTGTCGGCAGACGAGGAGCGCAGGGGCGGCAGTAACGGTTGTGTTGTGATGATTCTATGTAATTTTCCGCTTATTAAAATAAAAAATTAGTGTTCTGACTGTACGGGAAATGTGACATAATTTAAGTCTAGTCACGAATTTTATTCTTAGTGATATATAATATTTATGTGACCACTGCATTCTTACAAAATACAGACGATAAAGCAATCATTGTAGTAAAGGTAATTTAATTTTTTCAAAATATTATAATCATTTATATAATTATTTTTAACCCAACTACACATATTAATAATGGGGATGATCTTTTGGATCTAATAAAAAATTTACAATTTCAGTCATCTGATTAGTTTTGAATAAATAGTCTGTTAAACAGCACAGAGGGAAAAGAAGTTCGTTAAATAGGTTAGGGAACTATTTGAAAAAAATAAATCTGCTACACATGATGTAAGGCTTAGTTTTGACTACGACAATGGAAGTTAGATTCTTATCACGCTAATGTCTAACAATTAATATTCAGTGTTTTACAATTTTGCTATCAAAAATATTTAAGTTATATGGAGTGTGGCAACCCTGATGCATACACAGGACAATAGACAGTGCCATCAAAGCGCAACACTATCGCTCGTCGTCGATGACCAACAGTAGGTCCCGCACATCGAATATTAAAGACCAACTGAGACCATTATTGCGTGCGCAGTAGTGAGACACTTCATGCAATAAGCGAGATTAGATCTATGCAGCGGAATCTAGGCGCGTCTACAGCTCATTGTAGTCTGACACCGCCTGAGTACTTAGTGCTGTGAACTTCTCAGAATATTACTTTTCTCCCGATAGTTGAGGAGGTTGTAAGGTGCCGTATTTATAACGATATATATATTATATATAGATTATAACGATATATAGATTATACAAGTGTAAAATTAATAATTTATTTATTTTGATATTCCGCGAAAATAAATTGTATTATTGCATTATGAAATTTAATGATGAACTTCCGCAAAGATCCATCTGCTTCTATCGAATATCAGTGATCTCATATCACTGCCTAAAGAAATTATTATAAGTCTCAAACAAATTAATAAAATTTGCTCTGTATGTTCTCATAGAAGGTATTATACCTACATACTACCTATTTTTATAAATACGCAAACAAGTTACTATTTTTTTGAGCTTTAACTATTTAACTAATCATCTAAAACATTGTCAAAGGAGCAAAAAGAACAAAACGTAGCGTTTCTTGTAGCAATATTTATTTACAGTTCCTGTGAAATAGAAAACAAAACGCTAGCCGCTACCAATACTTATTAAACAATATTTTGAGTATTACTTATAGTTTTTAGTATAAGTAACAATGCTTTTGTAATAAATATTATATTGCATATTTATTATTGTGAGTCACTACATATGTAAATGACCGGGAAAAACGCGCACCGCCATATCTCCGCAAGCATACGGTGGAAGTTGGAATCAAGGCTTTTTAGGGCTGACAAATTTCAAGACCACCTACTCTTACAAAGCTCCGCCCATATCAGGAAGTAATAATCTCTCGAACTATTATTATTTATTTAACTTTAATTTTGATTAAAAGATTAGTGAAACTACAAAATAATACAGATATTTTATAAATTAATAGCAGCTATGTCTTTGTCATGGCCAATTTACTTCTTTCCCTACCAGCTACCTCCTAAGTAAAAAGTCTGTATCTACTAGAAGTTAGTACAACAATACTCTAATTGAACGTTAGACTTTAGAGACTTGTCTGTGACCTTCACTATGGAGTCTTAAATTAATGGCGCGCCTTAATGCGTATTTCCTAAAGAATCCGCCACAGCCCTGGATGCAGCAGCGGACAATAGACAGGCACTGCGTCGGCACGTCGCGCTGCCTCGCTGATATTCGCCGAGCCGAGGGAAAATTGAAAATAGACACCAACGCAATTTCGCCTACACAGGGACTCTTTCATTCCCGCATGGTTGTCGCGGCGTCAAAGAACGCATTGCACTCTAAAACTTGCAGACGACATCCGTAAACACGGCTTAGCAAATAAGTATAATATTACAGCATTGTTTTCAGTTTATAAACAGACTAGTACGCGACTTCGAGTGCATGCTATACCTACAATTATTTTAAAAACTAAAGCTCGGCTCCGATCTTACTTCTTATCTACTTAACATCTACAACATATGTAAGGATCATATTAACGTACATCTTTTAATTCGTTCAATTCAAATTCAATTCAGAATAGGTAATTCTGTGGTAACGAAACATTCTTAAGATGGTATCGTGCTTACTTAGTAGAACTACTTACATTTTATTTGCTGTACCTATAACTCATTGCCGATAGTGTAGTACCTATTGCTAACCACTTATCTATTCATATTGCTGAATCTCGCCATAAGTAAATTGTCACACAAACTCTTTCTACCAAATTCTACCAAAAGTTCTACCAAATTTCGGTAAGCTGAATCTACATGCGAAAACCACATAGAAATTCGGCAAAGAATTTCCAATCAAAACGTTCAAAAATAGTAAAAACAAAAATAAAACAGAAAAAATTACAATAGAGATCAAAAAGGTTTGACTCAAAATATCCCATACTTTTAAACGCGAGTGCAACACACATATGCAAATAAAATTAAAGAGTCAATTGAATAATTGAAACGGCGAGCTCAAAATAAATGAGCTATAGAGTCAACTCATATATCTCTATATAACAAAACCACTGAAATGCATTCATGAAAGCTGATGCCGTACGTCTGGCTCACCTTTACAAACTACTGCCATTTAAAACCCCTCGTTGGCTGTGAAAATCAGGTGGCATTTTCCATAAGACTTTTCAATTAATATTTCTTAAACTAGCGACTCGTTTGGAACTCGCAAGATTGTCTGTATTTTTATGATTATTACGATGGTTTTATTGATTTTTTCAGCCAAGTTATATTAGCTAACTAAATAATAAGCCAAAAAATTTTGATGCTTCAGTTTACGCAGCTAATACGGCACAATACATACGTTAGTGAAAACTCTATGAAAATCT
Source organism: Mycalesis mineus (assembly GCA_034621355.1). Taxonomy (NCBI): domain Eukaryota; kingdom Metazoa; phylum Arthropoda; class Insecta; order Lepidoptera; family Nymphalidae; genus Mycalesis; species Mycalesis mineus. Next base: position 15,171,732 of record CM067884.1, on the reverse strand, counting down.
CAGTGCAGTAGTTAGTGAGTTACTTACTCACAAAACTCTGCACGAATTTTCACTTGTGTATTCGTATATTAAAACCAACCACTCTCAAGGATTATAGAGAAAGTTGTTTTTTTTTAAATCTACTATAAGTTGGCCCTTGACTGCTATCACACCTGATGTTAAGTGATGCTGCAATTTAAGATAGAAGCGGGCTAACTTGATAGGAGTAGGATGAAATCCACACCCCTTTCGGTTTCTACACGACATCGTACCGGAACGTTAAATCGCGCTAGGGGGCGTCCATAAATTACGTGAGGTGTTTAAGGGGGGTCGAGTCAAATCTCATCTAATCTTACGTTGGAGAGAGGGGGGGTCTCGGCAAATATCACGCAATTTTTTTTCTGATTGAAACAAAAAAATTTATACTATTTTGGTCTATTTAATCGTATTCTCCATGGACTGAATTAGAGTAGATATTCTTTTTTCAATTACAGTATTTACGATTTAAGTATTCTAAAATTCTATTCTATTGTTAAATTTTTATTACACTTATAATTAAACTCTCAGCAATATTGATTACTAGTCTTAACTAGTCGTAAATAAAAGGGCGATGCAAATTTGTTTTTTTCTTTTTACAATAACAATCCAACGCGTTTACGTAAGAAACTCACATTTTGAAAAATTTCACGTGAGATTCGGGGATGGGGGAGGGGGTTGAATAAAATCTCACGACATCTCACCAGGGGGGGAGGGAGGGTCAGAAAATTAAAAAAAACACCTCACGTAATTTATGGACGCCCCCCTACGCCGTTGTCGGTAGAGTGGTAAGTAAAGTCATTATTTAAAAATTCATTTGTTTAATTATAGTACGATCAAAAATTATAACAACAGTAGCTATTAAACAGAAATAAACTGCATTTATTTAAAGGCACTGAAGCCTCAGCAGCAGGAGTATGCAAAGGAGGGCGTGAGGTTATAGGCCAAAGAAGTTAATTAAACACCTTATTTCACAATCACTAAGTATAATTGTATTTTGTTTAAACAAATCACTTAATTATAGTTTACACTTAAATCACAATTTAAGATAACCTAGCCACGTTTCACCGAGCACGTAGTTGTGCGCGTATCCGAATCTACCGACGTGTTTGCGCCTGAGCAGTTACCGGACGACTGACTTTGTTCTTCCAAAAGTCACCCACAGCCACCTCACTAGCGCTCGGTGCTACGTTTTGGTACTAAAACTAAGTTGAAGGCTAGATACTAGATGGCGCTCCGGGTGCGCCGTCACGGCCACCCCTGACTCTCGCACGACCTCGTGCGTTAGGCGTTTTCATCGGTGGGACCTGTAACAATCAACTTCTCGTAAGCTCGTCCATTCCTGACAACGAGTACAGTGCCCAATATCATCTGCGCATAACCCCTTCAACCATTGGGAGGTTTGCAGCGTACAGCTATAAACTCTAACAGCGTGGACCGGGCGTACAAGGCCCTTTCGAACCAGCTGTGACACAACCTGATCTGGACCGGGCATACTAGGCCCCTTCGAACCAGATTTAAACTCAAAGTAAACTGGACCGGGCATACGAGGCCCCTTCGAACCAGATTTAAACTCAAAGTAAACTGGACCGGGCATACGAGGCCCCTTCGAACCAGATTTAAACTCAGAGTAAACTGGACCGGGCATACGAGGCCCCTTCGAACCAGATACGAAGACCAATGACGTGGACCGGGCATCCGAGGCCCTTTCGACCAGCCATGCTCTGATAAAACCCAATTAGGCGCAGCTCGGGCGTTCTAGGCCCCTTCAACTGGCCCAGCCAACTGTAATTACCTATGACGTTGTTTTAACTACTTACCATCATGTATTTCGGTCACATGTTCGATAAAAACGTGATCTTGACTAACTGACGAAGCGGTCAGAGTATCAGATTCAGCAGCTATGGTACTTTCACTTGAGACAGAGAGTGTATCACTATCATCATCAATCGGAATTTCCCGTGCTACTCCATCTCTGTCATCCACCGTCTCGGCCTCCTCGTCAGTCATCAAGTTAGTGCTCATCTCAACTAGACCCTCATATCCCCTGGGTACTGCACGCAAGCTTTCATGAGAGTACTTATAAAGTCGATTCGACCTACTAACACTTTTTTTAACTCGTAACGATCATGATCCAGGACATTAACGACTATAAACGGGCCCTTAAATTTAGGGGACAGCTTTGTTTGATTACGCTCCCTACATTTTAAGAAAACGTTATCACCCTTCGAATACCGTTTAACTTCGGCTTTACCTTGATCAAAACGAGCTTTATCTACTTCCGCGTTTTTATCTATATTCAACGAAGCGTCTGACCTTATAGGATCTAAATTAGCGCGAGTAGATTCATCAATAGTTAGAGAAATTTTAGACAAACCGAGAGATTGTGCTCGTATGCCAAACATAAGCTCGGTAGGTGTGTATCCAGTAACCCATGATCGCGTGCTGTTTAATGCTAATTGTACGTTACCCAGCTCATCACACCATACTTTACTACTGTCATTTTCGATGATAGTTAAAAGAGTCTTAATAGTCCGCATAACTCTTTCAACTTGTCCATTAGCTCTTGCAGAGCCCGTAGCAGTTAAATGAAATTCAATATGACGTTCTTTACAAAAAAAAAATCCTTAAAGTCTGCGCTGATGTAACACCTACCCTGATCTGCTATTATTCTCTTAGGAGCTTTAAATAGAGAAACGGCCTTTTTGAAAGCTTTTACTGCGCCCGCTGAACCGCTGTCAAAAAGAAATGGAATAGTCTCACCCGATGATGTGGATAGTGTACCCCGCGGCAGTTTACATTCGCAGAAATGAACCTCTTTCCTCGATGACTGCTCTGCTCCACTCGGACGGCTTCTATCTGGGCAAGTAGTGCTGAGGTGGCCCGGTTTCCCACACGTGAAGCAAACCTTCTCCTTTTCGAGTGGCTTCGATCTAGCTATAGAATTCTCATGGCGTTTGCGACAGTCTTCGTTTTTATGTCCTCGGTTTCCACAGAAGTGACAAGATCCAGCGAATGATCCAGTTCGTAATCGTTTAGTATCCATATTATCATTACTTTCGCTTTCGTCTAGTTTCCTCTTGAGGGATATTCCTCCAAGTACACGGCAAAGTTGGGCACGTGTTGTGATCACGTTGGAGTTAAGTTCACGGCGTATCAGGGCGTCTCTTTGACAAAGAATTGAGATAGCAAAACCCGTGATAACCTCTTCTGTCATATCGACTTTAGGTATACGCTCAATTAGATTCCAAAGACGTATAGCGGCCTCCGAAGCAGTTTCTTTGTTGCTTATTTGAAATTTTATGATTTCATCAAAATAATCTTGAATGAGCTTTGGTTTACAAAATCTGGCAGTTAGCAATTCTTTTACAGCAGGCCACTTTATCTCCGTAGTATTCACTCTAGTTAAACACGACGCTGCGCGGCCTTTTAGTGCCCGCGTTAGAGCTAGTAACAAATCAGGGCCTTCTAACTTTCGACTATTTACAATTATTTCGGTCAATCTGCACCAACCTTCTATGTCCGTTTCAGGATCATCCGGATCAAAATTAATAAGTTGAGTATTAGAGTTAACTGCACTCGCCGCGGATGTAACGGCCGCACTTTGAACCGCGGCAGTGTTCACCGACAGTAGCTTGGATTTTCTTTTGACGTCCCTGGTTGTCCCACCGATTTTTGCGGTGATTCAATGTGAATATCTTCCATCAAAGTAGGCCCATTCGATCCCACTTCTGATAAAGGCACTGAAGCCTCAGCAGCAGGAGTATGCAAAGGAGGGCGTGAGGTTATAGGCCAAAGAAGTTAATTAAACACCTTATTTCACAATCACTAAGTATAATTGTATTTTGTTTAAACAAATCACTTAATTATAGTTTACACTTAAATCACAATTTAAGATAACCTAGCCACGTTTCACCGAGCACGTAGTTGTGCGCGTATCCGAATCTACCGACGTGTTTGCGCCTGAGCAGTTACCGGACGACTGACTTTGTTCTTCCAAAAGTCACCCACAGCCACCTCACTAGCGCTCGGTGCTACGTTTTGGTACTAAAACTAAGTTGAAGGCTAGATACTAGATGGCGCTCCGGGTGCGCCGTCATATTCAATAACGAACTCATAAACAACAACAAAAACGGAATTTATAGCAGATACATCGGCAGTTTCTTACACGTAATTAGTTGTTTATTATTGGGTGTAATAATAGATTTTCCTGGTTGTTACGTTTGAATTAACCGATGATAGCTAAATAATAATAATGAATTTATTAGCAGCCCAGAAAATATTCATACACGCACTTGCCCCTGCTAACTCCAATTTTTATACCCATAGCTGTGAAAAAGACATTAAGAACTCTTCGTAGCTTAAGGTTTGGCTCCTAGGTCACATTTAAAACCAAATTATTTTAGGTGCCGATAGATTTTTTATCAGAACAAGCAAATCGCACGTCTCCAGTGGCAATACATCGATCACAGAGGTTTTGATTTATCAAAAATTACTAGGAAGACGTCCTACATAGAGCTTTCCTGTGCCCGTCAACTTGAAGCACAGGTAAGCCATTAGCCAGTAGGTACTTTGCAGACAAGAAGACATCAGGCGGCAGGAATAACGAGGAAGTAGTTACTTCCCCTAAGTGTCAATATCACAAACATTCTACTCGAATGTCCCTATATTTTTGACAGTATATGATGTGACCACTTGTCATATGCAGTGTACGTGTCAAACAATAATTAGGTATTCTCCCTGACCACATTGTCGTGCGTATGACCACCACACGAGCTTAGCGTTATGTGTCATTGTAATATAACCTTTATGTTATAAACGATACGTGTGACAGTTTAGACCTCTATATAAAGCTTGGAACGCATTAATATTCAGGTCATAGATGGACGTTCGTCGAGTTCACAGGAACCGATGTGTAAGCCGCACCAACCGTTCAATTAGGCTACATGATTCAGTTTTTTACAATTAATTCATTAACTAACTGATGGCAACTATTCGACCTAAAATTTATTTTCAGACAAATGTTTCTATAACACAGAAAACCAAATGCAAAGTTTTCCTGCTCTTTGTGTACAAATTATTTCCTTTTACTTAGTAATTCAAATGTTTTTACAAGTCAGTGCCTCAATGTCTTTGAACCGAAGCCAAATCAGACTACGGAAGGATTCTTATGTTGTTATGTTTTTGTGTTCATATACTAATAAGGTTTTTAGGCAACCAACTTAGCTTATGCTAATGTTTCGCTACTAGAGCATTTGTAATACTCTAAGAATGGAATATATACTCACTATATTTTTCGCTTTGTACAATAAGTTTTCTTTTTATTTTTGGTAGATAGTTTTTAGCAATACAAATTGTTACGTCGTCATTACTTAATAATAATATTTATATTTCTAATCGAACACCGTTTAAAATATAATTTAATAAAAAAAAATGCTCTAGGAAAAGTGGTTTGCAAAAAATAAAACCAAAAAATAATCAGTTATTTTATTCCTGAATACTGACCCGCCACTCAATACATTCCTGAACATCTCTTAAACTACAAATTCCTATACTCAATCAAGACGTACTGAAATTCAGGAGAATGTACTTAATGGGATATACCTAAGTGACGTTTCAGTACAGTTCGAACGTTATCCAATCATAATACATATGTCCTATTCACAAAACCTACCTACTATAGTTGAGCCACCGAAACGATAGAAAACAAACGAAACGTTCTTGAAAATTTTAGAATTTAGCTTACGAGAGATAATACTCGTCCGCTTCCACACATGACTCCATTGTTTACGTTTATTCTTTTATTAAAATGGACAAATTTTAAAAACGTTTACATACATACGAATATTCATACGCATCAAAACAATTTATATTAGTACAAAAAAAAATGTTTTAAATGAAATGTGTTGGTAGAGTTTCCTCTCAGTGCCACACGTGACACGTCAAAGCGTTTTAGTAACATGTGAACCGACTCGTTACTAATTTAGAAATGCACTCTCGCGTCGCACCGGTAACGTCTTCTATTTTCGCTTCGTCAATCGATTCTATGTTGTCTGTGATGACAATCTTTGCGATGACAACATTTCGAAAAACCTGTTACTTTTGCTCGTAGCCAATGGATACTTATCATTAATGCTATAAGTCGAATATTATGTGTAGTACGTTGACTATTATGTATTTTGCGATACTTAATACAGAAAAATGTATCAAGACTAATAAAAATTAAAATAATAACAGTAGATAAACGACTCTATCTAAGATGAAACTCTTTATATGCAATGATCACTTGTTGTACGAACTGAAATATTATGTAGATATAAATCAGTTTTAACAAAATGGGAAAATATTGGAATCTGTACGTTAATAAAATAAAGATGACCTATGTAGTACGTTAATAAAATAAAGATGACCTATGGGTGTGTAAGGGGGAGGCTAGTACCAGTCAGCCTCTCCAAATGTCAACCTTACCTGCTCGCGGTGCACCCTGCAGATGGACCGACGAGGCTCTGTCGACCGATGAATGGCGGTATAACCATTCCAAATAGGCTGGACTACAAAATGAGGCCAGTGTCAGGCAGCAGTGACACTGGTTCGAATAGTCCAGCCCTGCGGTGACCAACCCGCCTGCCCAGCGTGGTCACTATAGGGCAATACTTTTTATGGGAGAAAGTAAAAAGCAACAGCCCCTAGTCCCCGGCAGCTCCGCTATTCCTGGCTCTGGCAGCGGTCATGGTAACGGCGGGGCAAGGGGTGTCAAGAATCTCCGGCAGAGATTCCGCTGCCAACCCCGACGACTGGACCTGGCGACATTTAACGCACGCACTTTGAGGACCGACGAAAAGTTAGTCGAACTGGAAGAAGTATTAAGTAAGTTGCGCTGGAGCATTATAGGATTGTCTGAAGTCCGACGAGAGGGCGAGGACTCGATAATCCTGAAATCCGGCAATTTACTATACTACCGGGAGGGCGAACATCTGTCCCAAGGTGGTGTTGGGTTTATCGTTCACAAGTCCCTTGTTAACAATGTTGTACGAGTCGAGAGTGTGTCGAGCAGGGTAGCGTTCCTTGTCCTCCGAATTACCAAACGGTATTCGTTGAAGGTTATACAGGTTTACGCACCGACTTCGGCACAACCCGACGAGGAGGTAGAGGTATTGTATGAGGATATTTCAAGAGCCCTGCATACTTCGAACTCCTACTACAGCGTTGTTATGGGGGATTTCAATGCAAAGCTGGGCGAGAGGAGTGGTTCAGAGTTGAGAGTGGGGCAATTTGGTTATGGGCAACGGAACCAGAGGGGCCAAATGTTGGCTGACTTCATGGAGAAGGAGGGCCTCTTTATGATGAACTCCTTCTTCAAGAAGCCACCACACAGGAAATGGACCTGGTTGAGCCCCGATGGTTCTACGAGAAATGAGATTGACTTCATCTTGTCGACCAGACGGCATATATTCAACGATGTCTCTGTGATCAATAGGGTCAAAACCGGCAGTGATCACCGACTGGTAAGAGGCACGTTGAATATCAATGTACAGCTCGAACGGTACCGACTGGTGAAGTCAACGCTCCGACCTACTCGTGCTCACATCCAAAACCCCGAAAGCTTTCAACTGGAACTCCAGAACCGTTTCGATTGCCTAGCACATTGTGTTGATGTGGACGATCTGAACAACAGGCTAGTGGAAACTGTCCATTCGGTTGGGTCTAAGTTCTATAAGACCCACCGCCCAAAAACCAACAAGAAATTCTCTGACCAAACACTTAAGCTCATGGAGGAAAGACAAGGAATGCGATTACAGTCTTCAGGGGACGCTCTGAACTACCGACGTATCAATAGACAGATCTCTAAGTCGCAGAAATGTGACTTACGCCGCTACAACACCGAGCGTATCATAGATACAATAAAACACAACCGTGGCTCGAAAGTGTTCGCGAAAGATCTGTCTATTGGACGCAGTCAGTTGACGCGTCTGAAGACCGATGACGGTAATCTCATTTCTTCCAAGCCCGAGATCTTGGGTGAGGTCGAGAAGTTCTATGGACAGTTATACACGTCAACTCAAAAGCCTGTTGACAATTTGGCTGAAGACCCCAGAGCCAAATTGACCCGACATTATACCGAAGATATCCCGGACGTCAGCCTAGACGAGATTAGTATGGCTCTCGAACACCTAAAGAACAACAAGGCGCCAGGTGATGACGGAATCACAGCAGAACTCCTGAAAGCGGGTGGTAAACCGATACTTGAAGTCCTTCAGCGATTGTTCAATTCCGTCATTCACGAGGGCAAGACGCCTGAGGCGTGGCACAGGAGCGTGGTTGTTCTGTTCTTCAAAAAGGGTGACAATACCTTGCTGAAGAATTACAGACCAATCTCGCTGCTGAGTCATGTCTACAAGTTGTTCTCCAGAGTCATCACGAATCGTCTCGCTCGTAGGTTTGATGACTTCCAGCCTCCCGAACAAGCCGGCTTCCGACAAGGCTTTAGTACCATAGACCACATCCATACGCTGCGGCAGGTTATACAAAAGACCGAAGAGTATAACCGGCCACTTTGCTTGGCGTTTGTGGACTATGAGAAAGCCTTTGATTCGGTGGAAACCTGGGCTGTGTTAAGGTCATTGCAGAGGTGCCGAATCGACTACCGGTACATCCAAGCGTTGCAGTGCCTGTACGAAAACGCCACCATGTCAGTCCGTATACAGGATGAGACTACGAGGCCAATCCAATTGCAGCGAGGAGTGCGACAGGGAGATGTTATCTCCCCGAAGCTATTTACCGCCGCATTGGAAGACGTCTTTAAGCTCTTGGACTGGAACGGACTTGGCATCAACATCAATGGCGAGTACCTCACTCAACTGCGGTTTGCCGACGATGTAGTGATCATGGCAGAATCTCTAAATGACCTTAACATTATGCTCAATGACCTCAGCAGAGTTTCTCAACAGGTGGGCCTTAAAATGAACATGAGCAAGACAAAGATCATGTGTAATGCTCACGTTCCGCTCCACCCAGTAATTGTTGAAAATTCTGCACTCGAAATTGTAGACGAGTATATATACCTAGGGCATATGGTCCAGTTAGGTAGGTCCAATTTCGAGAAAGAGGTGAACCGCCGAATCCAACTCGGCTGGGCAGCGTTCGGGAAACTCCGTGACATCTTTTTGTCCAAAATTCCTCAGTGCCTGAAGACGAGAGTCTTCGAACAGTGCGTGTTGCCAGTGATGACCTACGGATCCGAATCTTGGTCGCTGACTGCGGGCTTCATAAGAAGGCTCAGAGTCACTCAGCGGGCGATGGAAAGAGCAATGCTCGGTGTATCTCTGCGTGATCGAATCAGAAATGAGGAGATCCGCAGAAGAACCAAAGTAACCGACATAGCTCAGCGAGTCGCAGAACTGAAGTGGCAATGGGCGGGGCACGTAGTTCGAACAGCTGATGAACGTTGGGGGCCCAAGGTGGTAGATTGGCGACCCCGCACCGGAAAGCGCAGCGTTGGTCGACCCCCAACCAGGTGGACTGACGACATCAAACGTGTCGCAGGGAGCCGCTGGCAACAGGCGGCTCGGGATCGTTGTGTTTGGAAGTCCCTAAAAAAGGCCTATGTCCAGCAGTGGACGTCTACAGGCTGATAATGATGATGATGATGATGATGTAGTACCCCACAGTGTGATCTTTTAACAGATTTATATACAAGGTATATTCTCAAATAAGTATGAGTAACAAGCGCACATTCAGTAACATATCATACTTGCCTCACTGACCATCACCCTACTCGCTAAAGTAACATCTTACAATTATTTTGTCAGGTAAACGATGGGCCCAAGCAAAATATGTAACATTTTTATTGCCAGGTTTTGAAAAATTTGCCTCGCGTTAACCCATACGTTGTACGCTTTAGTTGTTTTATAGCAAAGGGGATTAAATGTCACACCGTCAAGGGAGCAATGTCAATTAAAATCGCCGGTCCCTAATTGTGTCCATTTTAGCTCGATTGCGCCAGACGTGGAGGGTGCCGCCGGCAGACTATGAAAACTGTATTGCTTCTGAAATGCGCTTTATTACCCGAGCCGTTCATAAAAATTAATTTACCTTAAGCGGTAATTTTACCGGTGATTTGTTTTTTCTAAATATTACTTTTTGATCAACTATTTTAATTTATAACCCAGTCTGAGATTCAGCGAAGTGCCAACAGCTGATACTTGTAATACTTATTAACTATGAGTTTGACTTATCGGTAAAATTTACAGATTTTATGTCGATTAATCCTTTAAAAAACCATATAGATCGTTTTAGTATGTAGCGCATGAAACGAAATAATATTCTCCGCAAACTACAACTGTGCTACCGTTTTTCTTCTCCATACCTATAATTTTAAAGTTTCGCCACAGTTTTCGTTGTGCTATTTATTAACAATAACTGGCAACAATAACTCTATAAAGTGCCTATTATTCAAAAGTGCTTATTAGGTAGGTATACCCACTATATATTTTCAGTAAGTACGAAAAACCTTAATGTCTCACTAAAGTATTATATGCTTGTATATTTATTTAAAACAATACATACAAGTTTATCTTCAAAACAATATCACCACTAGAGAGACTTGAACCTTACGTAAGGAATTTTAAAAATAATCTGGACATCCGTAATAAAGCAACAGTCGTAAGTATGCAGTTGGGGCGTAAACTCGCTCAAATCGATTTGTAGCGGATGGGTGCACAAGCGTCACTCCACGTCAATTGTCATTGACTGTAGGGCTGACAGAATACCATCGTTAATTACCGCTATTTATGTTACACGTACATTAAATTTACCCGCAGATATTGATGACGATGTGTTAGTCGGTTGGTCAAAATATCTATCAACGTCAATGCCTTGCCTTGCGATGGCAAAGCCCGCAATTAAATACTACCATCTTCTATAACATCCTGTGCCTCTTAAAGAAAAATAATTGACCAGGTATTCAAAGTTTTACCTTTTTTTCAAACATTATATTTATAAATTTTTTTTTAATGAGTTTTTTTAGTGAGAATAAATAAAATTAAACATTTTATTTATTCTCATTGCGGTCGGATAATACCTATAAACCTCAAAGACAATGCTAAGACTTCAGTTTATCTAACATAGATATTAATCTAAAAGCTCTATCTTGATACAAAACGACATAGAACAAACGAAGTGTATGGCTAGTTTTTTGGTCTTGACCAAAGTTTCAACCCTATCTTGATATAATTTTATTCTAAACTCATAAACAGTATAAAAAACGTCAACAGTTGTAAAGAAATGCATGTAATGGACTGTGACTAATGACCCACTTTTACTAGAAAACCATATTAACTGGAACAAAAACGATTAAAACCATCAATGTAATGACGAAAAATTTTTAAAATGTTAAAAATAATGTTATCAAAAAAAAATGATAAATGTGTTAATAAAAATAAATAAAGTGTTTTCAGACTTCTGCTATCAACAATTTACTTTATATCAGTAAATGATTAGACACCTAGCGTGTAGTAGCATGTACTACAAATGAAATACCAGCGCCCTCTAGTTTTCTATTGTAACTTATGAGCGTACTCAATAGATGGCGCGCTTACATTGTTCAACACAATAACACAAATGTGCAAACTTAGTATTACTATTCAACACTAGATGGCGCTCTATTGTAAAAAAAAGCCGTATTTATTCAATAGCAAATGCCTTACCTTGCGATGGTAAAGCCCGCAATGAAATAGCATCATCTTCGATATCATCCTCTGCCTCTTCTTCTGTAATCGATGGGGGTGCGGCCCAGCATCGTAACCGGACTCCGTTACCGGCTGCGTTGCCGCCATCTATCCTCACTCGAGGCAAGCTTCGAGTCGCGTATTCTCCGTTGTTATTGGCAGCCTGAGAAACAAAAAAATAAATAGGTATTTTATAATTATCTTTTTTTAATAAGTCATTAAATGTACAAATTACTAATATCAATCATCGATCGCGGAAATGCAGCCATAATCTTGCCACTATTTCGCATAGACATGTTTTGTATATTATCTATATGTATCTTCAATTCTTTCTCAATTATAAACATTAAGAAAATATTTATGCAAATATAGTATAATCAAGGACTTTTTTTGTTAGACTATATAAAAGACATATTAATTACATGCCCATGAAATTTAAAATAACGAAATTGAACTAACAATGAAATTTAACAACATAAAAACCAATTCACATGTTCTACAATAGAATTCATTAAAATTGTAAGTACTTTTTTCATCTGAATCACCACCTTGCTTATAAAATAGCAGTAATAGAATGCAAAACATGTGCATTGAATAGGTCAGACGTTATACAACTTGCTTCAAAGGTAATGTCACTTGATACTTATTACATACAAGTACAACATGTGATATATCAATAATACATTACTCTATAATTATAGCAATTATATTCCCACGTCCTTCTATCTCCTTTCTAATACGGCCTGAATCACTTCATCGACGCTATGTTTAAATTGAATAGACGTTATCGCATCTTAAATTTCTGATACCAAATACTGTTGAACTATATCATAAAATCGACCAAGTATCCAATTTACCAACAACTAGCAGTCCAATTTTGTTATAATAGCGTGTTCAAATCAAATGGAAAATCGAAAGTGACGTTTGAGAACGTAAAAACATCTCTTTTAGCTTCTTTTCTTTTCTTTCTGTTCTATGTAATGTAAATAATAAGGTAAATGATTATATTCAATTACAGACGGATGCCTACTTTAAAAAACCTGAGTTAAATGTTGACCCAAAAAATACTGAGCAATTGAATAATTTGTAGTCTATTATTAATTTTTGAAGTATCATAGACATCAAGGAAAAAACATAAAACGTGGACATAAAAAATAGTTTAAAAAATAAATGTATGGCATGAATCTGGGTTGATGATGGTCTCACGTCGCGTCATCGCATTTTCATTCAAATTATAAATACATGTCGGAATGTTATCTATGCGATGGTATCCAACCATCTCTTACATAACTGTCTATGATATTTATAACCAACTTTAAATATAGGTAGGTTAAGATAGTGACTCCATATTTTAACTTAAAAGTTATCTCATTTTTATAACCTCGTATTGGGTAATTGTTACTATGGATCGTTTCAATTTCTAGTTGTTAGGAACTTTTAGCAGTTCATTTAATTTAGAAAATGTCTGATTCATTTATTTCAAAAACTTTAGACCCAATAAGTTTGTCTGTTTTGATTGACTCTATGTCAAACTCAAAAGGCATGTTCTACTGAGAGAAACTAGGAAGAACGAATTGTTATTTAAAAACTCGTTAGTCACTAAATTGGCATTTCAAAATTGTATTATTGTGTGTTACGCTTAAGACATCTTAAATTGTCACAATCAATTAAATTAATAAATCCAAAAACTCAAGATGAACAATACAAAACAAACTATTACAATAGTCATTTTAGACGCTTTGAACAGCTCGTTAATACAAGCGAAAACATTTAAGCAACATTTAAAGTTAACAAGCGAATTGCGATAAATAAAACCCAACGCACATTAACGATTGACGACATAAAACCGACAAGTTTGGCCTAATTACACTTTAACGTTTCATCGGAACTCGCGTCGGGCGAAATGATCAACAAACATTACGCGTTTGTGCTAAATAAAAGCTTTTACTTTTGCCCTCGTACATTAATTCTATGACAATATGTAGTTATAAGTTGTTGTTGTTACTATGTGTATTTCATACCTATATCATTTTCTTCATATATCATATATCAATTTAAAGTCCATTCTTTCGTTATGGACACAAGAAAGACGTTTCTATTTGTCATATTTGTGCCAGAAAATAATAAATAGATGTGAAAAAGGTTGGGCCATTTTATCTTTATGCACACAGGAATGACATATTTAGTTGTCATTTTTGTGTCCGAAATGAAAAAATGAAGTACAGGTAAGGATTTGTGCAGAACTTAATTCAGGGATTCACGCAGTACTCTATGTGCTATGATAGAGTTAGAGATTATTAGGTAAAGGGTACGGGCGGAAAGGACAGCTGCCCTCCCCTAGAAGAACGTAAAGCCACTGGTAATTTATAATGCTCATAAACTCCATAGCTCGCGATAGGAGCGGAACCCACAGTTGCGCCATGCGCGTATCATTCGCATTAGTGTTATAGAACCCACGATTTAAAACAATATACCTAGTCTATGACCTCTCTTTTCTTTTCTTTATTTCCGTTTCATAGGGTATATTTTTCTGTATACAGTACGTACTTTCTTTAAGGAGAGACGAGTTATGCTACGTTTTTCTAGACCAAACCAATTAAAATCTACAACTAAACGAATAAAATATTATAGGTACACATAAGGTAGCACGCAAAGACTAAATTGAAAACATTACAACAAATAATAAAGCTAAAATTATTCATCACAAATATCGTTAATAGCTTTTTAGCACTACATTATGTTCATTCGTAAACGTGATACTCGTAATATAGAATTTCTTGTTAAAATCTAGTTTGTTTTGACCCAATTTTACATAGAAATGTAAAATATAGACAAACAAAGACGAGTCTCTGCTTACTAATAGAAAACTATTTATAGCTTATAGCGAGCTTCATGGGTTGAGCAGACATGATGGACCGCCCCGCCCTTTTATGTTATTAGATCTTAAACCATTATTGCTCTTTCTGTTCTTGTTTCAAACACTCTGATATACCTTTTTAAGATGATAGTAGTGAGTCAATGTTTGACTGTTTTTACACATCACATTTTAAGGCGAAAATTTATGTGCGTATGTTTCTTACTCTTTCATATTAAAATCATTAAAGCGATTTTACTAAAATTTGCAATGGGCATAAATTACACCCTAAATAAATAATATAAATATTCGCAATATTTCTACGGGACCTAAAATTACTGGTAAAACCGCGTGACAAAGCTAAATTTATGGGCAACATTGTAAATATTAGTTCATTTTAAATAAGAATCTGAGTAAGTAACACAGAACGAAGTAATTTTAAAATTAATCAAATCAAATCGTAGTTTAAACCGTCGTCAAACGTAGTTTAATCATTTTATTAAAAAAAAAACGTAAACGGTGTGCGAAAGCGGACGAGTCCGCATCATCCATCCTTATCTCTCGCACGTAAAAACTGTTGTCAGTTTTTCGAGAATGATTTATTTGTTTTCTGTCGTTTCTATGGCTCCATTATACATTTTCCAAACTTAAAAATAATATAAAGTTTGTCACATCTTACATGCTGAAGATGATGTCATACGTAAGTCGAGCTGTCCTGAAAGTATTGAGGTTAAAACATTACAAACGACCACGGCTATTAAATTTCTTTCTAGGATACAAAGACGTTTTGTAAACAAATAAAATAGAGCAGATATAATTTTTTCTTCAAACAATATTTGTATGTAGGCCTAGTTTATAAATCCATTTAATAGCGCACGCTTGAGACTTCGTCTGTTAAATGTGCATTTAAAAATTCGTATTTGCAATAAAAAATATTACAAAATTCCACTTTTTTCACTGCATCCCGTCAATATAACAAAAACCTAGCTCCACTCAAAGCTTAGCTAATACTCGAAAACCATATGAAAATTAGCCCATTTAATTTTTTGATTGATGATAAATTTTGATTGACAAAAATTTGCTGCTGTTTTTATTATTAACCTAACATACATAATATACAGAGTTGCATTCATACAATATTTCAGCCTCCAAATTCATGTGACTTTATTATATGTACACCTATATAGACAGGCAGGTTAGATACAAACAGATTGGGTAATTTGCAAATAAATAGGTACATAATAAATTTTGTCTAAATGCTACAAAATATTTACATATCGGCAATAAGGCTGCATAAGATAATGTATTCTGTGATAAGACGTAAAGCTCCGTCACTATAAGCTCAGAATAATTACACGATCTACTCCCTTCAACACAAGGAATATATTACAATGTAAAACACTAAGATACTTGTCTGAAATGATCGATAGCTATCATATGTAATTGAATGCTCCGCGGCCGAAGGAAGTCGGCACTTAATTGTATGATTTGTGATAAAACAAAACTGGTATTAAACTACTAATCATATTAATAAAATACGCTGAAGCTTGCAATGTTGAACCAAACAGATACATAAGAGTAAGATCTAATAAAGACATTAGATATCCGGACAGTGACCAAATACAAATTGAAAAAAAGCTCGTTTTTTTTTGGAGAGCGCTTTTGTAAAGTCAATATTTTATGGAGTATTTGTATGGTGACTCTACTACCGATAAGAAACAAAAATATCGTAATTACTCGTATATCTTTATGCATTGACAAGTTAACTTTTTTCAGCGATATCATCTGATGTTAAGTGACTATGCAAATCTAAGACAATAACGCGTTAAATCGATAAGAGTGCGGATTAACTAAACTGTAACTGGTTTCTACGCGGCATCGTACAAGAACGCTAAATCCCTTGGCGGTACGTTTTTCCTATTTGAGTTGTAAACGACCAAGGCCGCAACATAACACCAGACTACTGTAACTGTTCAAATCAATAAATAGTTTCATATCTTGGGCACATGACATCTTATAATAATGAGGATATAGAGAGAGAGCGCCGGGCTCTGGCTAAATGCCTTGCAAAGTGCAGTGACCAAGTCAAGGTGACATTGTAGGGCATACGTTTTTCCTCTTTTAGCTTTGTAAGTAACCAGACGCGCTATCAGCAAACATAACAACAGACTACTGTAACTTCAAATCAATAAATAGTTCACAGAGAATATTGCTCTACTAAGGATCATGGGACGTACAAGCTTATTGCGGGCTTTCTATATATAAACTCTGTCTATACCTATCAATCTCCTCTGCAATACGTTTTTGTTCTTCTTTACGTATCACTACTTTACACTTGAAGTGTATAAATTCTTTGTTGTTGTTGTTGTTAAATATAAATATGTAAATAGCAGGGACCTATAATAATAGTTCGAGTACAATGTATGTTAAATCTAGATTTGCCTACAATACATAGGACTGTATTATTATCCATAGACGCAATCCGCATTGTTTCATTGGCTATCCCAGAGCGTCTATTGTTGCTTCGGCTATGAATAAATCGAAAGGCCTTTTTAAACAAACGAAGTGTCAGAAGTACCTGTGGGTAGGTGTATATAAATATAATTTTTTACTACATAGTACATATTATAAGGTTAATTAAATAAGTACTGAGAACTTTTTTATTTTGCTTAATTAAATTTTGTAATAGTTTTACGTGTACTCCGAGAAATCAGACCCCTATTAGCAGTCTGTAGTACAATGACTCTTAAGCTTTGACTACGTTGGTGCGTTTACGGTTGACGTAGTATTGTATCTTGTTTTAAATGTTTGAGTGAACTGAAATAATTTGTGAAACAAAGTGAACAATGCCTCTATTTTTATCTGAAATAAAACTATACTGAAGTCGCCCACTCAAATTAGCAGAATTTAATGTAAACTACTGAATGTTATAGATAGATAAATAGATAGTGGTCTTTAATATAATCTAAAAATAAATCTAATAAGGGCTTAATAAAAAAATTCTTAAACGTCTATTGATTTTTACCAGTATTTTGCGCTGTAGTAACGCATTACTTTGTTCTAAAAACAATTGTTTACTACCATCCTCATAATATTGTATATGAAATCGACATAAGTTATACAATTTATAATATATTATTACCTTTGCCTGAATCAGTACGGTAGCCGATTGCATTTTGCCAATGATGTCGGTAAGTTCACCGACACAGTGTGAGTCAGAGTAATTTGGTAAATGTTCACGCGAAGCGAAATGATAAATCGTTTTCAAACGGGATATGAAATGCACAACTTGTAAGGTAAGGTCACTTATATGGAATAACTTTTAATGTTAAACCAATTTATCATCTCTGAGTTAAGTAGTAACTGTACAAAAATGAGAAAAGGACGAAATTGATTTTCATTTTCTCAATCCCACTAAAATCAAAGAGCTTTTCAATTAGCGGCCTTGATTATTTATTAACTAATTTTATTATTTATTAATTTTTATTATTTAATTATTAATTGTCATAGACTTCGAAATGCGTCAATCGTAGCTGTAGTGTGACCGTATCTTTAGGAATTGTTAGGGTTGTCACACGCAGTGCGAAACCACTGGTGATTTCGCACTGCATATGAGCATTTAATGTCCTATAGTTCGATCAATAAAATTCCCATAAGCAAACAAGGAACTCTCGAAGCAGCATCCATTCAATCTCGTCAAGACCAATTCAGAATATGAAGCTAAATCTTAAGTTTACTGAAGAAAAATTCCGGTACACTTGGCATTTGCATTGCATAAGTTTAAAAAGTAATATATTTTTTTATCACTGACTTTAGATTTTACTAGAAGTGGCTTTGAGTTACTTAAAGTTAAACAAATAGGTCCAAAACCTGGCAAATACTTATTGCTATCATTACAAAGTGACAAAATAAAATATACCTATCTGTATACAATTATCTGCCAGATGTAAACATTGAATGCGGCTCTAACAGATTTATTTATCGAAACTAGAATTGCAATAACGAAATTTTATAATACACGACATCTGAATAAAAATAACACGAATACCGCCTTTACATAATTTAACAGTAATCTTTTTCTTCCTTATTTCGTTTATCTGTGATGGATTGTTTACTTGCATGTGCGATAGTGTAAAAAAATAAATAATTGAATAGCTACGTACAAAATTGCATGACAAACTGTTGGAACAATTCTTATTCGCGATTCACTTGAAATATTAATTGTCAGAATCAGACAAGACAGACACCTACTTCTTTTTAATTATAAGCAAGGCACAGGAACACGTCATTCGCCATCTATACCGGGATCCTACAGCTTGATTCTGCACGTATTTGGTTTTTTTTTGGAAAAACTAATTTTAAATGAATTTTGCGGGAGTATGCAATGGATTAGTGCTAGGTTGTCTATAAAAAATTTGTTGCAAAAGCATTTTAATAAATTTCTAAATGATTAACAATTTAGAAATATTAAATGCTTTTATGTCCCTTATTAATAGGTTTACGTCATTTTAAAGGGAGTATAGGAAATGAAAAAATAATAACAATAATCTGATATATAAAATTTCCCTGTCACGATGTTAGTTACCGTAATCCTCCGAAACGGCTTTACCGATTTTTACCAAATTCAGCAGGTCTGAGAATCGGCTACTATCTAATTTACATCCAACTGATCCAAATTTACATCCAAATGCAAAACAACGTTTGCCGGGTCAGCTAGTCTTATATATATAAATTCTTTTCTCGGGTTACAGTGTTAATTACCATACTCCTCCGAAAGAGCTTGACCGATTTTTATGAAATTTTATATGCATATTCAGCAGGTCTGAGAATCGGCTACTATCTATTTTTCATACCCCTAAGTAATAAGGGTTGTCCACCCCTAACATTGTATTTTAATTTTTCGGACAATTTTTTTATAATGTGGCATTAAAAAATACATACAACCCTAAATTTTCACCCCTACACGATCAACCCCTATGTAAAAAAAATGTTTTCTAGAAATAATATACATGGCAAAACAACGTTTGTCGGGTACAGCTAGTAATATCTATAGACCTGGCAAACGGCTGGTTGCGGCTGACTCAGAACTACAAACAATTTTTTTCAATACATCGGTTACTTAAAAACATGTAATTGCAGAATCTGTAAATAAATTTTCCAAAAATTAATTATAACAGCAAACTTTTGATAGGCTAGCTATTAGGCTAACTTACTGCACACTCTCTTAACATTCATTTAAAATAAGTTTTATCAAAAAACATTTACCTGAGTGCCGAGTGTGAGTTTGTTACCGAGCGACTGCGTAAAAACGTAACGCAAATTTGTATGGAATTTTAGCAGCGCCATCTAGTTATAGCGAGATTAAACGCTTTTTTGCTATATAATTTGACGTTATGAGTAAATACATTTTTACGCAGTCGCTCGGTGAAAAACTCACACTTGCCCCACTGAAGAATCGAGCAGTGAGATCTTAGATAATACTATTTATGTCTAACAGAATCACACCATATGGGAGAGCTCTGAAAATTTTATTGAGGTTTTCAAAACATTCGCGTGTGGTCCGGTTATTGTTGCTGGGAATCAAAGTGTACCTACACTTTAAAACAATAGGAAATTCTGTTTTATTCCATTTTTATTTGCGTCACTATATACTATTGAAATAACGGGAAGTGTTTTTTCAAACTCAACGGACTTGCTTGAGATTCGGCTAGGATAAATTATTTTTAAAATTCGATGGTGCAATCTGTTAGCTTTATATTCCACTATACTACACTATATAAGCACGATTGTTTCATCGTTTGTACAAAAAGTATGTACTAATTTAACATTAACATTTGGTAGGTAGGTACGTTTCTTTAGGAATAACAATCATCTATTGAGAGTAATGAACTTGTGTTATACATTACTAACACTATGTAGGTAGACATCTATTGGATTTCTAAATTATGACGCATCGCTAAGACACTTTATATTATTTGTCAAGGCTGAAAAAAACAATTTTAATTTTTTGTCACTGTTAAGTTTTAACTTTTACACGATGTACTAAAAATCTGAAATTTACTGTTTCCCATAAAAACATAAATAAATATGAAGAAGGAAAAACCTATTAGGCTTTAATTGAATTTGAATAAACCCACAGCTTAAAGATTTAACCTACCTACCTACTAAAACCACTATGTTTGCACATATGGTCAGTTGACATCAGCCAATATGTTACCTTCACATCTAACCGCTATAACATTTCCAAGAATCTGGATAACCGACATGCAATAAATACCTAACCTTAGTTTACGTCTTTATGTAAACATTGCAACCAGTCTGTAAATATAAACTCATAAGTATAAATAGAGTTACGAATAATGAACGCCCAGTAAATTAACATGTAAGTACATCACTTAATTCATTCAGTCTTTAATTATAGAGCCAAATTACAAAACGTGTATTTTCTACAAAAATTAAATATGTGAACCGAGTGCGCGGGGTAGCAATCTTCTTGTCTATGTAAATAAGAAAGCCACATCTGAAATGTGATGAGCATCGATGTAATTTATTTCATAGTCTTCATAATCTTATTTTATTATATTTATTATATGTAATATACAAACTTAAGCTTACTTTGGGGCTAAAATAAATTAAAATAATATTTAAATTTCATTTATTTGTAAATAAAAAAAACTAAAATAGAAAAGCAACTACTCTATGATTACTATTTGAACTTTGATACTACGAACAACTACGATTACGAGTACTCCTTTACATAATTACAGAAAAAAATATTAAACTTAAGCATAATATAAAGTGTCAAAACAATAAGACAGACGCACTAATTCGCACGTAGTCACAGAATCTCTAATTGTACTTATGACGTAATTATAAAAAATCTTCCAATTCCCAGTAAGACAGCCGGCGCTGTTTTTAAATGTCACTTGCTATATGATCTTCAAGTATTGGTTTACTGTTTTTCTATAGACATTACTTGCAATATTTATGTAGGTACAATGACATAAACATAATAAAACAGTTAACAGACATTATTCGTATTAGAATATTCGATAAATAAATATTATAGGACAATTACACATATCGTTATATAGCCCCAAAGTAAGCTTAGATAGCTTGTGTTATGGGTACTATAATAACGGATGAATATTTTTATATATATATTATACATAAATATTTATAATATATAGATATACAGCCGGACACTGGAAAACATCCATGCTCATCATACAAACATTTTTCCAGACGTGGGAATCGAACTCACAGCCTAGGACGCAGAAGCGGGGTCACTACCCACTGTGCCACTCGTCTGTCAAAATCAAATTAAATCATTGAAATTCAAATCAAATTAAATCATGGTATTTTAATAAGATGGACACTCTCAAGGAAGTACTTTCCATTTTACTTTATTTTTAGAACACTTGACTTTTATTTAATTCCTCTTTCCCATCAAACTAAGCGAAATGCTTTTGCTAGAAGTGTCTTCTTACGACAATAAACCAGATCTAGAAATCGATAAATTTAACCTTGAACATTGATCGTAAAGCTATCTTAAATATTGCTTTCTTAAATATTAATTACTTTACAGCTTCCAGCAGAAATTCAACATAATCAAAGTAAATTTAGAAAATATACAATTCCTAAATTTACTCTAATAAGGATCCGGATTATAAACCTATGCAACAATGACATTATCATTACCGACAGTTCGTCGGTATTTCGCGAAAATTGGCAAAATAAATAAATTATTAACTTTCTTCAAAAATGTATTGAGACATCAAACTAAGCGTATTTAATCTATGACAGTTGGATACTCGAAATGTTGGACGTAACATTTCATTAAATGGCTTAGATTTTGAAATACGGACACAATACCGGATCAAACAAACGGTCATGACACGCAACGAAGAGTTATACTTACTACAATTAAGTCTATCAAAGAAAAGTGGAGCACATGTCATTCCCAAATACAAACGCAATACACAATAAAACACTTTATAAGTATTAAATATGTAGCATAATTACGTAGGTAATGATCTTACATGAGCTTGCAAATAATTATTAACAAAGAATTATTTTTTTAAATGGACATTATTCAAGTCCTATACAAAAAATACCAAAATTTCAAAGTGTCAAAGAAAAAAAATAGTTATTTCGATTTAGGGTATTATTTTGAACATTTTTCACTAAGACAGCAATGCTGTGTAACCTTTACTTTCGGTGATATTCAAGGTTAAAAAGGCAGAATTTTTCAGAGAATTTTGTTTTTAAACAGATAGGCGTTGTTATTACTAACAATTTTTACTGTGACAGCAATGCTGTGAAACCATTACTTTCCCTGATATTGAATTTTAAACGATAAATGGGAGTTTTGTTTCCAAATAGATAGATTTTGTTATTCCAAACATTTTTTCAGTACGACAGCAATGCTGTGAAAGCTTTACTTTCGGTGATATTAAAGTTTGAAAATGCAGATTTTTCCGACTTTGAAAGAGATAGATTTAGATAATATAAACATTTTAACTAAGACAGCAACCTTTCTTTCGTTGATATTGAACTTTTAAGCATTAAATGAGAATTTTATTTATGAATGAAACCTTTACTTCTATTGATATAACGTTTTATCATCGTGTAAGGAAAATTTTTACTAATTTTTAAATTTACTAAATACAAAGACTATATTACTCTAAGCATTTCTTAATATGACAGCGATGCTGTGAAACTTTTACTTTCTTGATATTAAAGTGTAAACGTAAAACAATAGGAACATAAGAATCTTATTTGACACTGAAATTAAAAAAGTGGCATTATTAAATGGTTATTCTCTAAGTATACAAAATAACTACTTTTTTTTCTTTGGCCGGCACTTTTAAGTTTTGGTACGTTTTGAATGCTTCTTTAAGTGTCACAGGGTCCATGCACACTTGTCTCAAAACATATCAACTTATCTAGCAAACGTCAACATTACCACTCACTTCTTACCTTATAGTCCAAATAGAAGCCCGGAAATGACTGTCGGGTAGCGTGTAACAATAAAATAGATTTCATTAATCGGCTATGCATATAATTAAAAACTAATTACAAAGACAAAAACAAGTAACTAGTGAGCATAAAAAGAATTGCAGAGCGACATAAAAATATTAAGTTGTCAATGTAAATAAAAGTTAATTATTTTTATATGTTAGTAGGAATTATGCATATATGGTGATGGCAGTTTAGAGTATCAAAAGAATAAACGTAATCAAAGGGCCAATATGTGAAAGTGGCGATCTCTATCTGTACGCGACGCGAACGTTAAAATTGTAATTTGTATTTACTTATGCTAATAAAAGGACATAAACGGAACGTAGCTGGTGACAACTAAAGCAAATGACTCCGAAGCCAACCGCCGAAGCGTCACCAGCTACTTTCCCGAAATAAGCCATTTTTTACCTGGAAACCTGTTGTTTTATTGGCACAAGACACCAACAAAGTGGTCCTTCGAGCCGGATCTTATCTCTCTTAAGCAAAAATGTCAGTTTTTCAAGAATCTTTCATTTCTTTCCTTCTTTTCGATGGCTCAACTATACTCTTAATTCATTTGACTGATTAATTCAATATTTGACTGACATTTTTTGGGCTCTGTACCCAAAGGTTAAAAACGGGACACTATTACCAACCAAGATATTTTTATGAAAATACTTCTTTAATTCTAATCCACATCCAGCTTTTTTCTTAGTGTTTATTGTCTAATTACTCCAGTGCAATTAGCTATAAAATTAACAAAAAGTACAATAAAATCGCAGTAGAATGAAACTCATCAGAAAATGAGAAGAATATCATAAAAATTAACGGAATAATAAATTACGGGCGATCTGAGGTCAGGAAGGGGTATCTCCTCTCCTCCTCCTTTTCCAATGGGTTTCATCCTACTGAGATTTTATTTGGTTTCAAAAATTAAATGCACTGGTCTAAATGTTAATAATGGCGCTTTTTTATACTAAACTTATGACGGACTCATGCAATTTAAAATTTATTTTTTAAACTTAAAAAAAACATACATAACTTATCAAAGTTACGACATTTATAATTATTCATTGAATATTAATTGTTTTTTATAAAACGAAAACATTGAAAAATTGATTTTATCACCGATCGCCTTTCAAAATTCATGGTCGCGGAGACATATTTATGACAAAAGCCTTCGTAATCAAGTGGCGTTATTGTTTTATAACTAGGTTTGTTTATATACATTATCTCCAAATACACGCACAGCTTTTTTCTTCACACAATACCTTAATGCTTTAATTAGATCCTACATAAAGACTCATTGCTTGGTAACCACTATAGAATTCCGTTTGTATTTTTTGTCCGCTTTTTCGTGTCTGTATCTTTAGATCAACAATTAATTTGTTTTGCAATAATATTTTATTTGTTACAAAGTGGTAGAGACAACTTTTACAGTTTCGCAAATTATGTACGGCATTTTTTGATTTATAATTGTTAAACATTTTGTGAAGAATTTTTAAATACGCGTAAAGTACAGTAGCGCTATTCTGTAACGAAACTCGACAGTTTGAGATTGAGGTTCATCTCTGTCTGACACCATACTATAAATAGAGAGAGATAGAGTTGAATTTAAAACTCACATTATCGAGTTTCGTTATAGACGATGCCACGAATTTATAAGCAGTCGACAAGGATCGAAGGGGAAAATTCTCTTCAAATTTCGGTGTGAAACGTCGCGATAATGGTAATTATATTTTGAAACAGTAATATTTGATAGCTTTAATGTTATGTATAGTTCGAAGACACATAGTTTAACTGTAACGGAATACATACATCTTATGTACATCTACACCAAACTTCATGTAAAAGATTAGTTGTTATACAAACCTAAAAACGAAAATAATTAAAGTTATTCTACCAAACGTTGATTCTAAATCGGGATTATCTGGCTGACTTAACATACAATAGTGGTAATGCACACCATTAATTCTACTAGCACTTCTCCAATACCCATTAAACGATAGGAGTGCTATTCCTACGAAGTGCGATAAGATAGCGGGTAAATACTGGACTGGTTTTCAATTTACATTCGCTTTACGCACTAGGGGTTTTAATGTAAGGAGGTTAAATAGCTCGTTGTTCCTTTTAAATGGATTTCAAATGTTACGGTTTCGAGCTGCCTCTGTAAAGGCCATTGTGGGTTGTTATTATAGGTAATATATTTCTCATTAGTCATCACAAGAACGTCTTATTGAAACAAACGTAACTATAATAAAAATCACCTCCTTTTGACGACCTCCGTGGCGCAGTGATATACGCAGTAGATTTACAAGACGGAGGTCCTGGGTTCGATTCCCGGCGGGGCAGATTGAGATTTTTCTTAATTTGTCTTGGTCTGGCTGGTGGGAGGCTTTCGCCGTGGTTAGTTACCACCCTACCGACAAAGACGTACCGCCAAGCGATTTAGCGTTCCGGTACGATGTCCACACCGATAGGGGTGTGGATTTCATCCTGCTCCTAACAAGTTAGCTCGCTTCCATCTTAGATTGCATCATCACTTAACATCAGGTGTGATAGCAGTCAAGAGCCAACTTGTAGTCAATAAAAAAAAATCATCAAACTGTATTAATTTTATTAATAATTACAAATACATACTCGTAGACTTGACTTTTAAGAGATTATACTTACTTAGTTAAGTGGTTGTAGCTATTTCGTAACAGAAAACACCGACTGTAACCTCTCTAAATTTTAAGAGGTGACAATTGAATTTTAAATAAATCATGTCTTTCTATATATCTTAGTTATTGTTAGAGCGGGAGCCAATAATAAATCAAGGTTTATAAGCTTGGATGTAAGTTTGTATGTAGACATGGATGTTTGTTAGTTGTTATTCTTTCAAGCAAAAACTACTGAATGGATTTTTTAAGAAACTTCACAATAATATAGCCTACATATGAGAATAACGCATAGGCTACATTTTATCCCAGAATTCCCACGGGAAAGAGTTCACGAGAACCGCGGGAAATCCTCTAAAGGGAAAATGTGGTAAGCTACTATGGACTATTATATCTTATAGTCCAAGAGCTAGTGAACCCTGGGAGTAACGGTCTTCCTGTAAGGTTAGAAATTTGTATACTTACGATTTATGACATGCTAAGAGCAATAGCCATGACCTGGCAGGCGTCAGCCCTGCACGTCATCAGCCCCTTTATTTTTTGGACTGTTCAGTAAATTGAGTTTCAAAACTTGTTTCTGTAAATTTGAAAATTTAATAGGATAAAGTTTATTTATTGTACATCTTAAAAAAAAATTGACAGGCGATTACAATAAGCAGAAGTATATGACAGATCAATTAGAAAACGTACTGTTGATAAGGTAAAATAAACTTTATCCTGTATACTTAAAATTTTTATATGTTTTCAAGTAAACGTCTCAGAGTAAATATGTACAATGCCAGGCGGTTTTGAACAGCATAAGACCTTGACTGGCGAGGGGACAGCTGCTAAGGGCGTGCAAATAAGAAACGTTACATGAACGCATACAGTAAATGCAATGTATTTTATTGGGTTTTATGCAATCTACATTATTTTTAACATTCATTTTCTTCAGCATCATCCGTAATTTCGCTATCACTGTTTTCATCATCATCTGATTCTTCAACAATGTTTTCCTCATCTGCAAATAGTAAAAAAAAAATATTTTAATGAATCAATAAGGTTGTTAAGAATTAAATATCAAGCTCAATCACATAGGACTGCGTATTAAATATTACGGAATAAAATAGTTGTATGTTACATGAAATGCATTCCTCAGTTTCAGTCGATTGTGCTGTGGCAGTATCAGCAGGTCCTTGTAAAAGTATGTCGTATATAGAAGATGGAACCGTATTCCCCTCAAACCAATTAAATTCGTAACGACTATCAATTAAGTTCCAACCGTTATTTTCAGGTGTAAGAATTGTTGGTTCTTTTAAATTACAATTTCGCCATATATTTGTAATGTAGGCAGTTCTCAATAATTGTTGATGTAGTTCACGTTGGCAGGGTGGTAAATTCGATGAATCATAGCTTACTACTTTTTTCATAAACACTTTCGGATTATTTGTGTTGTACGTAGCAAGGAACTTTTCATAACGTGCATTGTTTAACTTTGAACATTTCAAACCATACATTTGGCATACAAATTTCTCTAGTATCAGGAAAATTTTTTCTTTCTTCTGTACTATTTCTGCGTTTCCTAATTCTTTGAATGCCTTCTGATATACACTCGATTTCTGCAATATTTGGAATGGTTATTTTTAACTTTTCTTGAAAAGGATGGATTGAAATCGCAACCGGTTAATGCATGAAATCCCGGTAAGCTTTGGCATATAGAAGGTCCCAATTTTGTATACAGTTCAGAAATATTTATCCATTTTTTACAATTATTAGTGCCATATTCCATATAGATTTTTAAATTATTATTGTGGAGATGGTCCATGTTTCCGAGCATTAATATTAAAATGTTTGCACGCCCTTAGCAGCTGTCCCCTCGCCTGTCAAGGTCTTATGCTGTTCAAAACCGCCTGGCATTGTACATATTTACTCTGAGACGTTTACTTAAAAACATATAAAAATTTTAAGTATACAGGATAAAGTTTATTTTACCTCATCAACAGTACGTTTTCTAATTGATCTGTCATATACTTCTGCTTATTGTAATCGCCTGTCAATTTTTTTTTTAAGATGTACAATAAATAAACTTTATCCTATTAAATTTTCAAATTTACAGAAACAAGTTTTGAAACTCAATTTACTGAACAGTCCAAAAAATAAAGGGGCTGATGACGTGCAGGGCTGACGCCTGCCAGGTCATGGCTATTGCTCTTAGCATGTCATAAATCGTAAGTATACAAATTTCTAACCTTACAGGAAGACCGTTACTCCCAGGGTTCACTAGCTCTCCAGCTATTAGTACGTAGTTTGTAGATGTATTATAGTGTATTTGTAAACAGCTAACATCGACACGTCAAACAAAACTCACTTTGCATACCATTGTATAGGTGCTACTGTTATTGATTACTAAATAGAAATATTGAATAGTGTCCCAACTGAATGAATCTCAAAACAAGCTAGTCTCATTTGGATTTGATGCTTTTAATTATCACTAACGCAGTTTCCCAAATTACTGTAAATATTTCTATAACATTGTCGCTTTTACTGTTATAGGTACCTATCTATCTACTATCTTTATGCTTAGTTTTAGTTGATTTTTTTATCAATAATAATTGCAAAGCCTAAAAAACGTGGCTTCTACAAATTTAATGCTAGGTACTAGAAAACAGAAACTTTTTTAATAACATCTATGGGATCTAATATTTAACGAAGGAAAACAATGGAACTTTTGGATCGTTGTCCTCAACAAAGTCTCCTATAATCGAATGTGTTTGTAAGTTTAGGTCTTTTGAATAAACTGAGCGAAGAGGGCTGAACGGTTCGTTTTGATTTATGCAGAAAACCGGCGCATACGCCTACGCTATGAGCGATTGTGTTTGTATTGCCAGAGATGTTTTAAGTAGGCACATACTTCTCTTCAGAGAGATAGATACCTACAGAGAACCTGTACGATAAAATGAACCAAACAGAACATTGACCTTCGCCGTGCCAACATTTTCTCACATTAACGTTTTATGTAATTACATTTTCGACATAACTGCCATCCTACGATACTAGTTACCTTTCGTTATTATCTACTTAAATAGTTTTAGTTTTAAATTACTATACAATGTATCTATGTGTTGGTAAATCCCACATAATATAATTATCATGAAATTCGGTCAAGGCTTGGGTATTTATGTGACTTTTATGAAAACGAATCAATCCACTCTATGACTATATAAAAAATTATGTTAAAGTGTACTCGTACATATGTTATCCATACCAGTTTGTGATTAATCTCGAATCGCAACATAATTCGCGTTCAAATTCTGATCTCGTAACATAAAAATATTCGTACCTAGGTATACCATATTAGGTCATATTACCATTAGCCATATTACTATTAATTATGACCGTTTTCAAAAGTACAATCTAAAGGTTCAAAAATTTTATTAGTTTTGAATTCAAACTAAATTGAGTACCTATTTATCTGTAGCAGTTCTAGACAATACTTACAATCACCAACTTCATCGCTCCTTCATCGTTATAATCATTCATTTTACATGAATTTGAAACTCATAAAGAATTCTTGTTTTTACGGCATAAGCTGAACCAATGTAAGTTATTATCTATTTCGGTTTCGATAACTAAACTCATAGGCAGCAGTCATTGACGATCAATTAAACAAAATTATCTAAGTGACAGAACAAATACCACAGGGCTTCTAGCGCGTCCAAGTGATGGTAACGTAGCCTATAAACAGAGCAACACTTCGCAGGTCGAGGTAAGAACACGTTCTATAAGAGACTGGGTACATCAATGAGAGGCGTAGGTGTTAAGCCTTATTGCCTATAATCAAACCCTTCAGACCGGAACACAGTAATACTGCTTGGCGGCAGACATGACCATAGCTGTAGTCATAAAGAACTCCACTACTAAGGGTTATTGAGCGAAAAAATATACTTGTAATTTTTAACCGACGAAAAAAACGGAGGAGGTTCTCAATTCGACACGTATATATATATTTTTTTTTATGTATGACCACGCATAGCTTTTTATAGAGTTGTCCGATTAGAAAGGGCATACTTCCAAGGTGGTCCCATTGTCATCATGTTAGGATCTGATGATGATATCCTGGGGGAATTGAAGGAACTCTTTAAATTTTGGATGCACGCTTACAGCGATTTCGATTTTTTGTCTCGGTATCGGTAGCTTTTTGGCTACAAGTGCCATATATTATACTATGACAGTATAGTACGAGTACGTTACGTGGCGATAAATCACTAAAAAGTAAGAAATGAAAATTTTTGCAACTTTACGGAACATTTATTTAACGTAGTGAAGCAGTTTGTGGGGTCTAGGTAACGTCCTTTAAGTAGAAACCTTGGATGGCACCGACTCCTAGATATGCTTAAGTAAATTAAAGCAACTATATGACACGGTTATTTTTTACTTTTTAGTGCGATTTGAGTCGGTTCTATTTTTTGTTAAAATTTTTTATTAATTGAGAATACGGTAATCGAAGACGAAGAGTGTAGAAGAACAAACTAACTTTTTCCATATTTGGCTTCCATTAATTTTAGAAACAGTCTGCACTATGAAGTGATGTAACGCACGTGTTTCCACTTTTCTATAATTACTGTAATGATGATAATCACAAATGAATCGCTACGCAACACTGAAAGTGCTCGCACGCGGTCATCTCGCTCTCTATTAGGTACTTGTGCCGAAATGAGTCGCTTTCACCAGAAACAAGCAATAAAACAAACTATGTAATTTGAAACCCTTTTTATGGTCTTATTGCTACGATTAAATATGTACTTGTGCGTAATAAGCTACAATAAGAATAATAAAGAGTACGTTTACTGCTACACAATTAACAAGAAAGCCTTCGACGATGCGTATTCAAATAGGACAGAAGTATGTTTTTAGAAAGAACGTTTTTGCAACTTTTGTTATGAAAAGTAAGCAAATCTGTAAGAGCAAGATCCAGTCACAGGTAGTTGACGAACGGAAAGAAATCGAAGAATGCAGAACAAAACAAGAAAACAAAAAGCAATATACGCGAGAATTTTTAACGGTTTAAATTCATTTTTGAAGTTTCAAACATAATAAATAATATTCTATACAAAATAGTTTAAGCTAAACAAAATTTAGCTTTAGAATATTTACAGTAAGTAGCAAAATCGTTTTTGAAGAAGAGGTAAATTGCCTCATAATCTAGGAAAGCGGAACTATTGGTTAACGAAAGTGACCAAAACTCACAGACAAAAAATTAACAACAATGGCCTTGTTTAATGTTCCATACAGTGATTAGCTTATAAAAATCCATGCTGAGTTTGTTATGAGCATCATTATTTCGTGGTTGTTGCGGCCTTGCATTGATTGACATGTAATTGCTGACATGTGAATGAACAAATCGCGTAAAAAAATGATTCGGAAAACTGGCTTCGAGTCCTAGATTCGCGAATCGGGTGAAATAGCTCTACTAAATACGTTACGCTCTATTGATGTCAGATTTAATTGCATTGCTACGTCCGGTTTTTGTGCTATCGGTTACAAAATATGAAACAATACCTATAAGCGCTTGTACTTCTATTCAGACATCACTTGCTTCAACAATGTATACAGTTTAATTATTGTCAAAAATATAAAAAATACATTCCATTGTTAATTCCTGGAAAATATATTTTATATTAGTTCTTATTATTTCCCTAACTAGGCGTATCTTTAATTCATTACTTGAAATAAAATTACTTTTACACTATTAACGAAAAAGAAAGATAAAGTTTTTCTATTTCGTTGCTTGCGATTTAGATTAAAAAGTTTTTTACTTTCACTATCATCCATTACCCTTCGTGTTATTTTGTTAAACTTTTCAGTAGGTACTTACATAATTCATTTTTGTATAATCCAGTCACATCGGAAAAAAATACTAAATATCGAAAGATAGAGAGAGTCAAACATAACAGGAAATACCAATTTTTCGACATTGTGCCTGTCCGCTAGGCCAGGTTTTCAATTTACTTTTGTACACGTTTTCAAATAGATAAGAAACTTACGGCTAAGTCTTCACTAGTGTAAGCGGAGAAGGTCCGTCTCTCCTGCTGCAGCACGCAGTAGAAGGGCTCCCACGACAGCGGCACGCCGACCGCCGCGCCGGCCACCGCGCTTGTCGCTGCATCTGAAGACAAACAATTAACATTTCAATTTTTTTTTACTACAGCACTTGACTATAATTACACCTGGTGAAGTGCTGATGCAATCCAAGATAAAAGCGGGTTAATTTGTTAGGAGTAGAATGAAATCCATACCCCTTTCGGCTTCTACATGACATCGTACCGCAACGCTGAATCGTTTGGCGTCACATCTCTGTTAGCAGAGTGATAAGCCACGCCTCCTAACAGCCAGTTTACCACCTAAGACTCAAATCGTTTATTCAAATACTAGTGTATAATTAAAGACGATTAATTAAAAAAAGTATTTACTTTTATGTGCTGGATTTTTTTCGCGGTCATCGTAGAAAATATTTCCCTAAACAATTGCTTAAATAATTTATAGGCCAATCCAGGACTAGTTAATAGTCGCCAGAAATAAATATGGGGACCTTCTCCGGACGACCTCTTTCAAAAAAAGATACATCTAAAACTTTCTTAGCATTCATACCGGATCCAACAGAAACAGTCATGGTTTTTTGTAGTAAAATAAAGCGTTATAGGTACTTCCCAACACCAGCTTTGTTACTAAGAGCTTCGGACTCTCACAGGTGGTCTGCGGCTTAGGCATATTCAAAAACTAAATATATTTTTATGTTCATTTTGCATAGTACCGATATATCAATACCGTTCCGGAAACAGTTACATTATCTCATCACTCAAACCTATATAAAGTCAATAAAGTGGTGATTAGCTTTAATAGACTGACCTATTTCCTTACGTAAGTTAATACCAAGTAACAGGTGTTCTAACTGATAGTAATAAACATGTATATAATATAATATGGTAAACTCAAGAGACGGTATTGCATTGATTATATTTATATTTACTTTGAGGTGTATAAAATTATATACCTTGTTGCTTTTAGACATAAAACGTATAAAGTAACTTTTATAACTACTAATGCTCCGATTACTGTTCAGTTCGTTTAATGCTTTAAACTTATATGTTCTGGTGTTTATAGGTAGTAGAATAAAACTTGGCGTATGCGGAGGAATATAAATAGTTCAAGCTTATATGGAGAAGGGGTGCAAAAAGCTCGCTAGAGTAACTGATGCACGACACACTCGTACATATATCAAGTATACAAACAGAGTAAGGTTTCACACAGTACTTACCGGATTTTAGATGCATACAGATTTCTGTATAAATATTTATCATTATTACGTTATTAAAATACTTGTCTTACAAACATTGTATTTATGTTTAAGTCAAAGGGGCTCGTGGATAAGTGGCCTATGATTGACCACCATTTTGAAAATTTTCTAAAATGTTGCAAACCTATCTAAATTAATAAACTTAGTTGGTGTACTGTATCATTTCAAATAAATTCGCATTTGGCAATTCCTTGACAAAATAAACTATTATATTTTACGATCATGAAAGTATGCTCTATCTAACTATAAAGGTATCTACATTCGACAGCATTTTTTTTTATCGACTACAAGTTGGCCCTTGACTACTATCACACCTGATGTTAAGTGATGACGAAGTCTACACTTTTTGCCATTTTTGGAAAACGGGCTAACATGATATGATATATTGAAATGGTCTTTTTACGACCTTTCATTTGATATCCATATTGCTAAAATAAGGGAAATAAATATACACACCCCCCTTTCGGTTTCTACCACCATATCGTCACTACCTGTCACGCCAAATTGTAACTTGGCGATATGTCAAAATCTTTGACGGTAGGGTGTAGCGCGTGCCGAAGAAATGGACATACATACATACATACATACATACATACATCCAGCCAAAACCAAGACAAAAACGTAAGAAATGGCGACTGGTTCTCATAGGCCATCTTGGTGATCTATTAGAATTTAAAAAACTAAATAAGTTAAATGGAACATACAAGCTCATGACTAAGGACCACTTGTGTGTTCAAAACCAGTCAAGCATGCTCTGACAATCGTGACGTGAGTTCCAGCCGTTTATATTTTTAATAATCTTGGTACTCCTTTACCAAAATTCTTCACATAATTTAAGTTGCTATATAACGCACCATGGTTTAATTACAGCCATGACGTACCGGTTTCAACTCGGCTATATTTAGTCAAAGTATACAATGTAACATTGATCGCCCCTTCAGATCTAGGAAAGCAAATCAACCTGCAACTCGAGCAGCTTGACATCTTTCGCTGGAGTAATAAATTTTGATAAAAGCTCCTGATTACGCGCAAACAGTTGAAATACGCCGTTTTGTCAGGCATCGCTTCTACAGTTATTTAAACTGATTCGCGGTCAGCTAAGCCCCAAGGCTGGTAAACGCAAAAAACGTTTAATGCGGGTATAGATTCACGATTGCGTTGAGTAATACAACATGCTGTCAATAGGATGTTGCGCTGGTACATTCCAGGCTGATGTACAACGTACTGGGTAGTTTTGTAATTAATCGTAGGTAGCTAAGATGTTTATATTTTGTTAAAGAGGAAATCGCTACTGAAAAGTTTTTTAACCGACGAAAAAAAAACGGAGGAGGTTCTCAATTCGACACGTATATTTTTTTATGTATCTGTTTTTTATTAGAAAGGGCACACTTCCAATATGGTCCCATTGTCATCATGTTAGGATCTGATGATGATATCTTGGGGAAATTGAAGGAACTCTTCAAATTTTGGAGGCACGCTTACAGCGATTTCGGTTTTTATCTCCGTATCGGTAGCTTTTTGGCTACTACTACTAATAATACTTACTAGTACCGAATAATATATACAGTATAGTATATACCGATGACAGTATAGTACGAGTACGTTACGTGGCAATAAATCACTAAAAAGTAAGAAATTAACATTTTTAACAAAAAATAGAACCGACTCAAAACGCACTAAAAAGTAAAAAATAACTGTGACATTTAGTTGCTTATATTACTTAAGCATATCTAGGAGTCGGTGCCAGCCAAGGTTTCTACTTTAAGGACGTTACCTAGAACCCACAAGCTGCTTTACTACGTAAAATAAATGTTCCTTAAACTTGCTGGCACCGACTTCATAGATATGCTTAAGTAAATTAAAGCAACTAAATGACACAGTTATTTTTTACTTTTTAGTGCATCTTGAGTTGGTTCTATTTTTTGTTAAAAATGTTTATTTGGTAAAAATGCTGCGATGACGTGTGTTACCACGCTTCATAAACAAGCATTTTTGTATCATTCGAGCCGGTGGTATAGTCACTATAAGTAGTCTAATTTGAAAAGTCAAAAATGATTGTGTTAGTATGTAGAATTCAATCTATAATTTTATATTTTATCTGCTTAGCTTCTTCTTTCTATCTTTATTTTATATTTTAGCTTCATAGTTGTCATTCAATTTTATCTGTGGTCGTTCTTTATGGTTCAGCAGCAGAGCATATATATATATATATATATATATATACCTTTTAACTAAAACGTAAATGTGTTCTTGTTGTCGTTATTGTGAATTGTAATATATTTAAAGTTCCAATATAGCATTGAATGATTGAAATCTTTTAATGGTTTAATTTAATAACCTTACAGTTTAGTCTGCGGACTATTTGAAATAAACGATTCTTAATATGATACATCTCTTTGTAAAATAGTTTCTAAATAATACCTTGATTTCCTAAAGTTCAGATAGGTACCAATTCATCTTATCTAAAACTACGGTGGCTTATGTTGAAATACGTATAACAGAAACACCATAGAATGGCATAGTGCCTTGACAAGACTATCTACTTTAATCATACTATATCTAATCTGTGTAATATACGACTAGATAAATTACAACTATGCAACTTTACGTTGTAACAAACTAAGCTAAGTACATAAAACCCGCCATTTTATTCCCCGATTATGTGCATTTTATAGCTGTATCGCATCTACTTGCGCGTAAGTGTCTCAAAGTATTTATTAGTCTTTCAATAAATAGAACTTACTATACCTACGCGAAGTTTTATCGAACGACATGCAATTTTACGCTCACAAGATTTTTTTTTATCGACTACAAGTTGGCCCTTGACTGCTATCACACGTCACACCTAATGTTAAGTGATGATGCAATCTAAGATGGAAGCTGGCTAACTTGTTAGGAGTTGGATGAAGTCCACACCCCTTTCGGTTTCTACACGTTATCGTACCGGAACGCTAAATCGCTTGGCGGTACTTCTTTGTCGGTAGGGTGGTAACTAGCCACGGCGAAAGCCTCCTACCAGCCAGAATAAGACAAATTAAGAAAAATCTCAATCTGCCCCACTGGGAATCGAACCCAGAACCTCCGTCTTATAAATCCACCGCGCATACCACTGCACCACGGATGTCGTTAAGAATCACAAGAAAATATAATTTACATAGAATAAAACATTTTGGATTCTATATACGTATGCTTTATTTTATGTGTACGACTTTCATCAGTATCAACCTATTAACGGCCCACTACAGAACCATGCCTACCTCCTTATAGGAGAAGGGATATAGAGCGTAGACCCACCACGCTGCTGGTTGGCGGGCTATATGTACGACTGTACGAAATATTCGAATATTTCAAAATAATGACATATAATAATAACAAATGAAGTTAATAATAACAATCCGGTTGCTTGTACCCCTGGGCCCAGCAGCAGGCGGAATGATTTTTTTATAAATTTTTAATAGTGTTTTTATAATTGTTTTATATAGCATTGTTGAAAATTTAAAAAGAAATGTAAATAAATAAATGATAGAAAACAAATGAAGTATTGTTTTACCAAACACGATACTTAAGTTTTTTTACTTGAATTACGGATGCAAATGTCCCATATAAATAGTGGACACAATTTAAGGACAAAGGCAGTAATTGGAACACTTATTGAGCTAATAAAAGACGTTGATGCGTCGGAGCGTACGCGCTGCACCATGTGGATTAATGCGTTCCACTTAATCTATTAAACACTGACTCACATACAGACAGCAGAAGAAAGTCTGACCCGTATAATGTTCTTTGAAGTATTGACCTAAACCAAAACTTTAATTGTTTTTAAACTGTTTTTGAGAAGATAAAATAGACTGAGCAATTGGAACTACTCCTAAACGCTTTTCAAGTTTTCACTCATTTCAAATTTCAATACTTACAAGATATGTATGTATAAG
This sequence comes from Mycalesis mineus, assembly GCA_034621355.1. Lineage (NCBI taxonomy): Eukaryota > Metazoa > Arthropoda > Insecta > Lepidoptera > Nymphalidae > Mycalesis > Mycalesis mineus. The sequence continues at coordinate 15,134,209 of CM067884.1, read as the reverse complement.
AAATCAGAATTTCGACCTAAAACCACAAAATACATAACAGTAAATGTGCTAAAACTTCTCAATTATGAGTAGTAATTTTTGCTTATTAATTATTAACGTACTAAATAAATTACTATCAAAATATTATTTTTCACACCATACCTACTTATCATTGGACCGGATATCTATATTTAGATTCATCTTTAAAACAATTAGAATTAAGCTGAGTGTGATGTTCCTATGTTGTACTAACAGCAAGTACATCTATAACAAGAACTCATAATGGGAGACGAATATCTTAGCATTCCATGGATTCACCGTGCGGGTGCCGGGTCCATCGCGTGGCTGAGAGAAAAACTCCGAACAGAGCCCGAGACTTGTGACACGGGTGTAGGTTTAAATGAGTACCCTTAGTGACGCGCGTCAACACTCACCTCCTCTGTTCAAGTTATTCTCCCTGTCCAGCCAAATTCGGAAGGACCCTACTAGAGCAACTTTGGACACTCGTTCCAATATGGAACTTACTGCACTTCTAGTAAGGCCAAAGTTATACTTCTGCTTCTACATCGTAGTTTTCAATATTCTAAAGAAAAACCAGAAAAGGAATAGTTTGTATAGGGACAGGCCTTAAAGACCTTAAAGCAGTTAAGAGACAGTACTAAAATCCAAGAGGACCAGCTATGACCCTCTTTCACTTTGTATTATCATCCTACTCACTTCTAGGAAAAGATGGTTAAATGCGGAGGAATGGGTACCATTGGTTATATGTAAAAACATAGCAATGTACATTCCTTATTAAAGGAGGATACGGACGTAGACCCACCACGCTGCTTCTATACGGGTTGGTCATTTACTGACGATCACTATCAGATGTTGCTGATAGCGATCGGATCGGGCTTAAACTGCTCGAGGCAAGACAGTGTAACCACCAATTTCACGACTCCGAGCATGGAATGTACTGAAAATTTCATAGAAGATTGAAAAATTCCGTAAAAAATGAATTATTCCGTGATCCTACCTAATATTCGAACGCAGGACCTCGGGATTAAATCCACACAGACTAAGCACTAGATCAACGAGGCAGCCAGCACTAGGCCAACGAGGCAGTTAATAATATAGTAATTGTAGTAATTCTTTTACGGATTTAATTATTAATTCTGATGTATTCACATTGCCACAGTATATTTAACAGTAATCAAGCTTAAACAGTAATTAAGCTTTTTAATCAAATGCTCATAAAAACGATATGTCTAAACCATTACAACGAGATATGTTGGGCAATAGGTACTAATGCACACTTCATTTTAAATTTTATAGTACTCGTTTTCGGAATTAAAGGTACAGTAAACATAATACTATACAATTTACAACGTACGCATCTTCACTATCGCCTTACTATTATAGTACATTAAAGAGACAAGAAATGACCTTCGTGTCAGGGTTGTCAAAATATTGCATTCAATCTCGACTTCCTTATTAATAACCAGTGGCCAAACCTTCACCTTGGCTCCGTAATATTATTTATTTGTCAATGCAGAGATATTTTTGTTACAAATTCTAAGTATCAACTCAACCAAACATCATATTACATATTTACATATATATAGATATACTTTGTCAGATATACAGAAAATACATGTTTTTCACGAATATTCTTCTAAGCTTCTGGCCCTAACTATTGCAGCTAATTAAAAAACTATCGACACGTGTCAGTTAAATATGTAAGCAGGCCATAGTGACATTGAAAGCAAGATAAACATCTGAATTTCAAACTAGTCTCTATAGAGACTACACTTGCTAATAAGTCACAAAACCCTCATCGTATCATCATCATCGTCATCATATTAGCAGATGGACGTACACTGCTAGTACGACGTCCACTGGTAGGACGTATATTTTAGTAGGGACTTTTAATCACAACTTCTGTGCCACCTGTGACCGCTCTTTGCCATATTGCGGATGTTGATAGTCGGCAAACACTATGCTTTCCAGTGCGGGATCGCCTCTGGACTTCACCTTGAGACCTCACGTCCATCGACTCTTCAAACATAACTGTGTCCTAACGATTCCACATATTTGTGTGTTCATAAATATGATCTATATTAAAAACTTTAGTTTTTTTACGTTCTCCTCATTTCTGGTTCTATCAGGTAAAGTTACTGGCAACCCTATGAAAATGGACTCGGCCCTCCTCGCCGAGAGCAATCTACGTCCATCTCGGGATGTTGCGTCGGTCACGCGCGCTCGCTTTACACCAAGCCACGGCTAGACACCAAAAAACGAAAATAAAGAATCCATTGTGGGTGTACTCGTAATTTTAAAAACAACTCGTATATTGTTACCTCGAGAACTTGTTTGTGATACAGAAAACGTTCACTTTTCACGAACAGAGAGGACAGTGAAAACTTATGGAGATCGGAGCGAGGCAGGTGCAAGCGAACACATACATTACTATTATTTAACTTTTTTTGATAGTCGGCAAACGTTAAAATTGTATATATGAAAAATGTATGTTTGATAAGACTATCATATTTCCGCACCATTCCCAAGAAATGCTTTGATAATATTTCTGGTAATGGTTTATTAAAAAAAAACCAATAGATACATACATACATCATCCTTAATTTATATGACTCTACTACCACACACATCTTGTGGTGAAAACAGAAACAAGAATAACTTGAGAATTTTATTATCGTAAAGATTGGTTATGAAAGAAAATATATGTCCTAAGCTAGCTAAGCTGTTTTCTTTAAAATATACTGTAGATCTTTCAATAAAATAAAACAGTGATTTAACTTAAGTGTTTAAATATAACAATCTCTAAACAGAATAGACGTATATTCATACTATGTAAATATTGTTCAAAAGGACGTTCCACAAGTTACAGAGATATACCTATGCAAGTATTAGCATACTGGTTATTTTAGCTGAGGAGCGCAGTTCAAAGACAGCAGAAACGTGTTTATGTACAGGAAACAGAAGCTTACTGAGTCGTCCGTTTAATAGTTTTCTCCGGTGGGCGTCGCGGACACGGCCATTTACCACTTGCCACTGCACCGGCGAAACCGTACCGGTGTCCGGAACCATATCTGGTACACGGCTATTGCACCAGTTACCTATTCTTAGTTCTCACTAGGTCGCGGGCATAGAAATCTTAATATCAAGCAATGAAAGTGACATAGTCTAACTCTAAACTGAAGAGACCAGTCTCGCCGGCGATATTTAGTTCTACAGGATTAAGTGTGGAAACTTACACAGAATGAGAAACATTTCTTTATACATGTACAACAGATGTTTTCGATCAAAAGACGCCACTCCAGTCAATAGAGAAATATCCAGATCCATGTATATTTTACCTAAAATATTCAAATGTGAACGGTACATTCACAAACTCTAAATCGGATAGGTAATTACGAGTAAAGGTTTTGTTTTAGCTAACATTACTGTCAGTGCCACTTCAGCTGAGCCTTCAAAAACGGCTGTAGAGTCATTACAAAATGGTCATTTCAAAAGTGCTTGTTAAGTTAAGCTTGCTTGAAATAAACAAATTTTGCATTTAGAATTTTTAAGATTATTTGTGGCTTGGTTCACAGTTCAATAAGTAATATTGGTAATTCAAGACTGAAATCACGTCATTTTAAACTCAACAAGACTATTGGCTATAACTTAGGTTTACTTTACACTTAAATGCTTGTCAAAGGAACGTCCGCAAGCAGTCATGTGAACAAGAAATACTTGTCCTGATACAAGTTGTAATAACTTTATAAATACAGCGGACGCCGTTGCCAGGATGTGATGTGATGTGATAGGCTGAAGACATTGCCGCAACTTGAAATGCGCATCAAATTCAAATTCATTCGAGCACCTAAGAGTAGGTATATGAGTACAAGATTGCCTAATACACTTTTTATAATACCGTAATTGATACCGGTTTTGCACGTAATCGAAGTCAAATCAAAATGTCGATCTTCTTCCAGGATGTAGTCACACATTTCGCGCAATCTCAAAATGAATTATTTTTTATACAACCTATGTATAAAAAATTTTAATACTACCAGTACTTGTATATAACGCCATTAATGTACCAATTTACATTTACCAATATTGATTTCTTTCATATATTATTTTAGATTTTAGACTGACACCTTAGATGTATTGAATGTTTAAGTATATCGACTGATGAAAGACTTTACTGTCGTATAATAGTTTACAAACATACAAATTCAACACAACAGCTATGCAATAATGGCATTACCCGTCACATTGACATTTAGAATTATAATATTATGTGCAACAATTACAATTATATACCAATTACGCACATTAAGCCCATATCCATAATACGTATATGTGTGTAGGATATTTATATCGGTATGCACTTTACAGTTAAATGTAAATTATGACATAAATATGGGACTATATTATATTTCGTCTACCTCCTAGGAGAGGTATGAGTTCTATGTAAATGTTAATCGCAAAATTGACTAGTAAACTATAATAGTAAATGCCACAAGTCAATGTGTCTATAATTACACATAGCAAGGAAGTATGCAGTCGAAGCATGTCATTCCGTGCAATAAACCATTGCCTGGCATAAGACCTGGTTGCATGGTTAACACATTATAATTAAAATAAAGAAACCAGTACACAGCTGTGGCGGTGGCTGTTTTACATGTGGAACAATATCGATAACTCTATTTAGTGAGTGACAAGTTTGTCAAAGTTGTTTGAAATGTCAGAGAACCTGCAGAAATTCCTACAGTTCTGCACTTAGTGATTTTCTTTCTGGACTCCTTTGCAGACTAATCATTTGCAGTACAAACTGTGCATTCTTAATACGAAGTCACTATTCTAACTCATAATTTATTTGACAAAGTTGAATAAAAGCTCAAGAAATCCAGGAATTTTTGCCAGGAAAATTGTAACATCATAAATTCTTTTTCCATTCGGCACTCATAATCTCATTACACTGAGTGCCACTGAGTATTGCCATAGATAACCCCAGTTAGGTGTTTTCTCAAAGCTTTATTCCTCCCTGATTTACCTACTCTTGATAAACGAAAGTCATTTTGAAACCACATAATAATAACCCGGGCCCCGCAGCAGGCGGAATGGATTTTTTTATAAATTTTTAATAGTGTTTTTATAATTGTTTTATAAGCATTGTTGAAAATTTAAAAAGAAATGTAAATAAATAAATGATTGTTATAAAAATAGACGTTGTTATGTGGTGATAAAATGCACATCGTTCCCGCACCATCACAGCTTTCTACTTAAAATGTTGTTTAAATTCAAGTTTCTAAAACGTAAAATTATTCTTCCTCGAAAATGCTATAGCTTTTTTACCAAGTATTATTTTTGCCTCGCCCATTGCCAGTGGTGTGTCAAAGTATGAGATATAAACTTTTATGACTTACAACAACAAACATTTCTTTTATTGAATTCAAGGCTCTTTCACATGCTATTACAATGTACACAGTACTTACCAACAACTCCATTTATTATTATGAAATATTAAATGTCAAACACTACCTTACTTTACTTACAGTACTTACCTACTTAAAAATATGAGTATGATTCTACTTGTTTTTAATTTCTTATAAATGGCTAATGATTCGATAGACTTCGTGCCATCTAAAATTGACGAAGTATCAATTCCTCTACGAAAAGAAAATGGACAGAATAAGTATAAGAAGGGAATGATGTATGGAATATTGATATTATGCTTTTGTATCATATTATGTACCTGGTTAAGGCTTTACAGGACAAAAACTGGGTTCGTTGTATCCCGCTTACTCCCTACCGAGTAAACGTTAAAGGTCACTAGTCGACCAAGTACAAAGGGCGTCGACATATTATTATGCATACCCTAAGGCACTATGGCAAATAAAGTGTAACGAGACTTGTTCTCGCCATTGTTCAAATGTTCTTATATCATAACAACCAGTAATACGTAACTAACTAAAACAAATTCATTAAATAATAATAAATAATAAGTAGTTTGATGAACTAAAAGTTTAGCAATACCACTTCAGTAGGCATATATATAATTTATTAATTTAAAACTATTTTTATTCCTGTGTAGCTTTCGATAGGACCGCTACAAATATTTAAAAAAAATTAAGTAGTTTTAATAAACCTCGATTACAGAATGTTGCAGGGATTGAATTTAAAATAACAAAGTTTCAATTTTCTCAGTTGCAATATTTTACCGATACTTGCAAGAGTTCCACTATGTAATAGTAATAACAACGGATGAGTTGTCACTTAGTTGGAACGTTTCACTTAATTAAAAAACCGGCCAAGTGCGAGTTGGACTCGGACACCAAGGGTTCCGTAAATTTTAAGGTTTTCGTAATTACACATAAACATTGCTTCATGCGAAATTTCAAGTTTCTAGGACTAGCTGCGAGTAGTAAAGAGTTACATATGCAACTTATGCTTTTGATTTACCTTTTGATTGCGTTAACATAGAAGTTTGATTTTGATAGAACTTAAAGGTATTATACGAGTAGATTTCAGTATTAAATATAAATTTCAATTGAATACTTCTACGCGTTCATCAGCAAAAGGAATAAGTTTAAAAGTGACTGAGGAATACCTACTGTGCCTATCAGTAAAATATTTCAGGCCGATGATTACACCTAGATTCCTCAGTACATCGCTCGTGTAAAAGACACCTTACAATTCTTTTACATAAGACAAAGCCTATAAATATAAAATTCGTAACACCTCTACCAGACAGTGAACTAGATCATACCAAGTCGTGAGAAACTAACAGCATTTCCATAGCAATTCCTCGTGCGTGGTCGGAATCGATTCGGCTCTGGTTTAAATTAAACATGAAGTCTTTTGTAACTCTTTCAAGCACCGGAGAACAATATGCATGACGTGTATTATGGCTTCCTGCCGGTGATTGCAGTGTGGGCGACAATATTCGTATCAGTATAATATAACTGGCGACTTACGAATACGTCTCCGCTCTAAATTGCTTAATAAATAAGTTGTAAGAAGTTCTTTAAGGATAAGTATGAGTAATTGACATGTACATACGTAGGACAGCATCTCCGATTGTTTATTTATCTAACAGTAAATAAACTTATCCCCTCTCCTACAAGGAAGGCTTAGCCCTGTAGTAGAGAGACGAATATCAATGTATTCCATGGATGCAACTTTTGTAAAACCTAGTTTGTAAATAATAACTTTAGCAAAAATACCGCTACCACCACCACCGACTTAATAGATATGCTTAATTAAATTAAACCAAGTAAATGATGCAATTATTTTTTATTTTTTAGTGCGTTTGGAAGTCGGTTCAAATTTTTTATTAAATGTTTTTTAACATTATTTTGTATTACGGCGTTTTAAACGTATGTACAATATAAAAAATAAATAGGTATAATAACTAAAAATCTAATTGATTTATTATGGTAATGAAATTATTTATTTTGTTTTGGTTTAAATATTTAGGCACTACAACGACAAATATGTACATTTGAAGAAATCATGGTGTAGCGGCGACACGGTGATTCCTACGTGAACGGATTGTAAACCATACTACATAAGGCCGTGTCTATTTTGCATCAAGCTTAAAAATACTAGCTATGCTCAGCGTTTTTACCCCCACAGATCCCGCTACAATGGGAGTATCCAGAAATACCTTATCAGTGAGAATCTACATCGCAACATTTTTAACTACCTATGCTAAATTTCAAGTCAAATTTCAAAACAATCTAATTCACACATAAGTAAGTGAAAAATTAGATTTAATTATTTATTATTTTAATAAAAAATAAGGAAAAATTAAGTAGCATATAGCACAGTACTATCTAAACTAAACAAGAAGTAAATAAATTCTAAAGGAATGATACGCCTTAACAACTCATGAGTGTTACGTTGATGGTTTCAATAGCTTTTATCAAAATAACGGCCGCGCTAAGATATTTATATATTCTAACGACGTAGAGTCGTAAATACAGCGTGGAAAGGAAAACTTTTATTGTGTTTTCATTCATGTTTGTAACACTCTATGAGTAGATATCTTGAATGATAAATTATTATTTGAAGAATTGACCCAATAGTTATGCAACAACTCTTTTGTAAAACAAAATCAACTCTTTCTTGAATTACGTACCTAAAGCTGTTGCATGAATTGGGCTTAATATACATAGCTACTCGTAAATATATTCTAGTACAAGCTGGATGCCTGCGACTTTGTCCAGATTGATATAAAATTATAATAACTAAAATTTATAAATAAAAGCCCATATCACTCCCTATTACATTAGCTATCTGCTAGTCTAAAGTTCCGTCAAAATCAGCCCAGCCGTTTCAGAGATTAGCAGAACACACAAAGAAAGAAAAATTAAAAAAAAATATTTCTTGATGAATTTTATATGAATATCGCATGTGTTAATTTGAAATTAAAAACAGACACTTCAATTTTATTTATTTGTATAGATTAATTCAGTATATTTGGTGCAGTTTATAAGTGTTTTCTTTTAATGAACTTCATAATATAACCGTCGCATATGTAATAAATAATTTTCATAGAGCGTAGGCGCGACATCTCACAACAGGCCTGCAGAGAAAGCTTTGCAATTTGACACAATTAACAACACAACATAAGTACCACTTCTAATAACACAAACACAAAACACAATAAAATAAATTATGATTAATCTTGACAAGCTTCGCAAAGAATGAGATAACACGTTGACACTGCGTTATTAAGTAGCTGCACAATGCTGTTACGAATACTGGAATATTAAGTATTATAATCTCATTTAGGCCTTAAAGCAGTCACGATTGAATTTCAGTGCAGCTCGGGTGATTGATTTCATAAAATATCGGGTCAATTGGGTCAACAGCTCAACGAGTATGCGCAAACTGCTCAACCCAGTTCGTATTTGTCTCGAATTGGCATTTTTATACATGTACTTTAGAACGCTCTATAAAACTTCGAATTTAATTAACTGCCTTGCGTTACATGTAATTTTTTTTTATTGTCGTACAGGGTTCGGGTTTAATTTGGCTGGTAAAATTCTGTAATAAACTCAATTTATAAATCCTCTAGCAGACGTCCTAATATAATATTCTTGCATGTACCTACTACGTTAATTTTGCAAATACCTGCCCACTGTTAATGTTTTGGATGCGAGTCGTTAGTTGCAGTTATTCGAGCAAATCCACTGTGTACTATTATTATTCCTTGTATTTACAAAGGAATAATTTCGAAGTAATCACAAATCACCTTTCCCCTCAACGTCCTGCCTCATCAAGCAAATGAATATTCATTGAAAGTACATGAATCATGACTGTGTTCCAATGAAATGGAATGTTAGAGCAGCTCTTATTACCTAGAAATTGTACACCGAATGATAACGAGACGTATAATTCTCACAATTTCTTGATGCTACAGAGATGCACTATTAGATAACACTTATGGATTGTCATTAAAATGTAACTACTATTTCATTCTTTATCAAAAACTAAGTGCTTCACTGCAATAAGATCTGAGTGCCTAGTGTGAGTTTTCACCAAAACAAATCGAAAACTTTACATTCGCGTAAAGGCAAATTTTATATGGAATTGAAACAGCGCTCCTGGCAGTATCGAGAGAAACCTCAAATGGGTGAGTGTAAGTGTCATATAAAATTTGCGTTTACCGTTCTCGATATCGATGCGGTAAAATCTTACACTAGCCACACTGATTACATTAGACCAAACCAAAGTTTATTTTACGCGCACACGCCTCTGACTTCGCTCGCGAAGAAAGCAAAAAAATTGCACGTGACACTTTAAAAAAGTTAGTTACCCTTAAAAGATAGATATTTATGCCATTGCAGACTTTTTGTAGACTTCCGGCTACCACCATTATCGTCATATTTGAGCCAATTCACACAAAACTTTAAGAAATGAGATACTAAAACCTTCCACAGGAATTATCCTGTCTATTGTTGAAACCCGCATGAAAATCCGTTCAGTAGTCTTTGAGTTCATCGCGAACAGACAAACAGACAGACTTTATTTTATAATATGTAGTAATGTACTTAGGCATGTGTGCACCAAGATGTCCGTTATCATAACCAACGGTTAACATAACTTTACTCTAAATTTACGTTTTATAACAAACCCGTGCGCCGGTTAAGGCCGTAAACCGGGCGGTTAACTTAACCGAGCTTACGTCCTTAACCGGTGTGCGGGTTGTCGTGAACAGTAAATTTTACGTTTAGCTTATGTTAACCATTGGTTATGATAACCGAAATCTTGGTGCACACAGGCCTTAATAGACACCAGCTAGAAATCTAACCAAAGCGTCAATTTATTAAATAAGTCAATCAATTCTACAAGAAGTCATATTTTTAAAAATGTTGCTTGTGTATCCGTCCTACTTTGTAGCATCAATTGTTCCATAATATACGAGTAAGTAGGTACATTTAAGATTCCCACAAACAAGTTACGTAAAGACAACGTATTATTAAGTACGAAGAAAACTAACAAGAGTACAAAAAGATGACACTTTCTCTGTTGATACTGACGGGAGCCTACCACCGGATATCCGAATGCATACGCACGCTCAGGTTCTATTCACTACCAAGAAGTAAAACAAACTTCCTCTGCATTATGAATTGCAATGATCCTACATTACTATTTATCTATCAATTGACGAACGTAAATCTATTTGTATTCTATAAAAGGAAATTCGCGGTTCAACGACCTAAGCACTAAGATTAATGAAAGCGTAGATCCAAAAATAATAATACTATAATAGGCAAGCTGAACAAAGTGTCCGTACAAAATTCGCATTCGTACAGTATATATCACACATGTTCTAATGAAATGTGTGAAGTTATGTGGATAATTGTTGCTCAATTACTTAGTAACTACTGAATACTGTTTTATGAATCATAATTCGTCATTAGTAATAACAAAATATTAATAACGAATATACGAGAAAACCAACGTAGAATATCGTGTATTTCGGGGAGAATAGTTTAGGTTTACAGAAAAATATAATTGATGAATTCACGACTGTGTATACGTATGTATATAGAAACTAAAGTATTTCAAGTGTGAATTCAATATCTGTTTTAATTGTTTTATTATGTAACGTCAATAGAACAGCTCCGCGATGTAGTTCCCAATCTGCTCATAAATCTGAAATGATTTAGTATGGATCTCTATCACTTTAATTTTAAGTTTGAAAGAAAAGGTTACCAGTCTTGCTTAACTGCGTGGTAAATATCATTAAAAAATTAGGAACGAACCAGTTCAATAAGTGCGTAAGAGGTCATGTTCGAATGGTTATCCCATTAAAATGGCATCAAAAGGAATCAATTACATTATAGGAACATGAACACGCTATTGTCTCTCTATACATCTATATGACTCAATAGGAATTAAACACTGAATAGGTTCACAGCTTCAGTCACGAATTCTCTTATATTCAATAGGCTTGACTTGGCTTTAGTTCCTTTATATCGAGACTAAATGAATTTTAAAAGCGGTAGCGGTTGTCTGATAATACTTATAAAATCGATTTGGAAGTCACTATATCGGTACACAGTTTGTTTAGAAATTATATATTTTGAACATATAAATACAGCAACTTAACCAGCATCAATAACCTAAACCACGACATTATTTATTAAACTATATGTAAAAACCTTCTCGTAGAATTGCTCTATATATTGATGACAACTATGTTAAAATCCATTGCGTAAGTTGTTTAACACATCTAAGACGGCGTGGATGGACTATGTTTTATAGTATGTTATATTATATTGTTATATAACAGGTTGTGATGTTTGCAATTTTAATCTAATCTTTAGTAATCTGATAGCACTATAAATCAATATTACGAAAAGGAACAACTTAATCGTCGTTCTGCGGTCCGATGTTATAAACCGCTTTATTGATTGCGAACTTCCGGAGATTACCTACAGCTTTACATATAAAAGGCCAGATATAATTGACCGTAGTTCGGAATTTATACCTAAAATTGATACTAGTGTGTAATCCCATAAAGTAAAATCTAATTGCTGTTAAGCGTCTACTTAAGTTAGTCTCTCCCAAGTGTGACTACATCGTACTGCTATGCAGTGGCTATTAAAATTTAATAATGGTAACAAAAACAACGTCTTAGAATAGTAATAAGCTGAATTATTATCCAATAGGTAGAAAAAGCTCGTCAAACTTCTTTGAAATCTAATGGCATACGTTTTGAGTATTAATAACACGTCGCAGGTACGTGCAATTTCTGGAGCTCTTTAATGGTGGTCTAAATTTATTCTTGGTATAAAATTTACCATTAGTATCACATATCGTATGCTTGTTCCATTCTGTGTGGTTTCAAATACCGTATAATAAACAGCTTTAGATATACGAGTTTAAACAGTAGGTATAATTTATCGATCAGATGTTATGAGAGAGATCAAGTTGTCAAATTACTACAATGCCACGAGACGTGGAGTAAGTTCAACTTACGTACACGGCATATTCTGAAATATCTAAACGGAATTCACCCGTTATGGTTTCTACCTACCTACAGTTCACTCCGCGCATAGTGTCGATAAATTATGCTAGTAAAACCATTTTGGTATGGATACGTTTACTAAAGTCATTACACTTATAATCTGGACTACCCGTGTAGACCATAAAACGTATTTGTAGAGCAGCATTAATCTAGGTGAGGAATGTAGAGTTCGCTAAAAATCTATTTCCAAATATAAAAAACGAATTTAAGTCTTTGAATTCAAATTCAAACTTATTTCAAGTAGGCTTAGTTTACAAGCCAGTTTGAATATCGCATTAAACTATTTGCAGCGACTCTACCATAAATTCGGAAGGCAGAAATATGCCGCCAAGAATATCAATAGTTCCTCTTTTTAACCGACGAAAAAAAACAGAGGAGGTACTAAATTTGACGCGTATATTTTTTTTATGTATGACCACATATAATTTTTTAACAGAGTTGTCCGATTTTGATAGTTCTTTATTTATTAGAAAGGGCACACTTCCAGTATGGTCCCATTGTGATCATGTTAGGATCTGATGATGATATCCTGGGAAAATTGAAGGAACTCTTAAAATTTTATAGGCACACTTGCAGCGACTTCGGTTTTTGTGTAAGTGTTTTGGCTACTAGTGCCGTATAATAAATATGCTATGAGGGTATAGTACGAGTAGGTTACGTGACGATAAATCACTAAAAAGTAAGAAATAAAAATTTTTAACAAAAAATAGAACAAACTTTTTAGTGCGTTTTGAGTCGGTTCTATTTTTTGTTATAAAATAACTATTGTTCACATTTTTAATTGCTAACGCAAAATTAAACAAGTCTTTTAGTAGACTTTTATATATTAAAGTGACAGTGTTTAACAGGAAAAACGAAAAGGACTACAGTCCGATAAATACCAATAACGGCACACAACAAAGGCTAAAGGCTAACAAATATTGAGATAGCTAATTAACAGAATGCGAATGAATACAATGTTCTAAAGCTGATTTACACAGATGACGTCAGAGGCGTGTGAAGGAAACCGGGAACCGAACCAGTCGGACGGCTGCGAAGCGCAGGTGTGACCGAGACGCGTGCTATGTCGACAACTGAGCTCCTTCCTTCTTTTATTTATCTGTCATCTTTTTTAGACTCAGGTAGATTATTTTACTTGTTCTGAACTTAACAATCATCCACGTACATGCATGCAATGAAGCTCATGAAAATACTGACCGATTAAAACATCGATACAAAAGCGCAACATGTATTTTGATTGATTAGTATGATTTTGAGATATTTTCGGTAGAAGTTGTCTACTAGATGGAAGAAACTAAGTAATAACATTTTATAGACGGTCATAAGCAACCCGTAAGTACTATTACGAACAATTGATGCATAATAGAGCACCGGAGCATAAAATTTCTTTCTCCTTCTATAACGAGTTTGTTTATCTTAACATGAACTGCGTAATTTAATTACAATCTTCCAGTAATTTAACAGTACAAAAAGGTTAATAAGAGCAAACATAGAAATCCGTACAATATACTCGATAGCTCCACAGTTAAGAGGCCCAACTGAAATTCTAGAGATCTAAAGTTCAACGCACGTTAGGTTTCCGTTCCCACAAATTAAAATGTTTTATATATATATTATAGGTTTTCATTTAAAGGGAAAACAAATTCTTTACTGTTTAAATATTTTTATATTTATTATTTATGAATTACAAATCATAATTTTACCAAACAAACAAACAAATTGCTTAGTTGCAAACAGTTATAGTATATGAACTAATGTAAAACTTTCCCACGACCACAAATGCCTTCGGACATAAACCAAAACCTTGGAATCTTGTATTACTTCACCTTACCGTAAGAACCATAATTGTTATCGAATTCCAGTCAAGAGCTACAATTACATTCCCAGCTCAGCTTGCGTTTGTCTTAATCGATTTACTGAGATTTTTTACATAAATATCTATATTATTTAGACCCATAAATATCTATAATACTAAAGAAGCAATTTGCATTTCCAGTTTATTAGGAATTTATTTGACCCGTGTGGAGTTGGCTGCTCTCCCATCGGGCGCGTCCCCGGGTGGCGGATAGGGGAGTTCCCTCACCAGATCCGTTTGGCGGGTACCGGGGAAATAAAATACCCGGCGCGGACCAAAAGCATGCATCAAAAATCCAGGCAGCGTCTGTACTCGCAGCGAGCGGCTTGCCTGGTCGGCTGCCCATAGGGGGCGGATATGGAAGATGTGTAGGAGAAAGAAAAAAAAACATGAAAGCAAGACAAGAAAAATATATACCCCAGGCGGGTACCGGTGCCGGGTGTACTGGCGCTGGAGAATCCCGCCCCCTGGAGGCTTTTGCTGAAAGGGGCTGCCCCTCGTATTCTGGGGGGGGCGACGTTCTGCTTAAGTGTAACACACCATTTGCGAGGTCTGGCCTGCTAAAACGCACGCCGCCCAAGAAGACGACTCTGACAAGAATTGAAACTGAAACGGAGGACGGAGTATCCACAGGAGATGAAGGAAGCTCACAACGCAGAGAAATAACTTACACAAGCCCCTTAACATTTTTCTCGCCGATGGCGGGGACTCCGCCCAACAGAGGGGATTGGAAACGAAAAAATTTATCGCCGATTAATACGGAGACAGAAACGCTGAAAGAAAAGGAAGAGCGGTTGTTAAATGGACTTTATGACAGCATAAAACTAGTAAATTCAATGGTAGAAAAGCAAGGGCCATATAAAAATACGGCCAATGAGGTGAAGATGAGACTTCGCGATCTGCAGAAAACTTGTGGACGTGTAATGGATGTTCGAAGAATGATTTCCTCAAAAGAAGAAGAAGAAGAGTCGGAGAGGACACCAAAAAGGGCAAGAAAAACAATCAGTTTAGAAGACAAGGGAACAAACACATCGACTGGAGGAGAGATGGAAGGGTTGGAATGGGATGACGATGATCTTGGTACGGAATCAGAATGGAGGAAAGTTAAAAAGAAAAAGCGAAAGCGCCATAAAGAAAAAAATAGAAACGAAGAACAAAATATAGAAGGGAATACACAACCAAGAATAAAAGAGATGCACGCGAGGAAAAAAAGTCTCACCGAAGTGAATCAGAAGGCGGAAGATTTACACTTATTAAATCGAGGCTGCAAGAAAAACAAGGGAAAGGGTAGGATAATAAAGAAAAAGCCTGAGGCCCTACTGATCGAGTTGAAGGATCGAGACTATGCTAGTGTCTTGAAAGAAGTCAAATCAGGGCTAGCGAACGAAGAAGTCGTTTTCTCAAAGGTGAAGAAGACAAGACGAGGGGATATACTTCTTGAATTGGAGAAAGGACAGGAAGACAGTGTCTCACAAATAAAGGAGAAAGTAAAGGGACTCTGTCCAATGTTAACGTTAAGAGCTCTTAAGGAGACCGCTCAAGTGATTATTAAAGGGCTTGACGTTACGACTGAAAGAGAGGACATAGAGGAAGCTGTCAAAAAAAAGGTAAAGGAGTTTCGGATTAAGAGTTTCTGGGGGAACAGTTATGGAAATAAGACAGCGATAATTGAGCTAACAAAAGACGATGCACAAAAACTTGCAAACGAAAAGAAGATAAAAGTAGGCTGGCTGAGAGTATCAATAGGGCTTTTAGAGGAAAGAAAGAAATGTTTCAAATGCTTAGAGTACGGACATATTTCGTCTGGATGCCCGGGACATGATCGTAGCAAAAAGTGCTATAACTGTGGTACTGAAGGCCATAAATCAAAAGAATGCGTGGAAGAGACTTCATGCGCTATATGCAAAGATAACGGCCAGGTCAATACAAATCACCGGATGGGTTCTAAAAGCTGCCCATCCTGGAGAAAAAAAGTGCCTGGTAGGTCTGTCAAGCCAAAAAACGGGTAGTCGGAGCAGGAAATGGGCATATAAGCGTCCAGCTTAAAGTCCTGCAAATAAACTTGGACAGAACGCGAGCTGCCCATGACCTGCTCGATGTGACTGCAAGAAAGCATGATATAGATGTAGCTATAGTAGCTGAACCCAACTTAAAGATAGCGGAGAGCCGAGAATGGGTTATGGATAGGAAGGGTGACGCAACTTGCATAATCTATAATAAACAGATTCAGGCTAAAGTAGTACACCAGGGAAACGGCTTTATAGCAGTGGCTGTGACTGGGCTAACAATTTATAGTTGTTACTTCTCCCCAAATTGTAGCTTCGAGGAATTTGAACAAGGCCTGAATGATCTTTTCGAAAGCATAGAATTACAACGTGGGGAAATCATAATTGCCGGAGACTTTAACGCTGCTTCAAAAGTCTGGTCTAATAAGACTGAAAATGCCAGAGGCCGCCATATCATGGAATTGCTGGCTAGTAAGGACATGGTTATAGTAAACGTAGGGGTCAAACCGACATTCCAAAGAGGACCTAAGAATTCTACCCCAGATATTACATTTGTAACCTCAGGTCTAGCACAAAAAATCATGGATTGGCAAGTCTTAGAAGAAGACAGCCTCAGTGGGCACAGATATATAAAGTTCCATGTGTCCCAAGATAATGATGTTATGCTCACGAAGCCACCAATAGGGTGGAATTTAAATAAACTTGACCAGGCGAAAATAGTAGAAGTACTGAAACAAAACGTAGTTAACACACCCGAAGAACTTGTTGCTTTGACTGCGAAGGCCTGTGACATAGCGATGCCAAAAAAGAGCCTACGACAAAAGCCCCCGCTCTACTGGTGGAATAGAGATATAGGGGAGAAAAGGAAGTACTGCACAAGCTGCCGCAGAAAATATACGAGAGAAAGGCGAAAAAAGTATAAGAGAAAAGATAATTTAAACGGCGACGAGGATGAGGAAATTAAGGAAAAGAGGGAAGAATATAGGTCTGCCAAAATAGCACTTCAAACAGCCATAATAAAGGCCAAAGCTGAAGAATGGAAAAAACTATGCGACGAGGTAGATAGGGACACGTGGGGACTAGGGTACAGAATTGTTACCAAAAAGATGCGTCCACGTCCACCCAGCCTAGATATGGAACTAATTAAGTCTGTGGTGGCTGTTCTGTTTCCACCACACAATAGCTTTGGGCGAATCATAGCAGATCACTCTCAGTTGGTCGAAGTAACGGAGGAGGAGCTAAAAACTGCGGCAGAAGGTTTAAAATCTAAAAAAGCACCTGGACCAGACCTTCTGTACCCGGAAGTTGTCAAACTAGCCGTACAAGTCATACCAAATAAAATAAAGCGGATTATGGACTCGGCGTTTAACTCTGGAATTTTTCCGGTAGCCTGGAAAACAGCCAACTTGACGTTACTTAAGAAAGCCAATAAGCCTACGGACGACCCAACGGGATATAGACCAGTCTGTTTGCTCGATTGTTACGGCAAGCTACTGGAGAGACTCTTAGTTAATAGAATAGAAAAGCTCCTGCCAGAACACGGAGGTCTCTCAGAGTATCAATTTGGCTTCAGGCAAGGCAGGTCGACACTGATGGCTATAGAAAAGGTTGTAAAAACTGCCGCAGTGGCGAGGCAGGGTACACGCAAGACCAGAAAGCTATGTGCTCTGATATGTCTGGACGTCAGAAATGCGTTTAACTCTGCTCCTTGGAAAGAAATTCTATTGGAAATAAGAAGACGAGGTCTACCAGGATATATACACAACCTTGTAAGTAGCTACCTAGAGGAGAGAAATATTATTGTAAGAGATAACAAGGGAGTGATGGAAAAAATACCTGTCAACAGCGGGGTTCCACAAGGTTCAATACTGGGACCAACACTGTGGAATATTCTGTATGATGGTGTCTTTAAGTTAAAGCAAGAAGAAGGGGTGCAGGTGTTAGGCTTTGCCGATGATTTAGCCCTCGTAGTGGTGGCCAAAACAGAGTTGACCCTCATGTCTCGGGCAAATAGGGCGCTCGAAAAAATTAACACATGGATGCAGGAAAAACAGCTATCCCTGGCACCCGAGAAAACGGAGGCAGTGGTGTTCAGCGGAAGGCGAAAACTACAGCCCATCAGATTCCTAATTCAGCGGGCACCAGTGACACCCAAGGAACACGTCAAGTACCTAGGTGTATGGCTTGACAAACACCTTAACTTCAAGACACATATTGAGGAAGTGGCCAAAAAAGCGCAAAAAATGACAGAAGCTTTATGTAGGATAATGCCGACAAGGGGTGGTCCCCGAGCTAGCAGGAGGAGAGTGCTGGCATCGGTAGCCCATTCTGCCATTCTTTACGGTGCACCATTATTCAAAGATGCTATGCAAACAGAACTGTACCGAAAGAAGCTGGAAACGGTGCAGAGGCGCCTCGCTATTGGAATTTGTGGTGCCTACAGGACTGTCTCCACAGAAGCAGTTCTTGTTATATCGGGACTTGTCCCGATAGCAAAGCTCGTCAAAGAGCGGGCAATAGGCTTTGAAGACAAAGAGCGGAGCCCCCTTGAAGTACGGGAGAGCATCCTCACAGAGTGGGAGAGGGAATGGTCGCGAGCAGGAAAAGGCAGCTGGACCCGCGAACTGATCCCTGACCTAAAACCGTGGTTTGAGCGGAAACACGGAGAGGTGGACCGTTGGCTAACCCAAGCGCTCTCTGGACACGGGGTGTTTAACACATACCTCTTCGCCATAGGAAAGGCACCCCAAGAAAATTGTTACTTCTGCAGAGAGGAGGACACCCCGAGGCATGCTTTGTTTGAATGCCCCGGTACTGCAGATATCAGAGCAGGGGCGCAAGCTGCAGGGGAGTTAAATGCGCGGAACCTCGTTTCTCGCATGCTAAAAAGTGAAGAGGAGTGGGACAAACATAGTCACATGATTCGAGCCGTTATGGTTCGCAGAGAGGAAAGGGAAAGAGAGGAACAGAAAGCGCGGGAACAATAAAATCAAGAAAGTCAGCACGAAGTAATGCCAGGCGGTACCGTGCTGACTGAGGAAGTAGGGGAGTACATTGTGTACCTTCCTGCGAAAAAAAAAAAAAAAAAAAAAGGAATTTATTTGAATGAGTAAATAATACCAAATCGTAGTCAAGTGGTAAATTCTATGGTAAAAAATCTTCGTGTTGAATTTCTTTACATGCCTTTATCCGTGCTTTTATTTTGCAATATTATCTAGGACATAGCTAACTAGTAACTACTCATCGAGATGAGTCTTTTTTAATTTATACTTGTTAGCTTAATTATTTTGCAACGGCGTGACTGAAGCAATTAAATATTTCAAACAATTTAGCACTAACAAATTGAATTTAATCAATTCAGAATTGTTGTCTGGACTGCACCATTGTTCTTACGGTGGTAAGACAGTTTAACAATTAAAATATCAAATACATTTGCTTTAAACTATCACTGTACTCTATCACAGAAATTGTACTCTTTGTAATTTAGCTGAGTTAAAATTGAAGTCTAAACATTGCAGACATTCTCCTATTAACTCTATTTAAAAACTTGAGGTATTAATTATCATATCCTCCACCTGTAAATTACTAGAGCGCTTTGTGCAATCTGATGCTTCAAGAAATGAGGGCAAGGTGACAGCGGTCATAGCGGTGGTCTGACCCCTTTACGCTTTGTGCTTGAACCTGCTGACTGCCCTTTCTATGATATATTACAGCTACTTATACACCAGGCTACAGAATTGTTACATAAGCAGCAACAAGTAAATACGAGTATAATATAGATGTATATACAAGAAACAATATTTTATAATAATAAAATTTTTTAACAAAAAATAGAACCGACTCAAAACGCACTAAAAAGTAAAAATAATAGTTTAAAAAAACTAAAAACACGCTTTTTATAGAAACCCAAACTAAAAAATAGAAAATAATTTTAATAAATTTAAATTAAGAATAGTGTTAAAATTTTCATTAACTATAAATTAATAATAGTGTAAATAAAAAGAAATTATTTTATTTTAAAAAAGCGTGGGGTGCATGGTGTGAATATAGTTATAAATATTTTATTGACAGATATGAGTAGAGTGATTATCATTTTGATAATATCTTAAAAAGCACCCCACGCTTTTTTAAAATAAAATAATTTTTTTTTATTTACACTATTATTAATTTATAGTTAATGAAAATTTTAACACTATTCTTAATTTAAATTTATTAAAATTATTTTCTATTTTTTAGTTTGGGTTTCTATAAAAAGCTTGTTTTTAGTTTTTTTAAACTATTATTTATTTTTTACTTTTTAGTTTGGTTTATTTATAAAAGCGTGATTTTTTAGTTTTTTTTAAACTATTATTTGTTGATTATCAAAAATATTCATACTATGTTTCATAGTAAGCGTCGACATCGAATTCACATTCGATGTTTACAATCCTTATTTTTACTTACAATCTGTACCCGCATTTGCCTGTGCCCCACCCTTAGCACAGTGACCAAGGAAACCACAGAAACCTGGCCAGAGTACAGTCGGCACGGGAGCGAGCCTTGGAAGTCGCAGAAAAACTGCGACTGCCAGGGCTCGAACCCACGCCTGAGCGACTGTTGTACGGGCAGTTTAGCACTTAAACCGCTCGGCCACACAGTCGCTAGTAATTTATTTATTAGTGAGAATAAAATAATTATTTAATAAATATTATAAATACGGGGAATCAGAGTTCAATTTCGGAGAGGGAGCCTGAGAAACGGCTACCAGAACCAAGGAAGGCTGCAGGCGCGCAGAATACTCACGGAGAGTTACATACTGACATACTGACATACTGACAAACTGACATACAAGTGAAGCAAATAAAAAGCGTGTAAAAATAAAGTTTGAAGAGTTTCCTCGAGTTTTCGTAGATCTCATCATCAGATCATGACTTAGTTAACATTAAACCAACTGGAATCTTTCAAACTTCTCATTGAGACATATTAATCGAGCCCAATCACAAGGTAGCTACTGTAAACCGTTAAAGAGCTCCCTCAGCTGTCCTTCTTCTTTATCGCCAGACCCTCAATGACAGTGACAGCCCATCTAGATGTAAAGTTCTCATTGAGACAAATTAATCGAGCCCAAACACAAGGTAGTTACTGTAAACCGTTAAAGAGCTCCCTCAGCTGTCCTTCGTCTTCATCGCCAGACCCTTGATGACAGTAACAGCCCATCTAAATGTAAAGTTCTCATTGAGACAAATTAATTGAGCCCAAACACAAGGTAGCTACTGTAAACCGTTAAAGAGCTCCCTTAACTGTCCTTCGTTTTCATCTGCAGACCTTCAATGACAGTCACAGTCCATCTAAATGTAAATTTCTCATCGAGACAAATTAATCAAGCCCAAACACACGGTAGCTACTGTAAGCCGTTACGGAGCACCCTTAACTGTACTTCGTCTTCATCACCAGACCCTCAATGACAGTCACAGTCCATCTAAATGTAAATTTCTCATCGAGACAAATTAATCAAGCCCAAACACAAGGTAGCTACTGTAAGCTGTTACGGAGCTCCCTTAACTGTACTTTGTCTTCATCACCAGACCCTCAATGACAGTCACAGCCCATCTAAATGTAAAGTTCTTATCAAAACAAATTAATCGAGCCCAAACACAAGGTAAATACAGTAAATCGTCAAGGAATTCTCTTATATGTAGATCGGCTCCATCATCAGATCGACTCCAGACCTTCATCGAATTGTAGTGCTTTTAAATATTTATCGGAAAAACTAACAAACGTACTTGTTGTTCCTACAATTTTTGAAAGTTCCCCTCGGTTTCTCCAGGATCCCATCATTAAATCCTAGTTTCCTTGTCATGGTACTACCACCGGACTATCTACTTTCCAACAAAAAAAGAATTATCAAAATCGGTTCATAAACGACGAAGTTATGCGCGAACACACGTACAAGTTACATACTGACAAACTGACATACTGACAAACTGACATACAAGTGAAGCTAATAAAAAGCGTGTAAAAAATAACTGTGTCATTTAGTTGCTTTAATTTACTTAAGCATATCTATGAAGTCGGTGCCAGCCAAGTTTAAGGAACATTTATTTTACGTAGTAAAGCAGTTTGTGGGTTCTAGGTAACGTCCTTGAAAGTAGAAACCTTGGCTGGCACCGACTCCTAGATATGCTCAAGTAAATTAAAGCAACTAAATGACACAGTTATTTTTTACTTTTTAGTGCGTTTTGAGTCGGTTCTATTTTTTGTTAAAAAATTTTATTTCTTACTTTTTAGTGATTTATCGCCACGTACCGTACTCGTACTATACTGTCATAGTAGCACTAGTAGCCAAAAAGCTACCGATACCGAGTCAAAAACCGAAATCGCTGTTAGCGTGCCTCTAAAATTTGAAGAGTTCCTTCAATTTCCCCAGGATATCATCAGCAGATCCTAACATGAGGACAATGGGACCACCTTGGATGTATGGCCTTTCTAATAAAAAAAGAATTATCAAAATCGGACAACACTGTAAAAAGTTATGCGTGGTCATACATTAAAAAAAAAAAAAAAAAAAAAAAAAAAAAAAAAACAAATATACGTGTCGAATTGAGAACCTCCTCCGTTTTTTTTCGTCGGTTAAAAATATGCCATCTACCTTCATAACTGCCCGCAACTGATTGATCTGGGTTATAATGAAATATTATCAAAAAAATAAAATAAAACACATTGAGATACTATGTAATAGGTGGTAATTCAATGATAAAAACTTGCATTTCACTTTCCTGTAATGAACACTTCCATAATATCAATTAGTGAGTCATTAAAATTACTTAAGCTGTATTTGTAGTATAGTACATTCGTCGCATAAATGTTGGATGGAATAGCAATTGATCTCGATTTGTCAAATCTTTTTATGTGTATCATCCACTGCAATTGTCTTAAAACCATTCTAAAGATCAATGAAAATCCTAAAGCATTAAAGAAGGCTTGTGTTTCGATTTCAATTTAAATGCATGTGTTAAATAGCTGTTACAATTCGTAGAAAGATTTTATTCAAACAGCGTCAAAATTCACCAATACTGTTCACGTCTTCTTTATTCAAATGGAGCCAATGACCGTATCTCATTCAGAACATAAAGGGAATACTTATGCAATCAAAATAAACTCCGATTCTATTTATAGGTACAAACCTTGTACTGCGCTAATAAAGAAAACTAGAAGATGCGTTTGCTTTGAAGGCATTCTGCTTTAGCTTTAAGTTATTTTAAGCTCCTTTATATATTTCTTTGTTGTTTATTGCCTTATAAAATTAATAAGTTACGGTTATTAGAAATCACTTTTGACGGTAATTTCATATATATCTACTTATTATGAAGTACCAAAGTTTTTTATTAGTCTGTAATTTTATTCGTCCTGTTTGCTGTTAATAACAACTTAAAATGGAACAAGGTAAACACGGTAAATACGTACTTACCTTGAACTTATCAGAAACCCTACCGAAGCTTAATCTTATCACCGCTTGATTCAGTTTAGGTGGATAGTTTGTTTGTAAGTCCATTATGTTTCACTATTTAAAAGATCTACATATTTACATTTACCTAAGAGATTCATCAGAGATACCCAGACCTCAATGTTCGCCTATTGTTCAAAATCCTCAAGCATTCCAAACAATTTGTATCCAGTAACCTAAATGTATTAAATCAACGAAATTTTTCTCGTGGTTTGAAAGCATTTTCAAGTTCGCTCAAAAAACTAATTATAATCGCACATAAAGCAGTAGGTATATAATTATGAACCGTAAACTCAATTCCATGTCCGTATATTGTTTCCCACAGAAATTGCCCGCCATTAAACGAAACACCACCGCAATAATGCTCCGTTGGTTTATTATGTTGTTATTTGTCATCACTCACTCCGTGAGTACTTTTTTCTATTATTGTAACTGTATCGTAATAGGCTTTGAGCAAAAAGCACATTCCAATGTCATTGCTAGCATTCGGCATTGTTGTAAGGGCCGCTACGTCGATTCATCTTGTAGCTCTATGGACAATAACTTTAACTAACACTGCTCTACGAATTGCTTCATTTAATTTTGTTGTCAGTTATGTCGGCCGTTCAAGTTCCGAATCCTGTTTTAACACTTTATCAAAGGACTAAATACTTACTGTAGAGTTACTTTTACTTCACATTTGGCATTGGCATTTATATCGATCAATATAATTATCACATTGTATTACTTTTAAGACAGATGTTTAATGTTTTATTGCAAATTAATGTTAAATCCTACAATGTTAATCATACTTGTTCTAAAAACCTCAAAAACATGACAACAAATGTTATGAAAGAAATTATATATTTTTTACTGAGATTGTAATAAAGTTACATAATTATACGCATATTTAAATACATTAGTCGGCTTATCTCTAGATAATAGTCTAAATAGGAAACTGTTAAACTTCTTAATTAAATAACAGTAACATAAATTGGGTTATACAACAGTCAAGAATCTAGTCGAATTGAATCTACGTACAAACGAACTGGTATAAAGCCGTTACTTGCTGTATTTTAGAACGAAGATTCAAAAAAGTTGTTCTAAAGCAAAGCGTAGTTAGAAAAAACAAAAAAAAAACAATTGAGAATTACTTACATTGAATACTTCAAATAAATGTTATAAATAAACTCTATCTAAAAACGCAAACAAATATAAGAACGTATGTAAACCAATCATATGTACATATTTGTACATATAAGAGTCCATCTCAACGCAAGTGGGCACTGAATTAGTAACGTTTCCCAGTGATTATAAATACTATACAAGAAAAGCTACTAGAAAGTAGAATCAGGTACTTAATTGTTAAGTATTTTTCACAATTCATTAACATACCAACCTGTAAAAACGACAAAAAGGAAAAGGAAGTTTAAGAAAAACAGTAAATTAACCAGTTGGTCAATCAGCAGATACATCAGTTACATTCTTGACCATGTAAGAGTGACAGTTATAAGAATGTTCATTCACTGTTTGCAGCAAGGTTGGAAATGATCTTTTTGCATTAGCACTGAGTTAGTCGTAGGAAGAGAAGTTTCTTTCATTACGGCATCAAATATTTCTCAGGCATAGTGGTATAATTAGAAACCTTGTAAACTATTAGTATTATAAATCTGCAAGTTTGCTTGTCGGTGTATCTGATTGATTAATTATTTAATTATTCGTTACCTTTTGTCTTCCAATTATTAGTAACTAAATTATTTTGAAAAATTAACATGACTTTTACGGCTCTCATTTTTTACAAGGGTACAGTTTTTTAAGCATTGCGTATGCTTTCATTCTTCTTTTATAATCTTTCGTAAATGTAGTTTTTATAACAAACACACACCAGTTTTAAAACTGCCTTCAAATTACCCCCCTTCTGAAGTAATCGGGTAAAAAGATTCTGCTTTCTTCCAAAAACAATAGACAGGCGGTTGTAAGTTATTCGAATATAGTAGCTGATGATGTCGAAATTCCTTAAACCAGTGATTTTTTAAGCTCACTGTACCACTGTATTTCACTGTACCTCAGTGAAATACCATGAAGTACGGATACATACCGACTGGTACAACACATTGACCCTGTGGCTTTCACGGTAAATGTGTAAAACGCAAATGATTTCAAGTGTAGAAAATTGACCTAACGCAAGTAATACGTTTTCGCAATTAAATCTACCTACTAGTATTTATCTACATCAAAATTTGAAAATAATGAAATATATCATGATGGTAACTTATTTGACAATTAAATAAAAGTTTGGATTATTTAAAAATGCAGCTATAATATGTAAGATATTAATAGTTTTGGAAAATATTTCATTGTTTTCAACTTTCTTGACACAACATGAGTATGATATTAAACGTATTCCTTTCTTACCTTCCTACTACTTGCAATATGTTTTCTGTGGTACTACTACATTTTGATTTTTACAGTCAAGTATCATTGCAGCAGCGTTGAGGGTCTAAGGTCAAAATCTTATGAGGGTCGCTTTTATAAGAGAGAAGAATTTTGTGCTCTACGATGGGTCATTAAATAAACTATGATACTAATGATGTTCTTAGAGTTTACAAAACATTATCCAACTGAAGCTTATGCTATTTTAGAAATTTATATCTAAAAAAGTTTTTTTTGAGTTGCAACACTTGCATCATGTACGCTAAATGTTTATACGGTCCGCCACGTCCCTCGGCCACGGCCACTCGTAATTCTTTTTTAACAATGAGAGTACAAGCACTCGTACAATCATTGTTCCGGAATATAAATACTGTCACGACATGGCAATTTTAAAATATGAGCTAACAAATGCGTTCACGTAAACCTAACTTTTACAATTTCATATTAATATTATGAATTCCAAAGTGTCGCTAATGTTCATGGTTCAGATTTTAAAACATAAAACTTGTATGACAATTGCTGACCAAGTAAAATACCGCCACCTAATAAACAACTATTTCGCCTGCTTTTTGATTTGATATTAACGAACAGATAGGTATACTCAGATAGTTTGGACGTGTAGAAAGAATGAATGAAAGGAGACGGAAGCGATTTACAAGGCGAGAATGAATGGAAATGTTGGAAGAGGCACTACGAGTAAGGCGTCGTCCCTGGACCAGGTCAAGAGTACCGTAAGCCGACGAACTTGAATGAAAGAATTAATAAAATAGGAGGAATCGAAAGAGATATGCTTGGTTTATGGCAAGTGGAAGGACGTGGTCTCTGCCTACCCCTTATGGGAACGAGGCGTAATGTATGTATTAACGAACAAGAATTTATTTCTAAACAAAATGGATTGAAGACAAAGGTTTAATACTATTATAGATTTAGAAAACTAATTAAGCGTCCAAGTAATAGTTATATTTTTTTAATATTTCATATATTGAGCTTTATGAAATAGAATTATACACATTAAACCGAAATGACATAGAATTAAAACTACACGAAAAAATTGCAACCAGTCAGAAAGTCCGACGATTGTTAAAAATCGTTTTAGTAGAAACGAGTTATAGGTATAAATTCTTTAGCACACTTGTCAGTCATTAAATTAAATAAGTCTTAAATAACATAACAATACATTAAAAACCAGATTTTAGGCAAACCTGTTATTTTATTATGAACCAAAAGCAGGAAAGCAAAACTGTCTTACACGTCTATATAACAACACACTGAAATTAATAATAGCCGCAGTATTTTCGTTCACACGGAAATAATTAGACTAAAATTTACATTTACACTTACTTCTCTAAAATTCCATACGTTAGTACCAAATTTACACTTCGTATATCTTGTGACCGTTAGAACGTACATATGTTATACTGCTCGCATTTTGTAATTGTAAATGAGAAACTACATACCTAGCTCGTGCAAGAATATCGTTTTGTATTCACTTATCTGGTCCAAAATCTATTGGATTAGCATGTGAGCTAACTATCTCGCTATCTAAAGGGGTAATTAGAAACTTAAGTACGAGTTAGTTGGTAACGGTAACAATTTGTAACGCTACCACTTCATTTAAGTCAGGGCTTCCGTCATTTACCGGTACCAGTAGGTTCTGTGATTATTGTCTTCAATTTATTAATGTTGTGTAGTGTTCTACCATTAAAACATGGTAGGTGTTTCACACATTTACTTTGTGTCTATTATTTGCATTCCTAACATTTGATGCTCGTAAACTTACTCAAGCTTTTAAGAGATATTTTCTTGATTAGTGTAAAAATGGATAACAAGAAGTATTAAACTACGAGTGAAGGATTCGTTGCAAGATTTACTTACTACTCAAAGACTAGTAAAATATTTATACGTCCTCAAATTTCAATGTCAACGTCAGAAGTATCAAGTAGTGCTAACATTGCATACCGCTTCTTTATAGCAATAACGATTACCAATATCTTCTTGTTACTGCAGCTATGACAACGACTATGATTGATGCGATAGTAATTTTCCCCACACCGTTGTTTGTATCCGATACATGTACAATCGGCGTTGCCATACGATGATAAGATTGCCTATAAGAGCATCATTCAACGGACCACTATTCTCCTAACTTAAAAAAAAATTAAACTTTACACTTACCATTTTCTAAGTAAGGTAGCGAATACAGCACTCCACAAAGAGACACTGCTACTGCTGCCGAATTTTGGTCTGATGATTCATCTCCACATTCATTGGAATCAGTCTGCGCTGGCTCAAAAAGAGCTAAATCCAGACCGTCCATATCACTGCGGGTTGACACCCGATCTTCCTCAACGATTCGATCACAAAAGTGTTCGGGAGAGTCGACATCCTTAGGACTGCGACTGCACACTCCATCGCTGAGAGGATCGCAGCAACACGTGTCTGAGAAGGGTTCAAAATCTCTGCAATCGAACTCGCATCGTTCAAAACTATCGCAAGTGCAAGAAGATAAGGCGTCCGAATCTGACACTTCGGTGGGAAATATGTTACTCTGCACCTCCTTATTGGTATCACTTTTAGCCGCTACATAAAAGACGCCAGAAGTGAATGGTACTTTCTGCACTTGTAAGGTAATATTCCCATCTGGTTTATCAGGGAGTTCTCTTTTTGGCGTCAATGAACTCTCCAACTGAGAGCGACAATCTTCATAGCGCGCGAAGCTAGATGTGTCTGTTAGGTTGGAGGACCGATCGACAGAGTAGGCATCGGCGTAAGGATCTCCATTTTCGCTTTGCAGGGGCGTCAAGCGATATGGAACATGTGTACGCGTCCCGAGAAAGATGGTGGTATATGGACAAGTATGTAGCGGTCGCGAGCGGTCGGCGCGGCGCGGATAGCTAGCGGCAAAAGGATCGCGAGGCGGACCCCCTTCGGCGTCTAAATAAGCCTCGCTCGTCGACAGAACGTTGTATCGCCAATCTGGCATCGCAGATAAACACCATCACTATTACAAAACACTAAGATCGTCTCCTTTCGTTATCAAAGCGTTACTTTGAAGAACATGACACACTTTCGTTAACAAAAATGAAAACACCGAATTTCACTACGGTCGTCATCCCCACCTGAACAAACAATGCAATAATATGCATTTAAACTTATTTGTAAACCAGTTTAGCGAATCACACATTTGCGCTTATTTATTTTTAATTAAGGTAATCGACCTATTAAATAACATTTTATGTATAGTTTTTCACACCTAAATAAACTAAAGTTACACTGCAATATGCAAATCATCTTTTAGAAACAAAGTTTATTTACGGCTTACGGTAAAGTTTTGTCGTCAAATGGAAACACCGTTACAAACATTTACATTTTCTCCTTTTATATTTAGTCTTATAAATAGATGAATCTGCATGAAAAGCTTTCATACGATTTTATTTATTTTCGTATTTTAAAGGCTATAAATTTATACGAAGTGGTAAATGTTAAAATGATTAAGTTGCGTAAGTAGGGAAAAGTTCAATGTCTGCCAGTCGTGCTTAGGAAACGCAATTATTTTGTAAGTACCATTGAAACTGTTCTAGCGGCTTGATAATGACAGACATAGACCCGCGATGCCTTGATAAACCATGTAGAAAGTAAGAAATACTCGTGGTTTTTAACAACAGACGCAAAAACGACGGGTTCTTACTTTCTACATGGTTTGATGTGTCTGTGTCTGTCTGTGGCATCGTAACTCCCAAACGAATGATCCGATTTTAATGCGGTTCTTTTTGTTTGAAAGGTATATCAGTCGAGAGTGTTCTTAGCTATGTTTGGTGGAAATCGGTTCAGGTCTTCAAGGTCATCAGGTCGTTTGTTAGATGTGATAGAAATGTTACACGCTCAGTTTGCTTGAAAGCATGTGTGTGATCTGACATTTGAAACACTCTCATAATGTCTTCTGGAACCACTGAGCTGGTCTGATGATTAGCCTCGAAGGTAGGAGACGTAACCCTGGTCTACCTTTTTAGTAAACCCATCGAGTTTGGGCTCGTTGAATTTGTCTTGACTGGTTCTTTTCATGTTTCTAATTTGGGTCGGAGGTTTTTTAAATTTTTAATTTAATGTTTTATTACTGTACTTCAAGTTAACTAATAAACTAATTAACGCCTATACGTAACGTTTCAATAACTATCGTGCGAGTAGCTCTCATCACTAAAGTTTAAGAGTATGTAGACATACTTAGATTATTTTGAAACATTTGGTGTTAACAAAAACCGTTAAATTATTAGATAAGAATAAATTAAAATTTTCTTCTGCTAGTGATCAAACGTATTCAACTAATTATTGTACTCGGCTGTGAAATCGTCCTATCCAATAAGGGACAGTGACTAAGTAAAATTTAATCATTATACTTTAATACATTATTGTTACTTATTCTTACAAGTGCTCATTCCTAAGAACTGCATTAAATAATCGTTAACCGAGGCAATTTATGGATAATAGGGGTATAATGGTGGGAAATTAGGTCAATCGATCTTTCCAAATAAGGCACCAGCTTTCCTTTAGTAAACATATCGATTCCAATTCGATTTATGTAGTACTAGCAGTCGCCCGCGACTTCGTCCGCGTAAAAACCTCTTAGGTACCCTTCTAGTTTTAAAGACAGACTTTCATACAAAATGTGTAAAGGCACATATAGTGTGCTCATTCCCCGCTCCCCCTCTCAATTTAATTTTTTTATAGTTTCCCGTGAAGCAATATTCTCCGTCCCGTCCCGTGTACTAAAGGTCTACATTTTTGTTAAACATTGTATGTTTCAGTACATTAACATTAAAAATATATATTTATGGCAAGCTGATGGGTATAAATTGATATTAAATAGTATATTTCACTCTTGAGTCTAGCCTTCAGAATAAACAAAAATAATTTTACAATCCGACACGCAGATAGAGATTAGCCCGTTTAAACAAACGAACAAACTCTTCCGTGTATTAAATAGATATTTGAACAAAGATCGAATTCTTAATTCATCATCGTATATATAACATAGATCTAAACTCCCCTCCCGCACGCACACCCCCGCCTTGGTGACGCTCACTTCGCAACGCAGAAATAGTAATATTTTAATTTCGCCATAACTTCAAAACGAAACGTCCAATTTTAATCTTTTAAATACCAAATATTATCATACATAAACTGTACTTCGTGATAAAATAATTTATTTTGATAAGAATTAATAGCATGAGTAAAATTAAATGCGTTTAAATGTAGTCCAAAAAAAAATTAAGATTTTTAAATAAAAAAATGGTTGTTGAGCCTCACTCGACATAGATAGGTATAGTGTGTCGCGGACTTTTTTGTAGATATTTATAAGATCTCCAATTAATTAGAACATTTTATGGTTCTATCTTTTATAGTTTACGCAGCGTACGCAAAATAAGTAACTTTTCTGGTTGATTTTTTACACCTTGTGTCCGAAAAACCCAAATATTTTACGGAACCCTAATTTTTTCCAAAATAAAATTTATGTTATTCGTGGATAATGTAGCTTTCGAATGGTGAAAGAATTTTTAAAAACGGTCCAGTAGTTTTTGAGCCTATTCATTACAATCAAACAAACAAACAAACAAACAAACAAACAAACAAACAAAGTTTTCCTCTTTATAATATTAGTATAGATAACGAAGACATATTGCATTAAATTACAATTTATTTAGAACAAACACGCCTGATATTAATTAAATTGTACGGGCATTCATAAGAAAATGTTATACAAAAAAGTTTTTAAAACGCTTTTATTTATTATTATTATAACCTCTTACATTTTTGAGGTAGAGCGTCCCATTGTAATCATACTGATACCACAAAACACTACAATATAATATAATTTACAGAAAATTTTCACTATTTTTATAAAATAATACGTTTACACTAAACAAACGCAAAACGAAACTTTATCAATCGGATATTTACCCTAATAAGGAACATAGTTAATGTTAATCGAGAAGATTGATAGAGAGATATAAAATATTTTATCTACAGTAAAATATCTTCAATCTCCATGTTTAGTAACCGAATATAAGTTGTATTTACTGGTTACAGGCTTAACGAATAATGCTATTAAGCGGCGCCGGCGGCGGCTGCGAGCGCGGCTCCGAACGCGCTGAGCATAAGAACGCAACGAGACTAATCTATGCAGATAAATGAAATTTATGTATCCGTCTGTTATTCTGAAATGGACAATTTTCATTTGCACGTTTGATAATTATATATAAACAATAACAAGTGTTGTGTTGTTCTTTTGATTAGAGAATCAAAAGTCGATATGATAAACGTCGCGAAATCAAATACAATGAATATGGTTCATAGATATAAATAAATACGCAACATTACATGCATAACGGTATTGATTACTTTAAAGAAATATATTAACTGCCTGGTCCAGAGCCTCGGTTCATAAAGTCCTAGGTTTGGCTGCACAATACTGAGATTTCCTATATTTTAATAAATTCTCAGCAGCAACACGAAAATTGAAAAGTTAGTGGTGAATGGTGATAGATACACCCCTGTACCTTAGAAAGCATGTTAAGCTGTCGATCGTTTCAGGAAAATCATGATTACCATAATGCCGCCAACTCCTATTGGACCTGCGTGGTGGTATAACTCTCTCTCTCTGCTGCTCTCGTTTAAGGGAGTCTGATCGTGTAATGGGTTGATATATGCCAATTATATTGATAAGTTAAACTAGACAAGAGTGCAGCTAGACGTACGTCAGTAATAAACCCATCCAGTCAGTTCAGAAACCATCTTTTGATGATACATGATTACGTACAATAGGTACCTTACCTTAAGTACCTTATTAATATGGACATACAAATATTAGGTAGTTATTTTAAAGGAATCATTTTCTACCAAAGAGCTTTCCTGATAATCTAGAGCTTTACATTTCTTGGTCAAAATCACATTGCAATTTCAACACAGATGTCTAAGTAAGTCAGAAACGTACTATTTTAAGCATATTTCAAACAACTAAAAGGAGAACATTAGCAATTCAAATCCACTGTCTATTTAAGATACGATAAATCTACACGTTCGTTATATCTTTAATCAGAATAGTCTGTATCAAATTTAGTATCGATTGAGCCACTAAAACCAATTTAACGAAGCGATGAACTGAAATTGCTACCTTACGTAGTATGTACGACAAAAACACTTGCCACTTAAGTAAGGTCAATGAACGAAAACAACCAACATTTTCTTGTTTCCCTCTAGCATCTAATAGGATTCCCTAAACGTATTCTAAAATAAATACCTTAAGTACTCTAGCACAATATTAAGCTTTACATTATACTTTGAATAAGCAAAAAAAGATATTATTATAATTATTTTCAAAATATAGAGAAAAGTATGAATCATAGAAGGATCAAAATGCATAAAGAAATTATGCACCTATAAATCCTATAAAACATGAGTAATTTCTGAAGAACGATTGCTACAGGCTTCCTGGCTCGAATGCAATCTGAATAGTAATTCCGTGAATGTATCGGAAAGTTGGCCTCGGAGATAGACATTATGGAAATATTCCCGAGAGATTCGACTCGAAAGTGCCTCCAGGCCACGGGCATGACCGGTAAATTCGAAACTTGCAACGGACTTATTGAGGATTATAAACCAGGTTTGTGACTAATCAACGAACTAACATAAGACCTAAAGCATTAATGAGCAATAGGAAATGTTTTTTTTTAATTTTTGTCACTTCATTGTTTCTATTTCATTTAACATTTGTGATATATATTTGGAACAGCAAAGGTCCTGCGTTAACGTTATTGTTTTTTTTTATTTCAGAAATAATTAGGTATATTAATTGATTCACTTATTAACTGATATATAATATACCACTGTAAGCTAACCCAAATAAAAAATATTTATTAAATAAAATTAACCTGCATATTTATTTACATTGCGTTTTATTATTACATTAGTAATAATAAAACTACTAAAGGGTACTAAGTCTTGGAGCATTTCTATTAAATTAATAATTGGTTAAGTGCGCTAAGTGTATGAAAATTAAACCCTCAATCTTTCTGATATAATTGACCGGTAATCGAAAAGTATCGATTGCGGGATGGCGACCGAAGTTAATTTATTGCTAAAACTCATTCGTGCGATACCAACACTAAACTGACACTACACAATAATTATGTCACAACTTTTACCGCGGCTTTATTCGAATGTTTCGATTAACCGTGCACGCGGCGAACGGTGCGCATGGCGGGTCGCGCTCGGCCCGACTGGTCTACCGTCTGCCTGACGGGTACGAGAAGTCAGTAAGCGAGTACGCAGGGCGAATGCTATTCCAACTATACCGAGCGCATGAGTCGCTCATCTGTAAGCAGATGCTCGCCAACTGCAGGACCGTTAACAATCGCTAGGTACGAACCAGCACGCTCATGTACATGACATGGCCAATTACATATTCATTACATTTCGGATCATTAACTTAGGTACTTATGTCAGCGAGACCTTTGAAGTGCTATAACTTGGACAACTTGTGTACACTTTGAACGTTACAAAATGAAACTTGCACTTTATAATTAATTACTATTTGCTAGGTATAGACCCACTCATGTACATCAACTAGAATACTTGGGAAAACTTGTGTCCCTACACTATAAAGTTTAATTTTCTTTTCTAATATCGACCAATAGAAAATCAAAATAATGCCTACATATTTTTTACTTCTATATAATGGATATAAAATTATTGTTTATTAGCTCCATTAGTCACAGATGTAGAGTTTTAAACGCTTTTGAATGGTGTCAACGAACAAACATTACCAGATGTGCCATCAAAATTATTGCGAAGACGCAGACGTGAGAATATTCTTATCTAAACTGTTGCTCCATCGTACATTCGAAACTATGCATTGGGGTTAACATTGCCATACAAAATAGAAACAGATGCCCCTCATAAAATTTTGATCGTTGATTTACAATCCTAGACAACTACTGGGGGACAGAGCGTATTATCAAAGGATGTCGTCGGTTTTTTGTGACCATTATCGCATAACATAGGGGTGGGCACAATGCGCTTTGCTAATCAAATCCCGGCGCACAGATATCTATCAGCTATCACACGAGCTGCTTATCTCTAGAGCAACCGGTTCGAATCCGTCGTATTTGCATTTAGCAGCCGCTTAGTCGAGTCAACCATTTTACGACACTGCATGCGCAGACTGGATAAATAATAAATGGACTGTATAATTTATTATAACACGGAGATATCTTTTATATTTAAAATATGAATATTTCACAAACAAAAACAAGCTTTGTTGAAAGAGGATAGACCAAGTAAGCGTTTATCGCAGAAACAATGAAAACCTGGTCGTACACGACATAATCAGGATCCATCTTATGTCTATCTCTTTACGCGTATAAACAAATTTTTTTTTACCGAAGCTAAATCTACAAGTGTGATTTCTTAATAACTAAATTTACGATGCGCGTACCAAGGTAATATAAAAACGAGTTTTGATAAATATTACGAAATGTAGATAGGTAAATATTCTTATTAGATTCCATATTTCAGACGCACTTTATATTTATATATAGCTGTTGCGACTACAACACCAAAAAGTTAAGAAAAGTGGTTCGTTACCTAATAAGCACCTACTAGACTATTTTGTCTGAGCATGTAAGGAATAAGGAATATCCACAAGTGTAACTAAATTTAGTAATAAAAGTGAACGAAAACAGTAAGGACAAATCTGATAGCCAGGAGTTTTTTAACAAAATCTTTAGTTTGTTCCATCATAATCATTAGAATGCTGAAAATAGACCCATAGGATTTCCATATGATGCAATGCACTGCAACCAGCCAGCGTCAGCCTGCGAGTTATTCGATGACATGGTGGATCCGTTGAATGACCACTATACCACCTAGTATGGGATGAATCGCATACCCATCGCCAATATTTAAACTTTTTTTTTTATCGACTACAAGTTGGCCCTTGACTGCTATCACACCTGATGTTAAGTGATGATGCAATCTAAGATGAAAGCGGGCTAACTTGTTAGGAGTAGGATGAAATCCGAACCCCTATCGGTTTCTACACGACATCGTACCAGAACGCTATATCGCTTGGCGGTACGTCTTTGTCGGTAGGGTGGCAACTAGCCACGGCGAAAGCCTCCCACCAGCCAGACCAAGGCAAATTAAGAAAAATCTCAATCTGCCCCACCGGGAATCAAACCCAGGACCTCCGTCTTATCCACCGCGCATACCACTGCGCCACGGAGGTCGTCACACAACTTGAGGACTAAACGTACCAATGTCAATCACAATTTGCAATTAATATGTAAGCGCTATTACAGCTTTACGACTTATTGAATTGGGACTTTGAAATGTTTGGTGTCCAGATAATATAAAAATACTAACTACAGTAATATTTAGAAACTTTTTCTTGTAATAAAATAAAAGATATTACGATTGTTTCACACGGGAAGCCGAGCTTTGTGTAAATATATTATATTCAAAGCCCTCGACTGCTAACCAGCCGCTGCCTTGGGTCAATATTGAGTTTGAACATATTTAAATAGAACCCAACCTACGTAAGATTAGCTTTCCAAATCTTATCCCGTACCATTAAATTCTTTTATGTGTTTTGTAATGTAAATGATTCGTAAGCTTCAGGCACTTTAATCTCTCAAATTTTTATCAGAGTCGATTTAAATTGAGCGAGATGCTGGGTTATTGCACTATTACCTTGACCTCTCTACAAACATTTCACATATTTTGATGACTGCCATTTTAAATGCATCTACTATTTAGGCCTTGATGGTAATTTTTAAATTAACTTGTTTTAATTATATTAGGGCGATTTTTTTATTCAATCCGTGAAGGCGCAGGCGTGACTGAAATGCACGTCAAAGCGGCATTCGGCTGCCCCTAGCATCTTGACCAGTTTTATTGACGAAATTATACCTACATTTCTTTATGTCTATAAAATATGAAATAAAATATAATCTAGATTGGTTAATTAGATCTAGATTGGAGAATTAGATTTAATTAGAAGTATTAGAGATACATCCTTTCCTTAATTGACAATCCCGTAGAACTACAAATAGCCTAAATAAAATTCTACTTAAAATTCTATTTAAATTGATTTATATAATATACCTACTCTATGTCACTCTCATAAATGAGAGAAATCTAAGAGTTTAGTACTCGAATTATTTTTAAAAAGGCTCTGAGTTACTAACTCTACTAATTAGAATTTAAACCGATAGTAGACTCACTACAAATAGACAAACTTGACATTTCAGAAGTGCTTGTTAACAAAGCCTACTTAAAATAAAGAAATTCTATTTAAATTGATTTATATCATATAAAATTTAATTTATTTATTTATTTATTAATAACTTTATATAGATGGGCTGTGACTGTAATTGAGGGTCTGGTGTTAATAAATACAGCTTATTGCTCGATTAATTTGTTTCAAAGCTCATATGAGCTGTGACTGTCATTAGGGTCTGGCGATGAAGCGAGCACTGCTACGGTCAGATTCCTCTCATAATTCCAATGAGAACTTTATATTTAGATGGGCTGTTAAGTCTAATATTACCTACATCAAATACCTATAGCTAATATTTAAAAACAAAGACAAACAAATGGAAAAGATGTTTTTCTATAGTGAGATTCATAATAATGCCACACAGAAGTCGCGAGCCTCAGCTAGAAGTAACCGAGTGTAAAGACATAGATTGATTTTGAAGTGGTAACTTCTTCTGCGAGTAGGGTTACCATATCCCAGGACTTTTTGATTACATCCATCTGCACCTAGTATATAGTTTTTTGGGCGATTATTCTCAAACTGTTAAAATACCTCGGGAATTTTCAATGGAAATCCTTTTCTCCCTATCTGCGAGGCTATGCCGCTTCGTTACGTTACGCTATACGGCGCCAGGCTGTCGGCGATGGCATACGGCAGCGGTAGGCATGATCCTGCTCTCTCACTCTAACCCACTGCGCTAGCCGTATTTAAGTTATCACTTCTGACAGACGTTTGTGACTCGCACACGTTTTTTTATAACATGCTCGTTTCATTTTTCAATAGCAGATGATTACTTAAAGCGTAGGAGCGGGCGGAAACTGACATAGATGCAAAATTGCCGGGCTATTTATTCTGCGGCCGTCTTGCAGTCAGCAATTAAACAACAATGACACCCACACCGGCACTGACGCCGACATAGGCTTTCGCAGTGTTAATGAACTCTGTAATTTGTGCATGTTATTAATTTTGTTTGTAAGTATGACATATGTAGTATGATAATATGTATTTGATATGTCATTAACACGGAAGGCATATGCATGATGAATCCTTTTTAACCCTGTATGTACAGGATTAAGATTTCCGTTTTGTATTAATACGAGTATTTGATGAGACGAATATTTCTTATCTGATCATATTATTAGCATAATCACTTAAGATTAAAAGCCACTGCCTATAATACATCAACGCCTATACAAAGACCGATGACTGCCTCGTTGACCCAGAGGTTAGCTTTGGCTCCGAAACATGAAGTCCTGGGTCGAGATCCCGTACCTCCATGAGCAAACCAAGCCGTCGATCCCGGTATTTTTGTCATCAACAAATGATAGCGATCGTTAAATAACCAACCATTATTTAGGAATTACATCCTTGTACCCTACAGACCAATATCCTAGAATACAGAATACTTAGTGCCTATATACAACGAAGTGTCTCTCTAAGCTAATTTTCCAAAAGAATAATATTAGGTCTACTTACTAAAACTACTTGCTACGCACAGAACTTGAACTACGGGCATAAATGAAATATTTTATATTTGACTTTATTTTAGAATTTAATTAATTAAATAAAATTACAATATAAAAGTAAAAATAAAATAAAGTTATGAGTTCATGAGCTACATTGACCGTCCATATAGTTTTAAAAGCTAGACGTGCCATCTAGCGTCAAGTAGAAAAATCATTTGATCGGATTCAAACATTGCATGATTCGTATAACAGTACTTCTAATCACTGATAGATGGCGCTACCTGTATATTAAATTGCAACTATTACTTTTCAATTCAATTTATTATTATGGATAATATTAAAAATAGACTGTATAAGTATTCTGTATATTTATATACGTTATTTGTTAGATTAGAAGATTATCTATACTAAACTAAAGAGGTAAACTGTTTAAAGCTATACACTTCAGCTTGCCATAAATATATATTGTTAATGTTAATGTACTGTAATATCGTACAATGTTTTACAAAAATGTAGATAGAGGTAGTACACGGGACGGGACGGAGGAAATTGCTTGACGGGAAACTATAAAAAAATAAATTGAGAGGGGTAGCGGGGAAAGAGCACACTATATGAAAGTCTGCCTTTAAAATTAAAAGGGTACCTAAGAGGTTTTCACGCGGACGAAGTCGCGGGCGACTGCTTGTATTAATATAAGAATAAAGCAAATTGAAATCATCAGAATCTGTATCAATTAAACGAAGCCGAAGGGATGATGAGTCACATGGTAGATGCAAGAGATGTTTAATTAATTATACCAACAGTGTTCTGTGACACATGCGGTTAATTTCTGAAAATATTTTATTGCTTAGTGCGTTTTTAATTGTCTATTTTTATACGCGTTATTCTTGATTATGCGTTAGTTATTATAGAATATGCTGAGTAAGTACTTTTTCAGCCCACAGGTGCATGTAGGTACTCTTCTCGTTGTGTAGGTACCAATAACCTACCTACCAGATGGATTTCAAAAGTGTATGCACGTTAGAATAAGAATCTATTGTCTCTAGTAAGGGCATGTGTTTATATCGTTGCCACATTTGGCTCTGAAACTATTTAGTAGAAGACATTTATGGCCTTCAAGTGCCAATGAGATGTACCCAAAACGGTCAATAATAATTAACTACAACACTAGCAATGATCTAAGATGGCTTGTAAACCATTACCAGCACACGACCTAAGGCCGCTAGTGCTAAGACACCTACGCTATTTCATAGGATATTCTTCTAAACACACCTACCTATACTAAAGCCAAACTCGATTGAGAATGCTTATCAACAAACAAATTAAAAATGAAGGTAGAAATCACTAGTCATTTCACACCTATTTTTTTTAATTAACTAGTTAATGACGACTTCATGACATTAAATTAGATTTGAATAAGCTTAAAACTAATTAATATATTCAAAGTCTTTTAAAGAAGATTTTTAAAATAACAAAACATAATTTTAAATTTATTAGGCATAAAATGTGTTGCGTTTTCTACCTCCATTTTAAATTTGTTTGTTGACAAGCATTCTCAATCGAGTTTGGCTTTAGTATAGCTATCTATCACCTAATTAAACTAAAATTGACATTCCCATTTTTACTTAACTTCTACTCTATACTTACCCATGACCACAGATCAATAAAAACAAGAGGAAGAAATAAAAATCCAAAGGGTTAAGATACGAGTACGAGTACCTACCTATACTAAAGCCAAACTCGATTGAGAATGCTTGTCAACAAACAAATTAAAAATTAAGGTAGAAATCATTAGTCATTTTACACCTTTTTTTTTTTAATTAATTAACTAGTTAATGACGAATTTATGACAATAAATTAGATTAGTAAGCTTAAAACTAATTTATATATTCAATATGTTTTAAATAAGATTTTTTAAAATGACAAAAGATAATTTTAAATTTATTAGGCATAAAATGTTTTGCATTTTCTACCTTCATTTCAAATTTGTTTGTTGACAAGCATTCTCAATCGAGTTTGGCTTTAGTATAGGTAACAGAATTTAGAAAGTAGAGAAGGTAGAAACCTACTTTTTATAGGTAATTTAAAATTTGTTATTGAAATATCATTAATATTCAACAAACCGATTAATTCTATTGTACCTACTCGCCCTAACTTAATACTCATATTCAAATATTCAACACGGAACGTATGTGCTTCGATTTACGATGAGATCACTGTTTTGGCGAAGGCCCCACGTTCGGGCCACGGCAGGACATAGCGTCCTTCCTTCGCTGCACAGTCCTCACCCATCCGGTGACCGGTTCATATCTGTCGCACCGCACCGCACCGATGCGATACCGTTAGTTAGTAGGTAGGTATTTGCACATCGTGACGACTCATTTTAGGAACACCCGGTTGCTTTCTACATTTGAATACATTTCGTGCGTTGAACCTAATTTATCACTGAACTCGACTAACTGTGATTGATTGCAGTTTAATGTTAGATACTTGTTGATTTTATCGTTTTATATATGCAGCTGTTCTTGAAAATAAACCTACGTAAGGCCTACGTAAGTTTCATTGATATTATAGTACTGAGTTGTTTCGTTTAGATGAATTTTAATCAAATTATTTCATTAATTGGATAAAACTTTTTAATTTCATTTGATTTAAGGCGATGAAAGACAAGTGCCAAAGAAATAACCAGAAAATTAAAAAAAATGTCTGTCTGCCCGTCTTTAAAAAAATTAACAAAAACAAAACAGATATCCGGAAATTAAACGTACAGTCTCGTTGGTCTAGTGGCTAGCCTATCCGGCTTCGATCACCTGGTCCTGGATTCGAATCCTGGGTCGGGTCACGAAATAATTCTGAGTTTTTCATTCTTCTATGAAATTCTCAGTACATTCCAAGCCCGGAGTCGGGAAGTTGGCGGTGTTACACCCCCGTGCCTCGGATAGCACGTTAAGCCGTCAGTCCCGGTCACTGTCATCAACATCTGATAGTGATAGTTATTAAATGAAAAATTATCACCCTATGCCCGCCAATACGCATTGGAGCAGCGTGGGTGGTGGGTGTACGCTCCATATCCCCTCTCCTATAAGGAGGGAGGCCTGGCCCTGTAGTAGGCCGCTGATGGGCTGACAATGATGATGATGAAACGTACTTAATGCTCGCGGGCGTTTTTCAGAAGGCTATATTATATGCTCTTAAATAAGAAATTAGACCTCAGCAACTGCTTAGGGCATCCCTAGGTCTAGACGGGCACCAGAGACGACACATGAGTGTTAAGCAACTTCAAAATCCACAAATTTTTAATTGAAGTTTGGTTCGTTCGTGGTCAAGAGAAAATTGCTAGGTATTTAGGATATAAAGTACCTCTGGCACTGGGTTTAAGTTGACCTAAGCTCATACCCCATAAAATAAATAAATAATCACACTGTTTGTACGTCATCTGCCACCACTTGCACTTAAATAGTAACCTGCTTATGCCTAGACAGTGCTAATACCACAGTTTTTATTCATAAGCGTTCGCTTTCCTCATCGTTATGTTAATTAGATTAATTACAAAACATTTGTTATGTAATCCGCCAACCTACTGAACGCGGCCCACCCACTTATTCATGTGTTTATTATGTATTTATCACACAAAGTGAGGCAATAAGTGTCCCGTTGACTTCAACATATTTCCTACTTGATCAGTTAATTAAGCCTTTATACTTCTGTGGTTAAGTCAAATACGAGAGATGAGGTTTGATCCCTAGTCGTTGAAAATTGTGGTAGATACAGATCAGTAATCAAATTACTTAGTTAAGTTTATAGAAAGCAATAAAGTTACAAATAGGCGCTACCGTCGCGAAATATTTCCATAAACACAGACGTTTCAGGATAACGCAATAAAAATGCAATTGGCGGTAGCACGGCGAGGGCGGACGAGGGAGGGAATGAAATTACAGGGGAGTCATCTGCCGCCGGAAAGCGTAGACGACAGGTTGGGAGGGCTTACGTCATTGCTACATTGGAACTACTGACAACTTAATATAACATCAAAATAGATTTCAGTAAACAAGTATATATACATAGATAAGTATAAAAATAAATTGAGTTCCGTTAAGTTTAGCAGGAATGAAAAGTTTGTTTGGGTGCATCCCAGTAGTATCTACCCCATACCGTAGTTGATTTTAACAAAAAAAATGTCTCTTGTGACAAAAGCTAAGTTGTTAAAACCAAGTAGTTGTTGTGTCTAAAAAAATATTATAGAAGTTACAGGGGGACACACATTTTACCACTTTGGAATTGGAACTTTGGTATCTTTCGCGCAAACTATTCAGTTTAGAAAAAAATTGTGCAACTTAAGCAAAGCTGTATTCGATATAGTATGTTTATAGATACTCTCAAATTTAAGTGGACATTTATTATTGCAATCAAAAGAGATTCCATATTACACTTATAAAAACTATAGATATTTTATATGTAACGTACAAACAAGATGTTGATATCGAAATTTCTTTAATTTTTCTATATAGAACTAATGGGACACTAAACTCTAATATGGTGTATCAACAGTTCTATAGAACTAAAATTAGGGGGTACTACTGGGATGCACCCGTTTGTTTAAGTATTTAAATGGCAACAACAGCAACCTATGTGATAACAAATTGTTACATTGACATTTGAGTAAAAAAGCATAATTTGAATGTTAGAACTAAAATAGTGCTTGATTAGTACGTACTAGTTACTTAGTACCTATAAACTCAAAAACCAATTTTTAAATTGTCTATCTATCAACTCGTGTCGACTAATCTCTGAAAGTTCTAAAATGCGAATTTTCTCTTGCAGATCAGAAGCATTATTCTGTAATACTATTTTTGTACCTCTACAGAGTAAAATTCGAATTGTTTAACTCAATTGAATATATAGACAACAATGGAGCGATTTCGAAAAACAGAATAACGCTTCGTCAAGACTATTAAAAATTGTCCGAGTGATATTTTCTGTTTTTCTGTAATCAATAATCAACATAACACACCTACTCGTATTGAAATCGTGCACAAAACCCGTTATCGATTAAAAGGTCACAATCAAATCGTAACTTTTTTTCCTCAACACGTAAACATGAGATGAATCATAAGGCTTTAAATAAAAAGAGATATGGAGGTAACCACCTGGGTTGGTCTCGTCATCCACGGTAATATACCTGAATATATTAACTACATGATTCACTTAACGAAACCTTCATCGTACATCAGATAAAATACGGAAATACGATAAAACAAATATTTTTAAGCTAAAAGCTGATTGCAATCATGGCTGTAGGCCTGTTATACATAAATGAATATCTGAAAAAATAAAGATTAGGCAGTAATTCAATCGCATTCCTTACTAGCAC
The DNA here is from genome assembly GCA_034621355.1 of Mycalesis mineus. Classification (NCBI taxonomy): domain Eukaryota; kingdom Metazoa; phylum Arthropoda; class Insecta; order Lepidoptera; family Nymphalidae; genus Mycalesis; species Mycalesis mineus. The sequence continues at coordinate 15,089,782 of CM067884.1, read as the reverse complement.
CTCTAGCAATTAGAAGGATGTTCCATAATAACCGAAGCAGATATTGCAATAAGGCCTGTGTGCACCAAGATTTCGGTTATCATAACCAACGGTCAACATAACTTTACTATTAATTTACTGTTCACGACAACCCGTACGCCCTTTAAGGACGTAAGCTCGGTTAAAATAACCGCCCGGTTCACGTCCTTAACCGGCGTACGGGTTGTCGTGAATAGTAAATTTTACGTTTAGCTTATGTTAACCGTTGGTTATGATAATCGAAATCTTGGTGCACACAGGCCTTAATGTCAACCATTTTTATTTAATGAAATGTATTGCCTATACTGGACTTTACAATATAACCTTCACACAAACACAGCAAGGGACACTAGTTGTTGATCATATTGGAGGTCAGTATGGCAGCCCATATTCGGCAGAGCAAGGTGCTGACGTATCAGGTTTGTTTACCACCAATGCAGCTCTAGACTTTACTTCATTTCTGTGTCATGGCCTTTCTAATATAAATATCCGCTAAACGTCGATAGTGTTTGATACAACTCATACGCCTACGACGACGAGCAAATGTTTTGTTTACTCTATAAGGTTGCCAGCATGTTGCAGCAGTCTGTTAATATAATGCGAATAATAATTACACGAAGTAATCATATATATTACACAATACAATAGCTTAATTATTAAGCTTTTTTTTATCTACTATAAGTTGGCCCTTGACTGCTATCACACCTGATGTTAAGTGAAGATGCAATCTAAGATGGAAGCGGGCTAACTTGATAGGAGTAGGATGAAATCCACACCCCTTTCGGTTTCTACACGACATCATACCGGTACGATAAGTAAGCCTTTGTCAGTAGAGTGGTAACTAGCCACGGCGAAAGCCTCCCATCAGCCAGACCAAGACAAATTAAGAAAAATCTTAATCTGCCCCGCTGGGAATCGAACCCAGGACCTCCGTCTTATAAATCCACCGCGCAAACCACTGCGCCACGGAAGCCGTCAAATAGCTTAAGCTGTTATAATATTCTTTTATTTATTCAGGCATCCAAGAGCCAATAGTGTTAGTAAAGACGGAAAAATTATGTTAATTAGATGAGACAATGTATTAAATTTTTTTGACTAATTATGTGAACCTTTAGGCAGTGAACTAGGAACAGAGTCTAATTTTGCTGCTTAGAGATTTTCAGAATACTTACTGTTGGAGCTTGCGCACAGTTTTGTCAACAGGGAAGTGATCTCGTACACATAGCATGGAAGTCATCGGTCATAATACATATTACAAAAATCATACGAATATTAGGTAAACACTACAGAATATAATAGAAAAGCTTTTCTAGGTCATTAAATTTTCACTTCTATTAAAATTAGCAATTTTTAGATTGGTTCAGCTTATTTACCAACAACAATTAATTAATAACAATAATTACTTTATATTTAATATAGCCTTAACATTTATTTTTTAATTTCCTGCCAAAAGCTATTAAATTGGAATCGGAAGTTGTGGCAACCCTAAAGATCTTTAGACGTACATAACACTGAGTGCATAAATATTTAAATTATATCTAAAAACTAAACCACAGTACATAGTATATTCACGCAATTTATCTTATATGTATCCTAAACGACTTTTGTTAATATAGGGATTTAAGTCATCTGTTTTTCTTATATTCTTTTAAAATAAGAATATATTACGGTAAAAAATTAATGCACAATGAAAAAATGCTTCTCAGTTATTCTTTTGTTTATATTTATTTAATACAGGTATAGATTTACGCAGGAAAATACGAAAAGAGTCCCTTTTCGAATTGTGTCTCCATAAATCTAAATGAAGGTAGAAATCCCTTTATATCTAATAATTTTAATTAATAACATATTAATTAAAACACAAATGAGAAATTTATAAAAACATATTATTAGTGTTTGAATTACATTTTGTAAAAAAATTTAAATTTATTCTACCTTCATATTCAATTTGTTTTTTGATATCCATCGATTACAATACACAGATTACAGTCATACAGTAATAATTAATCTTTATTATGAAGTTAACGTGATAAAACTCTATTACAAAGAGGAATTAATAGTACTAATTTATAATTATGACACTGTGTAGTGTTCGTAGTAGTGCTCGTCTATGTAATCATGAAGTAGGTACCTTTTATTCCATAACCGTAATTATGGTACCTTAGTTCTATCATTTCACGTTCATTAGTTACATCTGTACTAAATCCACGGCGACTTCTACATATAGATATTCTATTTTATTGATTTTAAAACTACCTGTATCACTAAATTAACTAAAGAACTGAAAATCAAAAACAGGACCCCAGGTTTATTTAAAAAAAAACGCTTAATCGCAAAGCCTACAACGTTTTTGAAATATTCTTTAAGTAAGAAGGTAGTTGCAAATTGGATATCGTACATTTTTGTCCGACTTAAGGCGAAAAGGAAGGATTATGATATTAGCAATGTATGTAAATATATTTTTAATATTTTTTTATTAACAAGATTTCATTATCTACCGATTCATTGTAATGAGGCCGTGTATTTAAAATGCATGTAGGAAGTAACCCGACGCGAACACGGAACCGAATTACATTATTAGAATGAGCTCAGATATCTACCTCCTTTTGCATTAGTACTAATTTTTTATCAGTTATATTTTAACAAATTTTAATTTTTGTGGAACTCTACCAAAGTACTCTTGTTGCGCTGTTAGGCGAATTAGGTACCTAAAGATGAAATAAAATAAACGCCCACATCAAATATTGATCACAATTCTTTGCGACAACAAACAACAGTAAGCTGAATTAAATTAAACTAAATATCCACCTCGTTACCTCGATCTTCATTTCGTACTCTTTCGATTAATTTGCTATGGTGTCTTACGGCCTTCTTACTTTTTGATACAAAGTACATGTAAATTTCTTATCCAATATAGTAGTATAATTATCTTATTTCTCGTTTATTTATTACTTCAACTAACACTTCCTTAAAATCACGCAAATAATTTTATTCCCGGCATTGATAGTGATATAATACATGCTATTATCAGATGTAATCACCACATTATTGCGGGATTAATCGTAAAGTATCGTGATATGCAAGCGCGTATCTACGAGTAGCAAGGGTTCCTCCCCGTCTGGACCCAACGCCCGTGTCAATATTTTCGCGGGAACAGGAGTTGTCATGGCAACGAGGGTGCACTCTTATTACGGTCGCTGCCCTCCGTACAATGCATCGAAAAGGGACGGAGGGCGAAAAGTAAAAGGCCTCTGTTGTCTAGGGCTTTGCAAGGGAACCGGAGATTGCACTGCTTTGTACGATAATGCGCTATAAATATACTAGTAAGTATAGATAAGCGTAAAACGCAAATTAGAAACGCGGTTCATAGTTAGTACGTTCGTATACATGTCTAATTGTCTAGTACTCTGTGGTAATTAGTGGTTATACTTTGTAAGAATCAAATGAATTTAATTCTGTTGTATTAAGAGTTTCCGCAAAAGAGCTCTTTACCGCCCTCTATGTGCGTGACATTTAATAGTCTACCGTTTAAGAACCTGTTTGACTTTAACATGTACCATGCCAACAAATCCAAATTATGACTTCTGTCACGAAATACAATAACGTGCCAGCATGTTGTGGGAACATAACGTACCCACTTATGAACAAGTAAAAAATTCTGAACGTGTCTCACTGATTTACATTTAGATAAAACCAACTTCAATATACCTGACTATATAAAACTATGTAATTATATTTGTAGCTAATTAGTGAATTAGGCCTTTTTAACCTCTAGCAATTTTTAACATTAACGCACTGCAAATAAAGTCGCAAATCATTAAAAGGGCAATGAACTTTTGTTACTGCTATACAGCCTTGCAGTCAGTCATTCTGGTAATTATTCTTGAACTTACTGTGCACTTTGATTACGTCTTAAAATCCTCTCACGTCAAATAATATGACATTTTCTCACAGTAATGTGAGAAGTCTCATCCAGTGCCCGCAAGTGGCTACGCTCCGTTGCTCTCGTCATCTTTGAGATATTCTGTTTTCCCGACATCTAAATATTTGTTGCTTTAAAGAAGGCTTTTAAGATTTTTTTTAACTACGACAAAATAAAGCCGTGAATATGTGTGTTCTTTAGTTCTTTTATAAGATAAACGGTTTTGGAGTAGGTTAACCATGTTATTAATATTTACATAAATCTAAAAAGCAAATTGCGTAATGTTAAGACAAAAATGCATAATAATATCATTATAGATAAAAGTGTTTTATATTCTAGAAACAACAATCGAAAAAGCTTTTCTCAAATAAACGTAATTAATTTCTTATGCTTGATAAAAATAAAAAAGTTCAAAAACTTGAAAATTCAATTCTAAAGTGTAAGTCTATTACAGTCTTGCAATGTTTTTGCATTCATCGGACAAAAATCAACAAAGTTCAGCTACACCGGTAGAAACAAGAAACTACTACAAAAAAGCTCGTTCACTTTAATTATTGTCAAACTACTTAGTGCAGAGTTCAACGTACAATATCTACCTAAATATTCTAGATAAATCTCCATTGTGTTGCAAACTTTAAAGAAAATTATAATAAAATTTTGCAAAAAATCATTAGTGTTCATATATACATGTATTCAATATGCTGACTAGTTAAATCTAACTAAAATATAGATACAGTTAGTTTGTGCAAACGACTAGTGTCCTAATCAAATGATTGATTGAAAATGTGAAGATGAAGAAAAGAAATTGAAAATTGGCAAGGAAATCATAGAAAAAAATATATATATTTAATTTTATTATTTAAAGTACTGTGTGACGAAAGGCCTACCTTCCATCTTTCTATTTACAGCTTTCTATTTAAAATTATTTATTCATATTTTCCAGCACCCTAATATTAGGTGTGAAGCTGTTCCATGAGATCTTGAGCGTTTTCCTAATATTAGGGTGTTGGAATTGATGAAGGAAAAAAGAGAACTCATGTCTACCATCAAGCGGAGAAAACTCAGCTTCTTTGGACACCTGCCGAGGGGTACTCAGTTTGCTTTTCCAAGAGTAATCTTGGAAGAAAAGATACTGGGCAAGAGATCACCTGGTCGTCAAAGGAGGAAATGGCAAGACGACATAAGAGAGTGGACTAGACTCGATTATCCACAATTAAAGCAATTTGTGGATAATAAAAAAACTTTTCGCATATTGACCGCCAAACTTTGTTCTGAAGATGGCTCCAAGTGATGATGATTCATATTTTCAATTTAAGTACGCAATAAGGAACTTAAACTAACTTATCCTAATAACTTTACAAATCATGCCCAAGTGTTAAGTTAAAGATCAATTCTAATACTTCATCTCAGATTAGCAACAAATGATAGAATTGCTTCATTGCAATTCAACTTACTAACCGTCCACCCCTAAATTCACGTAATATCAGTAAAAAGGGTCGTTAATTAATTATCTATAACTTCGTCCTTTTTGAGTTCATAAACGCTATACAAAACTAATCAAAAATCAATGAACTTATACCGCTACTGCTGTATCATAGGAACACGCGATGATAAAAACGACGTCCTTGTGCACTTCAATTGTCCAAGTATTGAGTTCATTGAACATCGGCCACTGATAGGTAGGTTCCCATTTTTGTTACGTGACGGAAACAAATCATTTAAAAGTGTTTATTCGGCTATATCGATTTGATAAGCTTTAACTAAGTAAGGCAATACTTTCTAAAAGCCTATAAATATTGGTAACATAGTAGTATAATGAATTTCTTTTTGAATTTCGATACCCAATTAGCAAGATCCATTACAACAAATCTATTGCAAATTTTAGTACAATTGTCTATTTAAGATTGTCTGGTATGTTAGATAGCCTAGAACATTTGTCAATAATTAATGACCTTTGCAAAACTGCATTAATTTTTTTAATTCGTACGAGTAGTTCCAGAGATTAGTGTATGAAAACAAACTACCAATATAAACCCTTCTGTTTTATATAATAGGTATTAATATAGATAAATCTAGTAATCTAATGGATTAACTAGAGAAAATCTCTAATGGATTTATGTAACGGTATACAAACATTATGAAACTGTTATAGCCCGAGGACAGAGTCTATAGAAATCATTACGTAGGTCTACAACAAAAAACACTTGTGTCGTATATTCGAAGTGCCTGCGTACGAAAGTGTAAGGAATATACAAGTATACAACCAGTATAGTACTTACGTAAGGTTCTTTTTTTATTTTAAAGTTGTTGACGCAAAGATGGCAAATAATTTCACAATCGGGACAGACGACAAGTGACACATTAGATTTGCATAAAAAGAATATCGGCAATTTTGCCGCTTAAATGCGTAGAATAGAAAATAAAACCGAACATTATCATGAACTTTCTAAAAGAACGGATCTGAAATTATTTACAGAAATATTTGGCTAAGCAGGTATATTCTATTAATGAAAAATGCATATTGTTTAATTTTTATATTTTGTGTTTCATTAACTGTCAAAAAATTATGTATTTTAATTTACTAACTATTAACAGTTCAAAACTTATTTTTATTTGGAATCTGACTTTAAGAACTTCCACTAAACTAGGTACATTTGTGGCAATAGGATTTGGTATGGCGTTTAATAATTTTTGTAATCAATATTTTTTAATGGTACTATTGAAATATTCATTAGAGTGAAACACAATAACGGCCAGCGCAATGCGGGAGCCTGTGAGTAGTGGCCCGCTCCAGTTTGGCTGATAAACCGCTGACCGTGGGAGGAATGCTTCCCTGACCTCTCGGAACATCTAATTGAATGATGGACCACTAAATATCAGTGATGCTCTATACGTACGAACGTAGAACAACGAGTCAATGAACCGTTTTATTTAACTTCATTATAAACTGAGGTTCGTTCTAAATATGCTAAATGATCTGTGAGCAAAAAATATTCAACGTTGGTAGTAAGAAATATGAAAGTTAATCCTCTATTTACGCTGATTCGCGAATACGCGGTATTCTGATTTGAAATATGCTTAATTACACTTATTAAAATTGCTAATGACACGTGTTTATTGATTGGAATGCATATTAAACTTCGATCGATGTGTACGCACTACGCACACCTACACACACGTCCATTGAACACCGATGTGTTGCACAATAATACGGCGAAGCGTAACACAGTTGTGTACATACGGGAGTTCAGGCTCAAAGAATAGAGGAAATATTTCCTTTTACTACTTCTGGAAAAACTGGCTAACTACTACATCTATAGTTATCAGCCTATTTCACCGGCCCACTACCTAGGCCTCCTTCCTAACAGGAGAAGAAAGCTTAAGACCCACCACGCTGCTCCAATGCAAGTTGGCAAACTGAGGGTGATAATGTTTGACTCTCTCGGACATGATGAAGATGCTCGGAATCAACGGCTTAACGTGCGTCCGAGGCATGATTTTTAACACCAGTAACTTGCCATGATTTCTTTCTAAAATGTCATGGAAGAAACGACAGCTCAGTATTTCATGGCCTGACCCAGGACTCGAATGTAGCTTCTCGAGATCCGAAGCTAAATAGGTAGACCATTAAGGCAGTCTTAATAAATCGATTTCTTTAATGATTAATTATAATATTCATTAAATCGATGGTTGTAAATTATTATAATTTAATATTATTTATTTGTGTCGGCCCTTCATACTTTATGGGCGTCAAGTACCATCATATATTATTACTGACTTACTAAAATAATGGGATGATTTGAATACTTTTTTATTTTTTAAAAATATAGATTTAAGAATTACTTTTACAAAATCTATGACTATTAAGGTATGAGGATGTTTACACGACATAGTTTGCTGTTAGTGTTTCACCATGATAATGGTACCTACATAACTAGTACATACTCGTACAACTTTTATGATGCAAGATACAGGTGTGTTTTATACTTACTAATGGACTTTTCCTACAACGCACCTAGACAAATATTTTCCTAGAGCTTTGCTATAGAAAGTTTGTACAATTGTAAGTTTTAGCTATTGCTTGTATATTCCTTATCATGCCAAATATAAAATCGTGGCTACTTTCTACGGTACTACTAACAGTGCCCCACGATTTTGTCACGGAGTACTAATATTGTATAATTCGGAATTACTCCAAAAACTCGCTTTTACAATTACATAACAAGATTTGTAATAATCATAAAACATTAGAAACTGAATTTAATACGCAAAATTAGTTAACATTTTACACAAGATCAAGCCATGCGTTGATGTCGGCGCGAGCGCCGCCATTGTTCTAATTTTTTTTAGCCAATTCTACCACAGATAAGGTAGCGCCTTATTTTTTTCTAAGGCACTCCTAATTGTATAGTTTACTATACTATATAGTAGTATACTAGTAGCTACGAATATGATGAAAACAACACTTAACGGCCAGACCAGTAGGTAAAGTTTGAATTTTGATTACCCTATTTGCATTCGAACAAGAATGCGCCATTTGTCTATACGCAAATTATCCATCGCTGCCGAAAAGTGATTATACTGATTTATGGCTAACATTGCACCCCTAATAGATTGCCTCTCATCCCCAAGAGGCACATAATTATGCGTTCACTAGAGTCCGAAAGGAACGCCGATCTCGTTTATTGCTCTATTGCCACTCACCCTTGAACAGAAACCCCTCGAAAATTCAAGCAGTCTGGCTAAAATATTCTATAGGTATATCTTTGCGCAAATTCCAATGAAGGAATCGTTAAAATACAATAGTTTTTTTTTAATGATAAGAGTTAAATATTAGTTTTGATAATAGTAGCAGTAGTGTACACATTAGAAATCAAAGAAAGATTACACAAGTACATACGTTATTTTATAGGTTCCATTACGGTCACATTTCTATCTTTTTTATAGAGTAGGACGAATAGATCTGTTCTTAAGCTAAAAACAGAATCCTCCGCCTTTCTCTATCCAATAATTAAAGGCTTTTCCATACCTATTAATAATCGGTAATTAAAACGTATTATCTTTAGAAACCATACAATTTTTAAAACAATGTGTCATAGACATTATTTACGATTTTAAGGAAATTATTGAATTAAAGAAAGAAAGTAGGATAACATCGCATTTTTTATAATCATCTTCAACCTTTCTAACCAAAAGAAACGGGGTTCATTGTGCAAAAAAGCACTGTGAACACTTTTGTTTTAATAAAAACAATGGGCGGTGTCAATGTAATCGGATAATAAGAGTTTACTTTCTACGTGTGATTCGTTGGCAGGCGAGGCACGTGCTGCACTGCTGCCACTGTCCGATCTAACGGCATCACGGCTGATAGAGTCCCATTAAACACATTATAATATGTAGGTGATACAGACCCGTTAAATCTTATTTTATAAATCTGTCTCGACATTTGATACTTTTGTATGTAAACATTTATATATAATTCTTGGATTCTACTTAGTTAGCAAACAAAATGACTAATTTTCCGCAAACTAGCTTGGGCTTAGGCTTCAACTCTGATGCTATATAGCTATGTACTTATATACCTAGCAGTCATCGCAGTATATACCGCTAATAAATCTTCTTCTTCTTGGTGACTCTCCGACTAGTTGGCAGTCAGCTTCGTAAACTCCTCTCTATCTGTCTCGAGGCGAAATAATCGTGCGCCCCTGGCAAGTCCGATCCACTCTCTGATGTCCAACCAAGACTTCTTTCTGCGATCGACGACAATAATAAATATAAAAATAAATCATAAATATTTATATATCTTTAATCGTATTTTTGTACTTAGTCTGCCCAGTTCTGCCATAGGGAAAACTGGCCGACCGCTTTAGGCGTCTCGAGATCATGGGGCACCCTAAAGGACTTCAGGCAACGGTAATTCCTAGAGCCAAATTTAAAGCTACATTGTACTCCACCGGTATATTTGATTCATTAATATTGTTTCATTTTGTTCTACCCTAAAATAATCACAAAACGGTTCTTCCGAGGAATCTTAGGACAGTAAGACGCACTGAATCGACTCGCTAACGCAAACATATACTTACTTAGATGTAAACATGACATTTGAATGAAAATCTCGAACACGTGGCCCAGATAGAAATCGGTTAAACTTACACATTTAACAACGTCCGCGAAATATCCTCCGACGGATGTGGTACGACTGCGACGCTTTTAGAATGCGTAAATACTTTTCCTTATTTGATTTCTTCTTAAACCTCGACTACGTGCTCGCCGACCTAAACTAAACTTCCACCTGACTGCAGTGACATCACGACTCCGCGAAAGCCGTGTTACAATAGGTAAGCAAATAGAGTAAAACCTAGAAAGGTACTGCAATAAAATTATTTATACTTTAGAATCTAGAGTAACACAATGATTTCTTTGATAATAAAATAGATAAAGATGTACATATTATTTCAAAGCCATCCATCTTTAATCATGGGTTCGTTCAATCAACGCTGAAAAAATCAATTGTGTTGATTCGATCATTTATTTCTTATAGGTACTTTGGGCCTTGATTCATGATCTAACTGGCGGCAACGCCTAGCCCTAATTCTTAGACCTAGAAAGCTAAAAATATGTCATTTTCCCACTGTAATATATTCAAGAATAAGTGAAACCGCAGGGCTTAGCCATTACATTACAAAATTATAACTCTGGTTAGTGAAAGTTGTAGCTAAGTTAAAAGTAAAACTTCACATACTTAATTACCCTTTACCTTAATACATTAATTTACTTAAGAAAATTAATACATATATTTACTACGTAACCTCTCAAATTGGGGTCGTTGGCCTCTTGCGTTGACCACTGCAATGGTCACCACAACCACGGATTACGAACTAGCGACTTTAATTATTGAGACTTATTTGTAGATTAAGGTGTTTAAGTAGGTTTTGATAGCGAACGGTATATTTACGTCAATGTTAGACTTCGTGGTTAGATACTTTAGCGGAAAAGACCATCACCAGTTTTTAAATAATGACCCTATGGATAAAATTTCGGGTACCATATAAAAGCCCATAGATATTTGTCAAGGTTTCTCCAACTACAATTTCTTTTTTACGAATTTCATAGCAATAGTGATACAATAAGCAGGTGATTTTAAATGGAGACCTTCGCCTTTAACTGAGTAACACTTCGAAGGACAACTTTAGGAATGGTCGTCAACCTGGGATTAAGGTTTTAAGCAAAATGTGCCTATCACGGCAACAACAACCCCTCAGAGAGTTATAAAGAACTTTACTTCTATTAAAATTGTTAGGAAATCTTGAGGCCTAAAATTTAAATGAGGAAATTGCACTTAAAATGTGTTAAATCTTCAAGCACGCTACTAGGTGTGGCTGGGCGCGGAGCTCTCGTAACTGTTTAGTTATTTTTCACCGGCAATAGTTACTGTTGTTAAACATCATTAGAAAGCGATAACAATGTTTAGAAAATATTATGTAATAACAATATATATAATCATTGGAGAAAAGAAACTTGAGACTACAATTACCAAGGCGCCTACTGTAATTTATTACGATTTGAGAATATATTTTTTTAAATAGATGCCACACATTCCGTATTTGGCTGTTGTTTTCGTAATCCTTTCAAAATGTGAAAACAATACATAAAGAACGGAATACCGAATATAATTTTTGAAAAAAAATTAGGATAGGATATTTGATTCAAATGTTTTGCTTCTGCAATCACCCCTGATGTTAAGTGGTTATGCAACCTATGAAAGCTGGCTGACTTGTTGGAGTAGGATGAAATCTAGACCCCTTAGGTTTGTACACAATATCGTACCGGAGAGTTAAATCGCTTGGCGACATGTAATTGCGGTTAGAGTAGTAGGTAACTAACCACAACCGAAGCCTCCTACTAGCCAGACCCAAGACAATTAAGAAAATTTCAATTGGCACAGCTGGAAATCGAACCCAGAACCTCCACTTCGCAGCGGAGACCGCCTATAGATATAGATGAAAAGAAATGAATGTAAGTATTTAATGTCGTATATAAAAAAGATAATTTTACAAAATTCTAGCAGCTGATAGTGCGCACGTTCGTGTCTACGCGTTTTGCAGATCTCTATCTTTCACGTTTCCGTGCAGCATTTTGTCATTCGAGCACAAAAATTATAAATGCTCTGTGCATTATTATAATTACAGTTCTGTCTACCGCAGATGATCCTAGAGCATGTTTTAAACAATGTGCTTATTGTGGTATTGTCAGCTGCAATATTTACGCTACAATGTAGACGATAAATGTATAGCCGAATGTAAATAAATAACTTTGATTTTAATTAGGGTATTGATTCTCTTGATTTACCTACACTAGGTTCAGTGCTTTAGGCAAAGATGTACTTTTGTTAATGTTATTGCATATCTAAATGCAGGTGTGCAATAACTTTAATGCAATAAAAAAATGTAACAAAAAATAGAAACGACTCAAAACGCACTAAAAAGTAAAAAATAACTGCGTCATTTAGTTGCTTTAATTTACTTAAGCATATCTACGAAGTTGGTGCCAGCAAGTTTAAGGAACATTCGTTTAACGTAGTAAAGCAGTTTCGCCGCCAGTTTGTGGCTCTTGAACCCACAAACTGGGTTCTGGGTGGGTAACGTCCTTAAAGTAGAAACCTTTATTATAACATGTAATATTATAATATATGTGTAGGCATGACCTTTAATAAAACATTAATATTAATTAATCGCTACCTATCACCTACCTACGATTAAAATTTGCTGATAAGAAATTATTGCAATTTTAATTAATTATTTTATTGATATTGCAATTAACAAAATCTTGATAGATACTACGTAATAGGATCAAAAATAACATTTATTATGTAGCTATACAGTACGTATCCTGCATACAAAATGCAATGATTTGCTTCGTTAGACACGCTTATGACTAGATATTCACTGGCCCACAAAAACTGAATTATTAGTTCCAGTACCTATATTCAAAACGAGCACCAATACATTGAGTATTCATAAAGCATCAAGTAAAATTGTATCTTCCATAATCTAATTAACACTATTTATTATACAATGTGCCAATTAACAATTGTTATCTTATACGAGCACAAACATTTGCATTTTAACGCAAAATACAGTATCTGGTATGTAAATATTTTGCTTGCTTTCTATAATTTATCTTAATTTTATTTAATTACAATTAATAATACCGATATAGTAATATTACCGATGAATTTCATACTTATATATTTACACGGTTCTGCTTTTAGGTATACTTGCTTATTTCGGTGACATTGTAATGTAATATATATATATATAATAAAACTCATGGGATTTGGGCTCATTAGTCAAACTCAAAACTCAAACTCAAAATATCTTTATTCAATAAAATCTTTATGATTATTTGAAATCGTGAATTTTTAGACTATGAAAAGTAATGGTGATAATTAAGATCGGAAACTTGTCTTGACACACACTCTGGTTGTATATGTTAGAGATCTGATAATACTACCTGTATTGTATGTTGGAAGCATGTTTTTAAATAAGAATTTATTTTGACAATAAAATTACAACTATGAAAAGTGAAACCAAAGAGACAATAATAGATACACTTGCCGGTTATTCTTCAGATCCTAAACTAGAAAGCGCGTCGATCAAGCCTAACGCCTAGGCTGATGAACCGAAACAAGATAGAAACCACAACAGCGTATAGTTTTCACTCTATGTAGGGCGAGCAGTGCCAACCTGCTCTCGGACAAACTATTTCAATTATATGCGACATCTATCTTTAGCATAGATATATTCCCTTCTATTGTCTTCAAGGCAATGCAAATGATTCATACGGTATACCTAGTATTTTTGTCGTGGGCACAATTATTTAAGGAAATCCACTTCGCATTGCAAAACATGAAAATGAAATGAAATGAAAATATACTTTATTGCACACACCAAAAATCAGTAAATACAAGAATTTACAGTAGCATAATTGGTGGTCTTATCGCCAACAGGCGATTTCTTCCAGGCAACCTAGTTAATAATTGAGAGGGTGAGGGTGTACAAAACAAGGAACATAAAAAGAAAACAAAAACTAATTTCACTAATAAATTGAGAAAACTAAAACCTACACACAACTTTTATATACACTTACTTATAAAAAAATAAACACTATAATATTTAAAAATAAATAAAACTAACAATATACGTGAACGAATATACATGTGATATAATATATTTGTTCCGTTTGTGTTTGTGCGCCTGACAATGTGTCATGCAGACTTTCATGATTGTCAAATACCTAATTGCAATATTAGTCGAATACACTAGCTTACCAAAAAAGCTTGCAGCTTACATTTATAATATTAACAGTTTAAATAACAATAACTGTAGCGATGTATATTAACCTTATTAAAGCGATTTACTTACAGCTTTTTGCTAAATTAGTTGTTTTCGATGAAAAGGCAGGTAGATCGAAGGCATCAGATTATAGAACTTTTCGTAGTAATAACAAATAGTTAAGACGAATTCGGAATTAATTAACTAAACGACGAATCAAAACACTTATCTCGATTCAATTCAGAGAGAAATTATAGACCTACCAAAAAAGCGTTACTATTTAGGCCAATGTTTCGTCAACCTCTTTAAAGATATTACAACTGAAAGTAGCCGAATTAATTTGACCTTCTCGTTTAAATTTAGCCCTTTACAACGCCTTTGGTATTTAGCTTTATGAACATGAAAATTAACTTGAACGAATTAATGACTACTTTCATTACGAAACATAAATAATAAAACCGACTGAGGAGTTATTAAGTACACAAAAGTATCTTTATAACTGTCGTGGATTATTTAATCCTGGTGTATAGATACGTGTTGTATAATATCGTACGTTTTCTGAATCACACATTTGCGACATAAGTACATATATACATACATAACATCACGCCTTATTCCCGTAAGGGTAGGCAGAGCGCAGAGACCACATCCCTCCGTTTGCCACGGTCCTTGCATACTTCTTTAACTTCATCCACTCTCATTAATCCTTTCATACAAGTTCGTCAGTTTAGGGTACTCTTGACCTGGCCATTATTTAAAATGTCCTGAATTTGGTCCAGGAACATTCGCCTAGGCCTTCCCCTTCCAACATTTCCATTCACCCTCGCCTCACAAATCTCTTTTGTTAATCTTCTTTCATCCATTCTCTCTACATGTCCAAACCATCTAAGCTTCCCTTTCTCAATTTTAGTCACTACATTGTCTTTTACACCACACTTTTCTCTTATCTATATTATCTTATTACTATTAACTCTGTCACACAGTTTTAACCCGCACATACTCCTCAATCTCTACCGCATTTATTTTACTTTTGTGCTTCTTCTGCCATACCCAACTTTCACTACCATACATAAGTGTGGGCACCAGCACACCTCTAAGCATAGCCAGTCTTGACTTTTGAGACACTTTCTGGCTATTCCTAAGTAGATGTAATTTATAGCAGTACCTTTTCTGCGTGAATATTGGGTAGTGGGTTGTTATATTGAGTGCGTAAATAGTTTGTATATTTGATACGTTGTGATTGGGTTGTCAAGCCAATATTAACTAACTACTTCTTTCACATCCCACACATCCACTAAAACTTTCGCATTTATTATATTAGTTTAGACAAGAAGAACTGAGTTAAACTAAAACATTAAGATGATACAGCAATATTCAGAGCCCCAACATTTTCTTTTACTATATACCTACATATGTGTACGTAGGTTTAATACACCCTGTACGTTTGGCTGCGGAAAACTGCCGCCGGTAGCCGCCGTGGTCGCACTGAATGAAACCCCATATACAGACAAAAAGCTTTTTGATGTATTGTTACAGTCCGGCTTTCCCAGCTTTTGTTGAACGTTTTCATGCATTGAAATTATTATGCAAATCGAATAGCCTAGGTACTTTTAAGTAGTAATGTTATGTAAGAACATATGCATACCTAACAAATGCATATTTAAAACTATTCATATTTGAAAAGTCCTGAATCGGACAATAGAATATTACATAGATCCTTTCTTTTAAAAAATTTTTAATCTTAACCCGGAGTTGGGAAATTAGTTGAGTAACCACATCGCCTCGAAGAGCAGTTGTTTAGTATCATCAACATCTATCAATAGGTAATCGTTACATAAATAATCCAACAATATCACCATAAACCCATCATCCCGCATTAGAGCAGCGTAGTGAGTCAAAGCACCATATCTCCTTTCCACTAATGAGGGAGACATGGCTCTGTAATGGTAGAAAGAAAAACGTTATTTACATAATTTTATTCCATCATGTAGGCAGAACGTTGAATCTACTGAACTTGAAGGCGCCAAGCTAATAATAAGTTTTTACAACTGCAGACTTAGCCTACGTCATTCGACCCTCGACATCAATAGACCACTTGGCAATAGATCTAAACGATGCTCTAATCAAGTACACAATAGTAATATAATGACATAAGCGTAGGTATCTACTTTAACCACCAATATGTTATAGAGCGAGTCTGTCTATGAAGCCAGACCTTCGTGATTTTATAAATCTGAAAGTTTGTCAGCGCAAGCCCATACGTCCTATCTATTGGAGTGTCTGTTTGTAATATTGAAATAACCATTTTTTACTGCATGCATATTACTCCAGTGCAATTAGACTTAAAATTAACATGAAGTACAAGAAAATCGCAGTAGAATTAAACCCATCAGAAAATGAGGAAAATATCATAAATATGAAAGGAAAAATAAATCTGATCGATCTGAGGTCGGGAAGAGGTAGGGGTTGAGGGTTTAGGGGTAAAAAAATAAAAAATAGTTTTTCTCTCGATTTCCGGCAAAACTAAAAGTTCTACGGAAAAGAGTTAAATGGCAAAGTTGTGGGTAATAAAAAGATCTAAAACTTGTTTCTACACTTTTTTCACATAACCCCAAAATTTATGTGAAAAATTCAAAAACCAAGTTGTTCGTTTTTTTATTTTTATCTTTTTATTTTGCCGGAAATCGAGAAAAACCATTTTTTACCCCTAAACCCTCACCCTCTACCCCTTCCCGACCTCAGATCGCCCGTAATTTATTTTTCCTCTCATTTTTATGATATTCTCCTCCTTTTCCAATGGGTTTCATCCTACTGCGATTTTATTTGGTTTCAAAAATTAAATGCACTGGTCTATATGAAAATACTACAGAGAGAGTCGGAGATATATAGGTACGGTACATACACCAAAATAACATTTTGGTGTATGTACCAATGTATGTATGGGGACTACGCGAGTGAAACTGCGGGCATCCGCTAGTCATAAATAAGTACGGTTAGCGACTATAGAGTTTAGCTCCAGGTGGCTTTGGTAATTAGAAGTCTGTGATCGGCAGTATCATTTAAAATTTTTCTTACCAGCATATGCAGCAGAACTAAGTCTATTCTACAGATCATTTACAAAAGAAGCTCACTAGAGTTAATCATCCAACGTCATTCAAAGAAAAGCCGTCGTATCAGCCAGATGCAATTCCTCGTTATTAAATTGTACATTGGTTTTACTTGCATAACGATGTTTTAAAACCAATCCACTTATTCGAGAGTTGTTTATATCGTAAAAGGTAATTTTTCTTCTTTTAGTTCCAAACATAATTAATGATGTGTCATCTGCAAACAAAACTATCTTGTGATTATCCTTATCCAGATAAGGAAGCCCGTATTATAAACCCGCCAACTCAGGTTGGAGCTGTATTGGATTCTAGCTCTCCTGAAGGAGAAAATCTGGTCCTAAAGTGGCCAATTAAAAATGGGACTATGATGACTATGATGAACCTACCATATAAATATATTGTTGATCTAACAGTTAGCCTATATAGATTCGATCACGAGGTCCTGGGTTCGAACCTTGGACCAGGTTGTGGAATAATTCTGAGGTTATTTTCTTATAAAAAAATCAGTAAATTCTAAGTCTGAAAAAGTCAATAGGTAATGTTACACGCCTGTACCTCGGAGAGCACGTTAAGCCGTCGGCCCAGGTTACTATCATCAACATCTGATAATGATCGTTAACGATTTAAGCATTATCACCCGTCGCCGTCCTTAACAACAGCCGTAACCCATCAAGCCGCTTTGGAGTAGCGTGGTGAGTCTGAGCTCGGTATCGCTTCTCCTACAAGGAGGGATGCCCAGCCTCGTAGCTTTCTATAGCTGTTAATAATAAGCTGATAATTACTATATTATCGTTTATTTGCATTAAACGTTTTTACATAAAATGCATATCACTTGTAGAGAAGCGCTTACGTAAATCGACCCAAATAGCTTTCAAACCGCGGACTTGTGTAAAAATAGCAAGCAAAAGTATTTCAATTGTTACAAACAAAACTTTTCTTTTATCTAAAGAAAATCTTTAAGTAGGTACTTATACATTTATTCAACTTACCACATCTATCGAGCCATCCTTCAGCGCGGCACGGGTAGGGGATCACAATCTTTATTTCCTCATTCATCTTGCACACAATCACAATATAAAAACAAACACTGCCAAAAGTTATGCACTGCAATGTACATCACTACATTTCACTGTACATATACATACGGTACGGCTGCCTAATCAACCAAACAACAAATGAATAAGTTCTCGATCACTGCACACACTTTCACCAACTGACGATAAAAAGATAAATCCACATTTATTAATTGAAATATTCAATTGAAGCTCAATAATCTCAACTCGTAACCAGCTCAATAAAATTTCTACTGTTGTGTCACTTTTTTATGTTATGCAAATTGCTTATTATGTATTTATATAATTACTAATTAAATACGTGTCTTAAATACGTCAATTAATTAAATACATATGAGTAAGTAAATGAATTTCTAAATTTAAAAATAGCGAAACTTCTAAATACTACCTTTTAAAATAATTATTTTGAAGGTAGTTAATTACTCGTAGTTATAGGTAAACTTATTGACTAAAATGATTTTACTACTTATAATTTATATTTTGGCATTGTACAGAAATAATATAAGTGTCAAAATTTATATGGCATCGCAAAAATCCTTAAGTTTATTTTTTATACAAAGTAATTATAATTTATCTATTTCATTATGAGAAAAACTTTTAATATTACTAAAATTAATTGAAATAACTCTACTACAATAAAAACTTAATCTTACAATTTGCAAGTATATGTGAATTTAATATACAAACTTAAAATTTTTAAAGTTTAAATGCACGAATTACGTACGCGTGATTAGAGCGCTTTATTGAACTCAAGTACACATCCAACACCCACACGATCACATAAAAAACTAAATAAAAATAATCTCCGAAGTCCAATGCGATCTCCCACCCCGAGTGCGAAAACTCCTTCGGAATTCAGTTTCGTGATTTGAGAATGAAATAGCGCTATATTTTTTCCCTGTCTTTTGATATTGACCCGCCTTCTTATCATTTCCATTATCAGCGCTCGGCGCGCGCATATGCAATAAATTGTATAAAATCAAGTTATAATGTTACTGCAAATTAGTTTTTAAAATATTTTATTCACAATTTTTAAACAATATAATATCTACTCAATCAAGATCAAATAAATCACAAAAATCGCGGGAATTAAAATCTTGTACTAAATTAGACCATAGACAACTACATTGTTTTCAATTTTCTTTTGACATTCAGTGTCAAAGTCCTACAAAATAGTCAGTCTATGGTGCAAAATGGCGTTGAAAGCACTTGTCGGACAAAGTGAGTAAAATATTTAATTTATTTTATTGATATTACTCATCATTTTAGTTAATAAGCCTTTGATTTTAAGAAATTACTTTATGCACATTATTTTATAACATAAGACAGGGAAATTACGTACTGTAGCTTAGTCCTATAGTTTATTAGCTTATCCATGACTAACACTTGATAGATATTTTCTACTTGTATACAATTAATGTGGGGCAGAATTTGTTAATATTTGGCAACGTTAGGCACTTCGATAATCAAAATCTAAAATCTATTCAAATATCTTTTGTCCAGTTATTATAACGCTGCCGAATATTAGTACTTTCCATAACTATGGGATTATTTCATCATGTAAACAATAAATTTTTAATATTACATCTTAATTTTTTTATAAATAAGCTTATAACTGTTTAAATAAGTTTTGCGGCTAAATATTATATAGCCCGCTATGTTGGTTTGGACATAGGCGTAAATTATTGATTTTCTTATGTCACTTTACACTTGCTAGAGGGGTGGGGACTGGGCAATATGTACGTCATACAATACGACCTACACCCTGCCACCACAAGAAAAAATGGTATAAGGTGCCTGTCTTATGTATAAACATAATATAAGTATTACTAAAACTTACATACATAAAATTATAATAGACTAGTCTAAAACATAGTGTTTAGTTTTTGTTAATCTAAAACAAGTTAGTATTTTCTATACAAAGAAATATGATGATAATGCTAATTGAAGGAACCTTTGCATTATACATAAGTATATTGTAACATGGAAATGGAATCCAATTAGCTGCATCTATGCATTTACACTTTATTGACACAAACTGATATTATCATTCAACTATCTTTTTACTTATTATAAGTCAATACAATTACTATTTTTGAAAACAAAAGGTTAATCAACATTAACCTTTGGAAATTGCTTATCTGAGTTAAGGGATCTTTACTAGATATATGCTCTGACTTCTGCTGAATTTCAATTCCAATGAGAATTTAAATCTTTGAATCTTGAATGATCGCCTAAACTGACGGCAATAGATTGAAAATGTGGTTCGAGTTATACAATGATTAATACTAGGATATTCTGACTCTTAATCTTCTATGTATTTTGGGGGTAGTTTTGCAAATAACTTAAAACTTTGTAAAACTTGAAAAATGCCCTAAAAATGCTAAATGCATGAAGCTTGCAATGCCCCATTACTTTTCCTAAATATCATAATGAAGGTATATTCAATAAGCAGCAATAAGAAAGCTTTGTTCAAATTATAGTGTTTCCAAATGATATAGTACTTTAACTGAAATAACATAAAAAGTCCCTATACCCACTTAACAAATATTAATTTTGTTCAAATGTATTATCCAAAATAAGAATTTAACATATAAATGGTTCATGTGCACAATAGGTGACAAAATAGGCGAATTTTTAGTATTCTCCTTTATGTGACTATAGTTACACTTAAAACACAATTTTCATGCTATTACTGATGTAGGTTAGAGATTTAAATGTTCTTTCCAGTAAATCAACTTGTTAAATATTTTGCCAAGTTTGTATTTGATATTCTGCCAAATATAAAAGTCTTGACCTATTGAATTTGGACATCTTTCTTAATTTTTAGAGATTATGAATGAGGTGATCCGCTATCGCGGACCCAAAGGCAAGGAGTCTCAGCGCATAGAATGGCGCATCCTCATAGTAGACCAACTCTCCATGCGCATGGTGTCTGCATGCTGCAAGATGCACGACATTTCAGCAGAAGGAATTACATGTAAGTACAACTGTAAGAACTTATGAGGCCTGTCGCAACATGCTATGGATCCCACCCTTATTGTCTTGCAACCAGAACCGTAACCAGCAATTTATGCACCCTGTGCCAGCGTGCGTACTGCTGGCACTGCCTAGTTATGGCACTGCTTGCAACTTGTTCTAAAATTTTAAACTTGTTCTTATCTTAGTCATGTTGTTGTTTAGCTTTCTGGTACGATGTCATGTAGAAACCTAAAGGGGTGTGGACATTTCATCCTACTCCTAACAAGTTAGCCCGCTTCCTTCTTGGACTGCATCATCACTTAACATCAGGATAGCAGTCAAGGGCCAACTTGTCATCAATAAAAAAAATATCTTTGTTACTAAACAACATCTGAAATGGGAAGTGTTTAAAAATTAAACTGTTACTTCAAACCACTAATCATACTTCTGCCTCTTCAGTCTTGCTTAGATACTTATGTCTGCTGTTGTCCAAAATGTATGTGTAAAATTATTATCAGTGGTGCAGGAAATGTTAATTCAATGGGAAGCACTTTTATGGTCATATTTGCTAACACTAACATAACAAAGTAGATTTTTGTAAAACCTTAGACTGTCTAAGTCTGTAATGTCTGCAGACAGTGTCAAAATTATTAATGCTTGTTTTATAGTGGTTGAAGACATCCACAAAAAACGGGAGCCATTGTACACTATGGATGGCATTTACTTGATCACTCCTTGTGAGAAATCAGTACATGCCCTCATCAATGACTTCTCAGTGGGCAACCGGATCATGTATAAGGCAGCACATGTATTCTTCACTGAAGGTGAGAATTTTTATTATTATGACTATTTACCATTTATGTAATATTCTATTTTAGCACAGGAAGACAGTTTCTCAAAATCTGCCATCTTTGAAATTTTGGATGCATCCCAGTAGTATCCCCTAACTTTAGTTCTATAGAACTGTTGATACACCATATTAGTGCTTAGTGTTCTATATAGAACTAATGGGACAACATTAAAGAAATGTCGATATCAACATCTTGTTTGTATGTTACATATAAAATATCTATAGTTTTTATAAGTATAATATGGAATCTCTTTTGATTGCAATAACAAATGTCCACTTAAATTTGAGAGTGTCTATAAACATACTATATCGAATACAGCACAAAACATCCTTAAAATGTTATTAAGGTTTCTCTAATATAATTTTTTTCTAAACTGAATAGTTTGCGCGAAAGATACTTCCAAAGTGATAAAATGTGTGTGACCCTGTAATTTCTAAAATGAGAGAATATTTTTGAAATATTTAAAATGAAATATCAATGAAAATAATATAAAGTTTATAACTTATATGGTATAAGTAAAGTCAAGAGCAAAAACTATACTACAGTACTATATAGAACTATTGGGATATAATTTGACAGCACGGAAAATATCCCAACAGTTCTATAGAACCACAGTATGGGGTACTACTGGGATGCACCCGAGATTTTAATAAGCCCTGTAGACCAGCTCTGAAGTGTCAGGGTCTGACATTTTTAGTTTCTTTCTTCCAAGAAATTATAAGTACTTCCAAGTAACAAGATGGTGTTTATTACTGATAGTGATTGTAACTAATTCTTACATTACTATTCTAAACCAACCCACTTTGGAATGTGATGAAAGCTCGCTATAAATAAAAAAAATAATTTTATTTGTAAAAAAAACCATAAAAATAAAAAAACTTTTAGCTAGTTACAAATAAAAATAATTTTATTTATAAAGTTTTTATTTTATTTTATGTTGCTTAAAAAATCTTAACATTTTATTTTAAAGTTAATATTTTTTGTGGATATTTAAGTTTATATTCCTTTTATTTCAAATTACAGCTTGTCCTGATAAACTGTTTGATGAATTATCGCGTTCATATGTAGCTAAATATATCAAAACATTAAAGGAAATCAACATAGCTTTTATACCATATGAACAACAGGTTTGTCCATGATTTTTATTTTAACAATCGCCTCCGCCCATACAATCTTCCATTCAATGTATTGTTTGTATAAAATAACAATTTGTTGCATGCTGCATTGGTTAGTATGCCCTGAGGAGTTGTTCAATGAACTGTGTAAATCTTCCGCCGCAAGAAAAATCAAAACTTTGAAAGAAATCAACATTGCTTTCTTGCCATATGAAAGTCAGGTAATATTGAATTCTGTGCATATACAACTGTTATACATTTATTTACTAGTAGCGGATTTTGTTTTGTGATAGTTCGAAAAAATAGCCATGTCCATTCTCAGAAACTATCTCTGTACTTAATTTCATTAAAATATTCGTAAATTAGCTAGTTATTAGTTATAGGTATAGACTATGCGAGATACTGTCGCTTTAGAATATATCAGGGGTAAAATAATGACGTGAAGTCAAATAGGTTTTGCGAATTTCCTTTCAAGAAAAATC
Source organism: Mycalesis mineus (assembly GCA_034621355.1). Taxonomy (NCBI): domain Eukaryota; kingdom Metazoa; phylum Arthropoda; class Insecta; order Lepidoptera; family Nymphalidae; genus Mycalesis; species Mycalesis mineus. The sequence continues at coordinate 15,065,919 of CM067884.1, read as the reverse complement.
TCAATACCAGCTTGGAGATGAAAAGTAGATTTTTATATGCATCTGTGCCTCAAAAAAAAAAAACAATTACATACAATTGCTTCTTATGCCTAACCTCTTTCTGGTTGCATCAAACTGAGCATGAGCGAATTAAGAGGACACAGTCATTATTATATTATCTTAACTTGGCCAGAGATGCTGTTAGGACTAGAGACATGATTGTAGGACTAATATTTAAGCATTCCTGAAATTCACTGTAGGAGATCCATAATGAAAGAAAATTATTTGGAAACATATCACAAAGATTTCCCTAATGTAGCTTTAATATAGAAGGTAGAAAGCATTTTGCTGAAAAGCACATATGAAAATCACTGCAATTGGAAAAGAGTAAACAAAACGAAATAAGAACAAAATTTATTAAATATGTCAAGTAGTAGTTCTCTATGTCAGTCAGTCATCAAGAACTGTTCTCTATGTCTTTTACTGTAATTTTAATACTTGTTCAGTTTGGTACCAAAAACTATGATAATACTATATAATAGGTTACACATTTTCAGGTGTTCTCCTTAGACTCTCCAGACACATTCCAATGCATGTACAACCCGGCGCTAACGCAGACTCGCAACGCCAACATGGAACGCATTGCGGAACAAATTGCTACCCTGTGTGCCACGCTCGGGGAGTATCCCTCTGTGCGATACCGGAGGTAAGATGAAAAATTACAACTGTTGACCATAAAATAAATTTATAATACAAATATAAAACCGACTTCACAATGCTCTAAAAAGTAAAAATATAAGTGACATTTAGTTTTTTAATTTACTTCATTATATCTAAAAATCTAAGTTTAAGGAAAGTTTGTTTAATGAAGTAGTAAAGCACTAAGTATTAGATAACATCCTTCAAGTACAAAGCATGGGTGGCAACGACGAGTTATGATTAAGTAAAATATAGTAATATTATAGAGTCCGACCGAAACTGATTTTCCGGCCGAAACCAAAACCGAAACCGAATATTCGGCCCTGGCTTCAGTTTCGGCCGAAACCGAAACTCACGTGGTCAAGTATAAATTTCCTTAAAAACAGAAGTCTGATGCTTTTACACATTAGGCTGCATTAAATAGTTTTACATTAATGATAATAATGATGAAAGTAATAAAACTACCATTATACGACATTTGTGTCTAAAGACAGCCACAAATTGAGATTTGAGAACCTCCTCCAATTCCTCGTAGGTGAAAGAATAGTAACTTGTCAATATTTACTTCCCTTTTAGAAAGTGTTGAGTAATATTTTTGGCAATTTAACAGTGATTGGGAGCGCAATGTAGAACTCGCTCAATTGATTCAGCAGAAGTTGGATGCCTATAAGGTATGTACTTGTTTTGTTCTTTGTGGATTCCACACACATGCAAATTATTGTAACAATATTCAAATCAGTCTTTCCTAATAGTTTTATACAGTGCTTTTTACTGGACAGATAATTAAATTTCTCAAAGACAGTCACCTTACAGCGCCCGGTATTCAAATACAGGCCATTTTTAACATAAATGCAAGCAAGAAATTATTTTTAAATACCTTTATTTCAAAACCCATGCCGCATTGGCTTTTATACTTTGTGATAAGGTAACCGTCAAATTCTGTATAAAAGTAAATAACTTTAGTTAATTACAATTATGTTATTTTTAATTAAAAAAAAAAAGAAAAAAAATACGTCATTCTCAAAATATAAAAAAATTGTGTAGGTACTAAAAAATGTCTCCCTTCTAAAAATATGAAAATAACAGACGGAAGAGCCACTCGTAGCTGCTGGTGATGGACCCGGCTTCACTGCGTGTCGCCGCTGCTGCACGAGCTCACGCTGCAGGCTATGGCCTACGACCTGTCATCGAGAACGATGTGTACAGGTAAACCTTAGCAGTGAAGGCTCGCTCGCAGCTGCTGGTAATGGACCGCGGCTTCGACTGCGTGTCGCCGCTGCTGCACGAGCTCACGCTGCAGGCTATGGCCTACGACCTGCTGCCCATCGAGAACGATGTGTACAGGTAAACCTTAGCAGTGAAGGCTCGCTCGCAGCTGCTGGTGATGGACCGCGGCTTCGACTGCGTGTCGCCGCTGCTGCACGAGCTCACGCTGCAGGCTATGGCCTACGACCTGCTGCCCATCGAGAACGATGTGTACAGGTAAACCTTAGCAGTGAAGGCTCGCTCGCAGCTGCTGGTAATGGACCGCGGCTTCGACTGCGTGTCGCCGCTGCTGCACGAGCTCACGCTGCAGGCTATGGCCTACGACCTGCTGCCCATCGAGAACGATGTGTACAGGTAAACCTTAGCAGTGAAGGCTCGCTCGCAGCTGCTGGTAATGGACCGCGGCTTCGACTGCGTGTCGCCGCTGCTGCACGAGCTCACGCTGCAGGCTATGGCCTACGACCTGCTGCCCATCGAGAACGATGTGTACAGGTAAACCTTAGCAGTGAAGGCTCGCTCGCAGCTGCTGGTAATGGACCGCGGCTTCGACTGCGTGTCGCCGCTGCTGCACGAGCTCACGCTGCAGGCTATGGCCTACGACCTGCTGCCCATCGAGAACGATGTGTACAGGTAAACCTTAGCAGTGAAGGCTCGCTCGCAGCTGCTGGTAATGGACCGCGGCTTCGACTGCGTGTCGCCGCTGCTGCACGAGCTCACGCTGCAGGCTATGGCCTACGACCTGCTGCCCATCGAGAACGATGTGTACAGGTAAACCTTAGCAGTGAAGGCTCGCTCGCAGCTGCTGGTAATGGACCGCGGCTTCGACTGCGTGTCGCCGCTGCTGCACGAGCTCACGCTGCAGGCTATGGCCTACGACCTGCTGCCCATCGAGAACGATGTGTACAGGTAAACCTTAGCAGTGAAGGCTCGCTCGCAGCTGCTGGTAATGGACCGCGGCTTCGACTGCGTGTCGCCGCTGCTGCACGAGCTCACGCTGCAGGCTATGGCCTACGACCTGCTGCCCATCGAGAACGATGTGTACAGGTAAACCTTAGCAGTGAAGGCTCGCTCGCAGCTGCTGGTAATGGACCGCGGCTTCGACTGCGTGTCGCCGCTGCTGCACGAGCTCACGCTGCAGGCTATGGCCTACGACCTGCTGCCCATCGAGAACGATGTGTACAGGTAAACCTTAGCAGTGAAGGCTCGCTCGCAGCTGCTGGTAATGGACCGCGGCTTCGACTGCGTGTCGCCGCTGCTGCACGAGCTCACGCTGCAGGCTATGGCCTACGACCTGCTGCCCATCGAGAACGATGTGTACAGGTAAACCTTAGCAGTGAAGGCTCGCTCGCAGCTGCTGGTAATGGACCGCGGCTTCGACTGCGTGTCGCCGCTGCTGCACGAGCTCACGCTGCAGGCTATGGCCTACGACCTGCTGCCCATCGAGAACGATGTGTACAGGTAAACCTTAGCAGTGAAGGCTCGCTCGCAGCTGCTGGTGATGGACCGCGGCTTCGACTGCGTGTCGCCGCTGCTGCACGAGAACGATGTGTACAGGTAAACCTTAGCAGTGAAGGCTCGCTCGCAGCTGCTGGTAATGGACCGCGGCTTCGACTACGTGTCGCCGCTGCTGCACGAGCTCACGCTGCAGGCTATGGCCTACGACCTGCTGCCCATCGAGAACGATGTGTACAGGTAAACCTTAGCAGTGAAGGCTCGCTCGCAGCTGCTGGTGATGGACCGCGGCTTCGACTGCGTGTCGCCGCTGCTGCACGAGCTCACGCTGCAGGCTATGGCCTACGACCTGCTGCCCATCGAGAACGATGTGTACAGGTAAACCTTAGCAGTGAAGGCTCGCTCGCAGCTGCTGGTGATGGACCGCGGCTTCGACTGCGTGTCGCCGCTGCTGCACGAGCTCACGCTGCAGGCTATGGCCTACGACCTGCTGCCCATCGAGAACGATGTGTACAGGTAAACCTTAGCAGTGAAGGCTCGCTCGCAGCTGCTGGTGATGGACCGCGGCTTCGACTGCGTGTCGCCGCTGCTGCACGAGCTCACGCTGCAGGCTATGGCCTACGACCTGCTGCCCATCGAGAACGATGTGTACAGGTAAACCTTAGCAGTGAAGGCTCGCTCGCAGCTGCTGGTAATGGACCGCGGCTTCGACTGCGTGTCGCCGCTGCTGCACGAGCTCACGCTGCAGGCTATGGCCTACGACCTGCTGCCCATCGAGAACGATGTGTACAGGTAAACCTTAGCAGTGAAGGCTCGCTCGCAGCTGCTGGTAATGGACCGCGGCTTCGACTGCGTGTCGCCGCTGCTGCACGAGCTCACGCTGCAGGCTATGGCCTACGACCTGCTGCCCATCGAGAACGATGTGTACAGGTAAACCTTAGCAGTGAAGGCTCGCTCGCAGCTGCTGGTAATGGACCGCGGCTTCGACTGCGTGTCGCCGCTGCTGCACGAGCTCACGCTGCAGGCTATGGCCTACGACCTGCTGCCCATCGAGAACGATGTGTACAGGTAAACCTTAGCAGTGAAGGCTCGCTCGCAGCTGCTGGTGATGGACCGCGGCTTCGACTGCGTGTCGCCGCTGCTGCACGAGCTCACGCTGCAGGCTATGGCCTACGACCTGCTGCCCATCGAGAACGATGTGTACAGGTAAACCTTAGCAGTGAAGGCTCGCTCGCAGCTGCTGGTAATGGACCGCGGCTTCGACTGCGTGTCGCCGCTGCTGCACGAGCTCACGCTGCAGGCTATGGCCTACGACCTGCTGCCCATCGAGAACGATGTGTACAGGTAAACCTTAGCAGTGAAGGCTCGCTCGCAGCTGCTGGTAATGGACCGCGGCTTCGACTGCGTGTCGCCGCTGCTGCACGAGCTCACGCTGCAGGCTATGGCCTACGACCTGCTGCCCATCGAGAACGATGTGTACAGGTAAACCTTAGCAGTGAAGGCTCGCTCGCAGCTGCTGGTGATGGACCGCGGCTTCGACTGCGTGTCGCCGCTGCTGCACGAGCTCACGCTGCAGGCTATGGCCTACGACCTGCTGCCCATCGAGAACGATGTGTACAGGTAAACCTTAGCAGTGAAGGCTCGCTCGCAGCTGCTGGTGATGGACCGCGGCTTCGACTGCGTGTCGCCGCTGCTGCACGAGCTCACGCTGCAGGCTATGGCCTACGACCTGCTGCCCATCGAGAACGATGTGTACAGGTAAACCTTAGCAGTGAAGGCTCGCTCGCAGCTGCTGGTAATGGACCGCGGCTTCGACTGCGTGTCGCCGCTGCTGCACGAGCTCACGCTGCAGGCTATGGCCTACGACCTGCTGCCCATCGAGAACGATGTGTACAGGTAAACCTTAGCAGTGAAGGCTCGCTCGCAGCTGCTGGTGATGGACCGCGGCTTCGACTGCGTGTCGCCGCTGCTGCACGAGAACGATGTATACAGGTAAACCTTAGCAGTGGGTTCGATTTCCAGCTCAGATTTAGAATTTTATATATTTTTATATGACTCAGGTTTGGTGCGTAATTTCGCCTTATCACTCTGCCGTCAAAATTACACCGTTAAACAACTCTTTTTTTAAGTCTTGTGTGTTTTCTAATCCATAGACCTAACATGCGTAGGATGCTAGACGCATCTTGTGTAGAAAAAAACATACTGTCGCTCAACAGCAGCCAACTAAATTATTACTTTATTTATTGTCCCAACGGAATAAAAGAGAGAGCAATATATAACTTGTTGTAAATTATTTAGAGCTTTTGTGTGTACATGTAAATTTAAAGAAAATATGTGGCTAAACATAGCGTATTTTCCAACCAGAAACCAATAAATTTTTGGATAAAATATTTAAGCGAAAATAAACATACAAATATATTTTTTTGATTCAACAGATATGAATCTCAGGGCAACCAAAAAGAAGTACTTTTGGATGAGAACGATGAGCTATGGGTGGAGCTGCGACATCAGCACATCGCAGTGGTGTCCACTTCCGTCACCAAGAACCTCAAGAAATTCACTGAATCCAAACGCATGGGAGGAGGTACTGTTCCAACTTACAAATTAATGTAAACAAGAGCGAGAGATATCGGTATGGTTCGGAATGTTATACCATTTACCTGACACATTGTATATAAACATTAAATTAAAAATTTAAAAAGCCCCCGACCCAAATTAGAAACATGAAAAGAACCAGTCAAGACAAATTCAACGAGCCCAAACTCGATGGGTTTACTAAAAAGGTTGACCAGGGTTACGTCTCCTACCTTCAAGCCTTATCATCAGACCAGCTCAGTGGTTCCAGAAGACATTAGTGTTCCAAATGTCAGATCACACACATGCTTTCAAGCAAACTGAGCGTGAAACATTTCTATCACAACTAACAAACGACCTGATGACTTTGGAGACCTGAACCGATTTCCACAAAACATAGCTAAGAACACTCTTAGGAGTTAGGATGCCACAGACAGACACATACATTTACACAGACACGTCAAACTTATAACACCCCGTCTTTTGCGTCGGGGGTTAAAAATTATATACTAATATGACAATAAAATATAATAATTGAATCTATACTTAATATCATAAATGCGAAAGTAACCCTGTCTGTTACTCTATCACGCCTAAACTACTAAACCGATTTTAATGCAATTTGGCACAAAGATAGTTAAGAGCCTGAGAAAAGACATAACATTTCTAACTATCACAAAAAAGAATTTCTCGCGAACGGAATTGCGCGCGTCCCCTCATTTACTATAAAATAATTATTGGTTTCACTCGAAGTAATTGCAAGATTATTAACAAATAAAAAAAACATCTGTATTATTTTTGTATACAAAATATAATCATCTATTAACTACTTTAGTATTGTTAGATGTCATTGATATTACATGTAATTATAGTTATTCTTATTTAAGGTCACTTACAATATTCATAAATTATCTGTGTTAGTTTCTTTATTAATTATCTGTGTAGTATAGTAGTAGTAATATTAATGAATGAAATTGAAGATGTGAATGTATGTGAACGAACATGTTGTGTTTGTTCACCTCAGTGCATTGCGACCATGGGTTCATTCCTATTCCTACCGCCGAAGTGGTAACATATTTTAAAAATATATAAATTAAGTCATCTCTGTTGGTTTTACTTAATAGTATGTTTTTATTTCTGTCATAGTTTTACTACCCAACCTACTGTATTCTGCCCCTAGTTTTCCTGTCTCAATAACCGTGTTATGTTGTCCACAGGCGATAAACAGTCCATGCGCGATTTGTCGCAAATGATCAAGAAGATGCCCCAGTATCAGAAGGAGCTGTCCAAGTACGCGACGCACCTGCGCCTGGCCGAGGACTGCATGAAGGCCTACCAGGGCTACGTGGACAAGCTTTGTAAAGTGGAACAGGTCACTTTATTGTATCAAATTGTACTTCGTGTCACACACTAAAGTCCAAAAGTAAAGTATTTGCTGTAGCCAATGTATGTTCTCACCTGAAATTTCGCGTTGAAGCTGTATAAAATGGTAGTTAACTTAGAAGAGAAATTAAAAATGATTTTCAGCAGTATTTGTTTCAGCTATAAGTAAGGTAAAAATTATGTACTTATTTTTTAATAATGTATTTATTTTATTATTTAATTTGTAGGACCTAGCTATGGGCACTGATGCAGAGGGAGAAAAAATAAAAGATCACATGCGAAGCATTGTGCCCGTTCTTCTTGATCAGGTAAAGTTTAATTAATTATTAAATTAAACGTTTTTCTTTTTCTATTATATATATATATCGTGTCAGGGGCCGACATATTTATTTTAAAGAAACAAAATCACTCTCTCTAAATCACTTTTATTATCATTTTCTTATTAGTTAGTTCACAGTATCATCATAGTATCACATAATCAATTTAAACACAACTTACACAAAATATAAAACAATAACTATAGAACAAACACGGCCGTGGTGCAACGAGTGCACCGAGCGACTGTCAATTGCCAAATGTCCCGTAGAATTTTTTTTTTTTTTTTCTGATTGTGTAAGTGCCGTAGGCTCCATACGGGACCGCAGCGGCGTCACCGGGGGGGTTGGGCGAGCGCAGAAGCATCGCCGGAGAGTGCCCGAAGGCGAAGAAAAACTAAGAGGGCGTAACGTCTCTCTAAGGGCGTCTCCTGTGAGACTCGGGCCTCGGCTTAGAGGGACGTTTGGAATGGGCATGTGGTTTTGGCGTGACTGTTACATCAGGCCAAAGCGTCCCCTTGATGGACGTGGGTGAGTTCCACGTCCGGGTGACGTTAGGAAACGGGGACCTCGTCTTCGCCGGCGAAGACGCTGTGTTTGTGTGTATGTGTGTTGAGAGGCGTTGTCCGTAGTCGTGTCGTCGTCTGGGTCGTAAAGGACGTTTTTAGGGCGTCTGCGTGTGCAGTCGGCCTCTATATCGGGCGTGTAAGAGCACGTTTGAACCACAAGTGGATTTGGGTGTGTGGTAGCTTTCGAAAAGTAATTTTTCGATGGCTGTTTCATGTGTTGTGTAATGGTTGGTAGATCCAGGTCTCGATGGAGGTCGTTATTGCGAACGAACCACGGGGAGCCCGTGGCAAGGCGCATAAACTTATTTTGTACCGATTGTAAGCGCTGTATTGCGCTCTTGGGACGGTGGGCGAACACTACGCTAGCGTAGGTCATAATGGGGCGGATGCACACCTTGTAAAGGGTGACTTTTAGTCTGAGTGACAGTTTGCTTGAAGAGCAAAGGAGTGGGTAGAAACGACCTAACACCCATCTGGCTCTATTTGTGACCTTCCGGATGTGTGACGAGAAGCTCATGCGGGAATCAAAGGTTACTCCGAGATATTTGGCCTCGGATTGCCAGGGAATGGGTTTTCCATAGAGGGAAACCTCTTGATAAATTCTGTTTCTGCACTTAGGTTTGCCCGTGAATAGTACGGCAGCACTTTTCTCGGGGTTCACCTCGATGCGCCAGAGACGGAACCATTGTCCTAGGAGCATGACCGCTTTTTGAAGCCTCGGTATTACTACTCGATGGCTTTTATATGTGGAGAATAGTGCGGTGTCATCCGCGAACTGTGCCACGTGGACGTCGGGGGGAATGTCACTCGTGTAGAGTGCGTAGAGAAGCGGTGCTAGGACTGAGCCTTGAGGGACTCCCGCTCGGATAGGCCTGCGGGAGGAGAGAGTGCCATCAAGGCGGTACCTGAAGGTACGGCCTACGGCCTGTGAGATAGCTGTGTAGTAATCGGATGAGTTTGTTTGGCACGTCAAAGGTGTGGAGCTTAAATAGCAACCCTTCGTGCCAGACCCTGTCAAACGCTTTTGCTACGTCGAAGAAGAGGGCCCCAGTGGGAATTGGATTTCTAAATCTGGTGAAGCCAGCTAGAATGTGTTCCGTTAAGCGGTGAGCTTGTTGGACACAGGAGTGTTTGGCTCGGAAGCCGAATTGTGGGTCATTGAGAAGTTTCTTCTCGGAGACTACAGCCTTGAGTCTGTTTTGAATAAGAATCTCATACACCTTGGCGAGGGTGTTGAGAAGACTGATGGGGCGATAGCTAGTTGGGAGGTTGCGGGGCTTGCCCGGCTTTGGGATGCCTATGACTGTGGCTTCCTTCCACTCTGGAGGGAAGGAGCAGTGGGCTAAAAACATGTTAAATATGATAACTAATAGATTTATTAGTTGAACTGGGAGAAGCTTTAGAGCTTTATTACTGATTTGGTCTGGGCCTGGGGCCTTCTTATTTTTTAACCCTTTGATGATCCTAGAAACTTCGTCGTAGGTCGTGGGGGGATCTCATCTCCGTCGGGAGGGAGCGAGAGGATGGAAGCAAGTTCAGAGTGAACTTGGTGTACGTGAGTTGGATCTACGGAAGTGGTGCTTGGAGAGCATTGTGCTTCCAGACTGTCTGCTAAGCACTCGGCCTTATCGATATCCTCGAACGCGGGCGGGAGGTCGGGGCGAATTAAGGGTGGAGTGGCCGAGACGGGGTCGGCTTTGAGAGAACGAGCCAATTGGAAATGCGCTAGGTGCGATGGCTCGATCTGTCTCAGCTTGTCGTCCCATTGTCCGTCACGGAGTTGTCTTAAGCGGCGCTTAAAACGTCTCTGGAGGGTCCAGAGTAGGCTCCGATTTTGTCTGGTCGGTACTGAGTCACGGAGTCTGTGTTGGGCGTCTCTTTGTGCTTTTAATGCACGCAACTCGGGAGGTAGAGTGTTCGTGCTGAGAGCAGGAACCTCTTTTGTGCATTCGGTGATTGCACCGCGTAAATGACTACTGAGACTCTGCGAAGCTGCGAGTGCTTCTTCTACGGTCCCTATCTCGTCAGGAATTTGGGTTAGAAAATTTGAATCAAGTGATTTGAGACGCTCTGAGAGCATCCCATAATCAATGATAGATTTGGTCGGGGGGGCCGCGGAGGGAGGGGGAGGTCCTAGCTGGAATAGGACTGGGCGATGGTCTGAGTCTAGCTCGGATAGCACTTCCGAAGGACTCGCTTGAAGTGCGATGTTCTTGAAGAGTGCTATGTCGAGTACACTCCGAGTGTCGGGTCGTAGTCGGTCGCTGTTAGGAATTCGGGTCGGTTTGTCGGGGGCGTGGATTACGAAATTAAGATCCTCACGGTCTGTCAGTCTGTGTAGTACAAGTCCTCTGGCGTTGTTTCTTGAGCTATTCCAGCTAGTGTGATGACAGTTAAAATCTCCGGCCAGAATTACGGAGTCTCCTAGGGATAAGAGTGACTTAAGGTCACTCTCGAGAAGGTCTTTGGACGGGGAGAGATAGACTGATGCTAGTATGATCGACTGATGGCCGGTCATACTCACCTGACATACGGATGCTTCCATATTGGTTAGATTGGGAGGATCAAGAGGGGTACAGTGAAGAGCCCTTCTATAGTATATTGCAGTACCGCCTAAACGGGCGGCGGTCCTGTCGTTTCTTATCATTATGTAGTTCCCTATTTTGGGATCGCGTCTGCTAGGTTTTAAGAAGGTCTCTTGCACTAGGAGGATATCTACTTTATGTGTGCGCACAAATTCGCGCACCTCGAGTATTTGGTCGGTAAGGCCGCCCGTAGAATGCCGGACTTGTTCGTTTTATACCCTCTTTGAGTAGTGGGGCACTGTTACGATTCACTGCACCCGTTGCTTACAAACATTGACGGCGGCGCCGTCATATATATAGTTAATTTTATGCTTATTGTTTAACTTGTATTCGCTGACTGACCTGACAGGAGTTGTCCAGTCACCATTTTTGTTTCTGTATTCCCATAAAAATTCGAACCATGTACTTGAGCAAACGAACAAAAAACAATAATATTTAAGTTTTTAGTTTCCTCGAATTGAAATGAGCATGCGACGACAGGATAGGCCTAGGATACGCCTTTTAAATCTACATATTTTATGACGCGGTCAAAAGTCCTGGACTCTGCACCCGTACGGTGAACCCATACTATATGTTAATATAATCTGTAGGTAGGTAGTAGTAATTGGGCCGAGTCGGCTGCTAAGATATAAAATACGTGTTGCAGAACATCAAGAACAACGACAAGATGCGCATTATAGCGCTGTACATAATGTCCAAGAACGGCATCAGCGAGGAGAACCTCAACAAGCTGGTGACGCACGCGCAGCTCGAGCCGTCCGACAAGCAGGCGCTGCTCAACCTCGCCAACCTCGGCCTCAACGTCGTCGTCGACGTACGTATCTGTACACAATGTCCAAGAACGGCATCAGCGAGGAGAACCTCAACAAGCTGGTGACGCACGCGCAGCTCGAGCCTTCCGACAAGCAGGCGCTGCTCAACCTCGCCAACCTCGGCCTCAACGTCGTCGTCGACGTACGTATCTGTACACAATGTCCAAGAACGGCATCAGCGAGGAGAACCTCAACAAGCTGGTGACGCACGCGCAGCTCGAGCCGTCCGACAAGCAGGCGCTGCTCAACCTCGCCAACCTCGGCCTCAACGTCGTCGTCGACGTACGTATCTGTACACAATGTCCAAGAACGGCATCAGCGAGGAGAACCTCAACAAGCTGGTGACGCACGCGCAGCTCGAGCCTTCCGACAAGCAGGTGCTGCTCAACCTCGCCAACCTCGGCCTCAACGTCGTCGTCGATGTACGTATCTGTACACAATGTCCAAGAACGGCATCAGCGAGGAGAACCTCAACAAGCTGGTGACGCACGCGCAGCTCGAGCCGTCCGACAAGCAGGCGCTGCTCAACCTCGCCAACCTCGGCCTCAACGTCGTCGTCGACGTACGTATCTGTACACAATGTCCAAGAACGGCATCAGCGAGGAGAACCTCAACAAGCTGGTGACGCACGCGCAGCTCGAGCCTTCCGACAAGCAGGCGCTGCTCAACCTCGCCAACCTCGGCCTCAACGTCGTCGTCGACGTACGTATCTGTACACAATGTCCAAGAACGGCATCAGCGAGGAGAACCTCAACAAGCTGGTGACGCACGCGCAGCTCGAGCCGTCCGACAAGCAGGCGCTGCTCAACCTCGCCAACCTCGGCCTCAACGTCGTCGTCGACGTACGTATCTGTACACAATGTCCAAGAACGGCATCAGCGAGGAGAACCTCAACAAGCTGGTGACGCACGCGCAGCTCGAGCCGTCCGACAAGCAGGCGCTGCTCAACCTCGCCAACCTCGGCCTCAACGTCGTCGTCGACGTACGTATCTGTACACAATGTCCAAGAACGGCATCAGCGAGGAGAACCTCAACAAGCTGGTGACGCACGCGCAGCTCGAGCCGTCCGACAAGCAGGCGCTGCTCAACCTCGCCAACCTCGGCCTCAACGTCGTCGTCGACGTACGTATCTGTACACAATGTCCAAGAACGGCATCAGCGAGGAGAACCTCAACAAGCTGGTGACGCACGCGCAGCTCGAGCCGTCCGACAAGCAGGCGCTGCTCAACCTCGCCAACCTCGGCCTCAACGTCGTCGTCGACGTACGTATCTGTACACAATGTCCAAGAACGGCATCAGCGAGGAGAACCTCAACAAGCTGGTGACGCACGCGCAGCTCGAGCCGTCCGACAAGCAGGCGCTGCTCAACCTCGCCAACCTCGGCCTCAACGTCGTCGTCGACGTACGTATCTGTACACAATGTCCAAGAACGGCATCAGCGAGGAGAACCTCAACAAGCTGGTGACGCACGCGCAGCTCGAGCCGTCCGACAAGCAGGCGCTGCTCAACCTCGCCAACCTCGGCCTCAACGTCGTCGTCGACGTACGTATCTGTACACAATGTCCAAGAACGGCATCAGCGAGGAGAACCTCAACAAGCTGGTGACGCACGCGCAGCTCGAGATATCCTTGAAATTTTTGAAAATCACACTGGAAAAATTTGATTCGGTTTATGCTATTTTCATAGTGCATAGCTATACGCAATTTTTTATTTACGATAACGCTTCATTCTTTCAACAGGGCAACAGAAAGAAGCAGTACCAAGTGCCGCGAAAGGAGAGAATCACCGAACAGACTTATCAAATGTCGCGATGGACACCCGTACTTAAGGTAAACAATAAAAATACGTCATTTATTTCGAAATTAATTAACAGTTTTATTAAAGATAACATTCTTATTAATTTGTTACTACAGGATATTATCGAAGATTCCATTGACGACAAGTTAGACCAGCGTCATTTCCCCTTCCTCGCAGGCCGCGCGCAGTCGTCTGGATACCAAGCACCCACCAGGCAAGTACACACGTCTCTATTATCCTTACATATTATAAAACAGTCTCCCGCCGCATGTCTTTCTGTGGGGCAAGTGCGAGTTTTTCACCGAGCGACTGCGTAAAAACGTACTCACTCGTAACATCAAATTGTGTAGGGAAAAAAAGCTTTTACTCTCACTATAACCGCATGGCGCTACTTCAATTCCATATAAAATTTGCGTTTACTGTTCTCGATATCGACGCGGTAAAATCTTACACTATGCACGCTGTTCGCAATAAACTCAAAGACTACTCAACAGATTGTCGTATGGTTTTCATCAATAGATCAAGTCGTTCCCGAGAAAGGTTTTTGTATATAATTTGTTAAGGTTTTATGTAAATTGCATGAAATATGACGACAATTGTTGGAAAAGTAGAAAAAATTTTAGCCGCCCGGGATCTTTGAAAACGTTGCTTTATAATGATTTGAGATATAATGAAGTAAGAAATGTTTTTATTAGGACTACAAAAATGTCCGCGATAACATATATCTGTCGATTGAGATAACTCTGTATACGGCATTACAGGTCATATACCTGGATATCGAAAACATAGTACCAAAGTATAATTTCGGCCCCGACGTCATCGGGATAGTGGCCTAGCGGTAAGGCGCTCTAAGTGCCCGGAATGCCAGAGAGACGCGGGTCCGAAAAGTTCCGCAATTTTTGATATTATGTTAATTCTTAAATATAACTCTGTTTATTGTTGAAGACCGCATGAAAATCCGTTCCGAAAGTCTGTAGTTTATCGCAAACAGACATAGATGCGGCGGGAAATATTTAAAGATAATGAATTTGAATGACTAACAAATACATAACTATTTTCATAATGTACCATTGTAGGAATAGTGTTTTACCTACCGTTTGTTTGTTACAGCGTGCGCTACGGACACTGGCACAAAGACAAAGCTCAGCAGACCATCAAGAATGTCCCACGGTTGCTTGTGTTCATTGTTGGAGGTGAGTGCCGGATGTATTTCACATACAAACATTCATTTTAAGGCAATTTGCTAAAGCGATTAACGTGGGATTGAAGGCAAGTAAATTGCCATTCAAGAATCATAAAAAATTACTTCTTTTGTACTCGATAATTCATTTAGCCTATTTAGCATACATTTTAGGTTTACCTTTTTCAGAAAATTCGTAGTTGTGGAATGTTTTATTCAATGCAGAAAATGCGGCGCGACATATTTTGGTTTGTTATTTTTCAAAATTCCACCTACGCCGATCTACGTAAAATAGACCTTTATTATTTCAATACTCGGTCATGGGAATACAATTGTTGATATCTCAATTATTTTAGAAGAACAAACAGCACTTTACGTAACTATGTGAATCTCTAATCATGGCGTCGCTCGCACTTAGGGCCGCAACGTAACTGCGTTGCAACGCGAAAACTATAAAAATTGTCGCCGCTTACGTACTCGTATGTATCTATCTAATACATTGACATATATTAATACTATGGACTTCGGGTCAGCGCTAAAAAGTGTCCGAACCTATAGAGGGCTAAAACGCGAAAAAGATTCCAAATCGCATTCAGTCACATATTAGCTTACTGAGAGAATACACGTCAATAATGTTATAGAGCAACGAGTGCATAGAGTTATTTTGTTGTTTAATATTTGAATTTTTTAATTCGTTCATTTTTGAATTGTAAATAATTTATATTATTATTTGATAAACTATTTTTTAATATTAATCAAAAATATTTTACCATAATGGTAAAATGGACCCTTCCGTCTGTCCGTCCGTCCTTCACACACGATTATTTTGGTAACTATAAGAATTATCCACATGAAATTTGTAACAGTTATTTAAAACAGTGACCTAACGTCATTGTATTAAAAAAATATATTGGTTGGTACTAGATTTATCCCAGCATACGGAAGGTCACTGATACATTTAAAGTTTGCTGTGAATATAATATATAGGTTAAAGATGCCAAAAAAATTCAAAGTTACCTACTCCACACCATTTATGTTGTCCTATTTTAACGAGGAGCTACCATGTCAAAAAAGGCTGCCATGGCAACCGTCAGTCAAAGCTGATTACTTATTGCAAGCATTTAAACTGTTGCAAATTAGACTGTATAACAATAAAATAAGACATATATTACAATGTTTTACTTTGTTTATAAAAATACAAATACATTCTAGTACATATAAGATATCTCGGGACACTTGTCGTGAATTTTGCATTACACCCGAAGTCCATAGTACTAACTATTAATATGTCAATGATCTAATACCTTCAAACGAGACCTTCTAGTAGGGAGTCCCATAAATAATGGATCAAACCAAAATGGGAGATACCACCTCACCTCTTTATGTAAAATTAATTTGATTACTTTTCAAAAAAACGAAGGGTGAAGTTATTAGTACACATACGGTTTTTTGCAATTTTCTCTGGCATAAATTACATTTTTGATTGCTGGCGCTACTGTAATAAAAGTTTTCAAGATTTGATTTTTGTTAAATATTAAGGCTATTATAAATACAAAAGTTTTTATTTGCTCAAATATGGATATGGAACCCATAATTACCAATTATGAAATTAAGGATTTGCTTCTAAAGTCCATTTGTTATTTACGGGCACAAGAATGAGTTGTTATTTTTGAGTCGATAAAAAAAAAATCCCCTTGCCGACCTCCACTGCTTGTTCCAGGCGTATGTTTCTCGGAGATCCGCTGCGCGTACGAAGTGACCGCCGCACTCAAGAACTGGGAAGTCATCATCGGCTCATCTCACATCCTCACGCCCGACAATTTCCTCTCCGACCTGAGCTCTCTCACCGCCTAAACCCCCAGTTAAGTACTTAACCAATCAGGTTTCTTCATTATCGACATTTTTAATGGGCATAGATAACATTTATAAGGGAGTATGAAGTCTAATTATCTATGGTCACGACGTCATCTTGAATTTTTTTATCCCATCTTGAAGGATAACCAAATCGTTATATATGGGTTAAGGACAATGCATAGATAAACATAAAACAGCAGTAATTTAATATTTTGTGATCAACTTTAAGTATTGTAATAACTTTGAAAGCTATCAATATGCGATTTTACAAAATAATACAAGATGTCGACTGGTCTAAGTGATATATTATAACAAAATCTTTCATGCCCTTTATATTAAAAATATCTTTATAATTATATGAATTTGGTATAGAGCAAGTTAACTATAGTTAAAACATGCAACACATTGTGTTGTTGATGATATGAACCAGTTGATATAAAATATTTTGTTTAAATATATATGATTGGTGGCATGTTTTCTCACATTTTCCTCGTAATCACACCATTAGCTTAAGTTTATGTAGAAGTATTAAGGGTCTAAAGTCTAATAAATATAATATATTAATAAAAAATTTAATTTATTGAAACTGAATTAATCTTGATTATTCTTTTTTGAGGTACAGTCTTTAGTGCCAGGCCTTTAGTTTGTATGTTCTGTGTAACTTTGCTTCTGCCTAGTTAAGTTGGTTAAAACTTGATCAGTTTTTGTATATACTGGCTATATTAAGGTAAATTGGTAGAAAATCACAATAAAAGTGACGGGATCACTTTCTAGTTTCCCAAAAGGTCTACAAAGTTTATAACGGGACTCGTATCCCGATGTGTGATATTGTTTGCAATTAATTACTATACGTTATGTTTATATTATATTGTGTTATGATATTTATGTCGTTAATGTTTTACAACTTTTCAATATTATTAACATCATATAATTAATGTTGACCAGAACTTTAGTTAATAGATACTTTTAGATTAGTGTGTATCATTTGCTAGATGTATAATACATAAATATATACATACATACATAATTGTTTTTAATAAGTTATTCAATAAATAATAATAACAATTGTTGCTAATTTGTTGTAATATTTAATGAACCTAATTATAAATGATTTGTTCTTTCTCTCAAATATCTCACTATAATATGCTATCATACTTGTGGAGTTAATATTCAGTGATATTTTAATAGTGTCTTAATTAGGTCTTAATACATTGATGTCTTGACACCAATGTTTATCAAATTTAATGCTTCCTATCGTCGTTGTAGAAAAATGCGTCTTAAAGTTGAATGAACTAGATGAGTGTATTAGATTCCAAATTAAAATAAATCAGAAATTGAATTTGGCGAATTATTATACTCGTAAATAGTATCAAAATAGTTTTGGATGTACTCTGGTAGCTTAGTGATGTTAATGTCGTAGCCACATCGTAGATTTGCTCGTTTCATGAAATGCTTGAGTAGTTCATGAAATGGCCGCGTTTCATGAAATGCAACTACTCAAGCATTTCATGAAACAAGCAATTCCACGATGTGACTACGACATTAATATTATCAACATTCCGATAGTAAACTAATCATTAATATTTACGGTATTACCCGCGCTACATATAACATCAGGTCATGTGTCGGATATACAGGATGATATATTTTAATTTTGTCTTTCGACGAAATTTTTCGATTATTTAAAATGTAATAATGATAGTTGGATGTCAAATAACTAGGGATGGGTTTTCAGCCGTGAGAGAATACATATTGCTATTTTCTATTTACTACTATCGAATTGAACTCTTCATGCACGCTTCCAATAACATTTGAATCATCCTGTACACACATGTATACACGATTGTGTTTAAATCAAACTACGACTAACGAGTGTTACTTACTATAATAATTATGTGATAATAATTATTATTATAAAATAATAATAGGAGTTGTAAAGCCTATTTGTTAAGAAATTAAAACTTAAATGGGCGTTGTAGAAGTACAGAAGTACATTGTGCATATCACACAAGCTGATATGTACATTTGTTGGATTTTTCTTGTATACTTACATATAGTTATAGATTAGTAAGTTAAAAATAGTTTGTGCAATTATGTAGTACATATGCATTTCTTTTTTTTTTAATTTAAGCATACTTAACTATCAGTATTGAACTGTTAAAATTTAATAAATTATTTAATCCTCGCTGTGATTTTTATTTTGTTATCAAACCTTTTAAATAACCTTTCTTTCTCGTTTGTTTATAATCATATCGCATAGGAAAGGTTATTTGTTTATTCCGAAAGATTTCTGGGTTATCTAATTCGTTGAACTTTAGTAACGAAAAGCAATTATTCAGTCTGAACGACGTTGTTTATCGGAACTATTGTATCTGTTCACGTATCACAATGGCCAAAGATTTAATTATTTTAGCTTATTCTGGTGGACTTGATACAAGTTGTATTTTAAAATGGTAAGCCTGAATATTTAGAAATAATTTGCACAATATAATTTTAAAAGCTTTACGAAAAAAAAAATATATAATTATACATTTTTTGTTATAATTAATATTTACTAAATAATCTGATGATAGGTTGTTACAAAAAAAATTCGATGTTGTGTGCTACATGGCCGACGTTGGGCAAAATGAGGATTTTGAAAAAGCTCGTCAAAAAGCTAAACTCATTGGCGCTAAAGATGTAAGTACATAGCAAAAATAATTCACTGGTTTTACAAAAACTATGTTTTTTAACAGGAGGTATTGTTGTTATTGTTTATAGCCCACCCACCATGGAGCAACATGGTGGGTGTAAGCTCCATGTCCCTCTCCTAAAAGGATTCTGGAGCTCTACAGTGCGCCTTTAATATGCTGATAATGATGAAGACTGTTGATGTATTTTTTTTAAATTTAATACTCAATGCAAAAGCCCCAAGCTTTCTGTAGTGCGAGTGCGTACGACGTTAACAAAGGAATATTATTGAGGAAAAGAGATAATATTATTAACTATATTAGCGTTGCCAAATACATATATAGTGGTAATGCATGATCCTATAAAAATATAATCGAATCTTCTCGGTTCTAGATAACTTAAAATACCAATTTTTTCATAGGTAATTGTTGAAGACTTGCGCAAAGAGTTTGTGACCAATTACATGTTGCCCGCCATTCAGATGGGATTGGTTTATGAGAGCCGCTACTTTTTGGGCACCTCCTTAGCTCGGCCATGCATTTCTGTGGGCATTGTGAATGCTGCCAAAAAATTAGGTGCCAAGTTAGTGTTGTTTTGCTTTATATCTGAGAGATTTGACCTCTTAACTCCTTAATCTTTTTATCTTCGTACTGAATATCATTTTATCTCTAATCCCAGGTCTCGTACGCAAAGCTAAGATCTAGGCACTCACCATTTAAGGCTGCAAAGACAAATAACATTGTCCCCCGAAGTTCTTAAGTTATCATTGTTTAAAAAAATAGAGAGACTGACGTTACGATTGACGACCTACCTGCACCTGAAAGCTAGTTATTATAAATTATTTTTTTTAGGATGTTACGCATTTGTTTTTGAGTGAACTCTTTATTCATTGCATTCTTTCAGATACATTTCTCACGGTGCAACTGGGAAAGGAAACGATCAAGTTCGTTTTGAACTAAGCGTATATTCGTTGTGGCCAGAAGGAAAGGTTAAATTTTATATTGTCCATCCGTCTACTTGACTCCTAATATAATAAGCTTAAAATTTTAAAGCAAATCACTTTAGATTCTGAGAGCCAGGTGTGAGTTTTTATCGAGTCGTTGCGTAAAGACAAAAAGTAGGTACATTTATATGGAATTTAAATGGCGCCATCTAGTCATGGTGAGAAAACTCTTTAATTTCTCTAAAAATTGACGGTACATTTTTACGCAGCTCAGCTTTTGACTTTGCGAGAAACTCACACTCGGCTCACTACCAAAAATTATTATTAGGTAGATCGTTTGTACAGGTAATCGCACCGTGGCGTCTTCCAGAATTCTTTAACAAGTTCCAGGGCCGAAGTGATCTAATCGAGTATGCTAAAAAGGAGAACATCCCCGTTGCGGCGACACCCAAAGCTCCGTGGTCTACCGATGAGAATATTATGCATATTAGGTAATAAAATAATGTGTATTTTTGCCAAATAAAATTTTTATTGCAAGACTATCAAAGAAGGCATTGTCTTACACAACTGTTACGAATTAGTTTTCAATATGGTACTCTGCTTATTTTTTTATAAACTTTGCTTAATTATTAAGCACAGATCTTTCAACGACCACGCATAACGTTTCCAGTGTAAAAAATGCATGTATGTTACAGTTACGAGTCTGGAGTCCTTGAAGACCCCAGTGCCATACCCCCGACTGGTATCTATAAAATGACGCGAGATCTTCAGCAAGCTGAGCAATACCCAAGCGTTATTGATATTACTTTTGAAAAAGGTACTTCCGAAATAAATTCATACTTTTCTACAGACTTCCCTTCCAAAAACCATCTCTTTTACACGTTTAAGTCTTGAACCGTAGATAATAATATTATTTATAATCTTTACTTACAAAAAAAAACAAACTTTCTAAAAGATATATTAAAAATTAGAGATCATTAAAGGAAAATTCTTCAAAGCGTCGACTGTTAAACCCTTAAGACTTACGATACAAAACGTCTAAACTACGTTAAGTAAGCAATGGTCCTTATTTGCAGGCCTACCCGTTTCTGTTCAAATACCCAGTGGACACGAAAAGGCACTTGTTATAACCGACCCTTTGGTTCTCGTGGAAACACTGAATAAATTGGGCGGACAACACGGTGTAGGCCGAATCGATATCGTGGAGAACCGTTTCTTAGGACTAAAGGTATACATTAATAATAATACCAAACGTAAATCTTTTCAGCTTTAAAACAAACCTTTCGCCTTCATTAATCATTAACAAAGCTTGCCCAAATTGACCCTCTATTTGTCTATTTTTATAAGTAAACCAAGTTGTTAGTTAGTGGTGATTTCGTAGAATTTTACGCAGTGGATTAATACTGTTTTGTTTCGTGAATTTTTATAGATATTATTAAATTGTTTTCTAGTCGAGAGGACTCTATGAAACACCAGCTGGCACTATACTACACGCAGCTCACTTGGATCTTGAAGCTTACGCTCTTGACAAGGAAGTATTGAGGTAAACAACGTTATTCAAAGATTTAGATTTTATTAATACTGTATGCTGAATGGTAAAATGTATCGTGTTCGTGACCAAAAAATTAAACTGAGATGTGATGTAAATCATGTAATAATAATATAATATGTATGGACGAGGTTATCAAGACGAGAAACTACCGGAAACATATTATGAAAGATGGCACTCTAGACATATGTCGAGCGTGTCATCAGCCTGGGGAATCCCTCAGACATATAGTTTCCGGGTGTGCTCATCTTGCTAATAGCGAATACTTGCACAGACATAATCAAGTAGCCAAGATAATCCACCAACAACTTGCTCTTCAGTATGGCCTTGTCGATTTTGAGATGCCTTACTATAGGTACGACCCAGCGTCAGTTCTTGAAAATAGCAGTGCGTTGCTCTACTGGGATCGAACAATTATCACTGATAGGTATATTGTAGCCAATAGACCTGATATAGTGATAATTGATCGATTAACGCGCCGTGCAATGATTGTTGATATTACTGTTCCACATGACGATAATCTGGTGAAAGCTGAAAAGGAAAAAGTATCAAAATACTTGGACCTTGCTCATGAGATTACCGCTATGTGGAATGTTGATTCAACAATGATTGTTCCTATAGTCGTTTCAGTCAACGGTCTTATAGCGAAAAGCTTTGACGAACATCTTAAAAAGCTTTCGCTTAATTGTTGGATCAAGGGTCGGATACAGAAGGCAGTAATTCTTGAAACGGCGCGCATTGTGAGGAGGTTCCACCGGTTGCTTGGACCCCCGGGCCCCGCAGCAGGCGGAATTAATTTTTTTATAAATTTTTAATAGTGTTTTATTTTTTTATAATTTTAGAAGCATTGTTAAAAATTTTTAAAATAATTGTAAATAAATAAATGAGTGAAAAATATAATATGTAACCGTGCAGATTAGAAGAAATATTTTTAAATATTTATAATAATTCTTTACTTTTTTGCAACTTTACAGGATCAAGAAATACCTTCAAGATAAAATGGCTGATTTTGTATATAACGGTTTTTGGTTTTCACCAGAAGCTTTCTACACCAGGAAATGCTTAGAAATGTCACAAGAGGCCGTCAATGGCACTGTTACAGTACAAATTTTCCAAGGAAATGGTAGGTTCAATCTGAATATTGATCATATTTAAAAAAACATTCTTATAAAATACCTAAATGTAGCTCATAGTTTACATGGCTATTATGTTTGTGGTTTATGTTCCTATTTGTGGTATTTTACAGTGTCCGTATTAGCTAGGAAGAGTGAAACAAGTTTATATAATAAAGATTTGGTTTCTATGGACATTGCTGGTGGATTTTCACCCGAAGATAGCACTGGATTCATCAACATTAATGCAGTAAGGCTGAAAGAGTACGCACGTTTTACTTCTGCAACAAAATAAAATGGCGACTATTGAGTATAATTAAAATGTTTTACTTTATAAGTTTGTATTTCATGTGATTCCAAACATTAAACCGATACCTACTCTAGATATGTTGATGACCAATGTGATTATAATCTCGAAGTTCAGTGCCGTATCAAACAAACTCGTAATGCATTTTGCATGATGAAGATACTCCTTTGTAACAGGAAAATAAACTGAACCTTCTTGCACGCTGTTTTATTTTCTCCATCCTTTTTTATGGTGTAGAGGTGTGGATGCCTCAACAAAGATGTTGGAAGCGTTCGAAATGTGGACATACAGAATAATGTTAAGAATTTCCTGGAGAGACCATACGAAATGAAACAGTTTTCCAGTGTATGAGGATTCTATTAGTACATAATACTTAATGGCTAATATTTACGTTCCTACAACCCAGTTGAGACTCGCCTAGCATACAACCCACCCCCCGCTTCCCTGTAACTTCCCCTCAAGCTTCCGTGTTGTACTGTAGACAACTCCATTTTTGCAATAACGCGTCTGTGGCGTCACCGCCTCCCAGGTCTCAACTTATTGCGCCAGGGTAATATTTTACAGTGGAACTACGAGCACAAAGGAAAAGCGATTTGTTTAGAGTTTAGACGTTGGTCCAGTTGTTAGTATTTAGATCATGAGGTCCTGAAGTCGGTAAAGGAATAGATAATACTAATTTTCAGTAAATTTAAAGAGTTTGGAATTTATTGGTGCTACACCCCCGTACCTCGAAAAGAACTTTATGTAGTTAGTCCCGGTTATTATCAACCATGCTCTAAGCTCATTAACAAGCATTAGAGCAAGGTTGATCTAAGCAAGCTCCTTGTTCCATCTATAGTGAGTGAGGTCTGGCCCTGTAGTGAGCCGATAGTCTAAAAATATATTTCAACATTGTTTAGCATTGCATAGGTAAGAGAAAGATTTATAGATAGTTTGTTTACTCCCTTATTCTCGAGGGTTCAACGGTCTTTATTGCCAATTTATATAGTTCGGACTATAGGACCACGTTAGCATAAGCCATACGTTACATTAACTAGTCTCAAAAGGGCTAGAACTTAGAGCCTGAAATAATATAATAATAAGAATGAAATATGCCTATCCACAGATTATGCACGATTGCTTTTTCCCTGCGGGAAAGTAACAAGATAAATAAAGAATTGTCATTTGTGTTTGTCAAAAAACTCAAAACAGTTTATGTATGAATTGTAATATTATGGTAATATTACACTTTTAACAAGTGCATAAATGATTTCTTTTTATTAAATAGATGTAGTTAACTCAACAGTAAACAGAGTATTCATCTTACGCGCACATTGAATAACTTTTCTAGATAAAAAAATAAAAGTGTAAAACATTACGTTTTTGTAATTTGATTTCAATAGAATTTAGCTTAGCAGCATCTAGTATAATAGCTGAACCATGCATCGAAATCTGCCTCAGAATAAAGAAGCGTTACTAAAATCGTATACGACACGCCTAAAAGAAGATGTTAAAAGTATGCTAGAAAATTTTGAAGGTAGGTTTTACTTACACAATGTACAATTCAGCTTTTTGTATAAGGATATCTGTAATTCATATTTCAAATAAGATATTAAATAATATGTTTTTTTTTTTATCGACTACAAGTTGGCCCTTGATTGCTATCACACCTGATGTTAAGTGATGATGCAGTCTAAGATGGAAGCGGGCTAACTTGTTAGGAGTGGGACGAAAATCCACACACCTTTCGGTTTCTACACGACATCGTACCGGAACGCTAAATCGCTTGGCGGTACGTCTTTGTCGGTAGGGTGGTAACTAACCACGGCGAAAGCCTCCCACCAGCCAGACCAAGACAAATCTCAATCTGCCCCGCCGGGAATCAAACCCAGGACCTCCGTCTTATAAATCCACCGCGCATACCACTGCACCACAGAGGTCGTCAAATATTTATAATTTTCTTTAATAATACCTTTGTTAGAGTGTGTTCTGTCACATTATTTTACCAGTTTGTGTAATAAAAAGAACAACATTTTACACTCTGCTTATTTAACCTGAGCCTCAAACGGTATGCATTAATGGTATAAAGTCACGTGGCTCATCTCCTAAAATGGGCATTCCACAGGGTTCAATTTTGGGTCCTTTTCTATTTTTAGTGTATATCAATGATTTACCATACCATGTTAGCGACATTTGTGAAATTGTACTGTTTGCTGATGACACATCTTTAATTTTTAAAACTGATAGAAATAAAAGTGACTTTGATGATGTAAACCGTGCTGTATCGCATGTGTCGCATTGGTTTACTGCTAATAATTTACTATTAAATGCAAAGAAAACTAAATGTGTTGAGTTTTCTTTACCGAATGTAAAAAAAATAAATAAGTCTTTAATGATAAATGGTGAAACGCTAAGAATGGAGAGTTCTACAGTCTTTCTAGGAGTGACCTTGGACTGTAAACTTCAGTGGAGCGCTCATATAGAGTCACTGACAGCTAAACTTAGCTCAGCAGCATTTGCAGTGAGAAAAATAAGACAGTTTACCGATGTAGAAACAGCTAGACTGGTTTATTTTGCTGACTTCCACAGTGTGATGTCTTATGGCATCTTGTTGTGGGGAAAGGCTGCTGACATAAATTCTGTCTTTATACTTCAGAAACGAGCAATTCGGTCGATTTATAAACTTAAACCACGCGAGTCCCTTCGAGTAAAATTTAAAGAAATAGGAATTCTTACAGTAGCCTGTCAATACATATTCAATAACCTAGTTTATGTTAAACAAAATTTAAATATGTATAAACAGAAAAAGGATTTAAACGACCGTCTTCCTAGAAACGGACATAAGTTAGTCATATCAGCTTATCGCCTCCGAAAAGTACAAAAATCTTTCGTAGGATTGGGTGTACTCTTCTACAACAAGATGCCCAATTCAGTTTTAGATCTGCCATTGCATAAGTTTAAACAATGTATTAAAACTCACTTACTGAGTCAGGGTTATTATACTATCGATGAATTTTTAAATGACAAAGATGTTCAAATCCAATTGGATAGGCTTTCAACTTCACACAGGAAATAAAATAAATAACTTTATGTAACAACACACTTAATATTGTAAAATTAATAATATTATAAAAAGAGCAACTGTTGAGTTTCTTGCCGGCTCTTCTCAACAGGGCCTGCCTTCCGAGCCGGTGGTAGAGTCACTACAAATAGTCCAATTTGACGTTTCAAAAGTGCTTGTAATAAGCCTACTTGAAATAAATGATTTTGAATTTGAATTTGAATTTGAGCCTACTTCTAGACTGCGAATTATAAAGATATACCTACCTATTCAAATTAATTAATTTTATTTTTTATATATTTTTATTATTATACTATTATTACTAATTATACAATATCTCATGATATAATTATATTTTCAGAAATTATTAAACTGGCAAAGGGGGAAAATGATTCACAACTAAATAGAATGACCCAAATTGAACAAGACACTTTTGAAATGCAAGTTAGAGCAGCAAACATTGGTAAGAGTGTTTTAAAAATTTCTTATTTGTTTTATAAATAATACAATATTATATGGCAAATTAAAACAATCAACTTTTTAAAGTTATATGTAACTATATGACAAGATAAACAAAAAGTAAACGAACCTTGCTCTTAAATTACTTAAAGCATTTACATTTGTTTGTAGAATAATGAAAACAAAGTCCATAGCCGCCTCTGTTGGTCTGTACACAACAAACTCAAAAACTTCTGAGCAAATTCACATGAGTCTTTCAATATATATAGAGTAATTCCTGATGAAGTTTTTAGTATATAATTTGCCAAGGTTATGTGTATATTGTCTGAAATATGCCAATAATTGTTAGAAGTGTTGGAAAAAATCAAGCTGTCTGAAATATATAATGCAATGTAAACGCTGCTTTATCCATTTTAAATATAACAAAACAATGTATGAAAGGATTTTCCACTTTATTAGGTTTACAAAAAAGTCTATGATAGTATATATATATCTTTTAAGGATAGGTACCAATTCTTTCTTTTAAAAAAAATACGTTTGCATTAATATTTTTTTAGTGTTTTTGGAAGCCTTGTTACATATCAACTATTTAACTTGCAATCATGGACATCTGCTAGTAGATTAACATGATTGTAGAGGAACTGTAACATAATTATTATTATTTTTCAGTGAGAGCAGGAGAATCTTTAATGAAGCTGGTATCCGACATCAAGCAATATTTAATATTGAATGATTTTCCATCTGTCAATGAAGCTATTACACAGAATTCAAAATTGTTTCGCACGAAACAGCAAGAATGTGACCAAAAGCTAATGTCTCTGCGTGATGACATAGCAGCCGACCTTTATGATCTAGAAGATGAATATTTTACCAGCATATATAAGTGAACATATTTGTTATGTCAATCTTTTATTAATAAAAAAAATAAGGTTACAATCCTTGTTATGTATATATTCTATATATTTAATGTTGTAGTTCAATAATAACATGTCTGAAATACACTCTTTAAAAGTGGTACTTGTTTGTTACTAAATAGGTACAATAGTAACCAATAAATTGGAAGTGTATGCTCATATGGTATAATTAGCTTCTCAAAAAGCACATCTGAAATAAATTGTTTTAAAAATTGAGGTCTCTTGTATTTCCTTACATGCTCTGCCACAAAAAGCTCTTCGACTCTAATATGGGTATCTAGAGTACTTTAGAACTACCTACCTTATTGTGGTCAAAAAAATGATGTAAGAATTATGTATGGGCTATTGAAAACAAATTTTAAAATTAATTAAAATAACCCATTGTGATGATCCCCTTTTAATATATGAAACTCTTAAAAGTAGTAGGTTGTATTAAAGCAAAACTGAAATCTATTATATCTACTGCAGAAATAGACAAAAATAAAACAATTTTTTAATTATTTTTGGTGTTTTATTGAATCTAATATAACTGGTGTGAAATAACATATTTTCTCTACTTTGCACAGAACAAGTAATGTGGTCCATCATTTGGATATTGCTTTACGGTAACTGGTCTTCCAAATTTATGATTTTCCAACCAGAAATAAAGAGCATAACAGCCAAATATAGTTCCTAAAAACCAGGTCCATTGATGAGCGAGAGAGAACCTTGGCTTTCCAGCTGGATCATAACGATCTTCACCAAATATTTCGGCACTTGCATGAAACTGGAAGAAAGAATATAGACATATAGTGAAGCAAAAAGTGCATTAAACTTATAATTCTAATAGGACATAGTGGCTGTCTGCTATAAATATTATTATAACAGTTAATAACAATCCTACTTACTGGTTCATTGAAATTTCTTTTCAAATCTGGCAAATCGTAGGGGTAGGTTGGATCTTTAGAATCTGTTCCAATATCTGGCAATTTAGGGTAGTCTCCGTAACCCATATCTTCAGGATATGGCTGGTACTCTTCAATAGTCAACCCATATTTTTTGGCTGCCGCCGCTCGCTCTTCTGGTGTCTTAGGATATGGGCCCGGTTTATATTGGTAATTCCAATCTGCGAATGTTATGACGTAACGATAATAACCGATTTTAATATCAGTAGAATCACAATCATCTAAGAGTTAACTTACGGTTTCTCGCTGTATTATAATATATTGCGGCTGCATTTCGTACAGCCTTTGGATCATACAAAAGAGCTCTCTTTATCAAATTGAAAGCCATTTTATTTTTAAATTGTTATTCTCCTAGTTCATCAAAAGCAATAGAATTATATTTGACAATCACATGACATTGACAATGACATGTATTTATTATTAAAAGTTAAAACGCTTTATGATACTGCTCGATGTTCCAGTCCTTTTGTAAAAAAAGATAAAAAACTTCATTGTATGCGGTGGTTAGGTTAGGTATGTCAGCGTCTTTGGAACATTCCTTATTGGACATTCCTTATCACGCCATGTGAAAGGAGGGCTAGACGGATAAAATTCTCACGAAAAATTGTAACGACACTATTTGCTATAGTAAGCCATTGTATCGCTTGGAAAGGAAAGCCTCCTGCGTTGCGCTGCTGCTCTGTGCTGTCGTCGTCTCGACGACTTTGTACTTTGTAGACCTATACGCTGTTGTGTTTACGAAGTCGAGAGAATATATATATATATATATATTTATATATTTATAACTTCGTTCCATCCGGTTGTGGTGTCCCTTAACTCCTCTCAACTTTTTTATTTAGTTATAACATGTGTCTGTGTAAACTTATCACGCACGGTTTGTTCATTGGTAAACATTGACATATTAATACTATGGACTTCGGGTCAGCGATAAAAAGTGTCCGAACCAAAAGTAAGCCAAAACGCGAAATGAGTTCCAATCGCAATTCAGTCTCATATTAGCTGACTGACAGAATACACGTCAATAATGCCGTAATGTGTTATAAAAAACTTGTAAGAACTACCCGAGTAAGGTGAGAAAAGAAGACGGTGTACCATATTTTCAGTAAGTAAATATTTACTGATGATTTTAAAGTATTATTTTGCTTAGAAACAAGCTATTTTATTAAAATTTTAATAAACTATAGAAACGAATTGCATAACCAACCAAAATGAACAAAAGTATCTATCTGTCCTTTTCCCATACGCTACCCGCGTATAGGATAGAAGGAGTGCAATATGTTTATCTAATTAACCACATTTAGTTCGGATCTGCCGTGAGCAATAGAATGTTTTAGAACAACGACTGCATAGAGTTATTTTGTTGTTTAACATTTGAATTATTTAATTACTTAATTTTTGAATAAAAATAATATGATTATTTTCAATTCAAAAATTTTTATTTTTTATGTCAACTTTTAATTTTTATGTCATGAATATTAATCAAATGACTTTTACCATAATGGTATATTAATTTGATAACTATAAGAATAATCTACATGAAATTAGGAACAGTTATTCAAAAAAGTGATCTAACGTCATTGAAGTAAAAAAATATATTTTCAGTTTAATTAAAAAGAGGAAAATATCGAGAACTTAAAATTTCAAAGTAAAGAACTATGTCGAGTGGCATATCATTTTGTACATTAGTGGATTTGGTTTGTAATTAATTTTTATTATAACTAATTATTATTTTATACAAGATAATTACAACAATTATTATTTGGTACAAGATTTATCCCAGCATATAGAGGTCAGGGATATGTAAATATAAATTAAAATTTGCTGTAAATATAATATATAAATATAAGATGCTAAAAAAATTTGAAAGCTACCGACTCCACACCATTTATGTTGTCCTATTTTCACGAGAAGCTGTCATGTCAAAAAAAGGCTGCCATGGTAACCGTCAATCGAAGCTGATTACTTATTGCATGCAATTAGACCGTTGCAAATTAGACTGTATAATAATACGATGAGACATACATTACAATGTTATTTTGTGTATAAAAACATAAATATATCCTAGTATGTATAAAATATCTTGGGACACTTTTGACGTAAATTTTGCATTAGACCCGAAGTCCATAGTATTAATATGTCAATGTTGGTAAATTTTAAAGTTGCTTATACTGTAAGATACTACTGTATATGCTACAAACTACAAACTTATCAACAAAAATCATATGTAAAAAAGCATAGATTAAAGACTATAATCTATGTTGCAAACACTATTACTCCTAACGGAGGACGAATAAAAGAATAACGAGACGAAGTTGACGTATGACGTGACATTATTGTTATTGCGGTTTATTTATCTTGTTTAAGGATAATCAAATTTTAACTTGGGCTTTAAAATAATTACCTGTATAATTATTTAAATCATAAGCGTCAGTGAAGAAAATACTTTTCATTATTATGATAGAAAGTATGATAAGTGAATGAAAAACAATAAAAACACATGATGGGTAACGAGACTTCGCAATTGAATAGCTTGGAAATAGAAGAGAAAGCAACAGAAATAACAGATTTCTGGGCTCATCATCAAGCTACCATAAGTGATAGTTGTCGGTACTTTAGTTTAAAAAGTGATGGTTCAGTATCCGTATTTAAAGGAGAGACAATTTTAGGACCATTGTGGACAGCATCAACGCCTCTTGAAAAGTTTTCCAATGTATGTTAATATAGCTAACAACTAATTTCATTATCATCATCCTCTTTTTCCTTATCCCACTCAACTGGTGTAGGCGCAACACGTCATTCTCTTCTATTCATCTCCATCATACTTCTAATCACATACTCCTTTCACACCCTCCATCTATTTTTTTTGACCTTCCTCTTGTCTTGTGTAAGAAGGCATTTGCAAGTTCGAAATTCTTGTAATGTTTTTTTCACATCACATGTCCATACCATGCTAACCTGTTACTTCTCAATTTTCATGTCACTGACACCACTTTTAGAGTTCCTCTTATTAACTTATTCCATAGTTTATCCATTCTTGTCACTCCACATGTCTCTCCTAACATACACATTATTGTTGAATATCTTTTATTTGCAGAATTTGTTAAAGTATCGTCACCCATGCATTGTGAGATATATATCTGCCTGGCAACAAAGATCAACTTTCCATTTAGCAACTGAGTATGTTCAACCTCTAGCACAAGTCTTAAGCTCTCAAACACCCCTTCAAATTTGTATTGGATTGAATAATATCTTACAAGCTCTAGTGTTTTTACATGAACAGGTAAATTATTGTTTAATTGTAAAGCAAGTGTAATAAATAGATTTCTTATTAATAACAACACTGCAAACTCATAGTTTATAAGGAATAGTAATAGTGTTAACAAATCTTCATCAGACATACTTAACTTTTTTACTGTAAGCAATAATATTTTCTCAGGCAGGTATGTCACACAACAATATTAGTATAGGATCTATATATATCTCTGGTGATGGTCAATGGAAATTGGCTGGCTTACAATATTTATGTCCATTTAGAGAATTAAATGCTGCCTATCTCAAACATTCTAGGATACACAGGTATGTCTTGTCTTGTCTTCTATAAGTCTTGCTAAACCTCTCTGGTCTAAACTCAGGATGTATGACTGAGCAATACAAAAATTGGTTTTGTAGTACAAGACAGTCCTCACTGTTTCAACTGCCGCTTAAGGGCTAACGCTAAAATTGGCGCGGTCGCCCGTTTATTCAATAAAATCAACAAATATTTATTTGACCGTAGCATCTAGCGGCGCTCGACTGATTTGTAGAAACAAACCCGCTCGCGTGTGCCCGTCGCGGGCGCCCGCGCCGTGTACCCGCCGCCCGCCGCGCGGTTGCGAATCCGCCACCCGCGGCCGCGTTCCGTCGCGCTGTCCATACTATTTTTTATTATACACCCGCGAGCATGCAACCACGCCAGTTTTAGCGTTAGCCCTAAAGGTTTGCAACTTTAGTACACCTTAGAATACCTACCAAATTATATCAGTTATTTAAATTGATTCAGTGGTGTCAAAATATAATGTTTGATTTTCACATGGAGTACTTTCCAAAGTTTTAGTGGCATCATAATCTGGTCTAGCTGTTCACAAGTGAGTGTGTTCACTAACCTCACTAATTAAATAATTGAGTGGAATGGATCTAGTGAGAACTGTTCACATGTCTGGCCTTGACCGACATCCCCTCTTAAAATAAAAACTCACTATTTGTATTATATTATAGCAATGGTGAAATATAAACACTTAAATATTAAAATAATCCTACTGTTTGTGGGGTATTGGAGTGCTCAAGCAAATGACAGAGCTCATAGTCTATTTGTAATACTTGCCATTATACTTGGCATTTTATATCTGAAATTTTGAAAATTTTGATCAAACAAAAGTTCACGGTATGAAGCTGATGGACAAAACTTTTTACTTAAATATTAAATAAGTTTTTGTTTGGAGTTTTGGCTTGTTGTTAATACCTTATCTGAATCCATTCGTCATTTCATCATTAAACATATTACTAAAATGCTTAACCATGTTATTTAATTAAATTGTTCAATCTTTATTTTTCAGATATGACAAAGCAGTTGATCCAAATGAAGATTCATATGAGATTACTACTAAAGTTGATCAATATGCTTTTGCAGTTTTGGTTGAAGATGTTTTTAAAGGCCACAATGACGGTAATGTTGATTAAAAGAATTTGACTAAAACAATGTTTTGGATGCAATTGTGATTTATTTATGTCAAATTGAACAATACATAGTATATTTGATTACTTCCCCAAATATTTGAAGATTACACTATACAGCCACTTGTTACTATCAGTATTGTTAGTACATTTACTTAAAACTATATGTTGAGATCATTTTACTTACAAAACTATAAAATAAACCAAATTGACACTAGAAATTGAATTTTTCAGATGAAGTTCCACATTTAAAAGATTTCAAAAAATACTGCAGTAAATATCTTCAGAATTCAAATCCTGAACTAAGGCCCAATCTATCGGAAGTGTTAAAAGATAACTTTTTTAATCATGAATTTATATCTATATATAAATTTCTAAATGTTTTGCCTTTAAAAACTGAAGAGGAAAAAAGTGAATTTTTCTCTAGCATTTTAAGTAATCTTAAGTGCTATGATGAAGTTACAGTTGCCAAACAACTTGGAGGGTTGTTACTTTCACGACTTACTCTTCTAGACCAGACTGCCCATAGAGATGTGCTGCCATTTCTTTTAAAGCCGAAAAATGGTATTTATGAATTTTATAATACTTATATAGTTGAGATTCTTAATCATTTTTATTAAACCTAATGGAACTTTATCTTTTACAGACAGATCGAATGGGGAATGTATGGGATTCTTTACCCTTAGTGTATTTAAAGAACATGTTAAACCCAGACTTTTGCAGTTGTTTGGAGTCAGAGACAGTCAAATAAGAATGTTATTATTATCTCATTTTACAAAATTTATTCATGTATTTACTCATGAAGAACTGTCCCAACATATTCTGCCCGAGGTATGTTATGAATTTTAAAATTAGGAAAATTTTATGAGTATAATATAAATTTATGTAATTGAAAACTAAAATGAAATATTTTTTGCAGTTACTTGTGGGCATAAAGGATACTGATGACAGTTTAGTTGCTTCAACCTTAATATGTCTTAGTGAATTAGTGCCCATATTAGGAGCAGATACAGTTGTGGGTGGAAAAAGATCCAAGCTGTTCACAGACGGCAGACCTAAATCAAAAACAGCTGCATCAAAATCAGATAGCGATTTATTCCTAACAAATAAATCTCTAACAGACTTCCACAGTTCAGAACGAATATATCCAGATAACACAAACACTTATGAACAAAATATATCATTGAAGGAAAGACCTTCTCCAGTTGGAGGTGAATCAAATGATGTAGATACAGCAACTGAATTAAACAGAAACGCTAATGCTGTGTCGGAAGATGAATGGGATGATTGGGAAAACACTAATCCGCAATTAGTAACAGTGAGTTTGGATCAGGCTACTGATTTGCTTCTTGAGGAAAAGGTTTCAACAGTCTCAAACTTAGATGAATTAGGAAATAACAATGTTAGTGTTAAAACAGGAAATGAAAAAGCCACAACGCATTCCACATTGCTGTACCAAGCTGCCATAGAAGCCAAAAAGAATATTGTAGACATATCTGAATTGGATATAAAAAATCTAAAAGTTGATTTAACAAAAAGTGATGAAATTGACTTTTTTGCTGATATGATGCCAGTTATTGAAAAACAAAAAGTAGTTTCTGTCAATGACAATGACAATTTTATACATAAATTGAACTTTGTACCTGATGAAGGTGAAGATGAAAATGAAGCATGGGGTGAAAATTGGAATGAATGAACGTAACCTCAAATGGGTACACATGAGTACTATAGTAGTAAATCTACTACAATTTTATTTAATATGTAAAGTTTTATCATATTAGACAAATTGTAAATATAAAAGTTACTTATTGCACTATTGCAAATCAATCATAATATTTCAAAGCAATTAAATTTGAAAATAATTTATGAATGTAGGTTGTAGACTAACATATTGTATATAAGTATAGCCTGACCAGATAAATAAAAATCTCGCCATGCTGCGAAATTTAGGACCTATTTTTTTCCAGGATAATATGCACAGACTGCTAAAAAGTACTTGTGGCTACCCCATTTCAGGCTTTTTATTTTCTTGGTCATGCTATAACTATTTTTAAATCTTAACAAGTTTCGGAAGATATTATGTATGTTTAAAATCTTTAGTCATTAGGATAAAAGCAATATTGTTAGTTTTTACAAAGTAAATAACTGTACATATAATGTGAATGTCGCAAGTTTTCAGGTGTATATTTCAAGGTTTATAACATGAACTCTTATTTGTAACACAACAATAAATGGCTTAGCCAAATCATTCTGACATTGTATGCCCTTAACTCCTGTTTTATTTTTTAAAAAAACGTGGGGAAAATCTTAATTTAAATAATACAATACAATGCTTCATAAATAAAATCCTACTTTTATTTCCTACTTGATGACTAGCGTTTCAAACTAAATACATTGTAGCTGACATAGGACTACCTAATGTCTACAAAGTACAAATCTACACATTTAAATAATAAATTGTCATTAAATGACTAAAACACGATCAGATTGCTAAGCGTTATTTATATGTTTATACAAATACCAGTTAACTAAAAATAATACAGAATTATTAATCTGATCTTTAATTATAAACTTGGAGGGTTCACTTAAATATCTAATAAAACTTAACTAAGGAATGACTAGAACAAATTAGGCTCCAATTTAAATGTAACTTTGGCGTGAATGTTTAAATTATTATTAACATGTAACGGAGCAAAGTAATTGAATTTTCTCTATAAAGTTACACTAGATTATAAAAAGCCTTGATTTCATATCGGATAATTTCTCAAATAGCTACTTTTTTTTGCTTGACCAGATCTTTAGAACTTTCATTGAACACTTCAATCATTTGTTGACGAGCAACCTCAGACAGAGCTTCCAGGTCATCACGGGTCATTCCTTTTGTTGGAATGGGTGGTAAAGTAGTAATAACTACTTTTCCTGCAACAAAGGATTTAACGACAATATAAATTGAGGGAAAGTGAGTAAGAAACAGTTAGTACAAGACCGCTTCTTTGGCCGCCTGAAAACGGTCCTAAGGCCTGTGTGCACCAAGATTTCGGTTATCATAACCAACGGTTAACATAAGCTCGGTTAAGATAACCGCCCGGTTTACGGCCTTAACGGGCGTACGGGTTGTCGTGAACAGTAAATTTATAGTAACCTACGGTTAGCTTATGTTAACCGTTGTTTATGATAACCGAAATCTTGGTGCACACACGCCTAAAAAGTCTTATAGTAATAAGGTGCGTAGGTAGTCTACAATATATGGGTCATGTCTGTCATGTCAAAGCGGACTTAAACTTACTTGTTTTCTTGGACTGGAAAATCCGCAAACTGCTGACGTCATACCGGATGTATTATCCACATTCATCTGTAATGAGGATGTACCTCCCATACAAGTGTGGAGGACATAGTTTCTTGAACGCCAAAAACCTTCATAGTCGTGAGGTGTGGAATCTCAGAGATTATTTCCTCGAGATAAATGTGGGTATGCATAAGGATGTGGTTGCAGTGGACAAAGATCTTACCCTAATGTCCCTTAGCAAAGAAATTTACCGGAAACATAATGGAAGATGGCACTCTAGCTAATGTCGAGCGTGTCATCGTTCTGGAGAATCTATCAGACATGTAGTTTCCTAGTATTTTTATAGCGAAAAGTTACGAACTTACGACCAAAAAAAGTGTTGGTGTTGAATCAATACGGATGGCGTTAATTACGAGACGACACACGTATTGTGAGATTTCTCACTCTGGAACCCTGGCCATCGTTAGCTTGAGTCTGAGCTACGCAGCAGGCGCATCAGATATTTTTTATAAATTTTTAATATTGTTTTCTTTTTTAATTTTTCTAAGAATTTTAGAAAATTATATGAGTAAATAAAAATAATATTATATCGAAAAATTACAAATTCATTATGTACCTGGTTCAAATGTTTTTGTTTCATTGTCAAGGAAATAATACTGACTAAATACGACAGGCATTATTGGAATTTGGGCATCAATTGCTAAATAAAATGCCCCCTTTTTAAATGGTTGTATGCAGCCTTTGTTATATCGCGCTCCTTCAGGAAAAACCCACAGTTTGGTCTGAAATAATTAATTTATGTTGTCTTATTTTATATTGTGTATTATAAAAATATTAGATACATATTTTTTATATTTTGTACCTTTTCTTGAATAACCCTGTCGGTGGCTTCTTTCATAAGTAGTCGCGCTTTTTCTGTTTTTAATCGATCAATAAACACTAATCCGGAAAGCCAAGCTCCGAATCCGAATGCACCCGCAAACATTAAAGGCCTTTTGGCGACGACTGTACATCGTTTCATGCGGGGCCACATTTCAAACATACCTGTATTATATTTAAAATATATCAAATAAATATATTAATTTAATATATACTTCAAAATTTAAAAAATACCACGTACCTAAAATATCTAATGAACTCTGATGGTTTGAAATTACAATGTAACATTGTTCATTATCCCAATGTTCCAATCCTCGTAATTCCCATTCTATTCCAACAATATGTGAAGCATAGCGGCAAAACCGGGAAGCTACTCTGCAAAATAAAATGAAATTTCAGACAAACTGGCAAAGAAAGGTAACGAGTAAAATAATCAATATCTTACATTAGGTTCGTAACGTCGCGAGGATATAATAACACTACGGGTAATAAAACTGTACACCATATCAATACATAAGCATAATATAAGAAAAACTTCAAGTAATATCGAAAAAAATTGCATTTTTCGTACAAAAATGGCAAGGTAAATATAAAACCCGCCAAAAATAACTCAGGATATGAATAGGAGGAAGCCATAACGAATCATAGACAAAAGAAAAAATAAATGACTACAGAACTGTGTGTTACCATAATACTTAAAATGTAACTTAATTAAACACTACAATATGCATGTAATTTGAGCAAGTAGAACTAATTGACCACGTAATCAAAAAAACGGCTATACACATTACAATTGAACAATTTATATTGCAAAAAGAGTTTATTTGTTTTCTGTGTTAGAGTGAGTTTATTTCAACCTAATTTTTTTTCTCATTGGTTTATTTGTAATCTGTTGAAAATTACTTGTAAATGATTGATAACAGTTGGCAGTTTCGTGACGTCTATGGTTAGTAAATGAAAACTTGTCTTTGGCGTTTGTCCTTGTCCTTTTTCTTTGGTTACGGCCTTTGGTGTAACCGAAGTTTATTTTTGCTTCTTTAAAAATTATAAAATGGTGAGCTTAATATATTAAATATTATTACCAGTGGATAGTGCGTTTACCTAATTAATATTTTGTAAAAGTATTTCTCAATGAAATGTCAAGATGTCATAAATATATGTCGATAACTTTTTGTGCCGTGTCGCCCGTGTATGAAGATTCGAATGTGTAAGATATATTTACCAAGGCTATGTTATTTCTTCAACATAATATTTTATATTGAACTACATAAGAATTTGTGTAGTTCAATAAAAAATATTAAAATAACCTAATTTATTAAAATAACATAGCTTTCTAACCTATGATGAAAAACCGACACATGCGCGTCATCTTATATTGCCGAAGATGCATATTCGATCGGCTTTACTCATGTTTTATGAGTATTGCTGCATCGTTTTGTATTCATAGGCAATTAGTTGATTATAAACTTTATCTGAACTGTTATACCATTGTGGAAATTACCAAACTTTTGAAAGCTTTCTATTACACCACTTTCAATTTTGCAGGGTTTTGTGAAAGTAGTGAAGAATAAGCAATACTTCAAGCGATACCAAGTTAAATTCAAGAGGCGTCGTGAGGGCAAGACGGACTACTATGCACGCAAACGCCTTGTTGTACAGGTATAATAGTTGTCTATATATCAATGATCACTGATAGTAAGTAGTAAATTGAGATTATATTATAGAATTATTTTATTTTTATTGAGAAAGAATACAATTAGCAACTTAAGTTAACTAATAACTAAACCTACGTGGAATGGTGGCAAGAATACTGGCTGCATTTCCGCATTGGATAACTAGGCTTTTCCTTTGCGCCAAAAAACGAGCCTGCCCTTTCACCAGTCGAGGCAATTAGGCGCGGTGCAATATCACAGAAGAATTATTTAGTACTGCGACTATGGCCCGAGGCTCTCCATGGCAAAAGGAACAAATATGTAACTCTGTCAGATAGGCACACTTGTACCACATACACCCCTTTTTGTTGTGGACCCTGGTCTTGATTCTTGTCTACCTGGGACATCTGACCTTCCAACTCTTTAGTTTATGCAAATATAAGACTTAGAGAAGTTAATTTAGAATTTTTTCAAAAACTCCATAATCTTTATAGTAATGGAGGGATGTGAACATACTTTTATTGTGTTAATAAATATTATCTACTATTAAAATGATGATCTTGAACGGGCGGTCTGAAGCAGGGACAATGCAAAAACCATGTTGCCATATGTTCAATACTGATTATGATCAAATTAAAAATTATTGAGATTTCTTATAACATTATTTTATAAAATTTTTTTGTGAAGTATGGAATTTTTTTTCTTTTAGGACAAGAATAAGTACAACACTCCTAAATATCGTTTGATTGTTCGTCTATCAAACAAGGATGTAACATGTCAAGTGGCGTATTCCCGCATTGAAGGAGACCACATTGTCTGTGCAGCCTACTCACACGAACTACCTCAATATGGTATTAAAGTAAGTTGATTATTATTAATTAATCTAGCAGCATTGGAGTGGTGGGTCTTAACTCAAAATCTTTCTGTTTGAAGAACATTCAAAAAACTAAAGTTATTATGTTGTCTAGTATACTACCCTGGTAGTAAGTGATACATGTGTTTACATGTTCACACACACATGAATTTTGATGATGATTTGTAAGTGTTACATCAACTCCATAATCTTTATAATTATATTAGGATGTGAACATTTTTTATTGTGTTTTTAAATATATGAAATACTATTAAAATGATGATCTTGAACGGGCGGTCTGAAGCAGGGACAATGCAAAAACCATGTTGCCATATGTTCAATACTGATTATGAAGAAATTATAAAAAATATTGATATCTCTTATAACATTGTCATAATAAAGTGTTATCTGTCAGGTGGGTTTAACTAACTATGCTGCTGCATACTGCACTGGGCTACTGCTCGCTAGGCGACTGCTCCAGAGGCTGGGGCTGGACTCTTTGTATGTTGGAGCTACAGAGGTCACTGGTGACGAGTTCAATGTTGAACCTGTTGATAATGGACCTGGCGCATTTAGGTATAGCTTTTCTAATTTATATTTTTATCTCATTGAGTTAGTATAAAAAAGATACAACTTTTTTATATCAAAGTGATTTAAATGTTACATATATGGAAGAAAACAATTATTATTATTTATTAATACTAATAAATAAATACTATGATATTTTAGAAATAATTTGAATACTTGTTTTCAAATACTTTTAATTTAGTAGTGGCCTACTTTTTACAAGCACTTGAAACAAGTTTGACAGTACATAGTCACTCTACCACTGGTTTGGAAGGCAGATTCTGCTGAGAAGAACCAGCGGATAGCTCAACAGATGTTCTTTTAAAAATGAATGTTATATTTATAATTTTCAATTTTGGTTATCCTGTCTTGTGCATAAAAGTAAAGTCGATTGCTTCCAAAAATCTTCGTCTATAATAAAGTCATTAATTTTATATTAAATTGTTTTTAATACATTTTTTGAACATTAGTAAAGGCAACTTCCTTTAAAATGAATGAGGTTTTAAAATTGTATATTTGTCCCACAATATGATTTCTGTGCAAGTAATAAACTTTATTTAAAAATTATTAAAAAATTAAAAAAAATTCACTGATCATACAAATAATAACACTTTCTATATTGAAGAAAAAGATTTGGTTGTAATTACCACATTATGTTTTAGGTGTTATTTAGATGTTGGTCTAGCGCGCACTACAACTGGTGCTAGAGTGTT
Source organism: Mycalesis mineus (assembly GCA_034621355.1). Classification (NCBI taxonomy): domain Eukaryota; kingdom Metazoa; phylum Arthropoda; class Insecta; order Lepidoptera; family Nymphalidae; genus Mycalesis; species Mycalesis mineus. The sequence goes on along the minus strand of CM067884.1, from coordinate 15,024,857 downwards.
TGGAGCAATGAAAGGAGCCGTTGATGGTGGTCTTAATGTCCCACACTCTATCAAGAGATTCCCAGGTTATGATGCTGAAGCAAAGAAATTTAATGCAGAAGTTCACAGGTATAGTTGTTTATTGGCATCATTTACAGTTGCTCATTGTGACATGGGCATTTTGCTTGCTCCAATCATCCTTCGATAAATAGCTAATATCTATTATTCGAACAGCTTTAAGGGAGCAAAATAATAATGCATCTTCTTTGGTTGTCAAATATAAATTCTTGTAGAGTTTTATTGAACCGTTGTGGCAAACATTTATTAATACTGCAATTTAATTTATACTGAAAATTTTAAAATAGTTTAACTTTGCTTGTATTGGTACTTTGCCATACATATTGAAAATATTTATTTAATTCCAGAGCACACATATTTGGTCTTCACGTAGCGGAGTACATGAGAAACCTTGAACAAGAAGATGAGGATTCATTCAAGAGACAATTCGGCAAATATATCAAATTGGGCGTTGCTGCTGATTCAGTATGTATATATATATATTTTTTTTTAGTAATTTTGTTACGTCCAACCAAATTACTGCTTGGTGCATAATACTAAAGTGGTGTCGAAATTGGACTAAAGAATGCGGCAACGTAATTTTTTAGATCTTTTAAAAGACTTTTGTTGAAAAGATTATAATGGCTTTGCTACATATATATTTTTTAAATAGAATTTTTCTCATAGTTAATAAATAATACCATTTATGATAATATAATATTTTCTTATGTTGTCAACAGATTGAAAACTTGTACAAAAAGGCCCATGAAGCAATCCGCGCAGACCCATCTCACAAGAAGAAAGAACAAAAGAAGGATCCAAGCAAGCAAAAACGCTGGAGCAAGCGCAAGCTGACGCTGGCTGAGAGGAAGAATAGGATCAAGCAAAAGAAAGAATCATTCATGAAAAAATTGCAGGCAGAAGCTTGAAAGGTTCTGAATAAAAAAAACCTTGAATGATCTTAATGACTATTATTTAAACATTACCAATTTTTCATTTTTATGAATATAAAAGCATACACACAGGTCTGTTCTTAAAATTACTGGCAGATGCTGAAAAAGTGTTTAAAATTACATATTTATAAACAACAATTTGTTTTTTGATATGAGAATACAACATGATTTAAAATTAAATCTATAGTTCAAAATGTCTTAGACTCTATTTATTACAATGTTATTTGTGAATCTAAATACTTGAACTCAAAAATTTCATAAATATGGGTCCAGTTGTAAGCATTGAACGCTTCTCATCCACAGACTAGTAATACTTAATATTATTTTATAGAATCTGTTAAAGTTTCACAGCCCCGAGGGGTCCCCTGGCAACCGTCAGGCAAATAATGACAGCTGTCATTATAGCTCCGTCGCTACCCGGGTAGCCGCGGGCCTCAACGAAGGTTTAATTTTATTAGGCGCTAAAAACTAAGTTTTAGTTTAAAAAAAGAATTGTTTCATATTCTGTGATAAATTTCCAAGACATTGACATTGAAATTGGTATTATTCTGTGTTTATTTTTAATCTTATTGGACAGTGCTCGAAAGTGAAATTATAAGAGTGTTTTTTCGTGATTTGTGCAAATTTATTGAATGTAAGTACAATTTTTATTACAAAACTCATTATTTTGCATACAGTGATTGTTTTCACGTTATTTGTTTTAAGAAATACATCGAAAATTTTAAATAAATCATGAAAACATCTGATACGTATCTTCCCGAATTACGACTTATTTACGCATGTGAATGATAGTAAATATTACTAAAAATGTATAAAATTTACTTGGAAGTAGTTTACATAAGTATTTACTAACATATTATTGTAAAATATTAGAAAATTATTTATTATTGTGCAACTAAAATTTGACGTTTCTTGAGTTCAAAGCGACCGTTTTGGTCTGTCAATACCAAACAAAACAGTTTCGTTTGGTATTGGTAAAACGAGCTATTTTGGTCTTTATTTGTGAAGCGCTAAGGACGGTTTACCGGTAACCAATAAGAATCCGTTTGTTTGTAAAGTAGGACATAATGATGTATCGATACATCGCCGTGTGTAAAAGATGTCGATAAATTTGGTTCAATTTATATTTGTATTTTGTATAAATTAATTATAAAAAGCAAATACAAGCTACTTGAAAATTTATGTTTAGAGTTTTTTTAACAAAAAAAAATCAAAACATCCGTGTGCTCACATGATGACAATAACTTTTCATTTATTTATTTTACAGTATGGCAGAAAACTGGCGAGAGGACAAAAACCCGCCGGTCATCCTCATTTATGACGATGAGGCTGAGATTAGCGCCGACGAAGACCTGCTCCGTCATGACGGTGTATTAAAAAAATGTAAAATTAAATAACAAGAGAAATGAGTTCTACACTAACATTTCGAAAATACTTTAGGTAGTTAAAAGTAAAAATTAATAAAAATTAGAATCATTTTATTTTTATTTACATTATATAATAATACCTTACAAAAAGGATAACTGTCGATAAAATTACCAAAAGTAAAAGAACACATCCCTAGCTGTTTCTATATTTCGAAGTGTCGGGTGGATCGTGTTACAAGTGTTTTTATGGTGATCATACCAATTGTTTTTGTTATGTTGTTTACAATAAATAGATAGCATAGACACCAGTTCTTTAGACTTTGTTTGTATTTTCATTTATTTTTCGTAATCCAACGCACAACATAGTTCCAAAATGTTGTACCCGTAAAATAAATATATAAAGCTTTGATTATATCAACATTTTGATAGATAAAAGTTAGGAAATATATCAATCAAGTCATTACATTTTACAGAATGGCAAAATATGGCTTAAAAGAAGATTATTTATTAATTTTTTGTAGAGTAACGTATCAGACCGAAATAGAAAACAGCGCGCGAGCGGGAGGGCACTACGCCCGTAACTGACACTGACAGCAGTTGTCAACTGTCAGGCCCCCAGGGGTTAAAGTAGTCGCAGCCACAATAGCCGAATGCTGACTCCAGTCCTATGCCAATTTAAAATAATTTTCTGCTGAGCTAGGAAATAAACCTTTCGATTCCTAGGCTGGCTAGTTCGACTGACTCCCGCGTCAGGCTAACTGACATTCTTGGTTATTGTGGCGAAATTTGAATTTGTGAAGTGCAAACTGTTTCGCGAAATCCAGTAAACAATCTATGTTCAAGTATCTATTTCTTACAATTATAGAAAGGGTTATTATACGGATATTATACGGGTTATAAGTTTAACCATGCTCAGTAACACATTTTCGGGTGCCCGCGATCCATAGGAACACGTTGACGCTTACGAAAGCTCTGCCAGCTTTATTTAGCTTAAAAAAGTAGGTGTGGAATTATTTAATTTTAAAGAAATGACGACCGCTTACTTCAAAGAGGCGAAAAAAATGGTATTTGATGTTACCAAGTACCTATGTTTTGGAAAGCAAATAATAAATAGGTATGTAACAGCTGATTCCTTGAATGAAACAGCGGCGGCTCCGAATAAACCTCTATTTATAGTAAAGAGACGACGAATAAAACTTATCTTCCGTGTTTTTTTTATTTTATATTGGTCCTGGAATTAATCTGTGAATCTATACTAATATTATAAAGAGGTAAAGTTTGTAAATAAAGTTTTGTCAGGGCTAATCTTCGGAATTACAGATCCTATTTTAAAAAATCTTTCACCAGTAGAATGTTACCTTATCGGTGAGTGACATAGGTTATATTTGTATTGTATATATTACCCGAGTTATCACAGTTTTTGTCGCGCGAGTCGGACCGTGAAATTTATTAAATCGGCGTAAATCGTGTACGCTGCCTTAGCTATTGGATATAATTGAAAACATTGTATGAAAACTTAATGCATCTAAAAAGTTCTACAAAAAAGTCCGCGATAGCATATATCTATCTTTTATATTTCAGCAGATACCTATATAACTTTTTGTGTTTTCAAAATTTTAATTCATATGCTTACGTTTACGTCATTATTTATACAACTAAACTTAAATCCTTATCAAAATAAATTATTTAATAATCACAAGGATATTATAGAGATAAGATTTGCCTTGTACAATATGTTAATTAGTTATATAGTTTCGGAGATATTACAAAATTTCTAAAAAACATAACATTGCCGCTATATCGTCAACATTTTGATACTGATATTTGATCTTTTCTTTCAAATTATTTACTAATATCTAGATCTGCATGCTGGATTGTAAATTATTTTGTTTACTATAAAAGTTAGACTCAAAAGTGAAATAGACTATTTAGTACAAGCTATACACATCAGCTTCCCATAAATATATTGTTAATGTTAATGTACTGTAATATCGTACAATGTTTTAAAAATATGTAGATATTTAGTACACGGACGGGACGGAGGATACTGCTTCACGAAAAATTATAAAAAAAATTGATAGGGAAAAGAGCACACTTTATATGAAAGACTGTCTTTAAAATTAAAAGGGTACCTAAGAGATTTTCACGCGGACGTCATTGCTATATTGAGAAAACCACAGAACACCTGCTAACGGAGGTAAAACATCCTAACTAATATTATAAAGGTGTATGCATGTTTGTTACTTTTTCGCGCAAAAACTACTGAGTAGATTTTGATGAAACTTCACAATAATATGGCTTACATATCAGAATAACACATAGGCCACATTTTATCCTTATAATTTTAGGAGTAATAGTATATGCATATTAATAATCAATGCGTGACAACAGCTTTATAAAGAAAATTATAAACCACTAATAACATGGCATGGCACTGAAGACAAGCGGCTATATGGTGTAATGGCTTTGCCTTTTCCCTGCGGGAAAAAATAAGTAAAATCTATGCTCACTTTACTGTTTATATATACATGTACTCTGTGGTTTATAATTTAATTATAATTATTTAATCTTTGCTGACAGTGCTGTATGTAAACAAACAAAACATTCGTTTTATTAAATTATTGAATTGTAGAAATCTGTACATTAGAAAAGTAAATTTATAATGTCATACAATGATAATGCGTAGTTAACAAAAAGTGCGGTTGCCATGGATTTTACGGAAGAAACAGTCGATCCTGACTCAGTTCCCACGAATATTTGTAGAGTTTGTTTAAGTAAAGTAACCAAAGCTACATACTTATTTATAGACAGTCCAGAATCAAAAGATATTAAAGATAAACTGTATTCATGTTTTCAATTGACTTTAATTTTCAAAAAATATTTACCTTCAGTTATTTGTGATGATTGTATAGAAGAGTTAAATATTGCGTACAGTTTTCGTCAAAAATGTATTACCGTCGAGGAGCGTTTCACTGTTTTGTTGCAAATAACTGATAATAATGTAGAAAGTGAAAATAATGATGAACCTTTAGATCTCAAGGAGGATATTTTATCAGAAAGAATAGAGATTTTACAGAATGATTGTAAAGACAAATTAACAGGTAAAGTATAAGTAATGTTAAAAATATAATGCCATACTATTTATCCGCTTTATTTATTAATTATGCCAGCGACTTTGTCCGCCTGAAATTAAAATAAATAAAATTACTAAAATCATAATATTCTAAGTAACTTATAACATTAGTAAATGAGAAAGTCTTGCCTAAATCAGTCCAGCTGTTGCAGTTGTGTATGAAAAATTGAAAATCGGTTCAGAAGTTTTAAAGTGATGCACAAACTGAGAAATAGACTGAAATTTTAAAACTAGTTGTTTTGAGATCTGTATGTATATATTACTTCCCACTTACTGTTTTTTAAAATATTCAATGTACAGAATTGACTTTGTTACTATTTTATTATATGTATAGATTACTTTGACCTCATGAAAATATTTTATTTTATACCTTTGAACCAGTTTGCAGTTCTTAGGTTATCAGTATTGTGTGTTCTTTTTGGCACTTTTTTGGAGAAATAAACAAAATGATTTTTGTATTTATTATAGTAAATAATATATTTTTAAATATTGTTACAGATTACAATGTTAATATACAAAATATTAATTATAATGGAGATAAAAATAGCTTTCTGTGTACTCTCTGCAATAAGACACTAAAAAGTGAAGTGTCACTGGCCAAGCATAATGTGTCTATGCATCAGAAAAGAAAACATTTGGGCAAAGTGACAGGTTTTGGATCAGATCGCCGCTACCATTGTACCAAATGTTCTTATTGCACTCCTCATAGCCAGACCCTGGTGAATCATATGAGAAGACACAACGGAGAGCGACCTTATCATTGCCAATGTGGAAAGAGTTTCACACAAGCATCGAGCCTGAATGCACATAGGAAAGTACATAGCAACACAACATATTTCACTTGTAGCATCTGTGGTAAACAGTTCAAACATGCATTTACACTGAAGAGACACCTTAATGTGCACGAAGCAGAAAAGTTTTTATGTGATATCTGCAATAAGCAATTGAAGTCCAGACAATCTCTACAAGAACACATGTGTCGTCATTACAAAATCCACAACTACAATTGCGAGGACTGTGGGGATACATTTGTAACACAGTCTGAACTGCTCAACCACAAGAAGAAGCATGGTGATTTAAAGAAAATTGAGTGTCATCTGTGTGGTTACAAAACTAATACAAAAACATCATTAATTATTCATTTAAAAAGGTACCTACTATGAAATAAGAAAAGGTTGCTATAAAGGATTTTTTAAACTCAATTGTAATTTTTTAAATGTACAAAGTTTCTTGTAGACAAGAATTAAATATTTAATTGTAAGTAAATGTAATCCAGTTAAATCCTAGCATCATGCTTTGCTTTGTGTTGCTATATAGCAACAATAAATGTCTTAGTAAATATATAATACCTACTGGTTTTTTTTCCAAATTGTTTAAATGTGTTCTTTTTACTTCACAGACATGCCGGTGACAAATCTTATAAATGTGGTCAATGTCCAATATCATTTTATACTAAAGGTGATTTACGACGTCACGAAAGAGTACATACGAGAGATAAGCCATACCCTTGTCCAACTTGTGCTCAGAAATTTGCACACAGCACCAGTCTCAACAAACATATGAGCACTGTACATGGTGTAAAATTCAAATGGGCAGATGTCAAACGAAAAGACCAGAGGCCAGTAAGAACTTCACCTAAGTTCTCATATGGGTAGTGTGACTCATACATAGAAGTTTGCAAATGACAAAAAAACCAAAGACGAATAGATTTCACCTAAAATCTCATAAGATAGTCGCCAACCATCCTGGTTTTCTCGGATTTGTCCTAGTTTAGAGGGCATCAGGGAGAGTCTGGAGGGGCCCAAATTGTGATCTAAGTTTAAAAATTTAAAGTGTTAAGAATAAAAATATCTGACCGATTGTTACAACAAAATGTAAATATATATTATTCTGTTTTGTTACGTACATTTAAATGATAAGATGATGACGAAATTTAATTTTAAGATCTGAGAATAAATAAAAAGGTGATTAGTAATTTCAACTGTTTTTCATTACACACTATGTTTAAAAATCCTATTGACGTGTCTGGATTTTGGACTTTATAATCCAGGGTTTTTACCCATCTCGTCCTGGTTTCCAAACTTTAGAAAGTGCAACTGATGTGTACACCTGACAAATAAAACAACCGTTTAGTACAAAAGTAACAGACTAATACTGCATATAATAAGCGAACGCTGAGATCACGTTCAGTGACGTGTGCGCATGTACGCATGCGTTCACACATACATATCGGCAACACTTCTTATGAGCCGTAGAGTTCTGGGTATTCAGATTAGAGGTTTCGACCCAGTGCCTGAGGTTGCTGGCGCCTGCCAATAATACGAGGTCCTAGGAGTGGCTTATAGCCGAAGGGAGAGACTGTCCACATGGTGTACAAACAACCGCCTTAGGGCTAACGCTAAAACACAGGCGGGTGCGGGCGCGGGCGTACGCGGCGGGCGACCGCCTCGGGCCACCGTCGCGTGCGCCCGTCTCACTTAGCGCTGCTAGTATAAATTTGATGTCGAGCGTGTACAGTTGTGTCGAGTAGATTACCATGGATTATTTACTAATTTATTATTTGGCAAAAGACGTTAACGGAAGCTAGGTACAATCATGAACATTGATACAAAGCACATAATAATTAAGGTGCAATTTCGGCCAATATTATGGAATATGGCGAATTAATTATCAAATTCTCCGCTGAGTAACCTACTTGTCAAGAACGTGTTATGCAGTCGATGTTGTTTCCGTTGACGTCTTTCTGCCAAATAATAAATTAGTAAATATAGTCCACAAATACAATCCATGGGTAACGCTAAAACTGGCGCGGTTGCACGCTCGCGGTTGTATAATGAAAAATAGTATGGACAGCGCGACGGAGCGCGGGCGCTACAACGGCGCGGGCGCCCAGGAGCGTGTTTGTCTCTACAAATCAGTCGAGCCGCTAGATGCTACGTCAAAATAGCGTACCCTACTAGCAGAGTTAACTGAGACGGGGGCACGCGACGGTTGCCCGCTCGCGGATTTGTGGCACGCGGCGGTTGCACGCCGCGTGCGCCCGCGCCCGCACCCGCCCGTGTTTTAGGGTTAGCCCTTAGATATGCTGATTGACCAGCCCAGCAGAGGTTGAGGTTGATAGACCGACCGAAAAGGATTGGAGATAATGGAGTATTAGGAATAACAAAGACAGGAATTGGTTTTAACATGGCAAAGAATAATAAAAAATGGATTTTAATGTTATATGTTATAATTGTTGTTTACTAACATATAAATGTCATGATACTAGAATAACTAAATTTCAATGTCTATTATTAAAACACAGTTGTACCAAGGTATCATAATAAAATTGAATATCAAATAATTTCATGAATTTTCCTATCAACTAAGTCGGAATATTTATCCGACATCATTTAATTAAATAGTTATAATATTATTCCATTATGATTTAAATGTATTAATTGTAAAAAGATTCAGTTTGAAAACCTTAATTAATTATTTACGTAACTATGTATTTAAACTAAATTACTAGAAAAGTTGCACCTCACCATAAATAAACGAGCCAATAAAATTAGATAAAAGCAGTTTTTGAATATTGTTATTAGTTAACTTGTTTGTGTTTAATAAGCATATAATATAATTTCATTGTTTGAAAAACCATCAGTTCATTTATTATGATTCATATTTATAATAATTTAATTCTATAACAAGATAAGCACTTTGCACATCTGACGGATGATGCGAAGCGTATGTCAGTACAGACTAACGGTATGCATTGCGAGGAGGTTCCTCTGAAACCCTGACCACGGGTTGAGCAAAGCTCCTAAACTGGAGGAAATTTTATTCATTTTTAAGTGTTTTATGTATATTTTTATACAAACATTGTTTATATGTAAATATATGAATGAGAGAATAGTAAAAAAAAGCGTCGAACATACGAATTGACGTGATCATTGATAGGCTTGCCGTATTCTCCGTCAGATGTGAAAAGACCCTAAGTGCTAACATCATTAGGGCGGGCGTAAGTAAAATATTGAGCTGTAAAATAGACGAAGCTTGTAAAACTATAACATTAACTTAATCTTCCTCAAAATATTCTTCATCAGACACATATTTGCGTTTTCTCTTCCTTGAAGGGGTGCTTTTACTCTTGTTCTTTAATTTGATTTTCATTTTGACTGATCGATTTGACTCAACATCGGAATCCTCTTCTTCTGTAAAAAAAAAATGAATTTAAATATTCTAGTCTATTTTACGTCTAAATGTAACAAGGAAGACTGCAAAATTACAGGCAAAACTAATGCATAGTATCAGTTTAAAATAACATATTTAACGTAAAAACTTTTTTTATTAGGAACTTGATTTGGCTATTGTTTTTACTGTACATTTTTTTTATTCCTTATAAAAATTACTTTTTTGTCTAGATCTTTTTTTATTCGCTTGACTGCACTTTTGATGGTAAATAAGGTTACAATCTGAGATGAAAGCAGGCTAAGTAGTTGGAAATAGGATGCGCTTGTCAATCGCTACAAGCGATTTAGTGTTCTAGACCTGGACGAAGCCTATAATCAGAACCGTATAGGTTGCCACTAAAGGGTGTTAAACTCACCCGTTGAAAGTCATTAAGAGAGCAAACGGGTAGACAAACGAGGGTCAACGCCCTTTATTGCCAATTATATGCTTTGGAGTAAGTTTCGAACCAATTACATGACCTTGGACGGGAACACAGTTCGTGTAACCCGTACGTATCCGTTCGAATATATATTTAGGTCGAACAACCACCAAATAAGTTTCAAGTGTTTTCTAACCTGCTTTGATGTTCTCGTTATCGTCAGACTCGTCGGAGTTCTGTCCGTTCTCGTACCGGCGCCTGATCTCAATGAACACGTTGCGCAGGCGCACCGAGTCCTCGTAGATCAGCGACGCCTCCTCGTTGTACGTTTGCGCGTTGGCGCACAAAGTGAAGAAATCGCGTTCCATGTCAGAGATGTCCATGTACTGTAAATGTATAAACAAAACAGTTATTTCAACTCTGGTTAAGAATTCATTTTACTTTTCACGAGGGCACTTCTATTATATTTTTGTAATTAATAGAGCTACTATAGAGTTTACATTTTAATAGGGTTTTATATAACAATATAAGAATCTTGTTCAAGCATATATTCTTGTATATATATATAAATCTGAATCTCAGAAACTGCTCCATTAAAATTTCAAATCTGCATATCTTGCATGCCTATTCTATTTTTTTATCAACTACAAGTTGGCCCTTGACTGCTATCACACTTGATATTAAGTGATGATGCAGTCTAAGATGGAAGCGGGCTAACTTTTTAACTTTGTGGGACGAAAATCTACACCTCTTACGGTTTTTACACGACATCGTACCGGAACGCTAAATCGCTTGGCGATACGTCTTCTTATTTTATTATTTATTAAAGAAAACGTCAGTTTTGAAGCCGATGCACAACGATTGCAAAGCGGATGTGACAGGAATCGGTATTCTCCAATGACATTTTGCCATATTGGACAGATAGAGGGATGATCGAATCGTAAGATGAATTTTTTCTATCAATGTACAGGCAATGAATAATTGTATCGACACAGCAAAACGCCATCTATTGTTAAATAGCTTTACTGCTTAACAATAGATGGCGTTGTAATCAGGCAGTGATAATAATAAATTACCTTGCAGTCTTCAATCCTGTTCATAATCTTCTTGATGTCGAGCGGCTTCTTGATGACGTCGTAGTAGTCGGGCAGCTCTCGACGCGACGGCAGCTTCATGAACGGCTCCGAAAGAACCCGACCATTTCTATGTCAGAAATATGAATAACTCCAGTAAAAATAAATCTCATCCCAATTGATTCATAAAAATATTTTGTTATTAGTATAGTATTGTGAAATTTTAATTGACTGATATTTTATTGTACACTAAATAAATAAATATTATAGGACAATTACACTCATCGCTACATAGCCTCAAAGTAAGCTTAGGTAGCTTGTGTTATGGGTACTATGATAACTGATGAATATGTTTATACATATTATACATAAATACCTATACTATATAGATAAACACCCAGACACTAGAAAATATCCATGCTCATCCCACAAATATTTTCCAGATGTGGGAATCGAACCCACAGCCTAGGACGCATAACCAGGATCACTACCCACTGCGCCACTCGGCCGTCTATAAATTTTACTTGAAAAGGACTTACAGGACTTGACCAGTTTCAGTTAGAAATATGAATGATAAAGATCATTTTAATATTGATGATAATAAAATGAAAAATAAATTTAATTATTGTATCATTAAAAAGTAAAATTTCAATTATAAAATGGGACCACCTATGGTACTTACTCATCAGTATAGTCGATGACTTTTTTCATAATGCTTTTTAAACGCTTCTTGAGCATATTAATTTCAGTTTTGCTTTTCTTTTTCGATGAAGAGGGCATTTCCTCCTCATCTGATTCCTCTTGACGTCTAAAAAATAAAAAATCTTTAGAAATATAATAAAGCTGAACAATTCATTTGTTTCAACATTTTTCTCTGAATATACCGGTAGAGACTATTTATTTGTTCCAAGTTAACCCTGACTGCAATCACATCTGATGGTAAGTGGTGATGCAATCTAAGATGGAAGCGGGAGCCTTTGTTTAGAGTATAATCCACACCTCTTTTGGTTTCTAGACGACATCGTACCGGAACGCTAAATCGCTTGGCGTTTCGTCTTTGTTAGTAGGGTGGTAACAAGCCACGGCCTCCCACCAACCTGATTAAAGTTATTCTTTAGGTGCCTATTATCCAAATTATCGAATCGATATTTTCAAGTGATTAAATTTATAAAATCGATATTTCATGGATTCGATTCCAATAATTGCACATCAATATTGGTTCACTGAGGATAGAAAAATCAACCCTTACTTTTATTACACAGATTTTTGATAAACATTTACACCCTGATATTGCTTTTATGGTTCTGAACCTCGAAACGAAATAAAACGGAACCCTATAGAATCACTTTGTTGACCTTCCGTCTGTCTGTTGAGACCATTTTTCTCAAGAAATATAAATATTATAGATATAGGAAAAATTGCGAGTCGTAAATTTTTAGTTACAATAAAAATATTTTTAATAATTTTTAATTAACTACCCTCATGAACGCGTAGAGGCATTAAATTGAAAATTGAAAGTCATATTTATTCCGTTAAGTATTAATCAAATATATGTACTGGTTTGCACGAAACCCTCAGAGCGACCCACACTTGTCTAGTTTTTTGTTCTATGTGTTACAAATCCAACTTACCGACGCTTACGACCTTTCTTGCGCTTTTTATCCAGAACTTCATCATCGTCATCATCTTCTTCTTCTTCTTCGAACTCTTCGTCGATGGCTTTGAGCCACTCCTTCTCCGTCAGTGAGTCCGAATAGTCAACTTCTTTGCGCTGTCGGGATCCACGGCCGAGGGTTTCGTCGTCGTCGAGGTAGTTCCAGCCTTGACCCTATTTAAGTTCGTAAAAAAAGTAAACTAAAATACACGTTCAAGTAAAACGTCAATTGTTATTATTTTATAGTAATGAACTGAATGAATCAATTAATAAAATAGTTATAAACCGAGTGAATAAATGTTTATATTAATTTCTTAATTTTTTAAAAGTTAGTACGTAACTTTTTAAAAAACCACGTAAGAAAATTGCAGTTGCGGATTAAGCATAATGAGCAAATCCAAAAGAGATATAAAGCAGAGGCCATAGCTCAAAGGATAAGTACGTTAAAGTCGCAAAAAAGGTGGTTGCTGGCGCTGGCTTGTTCTGGTATGGAGACCGTGAACCATTAAGCGCAGCATAAGATGCCCTCCAGTCCAATAGTTTGACGACCTCAAAAAGGTAGTGGGAAGTCATTGGATCAAAACAGGATCATGTGTGGTAGCGCGGATTCGGAAAGGCACATGTCCAGCTGAGGACGGATACATGCTGATAATGATGATGATGAAACACCAGGCTATTGTTGGAGAGATCAAATTGTTTTGAAATGAAATGAAATGAAATTTATTTATTTTTCTCCACATTATGTTACAAAGTTCAGTGTGTTAGGCTTATAATTATTTGACAATATAATAATGTGGGGACTGGAGCTTGCACTGGGTAAAAACCTGTGTTGCAAGACACCAGGCCCTATCCCCGCACCTTATGGGTTAATATTAATCCTAACAATGTGTGACTGTATGTGTTATTGTGTAAATATATGAGTGTTATGTGTATTTTGTGAGTTTATGTATGTGTGTGAGTGTATGTGTGTGTTTTTCAAGGAGCTAGATGTTTATACACCTCATTGGTCAATTAGTTAGGCCCGTCAACCTGCATTGCAGCAAAATTCCATATCCCCTCCCCTAAAAGTAAGGAGACCTAGCGCCGTTAATAGGCTGATAATGATTTTTTTATCGACTACAAGTTGGTCCTTGACTGCTATCACACCTGATGTTAAGTGATGATGCAATCTAAGATGGAAGCGGGCTAACTTGTTAGGAGTAGGATGAAATCCACACTCTTTTGGTTTCTACACGACATCGTACCGGAACGCTAAATCGCTTGGCGGTACTTCTTTGTCGGTAGCGTGGTAACTAGTTACGGCAATAAGCCTCCCACCAGCCAGACCAAGACAAATTAAGAAAAATCTCAATCTGACCCGCTGGGAATTGAACCCAGGACCTCCATCCTATAAATCCACCGCGCATACCACTGCGCCACGGGGGTCGTCAAAAATGATGAGACTTACCTTGTTGCAGATGACCTCGTCGTCGTCCTTCACCAGCCAGTCCGGCAGCTCGGACTCGTCGATGAGCCGCGACTGGGTCTCCGTCTTCTTGCGCTCGATGTCGATCTGCTTGAACAGCTCCAACTCGTCCTCGGAGCGCGCGATCATCTCGTTGATCAGATCGTCGTCGGGGAGTTCGTTCTCTTCCTAATATACAACAAAGATATTCACAACTAGTGGATGCCAGCGACAGCGAAGACTCGCTTAGTCTATATAGGTATCATGTAATCTAGTTAAATACCTCTTCATCATCTCCGTCTTGATGTAAGATGCTCTGCAGGAACTGCTGTCGTTCTGAGCCCGTAGACTTTTGGTCAAACATACCCGCTTGAATTACTTTTTCGTCCATGTTTAGTTTGTATCTTAAAAATAAAAGAGAACTAATTTAAAGCACTGTTTTAAGAAAATATTTACCTACCACTACTTGTTAACTTTTTCGAGTTTCACTTTAACTAAAATAAAATAAATATATATGCTAGTATCATTTAAGGCAGGTCACCAACGCGTTGGACCGACCAAATGAAGATTGCCCTAAATCGAAGTGTCCACGAATGCACAAGAAGCGCTGCAGTACGTGAGCAATGGCGACGGGTTGTGGAGCTTGCCACCACTCCTGATGTGACGGCCGCGACCGCTCTGTCGAGAGTGTGACGTCGAAGAAGAATAATTTAAAATATATTATATACAATGTAAAAAGAGCTAAAGATTGAGACATCCTATTAAATAGATTAGTCCAGTCTAGTCTTTTTAACATAGGTCTAGACTGCGATCTAATCTAGAATTAAATGACGACAATACAACCTACATTTTAGCGAGTTAACTTGATATGACACTCTCGCTGGGTTCTATGGCATTTGACGCGGCATATCTCTACTTGTGAGGTGGTAACTAGCTATAATCGACACCTACCACTAGATAAGAGTGCCGAGTGTGAGTTTTCACCAAAACAAATCGAAAACTTCACTTTCGCGTTAAGGGCATATTTATATGGAACTGAAGCAGCGCCCCTGGCGGAAGTGAGGGAAAACTCAAATGGGCGAGTGTCAGTGTTGAGTTTTCCTTCACTTCCGCCAGGGGCGCTGCTTCAGTTCCATATAAATATGCCCTTAACGCGAAAGTGAAGTTTTCGATTTGTTTTGGTGAAAACTCACACTCGGCACTAAGATCTGAGCAACACATAAAATCCTAAATTGATGCAAGTTGGAAGTAGAAACCAGAATGCCGTTTATTCCATCTGCGCCAGAGACAAGACAAAATAAAGCTTCTTAGAAAACATTTTAAATTAGATTACTTATTAGTTTTAATTATGTATCAATGATTATATTTATTCTTTCCAATAATATGTTTCCCTTCTAACTAACAGCATAGCTCGTGCTACAGTCCACCCTATAAAGATTGGCAATACAGGGCCATGAGCCCTAGAAAGTAATGCGCAATATTACCAACTACATATATAAATATTATAACATTTATTATCATATTAATAAATATGAAAATAAATATTGTAATAGAAAAAATGTGGACGATTCCATGTTAAAAAATAATGTTAATAAAAGGAATTGAAACTAGAAATAGTTGTTTTATTTGTATACCTTATACTAAGAAAAAAGTAATATGTATTTTCAATCATTGGTTTCAACCTTAACATTGTTGTCTTCCTGATTATATAACGTATTATACATTATTTACATATTTGTATTTGTTTTTACCGATTATTTGTTATCTGTAGCACAATCGTAGTAATCGTTATGTGCGACACATCACTAAAGGGGCGGTACCCGTCCATGACGTACAATATTATTTGTATTAAATTTTAACTTAAACAATACGAAACTTCAGGGGCGTGAGCTATCAAAAAACGATTAATAAAATGGACAAAGTATAGACCCTCATATTAAAGTTGGTTCGTTAAGCAAAACTATTGAGGCTATATATCTCACCTCGCAGCGGCCAAGATTCTCTCCTCCACAGAGTTGACCGTCATCAATCGCAGCACGCGCACTTCGTTGCGTTGCCCGATACGATGCGCGCGGTCCTGGGCTTGGAGATCCTGTGAGATTCAATAACACACGTTTAGTATCATCACTCCACATTATGTCCCCCGTGGCGTCTGTCTGTGTCTGCGTGATAAACTCAAAGAATACTGATCGCATTTTGTTGCGGTTTCCATTAATGGGTAGAGTAATTTTTGAAGTAGGTTTTAGTATAAATATAATTTGTTAAGGATTTGTGTATATTGGCTCCAATATAAATAAATAAATATTGTAGAACAATTACACACATCGCTATATTATATCCCCAAAGCAAGCTTAGGTAGTTTGTGTTATATGTACTATAACTGTCGAATATTTTTAAATATATTACACATAAATACTTATAATATATAGATAAACACCCAGACACTGGAAAACATCCATGCTCATCACACAAACATTTTTCCAGATGTGGGAATCGAACCCACAGCTTAGGACGCAGAAGCAGGGTCACTACCCACTGCGCCACTCAACCGTCAAATAATAGTAGTATGACGATAATTATAGGAAGTGGCGCGTCACCTGGGAGCTTTCATAGAAAACGCTGCTTAAACCGTTTGAGATACAACAAAGCAATGTATGAGTACAGTATCGTGTAGAAACTGAGGGGGTATGGATATTATCCTACTCCTAACAAGTTCGACCGTTTCTATCTTATATCGCATCATCACTTACCATTAACGGTAATTGCAGTCAAGAACTAACGTGTAATTAATATTCAACCTGATGCGGATTCCAGTCCGAGTCAAATATAATGACAGTGTCGGCGCTCTGCAAGTTGAGCCCCAGCCCGCCGGCGCGCGTCGACAGCAGGAAGATGAAGTAGTCGGAGCCGGCCTCGTTGAATTTCTTCAGCAGCTCCCCGCGGTCCTCCGCCTTCGTCATACCGTCCAATCTGTTCAATATATGACAATGTAGTGGCAAGTGGGCTTCCATATAAGCACTTCAGAAATAAGCCATTCAATACTGATTCTGTGACTAGTTCGGAAAACAGAAACAACACCATAAAATCCCAGAGGACTTACGCTATTTCGACATCTAGACCAGATAGTTCTAGGGTACAAAGAATAACATGACAGAGGCGGTAAATGGTGACGCGCGTCTCTAAAGAAAGCCTTTTCAACGTACACTCATGTCACAAGTGTCTATTTCGAATGTTCCTGTTAGCCACACGGTAGACCCATCACACGGTTAATGCATGGAATACTAAAAATTCGTCTCTTCCAAGCGTTTCATTTGTTTGTGTTATCTTTTAACGCATGTTTTGACGGACTCCGTAGCGCAGTGGTATGCGCGGTGGTTTTATAAGATGGAGGTTCTGAGTTCGATTCCCGGCGGGGCAGATTGAGTTTTTCTTAATTTGTCTTGTTCTGGCTGGTGGCAGGCTTTCGCCGTGGCTAGTTACCACCCTACCGACAAAGACGTATCGCCAAGCGATTTAGCGTTCCGGTACGATGTCGTGTAGAAACCGAAAGTGGTGTGGATTTTCGTCCCACTCCTAACAAGTTAGCCCGCTTTCATCTTAGACTGCATCATCACTTAACATCACCTGTGATAGCAGTCAAGGGCCAACTTGTAGTCGATAAAAAAAAATGTGGCAAACAATTTGAATTTGTTGGGACACTTGCCCATGATTTGTTTTTGGACAATTTTTTATAGTATGGAAGCCCAAAAGGCGATTTTTGGAAATACTTGGTTGGTAGTACTGTTATTGATTACAACCACCAAATATGTAACTTTTATATCGGCCGGAACGTTTAGGATTAAATATTCAAAAATTTTCGATCGTCAAAAATACTCAAAAAAGCGCGTGAAACTTGTTATGGTATCTTCTATGAATTGATCTTAAAGTGATGAACATACCTTAAGTACATGAAACCTCTCCAGGAGAAGTAGTCCTCTATGATGGTCATGCACTGGGTCATTTGACAGAACATGAGCACTCTGTGCCCGGCCTTCTTCAGCTTGGGCAGAATGCGATCCAACAGCTCGAACTTGCCCGAGACACGATACAGATCGGGTCTGTAACAAAGTATTAACACATGTACAGACTGAATTATTATAATTAGTTTATGTTTCGTAATTTCGGAGATCGAATCGGTGCATTGTGTTGTTCCTGTGTTAATCTACGAAATGAAGTATAATGGTTTCAAATAGAATATATACCAAAATATATTTTACTTTAATTTGCATATTCTTTTAATGCATACTTATAATGTATTATCATCGCCATCAGCTTATTTTAATTGATTAACGCACTGCAGGGCACTCTTTATAACCGACGAGAAAACGAAGGAGGTTCTCAATTCGACGCGTATATTTTTTTAAGTACGACCACGCATGACTTTTTACAGAGTAGAGTTATTAATTTGGCAATATTATATATTATACATATATAGCACATATTAAGGAAAATTCCGAAAACTTTAAATTTTTGGTTACATCACATATAATTTTTTTAATAATTATGAACCTATATGGGAACCTCGGTGTGCGAGTCCGACTCGCACTTGCCTGGTTTTTTTAAGGGAAAATGCTTTGTTTAGTTACCCATTGACAACTCCGCTGCCGGTGCCGAGGTGGTCGCAGAACTTCTCCTCGATGTGCTGGAACATGAAGGGGTGGTTGCACAGCTTGCGCAGCTGCACGATGGTGTTCATGAGCGCCTTCGCGCCACCCTTGCCCTTGTTGCCCTTCTCCGAGCCGTCCGTCAGGAGTACGCCCTTCGACTGCATATGTCTGTAATATACATTATAAATATATTAATGAAAAATAAGTGTATGTCTTCCAATAAGTGATAAACCCTGCACTAAAACTTAAAAAAAAAAAGAGTTTGTATAAAATCAATTTGAGGTAATACGAGGGTCAACTAGACAAATAAAAAAACACCTAACGGTAACTTTACGGCAATTTAAATATTTAATGAGTATTACTTGTAAAGCACTCTCTGCAGGCCGCTCATGTCGCACTTGATGATGTACTCCACTTTGTCGGGCAGCTGGCTCTCCACCTCCTTCTTGAGCCGCCGCAGCAGGAAGGGCCGCAGCACTTTGTGCAGACGGCGAATGATCAGGATCGTTTCTTCCTCATTCAGTTCAACCTGGTGGAATGATAAAATATCTTAGCTTATGGACGAGAAACCTAAAACAGCTCTAGACTTGTGGATATAGGGTTAAAAGGAGATACTTTGTGTTAAAGATAAGAAACGCCTGCTACAGCTCGTTCTGCAGCGGTCAGCAGCAAGCAGTTCGGCGATACGTAGTGTGTAGATTACCTTCTCTCCTGTAGTCGCGAACGGCGCGTTGAACCACTGCTCGAAGGTGGAGCAGCTCTAGAATATGGAAGGCAGCAGGAAGTTGAGCAGCGCCCACAGCTCCGGCAGCTTGTTCTGCGGCGGTCAGCAGCAAGCAGTGCGGCGACACGTAGTGTGTAGATTACCTTCTCTCCTGTAGTCGCGAACGGCGCGTTGAACCACTGCTCGAAGGTGGAGCAGCACTAGAATATGGAAGGCAGCAGGAAGTTGAGCAGCGCCCACAGCTCCGGCAGCTTGTTCTGCGGCGGTCAGCAGCAAGCAGTGCGGCGACACGTAGTGTGTAGATTACCTTCTCTCCTGTAGTCGCGAACGGCGCGTTGAACCACTGCTCGAAGGTGGAGCAGCTCTAGAATATGGAAGGCAGCAGGAAGTTGAGCAGCGCCCACAGCTCCGGCAGCTTGTTCTGCGGCGGTCAGCAGCAAGCAGTGCGGCGACACGTAGTGTGTAGATTACCTTCTCTCCTGTAGTCGCGAACGGCGCGTTGAACCACTGCTCGAAGGTGGAGCAGCACTAGAATATGGAAGGCAGCAGGAAGTTGAGCAGCGCCCACAGCTCCGGCAGCTTGTTCTGCGGCGGTCAGCAGCAAGCAGTGCGGCGACACGTAGTGTGTAGATTACCTTCTCTCCTGTAGTCGCGAACGGCGCGTTGAACCACTGCTCGAAGGTGGAGCAGCTCTTGAATATGGAAGGCAGCAGGAAGTTGAGCAGCGCCCACAGCTCCGGCAGCTTGTTCTGCGGCGGTCAGCAGCAAGCAGTGCGGCGACACGTAGTGTGTAGATTACCTTCTCTCCTGTAGTCGCGAACGGCGCGTTGAACCACTGCTCGAAGGTGGAGCAGCTCTTGAATATGGAAGGCAGCAGGAAGTTGAGCAGCGCCCACAGCTCGGGCAGCTTGTTCTGCGGCGGTCAGCAGCAAGCAGTGCGGCGACACGTAGTGTGTAGATTACCTTCTCTCCTGTAGTCGCGAACGGCGCGTTGAACCACTGCTCGAAGGTGGAGCAGCTCTTGAATATGGAGGGCAGCAGGAAGTTGAGCAGCGCCCACAGCTCCGGCAGCTTGTTCTGCGGCGGTCAGCAGCAAGCAGTGCGGCGACACGTAGTGTGTAGATTACCTTCTCTCCTGTAGTCGCGAACGGCGCGTTGAACCACTGCTCGAAGGTGGAGCAGCTCTTGAATATGGAGGGCAGCAGGAAGTTGAGCAGCGCCCACAGCTCGGGCAGCTTGTTCTGCGGCGGTCAGCAGCAAGCAGTGCGGCGACACGTAGTGCGTAGATTACCTTCTCTCCTGTAGTCGCGAACGGCGCGTTGAACCACTGCTCGAAGGTGGAGCAGCTCTTGAATATGGAGGGCAGCAGGAAGTTGAGCAGCGCCCACAGCTCGGGCAGCTTGTTCTGCAGCGGCGTGCCGGTCAGCAGCAGGCGGTGCGGCGCCACGTAGTGCGTGTTGAGCACCTGCGTCAGCTTGCAGTGGTGGTTCTTCATTCGGTGACCCTCGTCGATTATCATGTATTTCCATTGCACCTGTTATCATGTATTATAGTGTAGGTAGGTAGGTTTTTATTTAACTAGAATGTTCTTTGGAGTATATATCCGTGACACAGACGCTCACCTTGGCAAGCACGCCCTTGTCCTTGATAACGTACTCGTAGGTGGTGAGCAGTACGTTGAACTTGGTGGAGCGCATCTGGTTCTGCACGAGGCGGCGCGACTGCGGCGAGCCCTTGTACGACACCACCATCACTGTCGGCGCCCACTTCTCGAACTCGAGCACCCAGTTCGACAATGTACTGCAACCCGAATGTTTTCGGTTTAAACTTTTTTAGGCCGGTTAGGCATTTGAGGAGTGAGGCAAAAGTACTATACACATACATCAGAGCACGGTGTCATGTAAAAGAGGGTGTAGTGACTAAAATTGAGAAAGGGATGCTTAAATGGATGAAAAAAGAATGATTAATAAAAGAGATTTATGGAGGCGACGATAAATGGAAATGTTCAATGATCTTAATCAAATTCAGGAAATTTATTTTGTGTAAAAAAAAGATATCGTCACCCAATACTGGCAAAATCAAAATGTCATCCTCTTTCATCTCAATGCGACGAAAAGGACATCTATATTATTTCCACCGCTGAAGAATAAAACAACTTACTGTAACTGGAATGTTTTAAGTGAAAACTTCTTTAGGCCAATCTTGTAAAAACACACGCACACACGCACGCATGCGCGCACGCACGCACGCATACATTTTATCTCTCCAGTTCTATATAACTTACCTCAATGGTACAATTATAAGGAATGGCCCGTTGACTTTCTTTTTCTCCATGAGATAGGTAACCAGTGCAATAGTCTGGATGGTTTTGCCGAGACCCATCTCGTCCGCCAGAATTCCATTTAAATTGTTGTTGAAAAGAGATACCAGCCATTCTAGACCCTATAAAATGAAATATTTCAGAAATAAACATTCAACAAGCTCTCCTAGTCACTCAAGCTACCCTACAGACGACTTTTAATGAGTGCCAAGTGTGAGCTTATTTTCTAAGTCTCTCTGTAAAAAGTTAACGACAATTAATAAGGAATTGAACTGATCTTGAGAATACACTTCAATTTCCATCTAAAATACTAAGTTTTACGAAGTGACTTCTCCTCATATCCTGCATTCTGTATTCATTTAACCGAGTAAAAAATGTTATATAAGTAACATTATAACTGTAGATATAAACTATATTATATAAAAAAATGATTACATACCTTAATCTGGTACTCTTTAAGATTTCCGTTAACCAAAATGCTAGCTTGTTCTGTGACAGACTCGTGGACCGTGTGAGCAATGCTGAAAAAATATTAACTGTTTAATTTTGTTAAATCTTGTAAAATGATTTGAAGATTTTTACTGTAACGCGCTTGATAGTAATGTATAAAAAAATATTATTTGACGTCGATAGCTAATACACATGGCTACATGCCAGGCATGACTCATTGTCACGTTGCGCGTAACAAACGAAAGCGGAAGAAGCGATCAAGTGGCACGATGAGTACATTCTAACTGTGAAAATTTTCATCAATATTATATATCATTATCATTAAAATCAAGAATTTAACAGAGTAATATTAATGATATACGGTGGAGACTAAATTAAAATACGACAAATATACAAAGTTATAATTTTGAGTGCAATGACGTTTGAGCTACTATGACGTTACTTAGTTATGACGTCACGATTGTAAGTCTCTGTCTCTTAATATTTAAAGTCTTGTAACTTTTTATAATATTTTATCAATTTAATTGGATTTTTTAAAAATTGTATTTGTTTTTATATTAAAAAGCATTCAAAACACTAGTATTTTGATATCTACCCAATTATCGTCCGCAAACCAACTTTACAGACAAGCATTTATTTTATAATCTACAAAACTATACAAAAGCCAAACTCTATTGAGAATGCTTGTCAACAAACAAATTTAAAATGAAAGTAGAAAATACAACACGTTTTATGCCTAATAAATTTAAAATTATGTTTTGTTACTTTAAAAAATCTTATTTAAAAGATATTAAATATATTAATTAGTTTTAAGGTTAGGTACTTATCCAATTTATTGTCATGAATTAGTTGTTAACTAGTTAAATAAAAAATTAGGTGTAAAATGACTAGTGATTTCTACCTTCATTTTTAATTTGTTTGTTGACAAGTATTCTCAATCGAGTTTGGCGTTAGTATAGTTATACCAACCTGTAATATGTTTGTTCTTCAGTTTTGTACTCGTCGTCTTCAACCTTCGCCTTCTTGATCATCTCACGCGCTTTCTCCTCGTCAGTCTTCTCTCTGTCACTCTTCTCGTGGTGTTTCTCCCGTCTTTCTCTCTTTTCTTTTATTAGTAAAAAAAGGTAATAAGTATTGAATATAAAAAACCAAATAAAATTATAAAATTAAATAAAATGTGTTTGAAATTTATGCCATCAAAGCTCGGCCAACCAGGTACTATTATAATAATTATGAATTTAATGAAGAGTTGTAAATTTAAAATTACAAACAGACTCTTCAATTCTATTTGTATATATTATAAGTAAATAATTCTACTGATAATAATTGAAAACTATTATCGCTAAAAAGTCCTACTATGAGCCGCCTGTCAACCTAAGACATACTTTATTGTTCTTCTAACCTGACTTTTTCTGTTATATAGATTACAAGCGGACGCCCACGACTCCGTCCGCTAAAAATTCTGTTTTCGGATAGTTCGACAAAAAGTAGCCTATGTCTTTTCTCAGACTCTAGACTCAGTACCAAAGGATATTGCCAAAAATTGTATGGAAGTGTACCCCAGGCTGCCCAGTAATGATATATTTGTCATTAAATAGTGCAGATTTTCTATTTACAGAAAAACAAAGTTGTATGTAGCTATGCAGTCGCAGGAAAAAGTTATGAACGTTGAAAAAGTTGACTTTTCATACTACGACGACGGTCACGTGATTCAGAACACAAAAAATCGATTGAAATTTTTATTTTTTTGATATATTTTCAAGTGATTGCTATGAAACATGGGTAGTTGTTTAAAATTCATTGTGTATTTAAATAAAACAGTTAAATATGAGCATAAGTTTGGACAGCCTGGGGCAAATTTTGGCAATGTCCTTTCATTTCGTACAGTACAAATCGGTTGAGTAGTTTAGGCGTGATTGAGTAACAAACAGACAGTTACTTTCGCATTCGTAACATGGCATAGTTATTTCTTTTTATTTTTATGTATTGCATTTTATTTTTCGCTACTGCTTGTAAACACATATATAACATACCATCGTCTTGGCTGTCGTCTCCAGAATCGTCAGAATCAGACAACACCTCCCATCCTGGATGAGTTTCCATCCAGTCCTTAAACTGTGACAGCAATGGCGCCTCTTCGCCTCTCAATATCTAGTCATGAATAAAAAGATAGAAAATTGAGAAATACATGGATATTGGAAATATTTGTTTTATAATTGAATTTCTTAGTAATAAGTTTACTTGTATTGAAAGACTGCCTCGTTGTTCTAGTGGTTAGCCTATCTGGCTTCGATCACGAGGTCCTGGGTTCGAATCCTGGGTCGGGTCACGGAATATTTCTGAGTTTTTCATTCTTCTATGAAATTCACAGTACATTCCAAGCTCGGAGTCTGGAAGTTGGTGGTGTTACATTCCCGTGCCTCAGAGAGCACGTTAAGCCATCGGTCCCGGTCACTGTCATCAACATCTGATAGTGATCGTTAATAAATGAAACATTATCTCCCTAAGCCAGCCAACCCGCATTGCAGCAGCGTGGTGGGTGTACGCTCCATATCCCCTCTCCTATAAGGAGGGAGGCCTGGCCCTGTAGTGGGCCGTTAATAGGCTGATAATGATGATAATGATGATGATGATGTAATTCACTTTAATTTGAAGGTTTAAGGAATTCCGTCAAAGGTGGAGCGGAGAAAACAGTCATAAAAGCCGTGGCGTATACTGGACGCGGCGCGGGCGCATTTGAATAAGTGATGGTGGTAGAACTTTAAAAAATATTTTCAGAAACATGAAACGCTTTAAAGTAGGCACTGTACATACGCATATAGAGATTATATACGATTGCGTTAATATACACTATTTATATTTTGTAAATACACGAAGTTTAAGAATGACGTATTTTTCTTTTTGTAACTCATAAACAGAATTTAACAGTCACCCTATACGCAATACATAGCGTGTCAACATCCCCGCTCAGTGAAGTAACGAGAGGTTGTTGTTATTGTTTAATAATACATTATTATCATTTTCTTATTTTTGAGTCAGAAATTAAAAAAAAGTATTACATAAAATGTACAGAACAGTTCGTGAAATTTCTATCTATTATTGATATAGAACCACAAAACAGAATATCAGCACTTACATGAAAATCAACCTGTATAAAAACGCTCAAATATATTTACCTCTCCTGTTTTAGGATCCATGACGCTTATCCTAGAGTCGGAGGTCTGCGAGCTGTCATCCAGTGCATCGATCTCGCCGCCTTCGAGCACCTTCTTCTTTCGCGACTTCTGTTAGAACATAAATATTTATAAAAAAAATCTTAAGCATAAAGGAGAATGCCAGATCCTAACCCAGAAAGACCACAAATTGTAAATATACTAAAAATATCCTATTATATATAAATGTTTTACAATAACAATGTTGCCATGTCGAAAAAAAGTAATTAATCTATTTTTAGTTTACACTCTTTACGCATTTTAAATCTTTATTGTGCACTGGGTTGCATAAAAAATGCTTAAAAATGTATTTAATGAAACATAGAGATCAACAATACGGAAATGGACGATAACCAACGTTAGGCTCGTGTCGAATACACCGAGTTATAGAGCTTTTAAATGTAATTTGTATGAAATAGTAAAAAAAATGCAATAAAATGATGCATATACATATTTGTACAATATGGTTTTATTAGTGGGTTAAAGTTCTATACACTCTATACATTCTCCTTTGCAATGTTTAACAATGTTGCCAACCGAAGAAACTTGTTACGTAGATAACATAGAGATCGATAGTAGTTTGTTAACCATTTTGCCCTTGAGGATTCAACGGCCTTTATTGCCAATGAATATGGTTTGGGCTATAGTTCTTATTGTCGTCTGCAACTTACCCGTTTCCTTCTCTCTTCCTCTTGCTGCTTCTTGCGTTGCTCCTGCTTATGCTGTTTCACCATCTCCGTGAGGCTGGCGATGTACTCGTCGGTCTGTGAGAGCAGGAACGCCAAGCGTTTGTCTTTCTTTTGATCGATGAGCTTCCTGTAGCCCTCTTCGTCTTCAGCCATTAAACTATAAAAATATATAAAACTTTAAGGTCAATACTATAAAGTCATAACTAAACTTTTTACATTTTTGAGCTTCTGTGCATCATTAAATTAATAATATTTCCTCAGCTCGAGACTGTACAACAAAATCGATGATTTTCTTAATATTGATAAATTAAATTACAAACGCTGTAAAGACTATCATAACTTGGGTCAAAGGACTAGACTACTATAATGTTGAAACGTTAATTAATGAAATTAAATCATGAACCAATCATACCACCAAAATGACATACCTACCACCCTTAGCTAAACACAAACAATAACACCACACCCACGCACGCGCACTCACACACAAACTTATGCACACGCGCGCACACACACACACACACACACACTCACACACACGCCTCACAATACCTATCATACTCCAGTTTTATTTGGGAACTTCCATGGTCTAAATTACTGTATGGGATCCGTAGGAAGGCTACGACGCTCGTAATACAGGTCTTCCTAGTACGAGTGTCCAAGCACTCCTTAAGACCTTTTTTATGCACCTTAACTATTGTAACTGTGTTTAATTTTAAGGAGTATATATCAAATGTTAATTTTTAAGTATGTTCAATAAAGATATTATTATTATTAACATTTGGCCTGCATTGTAACCTGGATGTCTATAGCTCGAAATCAATTTCAATTAGGTTGCTGTAATATTTTCTCTGAGAATACACAAAAATAAATTAAACCAAAAAGACACTGAAGGGTGTATCCTATATGTACATTGAAAGACAAGGGATTATTGAAGTGAAAAAAAAAATTGACTAATTAATGGGGCACGAAAAAAAACGAAACCTCCATACAATAATTTGTTTGCTTTATCTATGCACTGACTTTTAGTCTCTTAAAAATATGAATAATTTTATACATTTGCGCTCTCCTTTCAAACAAAAAGTGTTTATTTTTTATGTGGCCTTTTCATGCGCGACAGCTTGGCCACGTTGTAGCGATGCATAACTCCGTGAAGTCACTTGCAGGAAACTATTTGTCACCTTCACTTTTATAACCGCCTCCCCAAAATCTGTATTGCAGTAATTGGTGACTTTAACACAAAAAAAATCACTTTGCCCAGCCTAAAGATATAACCTGCAATCCTTAAGATGTCACAATAGCAAAATCAGAAGTTTCTCTGTCTTTCATATCATAAAAAGAGAAACGCTGGTCGTGGTCGGAGACTCTCATTGGACAGGGACATGTTGTTGCTGTGATTCTCTTGCTATCCCTCAATTGCACATTATAAAACGCTCTGTCATTCTTCTGCTCGCGCTCGGCGTTGGCGTGGTGGTTCATGATGGCCTTGAACAGCGCAATGGCTGAATTCGTTCATTCATTGAAGTCCATTGCTGTAAATTGCACATTCACTTTCATCCGCAGCCCAAAAAGTGCATTCGCTGAATTAATTAAGTAAAAAAATCCTTTTCGCACAATTAAAATAACTTCATTTATGCACAATAGCAAAATCAAAAGTTTCTCTCTCTTTCATATCATAAAAATGTGAGCATAGTTATAGTCGATGTCTCTCTCTCTACACAAAATGTTTGTTGAAGCACTCTTTGCTATATCTCACTTGTAAATTATAAAACGGTTCACTTCATTCATTAAAAAGAGCAATGGCTGAATTTCTTTTAAGCTCTGTGCGGCAATATCTGATTTTCGTGCTTTTCGTGCGAATTGATTGAACTAAAAACTTTAATTAGTTTTGATTACAAGACGTATGGTGACGCAGTGTATGATTTCGTACTACAAAATATACACAATATAATTAATAAAATAAATAAATAAATAAGTATTATAGTACAATTACACACATCGCTATATAGCCCCAAAGTAAGCGTAATCGTAAGTAGCTTGTGTTATGGGTACTATGATAACTGATGAATATTTTTATATATATTACACAAAAATACTTGTAATATATAGATAAACACCCAGACACTGGAAAATAACCATGCTCATCACACAAATATTTTCCAGATGTGGGAATAGAACCCACAGCCTACAACGCAGAAGCAGGGTCACTACCCACTGCGCCACTCGGCTGTATATTACGCGTGTTGTGCTACTCACCATGTTGCAACACGGTCTGCAGGAACTCTTGGTGCTTCTGCCTGCGCTTCCTCTCCGCCTCCAGCTTCTGTTGCTTCTCCAGCTTCTCAGTGGCGCGCGCCTCTCGCAAGCCCTGCCTCTTGGTGCGCTTGTACGCTTTGATGTTCACCGCCGTCTCCAGAGTGGTATCGCGGCGGACTTGGCCCAATATCTAGGATAATGAAGGTCTCGATTGATTGATTGTCTTTTTAACATTTAGCCGTATCTAGAATACGGTTTCGCCCAATGTATATATCGTATCACGAATCGTTAGTTAGATAGCCGTAGTTCGCCGAGTATGTGTATTGTATACAATTAAGTATTTACGTATGTACACGAGCTCGGTATTTGGCGAACATGCCCTGTGACCATTTGCTGCGGTTGTCCGAATATTTAATGACCAATCTATGAGTGGGAATCAGCTATCCAAATTGTGTCTAGATGTGACTTTAGATGCATTGTTAAAAAACTGTTTAGCAACAATTTTTTAACAAAAAATAGAACTGACTCAAAACTCACTAAAAAATAAAAAAATAACTGTGTCATTTAGTTGCTTTAATTTACTTAAGCATATCTGTGAAGTCGATGCCAGCCACGGTCATACATATAAAATATATATATATATGTGTCGAATTGAGAACCTCCTCCGTTTTTTTTCGTCAGTTAAAAAATTGACACAATTGGCACTGACTTCATGGATATGCTTAAGTAAATTAAATCAAATAAAGATGTAGTTTTTTTTTTACTTTTTAGTGCGTTTTGAGTCGGTTAATTTTTTTTGCTAAAAGTTTTATTTTTTACTTTTTAGTGATTTATCGAGACAACCTACTCTTACTATACTATTATAGTACATTATAGGCACTTGTAGCCAAAAAGCTGCCGATACTTACACTAAAACCGAAATCGCTGCAAGTGTGCCTATAAAATTTAAAGAGTTCTTTTGATTTTCCCAGGATATCATCGTCAGATTCTAATATGATGACTATGGAACCATTTCGGAAGTGTGCCCTTTCTAATAAAAAAAAGGAATTATCGAAATCGGACGCTTCTGTAAATGTTATGCGTGGTCATACATGAAAAAAAAAACTTAAAATATAAGTGTCGAATTGAGAACCTCCTTCGTTTTTTTTTCGTCAGTTAAAAAGATAACCAAGTTTATTTTTTAAGTCATTCAAAATACCTCAGCGCGAAGTTGTTTCTGGAAGTTGAGAACACGCAGGGCCCGCAGCTCGATCTGAGCTTGCAGCCGAAGGTCGTCGGAAATGTTCGCCGGCAAGTTGGACAGCACCTCCATCCTGTACGCGATACGCGCTGCTATCCTGTTGTAGCAGAAACAAAACGCTTTCACTCATTACAAGTTAGCCCTCGACTGCAGTCACACCTGATGCTAAGTGATGAAGCAATCAGAGATGACTTGGACACGTCAATGTACCGTAACGCTAAATCGCTTAAAGGTACGTCTTTGCCGTTAGGGTGATCTCCGTCATATAAATCCACTGCGCCAAGCAAGGAGACCGTTAAAACTTATCAATTCAAGACAATTAAATAATATCAATTGCATAATGACATTAGTCATTACAATGAACATCATAGAGTCAACATCTGAAGGTGCTCCGTTTTGTAGAGGGGTTTCAGTCTTTGAAACAAATAGAACTATTATGAATTACCTGTTTTCTCTCTCGTTCAATATTTGTATGGGGTCGATGCCGACAGGTTTCGGAATCGAGGTAATGCGATTCTGTTTCGCACCCGGAGTCGGCACTCCCGGCTGAAACATTACAAATAAATATCAAATCATCATCATCATCATTATCAGCCTATTAGCGGCCCATTACAGGGCCAGGCCTCCCTCCTTAGAAGAAAGGGGATATGGAGGGTACACCCACCACGCTGCTCCAATGCGGGTTGGCGGGCTTAGGGGGATAACGCTTCATTTATTAACGATCACTATCAGATGTTGATGACAGTGATAGTGAACATATCAAATGATATACACATACAGTATCATATCCTCCTCCAGCTATCATGCTTTGTATTTGTATTATCACCAATTTCTGTTGGTTCAGCCGGTGGCTACACTTCACAACGACACGTGAATTAAAACTTATTTTATAATAATATTTAATTATAAATTAATTTTCTTGCATTATTTGTTATGTCACCCTTATATGGGTGAAAGTCTCCTGCATCTTTTTTAATTTTTCCTATCTTTCATCAAACTTTTTCTTGCCATTTTTATTATATATCAACAACCCATCTTCTCTCCCGTCTTCTCAATTTTCTTTAGTCTTTGTCCCTGTCATTTAGTTGTTTGATAAACGAATCAATGCAATTGAATACCTGTTGGGGAGCTGGTGGACCGACGTTAGGGCCAGGCTGTCTAAGCGGCGCAGGACCTCGAATTGGCAGCGCGCCTGCCATTGGCTGTCGAAACATACATACAATACATATTTTATTTTATTTTACTTTAATTTGGCAAAAACAGTCAATACAAATAAAAAGTTTTACATTAAAGAAAAAATACATGTGTAACCATAGACAATACATTGCCGAAGATTTGTACATAAAAAAAGGAAAAGATGTGTTATTTATGTGATAACAGCATTAATAAGATAATATTAGTAAGAAATAATATAATATTAGCAAGAAAGAAAAAAAAAAGAAAAGAAAACAACGATAACGTGTATATTTATACAATGTTCTCGTACCAATGTGTTAAGAAACAACTAAAGGTATTTCTTCAAGCATTTCTTTTTAATATTACTTATTGAGGTGGAGCATAAGTCAATATCAAAAAATTCATCATTATAAAGTTTTATTGCACGATTAACGTAACAGTTGCGTGTGTATTTTTTATGAAAAAATGATGGTAAAAATAAGTTAAGTTTACGGTTGTGGCGACATATATACTATACTTATATTAGTATTGTATCCCACTCGATTCTGCGGGTATATTTTTTCGATAAAACTAATTTAAAATGAATTTTAAAGGAGTGCAATGGATTATAGAGACAAATATCTTAGCACTGAATGGATTCGCCGTGTGGGCGCCGGGTCAATCGTATGGCAGAGAGAAAAACGCCGACGACCTCTGTGACGCAGTGGTATGCGTGCTGGATTCATAAGACGGAGGTCCTGGGTTCAATTTCCGGTGGGGCAGATTTGTCTTAGTCTGGCTGGTGGGAGACTTTCGCCGTGGCTAGTTACTACCCTACCGACAAAGACGTACCGCCAAGCTAGCCCGCTTCCATCTTAGATTGCATCATCACTTAACATCAGGTGTGATGGCAGTCAAGGGCCAACTTGAAAAAAAAAACCTTTAGTGAGCGCTCAACGTTCGCCTTCTCTGCTCGAATCATTCCAGTCTTTGGGGATATATGTAAAATTGCTTTTTTAAGTATACTTTAATCTTTAAAATTACGCAACTGATTTTCATGCAGTTTTTTTATCAGATAGAGTGATTCAAGAGGAAGGTTTATGTGTAATTTTATAGGTTTCTGATGTGATGTCATATATTAGCGCATTTTTTGGCTAAACCCTACGAGATATATCAAAATAATGTACTACAGTATTGCACACCTTAAAAGGTCAACATAAAGTCCGCGATGGTATATGTCTATCTCTTAGGGATACCTTTCAATAGCCATTTTTTACCTTATACTTTCAGCCAAAATTAATAGTTTATTTACGAAGAGATTTGACCACTTTTGCACTATTGCCCATTAGTGCATGTAATTTAAGTGAATATAAGATTCCAAGATATATAAGATTCAAAATGCAGGGACATAGCGAGCATTTGGGGGCTTTTTAATATACTTTAGTACCAGCATTGCAGCCGTGCGAAGCTAGTACAGTATAAAAAAAATCTCGTACCGGGTTCACTAGAGGCGGAGTAGGCTGCGTGGGCGGCGCCATTTGTCCAGTCATGGGCAGGGGTGTCGGGGGCGCACCCCCGCCGCCGCGTGCCGCATCCCCGCCCGCCGCGCCCTTGCCGCCCGTCGCGCCTGCGCTCTGCCCGCCCGCTTGCGCTTGTCTGAAGAACGGTGGATAAAAACAAAAAAAATATTTTCTATTTTATACTTTTTATAGGTACTTACTTATGTATAGTGCATGTGATGCTAGTTCATTTGCGACTCTACTTGGGTATATTATCCCCATATAAATACCTATACATACATATATTTACATACATATATTTGCAGACATTGGGTATTTCCCCCACTTTTATCCCAAGAGCTTTTGCGCAGCGTAACTGATTTTTATTGAACAAACTATTTTGTAATTTGCACGAGATGCGATTTTATTTGAGACCCCACTCGAGTGAATTTGCTAACATACGGTTATTCTTCACCACTTTCACCCCTACATAACTTTTGGATGGCTCAACCGATTTTCATCAAACACAACACTAAGAACACACACATAATAACCTTTAAACAATAAACTAAATTGAAATCGCTTCATCCTATCGGGAGCAATAATGACAAACAGACACACAAAAATGTAGAAAATTTCAAGCTGCATCAGCTGCTTCTAGCAACATACTTGATGTCTTATAGATATCTCACCCTTCTGAATCATGACATCTATCACTTATTAGACAGATGGCCTTGTGTCTCTCGTCTAGTAAGAACCACTCATCAAATGGTTAAAATCAGTGCAAAGATAAAGCATGTGTTATAATTAAATAAGTAATAGAATAAATATAATTATGCAGAATATATTTCAGACATTTCTATATATATAGATTTTTTTTTATCGACTACAAGTTGGCCCTTGACTGCTATCACACCTGATGTTAAGTGCTGACACAATCTAAGATGGAAGCGGGCTAACTTGTTAGGAGTTGGATGAAATCCACACCCCTTTCGGTTTCTGCACGATATAGTACCGGAACGCTGAATCGCTTGGCGGTACGTCTTTGTCGGTAGGGTGGTAACTAGCCACGGCGAAAGGGAGGCTTTCAGACCAGCCAGACCAAGACAAATTAAGAAAAATCTCAATCTGCCCCGCCGGGAATCGAACCCAGGACCTCTATCTTATAAATCCACCGCGCATACCACTGCGCCACGGAGGTCGTCAAAAAGATGTCATTACATTTAAAAAAATCTTTTCCTTAAATACTAAGTTAGTAAGACATGAGAGCACTTACCCCTGGCTGTAGGGCGAGGGTGGCTGCGCAGGAGGCGTAGGACACTCGGGCGGCGTGTCTCCGGTTCGTTTGCCAGCTGCCATGAGAGCTATTTGTTGTGTGATCGGCTGATTGCAGGCCAGCTTGCGATACGCTGCTATTTGTGCCCTGGATTACAACAATTTTCGATTAAGTTATAGTGTGATACAAGTTAATCTTGAAATTTTCACAAAATTCTTGCTTATAAATCAACGCACCTGCATGCATACATGTTGAATAATATACTTACTTTAATTGGCCTAGTTGATTGTTCGAAAAGAGCCCCTTGCTCGGATCTTGTGGGTTGGACCGCGCGCGTATGGCCAACAGTTGCGAGTATCGCGGGTCCTCTTGCAAGCCCTTCTCTTCCATTGAGTCAATAGCCCGCTGCAATGCGTTCAGGTTATCAGGTCCCGAAGCGGCGAGCGAGCCCTGCATCGGAGATGAAGAGGGCGCTCCATTCGCAGAGGTGGACGGTGGCGCGGAGCCGTGTGGCGGAGTCTGCGCTGCTGGTGGCTGTTGTGGTGGAGCTCCAGACGGCGGCTGATTTGCGGGTGCTCCTCCGGGGGGAGTAGGCGCTCCGCCGGGCGAAGGCGCTGCATGGGAATACCCCGTTTGCGACGTCATCATGCCGTGATGCGGTGGCATAGGCGGCATTCCTTGGGGATGCACACCGTGAGGCGCTGGGCCGCCTAATGGAAGTGGAGGCCCGGGTGGCCCTTGTG
Organism: Mycalesis mineus; assembly: GCA_034621355.1. Lineage (NCBI taxonomy): Eukaryota > Metazoa > Arthropoda > Insecta > Lepidoptera > Nymphalidae > Mycalesis > Mycalesis mineus. The sequence goes on along the minus strand of CM067884.1, from coordinate 14,990,396 downwards.
GTCCATTACCTGGAGGTGGAGGCCCACTACCCATTGTCATAGGACCCTGCAATGCAATTTTTTTATAGTAAGCAATAGTAGGTAAGGTAGGTAAAAGTAAACAGAACAAACAGAAACCTCACCTGATACTAAGTTAACCTAGGCAGTTTTGCTTTTTATTATTATTTAGACAAAACAAGCAGGCCAGCAATTTAATGAAAAAACTTGTCTTTAAGGCAAAGCCATACTGATTTCAACCAACAAAATGTGTTCAATTTTACAAATTCTGTTTGTTATATATTTTGTTACAGTTACTCAAAGTGATTATGTGCTTTTTGAGGTAATAGCATTTAACCCTCGTGAAAGAGCATATCTATACAGTTTGCAGATACGAGCACCTTTGATAACATTTTTGAATGGAATATCAAATGAAGCTGCTATTCCCATGGATGTGATAGTAAAACTAGAAATAGCTCAATTGTTTGAAAGCAGTTTGCGGTTTTTGAATATACAGTGTCAGCGGGTTTTACAAATTAAATCGTTAGCATTAATTTGTGGTTACAATTGTTAATATACTAAGGCCTGCACCTGCGTGCACCAAGATTTCACTTATCATAACCAATGGTTAACATAAGCTAAACGTAAAATTTACTGTTCATGACTAAAACTGTAGGCTAGTAGCATAAGCACATCCATGTTATTTTAACCGAGCTTACGTCCTTAACCGGCGTATGGGTTGTTGTGAACAGTAAATTTATAGTAAAATTATGTTAAGCATTGGTTATGACAACCGAAATCTTGGTGCACACATGCCTTATTTATATAACAAATTTATTAATTTATTTTTATCATCCAATATTAACACCATATTACCACAACAATAAAACACTGTTTATTTTACAGAAAACATATTTTTCTTAAATATAATAACACTGAAATATACAATATATCTGCAAACTTTAACAATTGGGAGGGTATATTAAACTGGATTGAAACCAATACAAACAAGAAGATATATCAAAAAGTAGTTGTTTCAAAAACATTTGAGAAAAGGGATATATTTTTCCTTAAACTACAGACAAATGAAAAATATCCTGCAGTTTTTATTGTGGGCGGAGAAGAAGGCATGGACTGGTTGTCTTCGACTGTTATCTTAAATCTATTAAATGAGTTTATGGAAAACAATGATGAACTAAAAACACTAATGAATTCTTTTAATTTTTATTTACTGCCAATCTTAAACCCAGATGGTTTTGCCTACAGTACAACTCAGGTTTGCATAGAATAAGCTATTCATATTTTTAAATCCATAATTAATATTCTGGGTAATGTTATGATAGATTCAAGCAGGTAAATAATGTGTTATCTGCATCAGTAATATTAATTTAATAATTTCAGGATAGGTTCTGGACAAAAAACAGAAGAAACCTTGAGACCCAAACTAAGTGTCAAAATGCTAGTGTTCCAGTTGGAATGAACATTGCTCGGAATTGGTTTTTTCATAAAATACTAAAAAGTTAGATGAATCTTATCAGTTTTTTCAGTTTCAAATTAAATTTTTGGTAATTTATTCAAAGCGAGGACTCTTACTTTCTTACAAAAGAAAATTAAAGATAGATTAATTATTCTTTCAGGGGTTGGTGAAGAATGTAATTCAGTTTACATGGGACATAGGCCTCTCTCTCAGGAAGAAAACCAGAGCTTAGCATATGTCCTCAATAACTTGGCCCTCAATATGATTGCATTCATAAATGTGAGAGGGTTTGGAAAATGCCTGACAGTGCCATATGCAGATGGCCAAGAAAGTAATAATCATAATATTGTTGTAAGTTCATTTAGCTCACTGGATGAGTAGTAACTTGTTATTGTCTAATTATAATAATGTCTTATGCTTGTAAGTTTTAACTGACTTCCAAAAAGGATGAGGTTCTATTTTAGCTTCGACTAACCATACCTCTAATATGCTTGGTGAAGATAGCAGAGTTTAACTAGTGAATAGCCTTGTATTAAAATTAAGAAATAATACTGTTACCATTCATTCAATTAGGTTTACATTAAATAATGCAAATAATAAAATGATGTCAATTAATTCATTTTTAGATGGAAATTCTGAAATCTACAAGCTCTAAAGTTAGAGACAAACATAATATACCCTATGATATTGGGACTACTTCAAGTTTTTTCTGTAAGTATTAGTTTTAATAATTAATTTTTTTTATAAACTTATTGACATGTTGACGTACAGTCTACGTCACAGATTGTGCATGTTGTGACAGTATTTTTATGCATTGATTTATTGGCCCAAAAAACTTAGACATCGAGGGGCGTACTGTCATAATACATTTGACTACTTGACATCCACATGTTAAAATATTATTACATTACTAACATATAATCCAATAACTTAATTTTATTCTACCTAACAGTTAAGTCACTTTGCACATGGGATCGTTCAAGCATTATCACTTTAATTATGAAATTAATTTAGAATGTATCAATTAATTTATATGGTTCCTAGATAACTTCACAGGGAACATGGCAGATTGGGTGAAGAAGAAACTAAACACTCCACTGGTATTCACTGTTTATCTAGATGATGAGTTCTCTGTTCTCCCACGACCCAGAAGTATTAAACCAATAAGTCAGCAATTTTATACCATCATCAAAGAATCACTACTCTTAACTAAGGATATTTATGGTCCTCTGTTCAATGATCAAACTCAAGTGACAATTAATTTCACTACAATTGTTATATTGCATTTATTAAAAAGTTTTTTGTTTAACATCATGTATGTAATCCAGTGAAATAATGTTGAAAAATTTACTCAATATTATTCTTTGTTTTCCACAGAACAATAAAAATAAAATATAAAATAAGTCTTAAAATATAAGTGGGACACTGAAGTAGGCCTTATCGTTTAGTACCTATTACTTCGAGGAATTTGGTTATTGTTGAATAAACAACTCCTATAGGTAAACTAAAACTTGACATCAGCCCATTTACTCAGCATCAGTGCCGTGCCACTAACGTGCAACTAGGTCAGTGCCAGCGGTGCCCAGGCACGGGGTGCAGACCCTGGAGGGGCTCAGAAATGACCAGACCATATACAAACAATATCTTATTTAGAGTCAGTTACAAGTCTGTAGAGTGAAGTTACACATGTCGGCACAGGGTGCATAAATTGCTAGTAATGGCTCTGCTTAGCATAGAGCCAACTAACAAAAATGAAAAACCTTAGTATACCCAAATGAAATGTCTAAACCATCACACTCTATAAATAACCTAATTAAGTATGACAAAAATTGTGAATGCAATACTGAAGCAATGTTATTAGAAGTAATAAAAAGTATCCACACAGTTCTTAGTACATAGAAAATATAATAGTTTGTAATAATGACACCAAACCTCCAGTCTGCTCTGGCATATTAACTGCATAATGTATACATATATTTTACAAGCAGGGTTTTTATACCTGCAAAGTTTTGAGCGGACTACATAATTTATTTACCTGATTAGGTGGCATATGCCCTATCTGATGCTGCATGTATCCATGAGGGGGGCCCTGAACTTGCATGTTTGGGTGTTGAGCATTGCTAGGCATATTTGAATGTCCATTTGGGCCTGGGCCCTGATGAGATCCAGGTGTGCTCATAGGATGTCCCGGTGGCCCAGGCATATGTTGCCCGACCATATGAGGCGACATTTGATGTCCAGACGGCGGGATTCCAGGATGTTGCTGTGGTCCACCATTTGTATTAGAGGCTATAGTGTGCGGCGGACCCGTAGGTGGCATGTGATTCTGCATAGGTTGTCCAGAACTAGGTGGATGAGAAGGTGGCCCATTAACATGTTGGTTATAAGGACTATGCGGCGACTGTGGCGGCGCTGGGCTTTGAGACGGCGGCCCCATTGGACTGGGCGCTTGCGGCGGCGGCATGGGGCTGCTTTGTGGAGATGGACTTGCCATTGTGCCTTACGTTTTAGAACATAATAACTAAATACACATTAACACTTCAGTTATAAAGGTCACACTTATTTATGGCGGATTGTAATTTGTATCGCGTCACTATGTATCGGATAGTATCACACAAATACTACATTTATGTTAATAAATTATAAAACACTTCATACAAAACAAATTATTTATTTATTATTTAATTAATATGGTACTAAAATCTTTCAAGAAGCATTTTATTTTATACCAAAATCACAGACTCTAAAAATAAGACCAAAATTCCATTCCATTTCATTTATTCATTATTTTTTTAATTTTACCAGCTTTATTACTTTGCTCTGGGTTCTAATCAAAGAGTATATATCTCCAAGTACCTAGCCCACGCCACGCCGTCTGTAATCAAAAACTTACCAAAGAACGTATTACTTGCTAGTTGCCAAAGACCACAGGCGCAAATAAAACCACAGATCGTGTCTATTTTTAATTTTCATGAAGTATTTGTCAACTCTAGTCTATGGTATTTGTAAAGGATTTGAATTTAACTAATATTTATTATTTACATGATTTATTAAAATATTGCCTATTAATTTTAATGTAATTATCAGTTTATATGTATTATCAGTAATATGTGTGTATCTAGAACTGAAATAGGCAAATAGTTCCAGTGGTATCAATTAAATATACATTTCGCCGGTGCGCACGTTTATGAAAATGGACGAAGAAGATGAATACAATGAAAACAATTGGTCGTACATAAATATACTAACTTTATGTGGGGAGCCAACACTTTACGAAGGACTACGGTTTGCTAAAGATTTAATTTTGGCTAATTTATGTCTTCGCATCATTATTCAGTATGTTCCTATGCCTCACAACGTCAGGCACAGTTTGTCCCTCATCATCGGCAGTTTTCTTTTATATTTTAACATTGGAACTAATTTCATTTGGACAGTTGGACTTACGACAGGTGGATATGTGTCCATCATAATGTTATCTTTTGTGACAAAAAAATGTAGAGGATTTTGTGTTTCATTATGTGTAATATGGTTTTTAATACTGTGTGAGATATATGTATTAAATCCAAAAATGTGGCAGCAGATAAGGGGCATCCAAATGGTAGCAGCGATGAAAATAATTTCTGTGGCTATTGAGCTTGATCGAGATTTGTTTAAACAAATGTTAAACCCCATTGAATTTGCAGGGTATGTACTTTGTCCAGCGAACTGTATCCTAGGGCCATGGATATCATTTCACACATACAACCACTACTTGGAAGTAAAATTCCTTTGTAGCAGGTGGATTAAGATAATCTTTGTTAACCTACTAATGTCTATGGGATTTTTGCTTTTATCCAATTGTATTGTGCCTGGGTACATAGATGAAACAGCAACAAAATGGTTAGTAGCTTATCGAGATGCTCAAGCATTCCGCATGTCTCATTACTTTGTTTCCAGTATGTCTATTGTGTCTATGGTAAGTGCTGGGTTTGGGTTAACAAACGATTGCCACTCTGAGCTACAAGTAACCAGACCAATGCTAATAGAATTACCCCGCTCTCTTGTTCAAGTTGTAATTTATTGGAATATGCCAATGCATCAGTGGTTAAAGAATTATGTGTTTAAAACATGCCAGCCGTATGGTCAATTTATTTCTATACTTACAACCTATGCTGTTTCATCTTTGCTACATGGTTTCAACTTTCAGTTTTCGGCAGTGCTACTCAGTATAGGTACATTTTCATACGTAGAATATAATTTCCGATATAAAGTGGCATCTGCATTGGAAGTATGCTGTCTAGCTAATCCTTGTGTGAAGCAATGTGAGCACAAGTATAAAAAGAACAGTTTGCTAGCAGTTATTGTTAACACTGTATTTTCTCTGATAACTGCCATTCATTTGGCTTATTTAGGTGTAATGTTTGAGGCATCCTTCACAGTACAAGAATCTGGTTACTCTTATTACCACACTATTAGTAAATGGGAAAACCTCAATTACTTCAGCCATGGTCTTGCTGCTTTTATGTATTTGATATACTTAATGATGTGATTCTCTATTTTTAAGTGAGTATTTTTTAGAATGTGATCTCATAAATTTTGGTCTCTAGTAATCCAATAAATTTTGTTTCTTTTTATATATTTATTGTTTGTATTTCTGACTAATTTCAGAGTATTTAATTTTAACATATATAGACTTCATTTATAAGGATTGTCTTTGTATTGTCTTTGATTGGATTGGCTGCTACTTTGAAAAGAAATCAAATGTTGTTAATACAGAGCCGTTGTCATTTTAATAATGCTCAATTCCTCAACTAGAGACTCCATATCAGACTTTGCCATCACAGGTTCTTAGACCATAAGTATTAGTGTTGCAATATTTTTTTCAAGTCAGTATTGGCTTATTTATGGAAGGTATCTGAATGTATACAAGTGTACTTGTAAATGAGGTATAAGAAGCTGCTTGTGAACTTTATGTACTCCCGGATGGTCCCAGTTCTTAGTAGTATAATAATTATAATTGACATAATTAATTTAATTTAATCAATCTGTATAAGTTTTTAGATTACTTAGATTTAGTTTTAGTATTATAAGATAAGAGAATCTCACTAAGATAAGATTTCTTATACAATATATGTACTTATGCAAAAGGTTTATATAGTACCTTAATAAGGAACTTCGTTCCAATAAAGTTTTAAATGTAAAATATGGAACCAACTTAGCATTGCACAAATGTAATGGCATTTAATGCACATAATATTTATATTGTAATTAGTTAGACATTTATCTTATAATTATTAATTATATGTTCCAAAATATTATTAATGAACTTTTTATACAATTAAATAATATTTTAATATGCTTTTAAAACTTGGTAGCAATTTATGATTTGACAATTTATCTTTATATTTGCAAGATTTAAGGTAAAATTAAATAAAAATTGGATTTAATTCAAAATATATTTTACTCATTTTATAAAAGCTCTTGGCAGTTTCAAATGCCAAACTCTTCAAATACAGGTTCGAGTTATTTCAAGTTTACATATTTGATTATTATTAACACTTCTGTAAAAATTATATTAAGTACAATGTAACAGTATTATCAATTTTTAATGTAATGCACAATAAAGTTTACAAAATCATCGAAAATAACTTCTAATTGTATACAAAATAATTCTACTTGGTATTTAATCTTTTTGTAATACACTCCTGTAGTTACTAGTTATAACAGCCAACACTTTCTACTAAGTAAAATTATTCTCAAACTGCCAAATCGAAGGAATAAATTATGAAATTTTTGTGTTTTTATTGCTGTTCTCAGTTTACTGCCTTATTTGTTTAGTGGATAGCTTATAGTTAGGGATCTATATCTTGGTTTCAAGTTCTAGCTAGGCCAATAAAATATTAGGTCAATCTTTGGGGGACGATGTTGCTCGCGTCCGTAGGAGTTACCACCTTTCCTAGGCCCGCCCTACACGTGTCCCCTGGGTGGTGCCAAACGAGCAACAACGCCGAGCAACAGGCGGCGGTAATTAGCCTGTCAATTGGCCACTACGGGCCAAGAGGAACTAAATCTCCTCTGAAAGAGTAGTCCGCCGGCAATCGGCTGGCTAGCAGGAGCCAAGACGAATCGGGTCTAAACAACTGTGTGTAGTGCCTTGGGAAAGTGCTACTACTATTTTTCCCAACCCCCCTTTAATGAAATGTTCCATAACGAGAAATGCGATGTGCCATGCAACCCGGCTAGCGACCGGCGCTTAAGGGTACCCGGGCCCTTAATTGAGAAATGTGTTACCGAAGACTCCACAGGAGTGGGCGCCCAGGCCCCTGTGTTAGTAAATGTTACTGGCAGCAGCAGCAGTGGAAGCAACAAGAAACTTGTGCAGCAAGCATTTCACCCTAGCTTGTTTATATCCAGGCAACGATCGGCCTCAGTAGGAAGCAGGCTGCCTAGTGAATGTATGCCTGATGAAACATCATCAAGACTGGAACCTAATGCCCCAGACTTGGAAACCCCGCAACCTCCACCCTGGCAAAGAGTGCCAATTAATAGAAATTCGAAAAAGAGAAAACTGCTAAGCCCCTCGCCAGAGTCTGTTAAAACCTCAAATAAATTTTCTGGGTTAGATGTTGATACTCCTGAGAAATCATCAGCCCCGAAAACAGTCAAACCTAGCAAACCACCACCAATAATTCTCTATGGAATTGAGGATTTGACTATGTTAACAGATCTCCTAAAAACGGCAGCCGAGAAAACACAATTCTCTTATAAAATCATTAACAAAAACCAACTAAGAATAAGTAGTGTAGACATTGACACTTACAAAAAACTTATTAATGTAGTTCGTGAAAATGGTTTAATCGGACACACCTTTAATAGGAAAGACCAAAGATGCTTTAGGATAGTTATAAGAAACTTGCATCCAACTACTCCTATTGAGGTAATTAAGGAAGAAATCGAAGCCACTGGAAATACAGTCGCCGGAGAAATCATTAATGCAAAATATGGACCAAATAAGACTCCAACATCTACTTTTTTTGTAAATTTGTTACCAGGACCAAACAACAAATCAGCAAAAGACTTAAAATATATTTTCCATCAATCAGTCATTATAGAGGACCCAAAGAAAAGAAAGTCCATCGTACAGTGCCAAAGATGCCAGCAGTATGGACACTCAAAAAATTATTGTATGCGCCCATACCGCTGTGTGAAGTGTGGACAGTCACATAAAACTTCAGAATGCGAGAAACGCGACCGCAACAGCCCAGCTCAGTGTGCCTTATGTAATGGACCCCATCCAGCTAACTACAAAGGATGTGAAGTTTACAAAGAAATTCTCCTGCGTAGAAACAAAATACCTAGCCGGAAAGAAAATCAAAAACAACCAAATTTAACTAGAAACGCTTTACACCAAGATGAACCTATTATCAAAGAGAAGCCACTCGAAAAATCATATGCTGCAACATTAAATAGCAAGGCTAATCCCATAAATCAAAATTCTAACCCTACATTCAGTATACATCCCACTCTAGAACAAATACTAATCAAACAATCTGAGAAGTTCGATATAATCTTACAACAGATGAGTACTCTCATGAGTCTCATAGTCAAACTTGTCGATCGACTATCAACCAAATAGGTTCTCTTAGAATAGCTACACATAACATAAATGGATTAACTCCAAACAAAGACTCAGTTGAAATACTTATGAAGGAGCATAAGCTTGACATACTTCTAATTTCCGAAGCGCACTGCAATCTATCAACCTGCATCAAGTTCAAAGACTTCCAGTGCTACCTAACAGGCCACCCAGATGGAACAAGTCATGCTGGAACCGCAGTTATTGTTAAAAACTCGGTAAAACATCACCAAATGCAACAATACAGAACTGAGCATTTACAGGCTACGACCATTGCTATCGAAGATCGAACAGGCGTGATCAACATATCTGCAGTGTACTGCCCGCCGAAACATAAAATTACAGCTACCATGTTCTCTCAATTCTTCAAAACTCTTGGTAACCGATTTGTGGCAGGAGGAGACTGGAACGCCAAAAATACATTTTGGGGGTCTAGGTTAACTACGACTAGAGGTAGGCAACTCAAGTTATGTGTAGACAATAACAACCTCCTAACAGTCTCCACAGGAGAACCAACTTACTGGCCAAGCGATGTGAACAAAATACCGGATCTTTTGGACTTCTTCATAACTAAAGGCCTAACTAAACATTACCTAAAACCAGAACCTTGTTACGATAGCTCATCTGATCATACACCTGTATTATTAACTGTAGATACCAAAATAATTGAATATACGAAACCAGACTCGCTTTGTAACAAACGCACTGACTGGGAATCTTTTAGAGAATACATTAAAACAAAAATTGACTTAAAAGTTCCTCTCAAGACACCTGATGACATAGACGAAGCCACTCAATATATAACGAGTCTGATACAATATGCGTATTGGATCAATACTCCTGAGACCCAGAATCTGAACAAATCAGAAAATCATCCTTTGGAGATTAAAAAAGCCGTTCTAAATAAAAGAAAGCTACGTCGAATATGGCAGCACAGTAGACTTCACGAGGATAAAGTGAACTTCATATCTGCTGCAGAAAATCTCTCAGAGATGTTACAAACCTGGCATAACACCACCCTTGAAGCTCAACTGGAGTCACTAAGTCCTACTGCTGCAACTAACTACTCTCTGTGGAAGTTTACAAAAAACTACAACAGGCCTCAAACTCCTAAACCGCCTATCAAATCAAGCCAACATTGGGCGAGAAGTCCACAAGAAAAGGCTGACCTTTTTGCCGAATATCTAACAAAAATCTTCCGCCCGAACAATACTGCTGATCCAGTCTCCGAATTGAATATCAGTAACCATCTAAAATCGGACCTTCAGATGTCTCCTCCACCTGTACCCGTTACAGTCAGAGAAACATGGGGTACTATTAAAAGACTATCGGATAAAAAAGCCCCAGGTTTCGATCTTATCACAAATGAAGTCTTGAAACAACTTCCAAAAGAGGCAATCGTATTCTTAACATCACTTTTTAATGGAATTTTCAGAGTACAACACTTCCCTCTACTATGGAAAGTATCACAAATATTAATGATAACTAAGCCCGGTAAACCGCCTACTGAAATCACTTCTTATAGACCAATCAGCTTACTGCCGATTCTTTCAAAATTATTTGAAAAACTTCTGCTACATAGACTTTTACCAATTTTAAACTCTAACCACACAATACCAAATCATCAGTTTGGATTTCGCCAGCAACACTCTACTGTCGAACAGATACATAGGGTCTGCGATAAAGTAAGAAGAACACTAGAAAATAAAGAATATTGCTCTTCAGTCTTTCTCGATATCCAACAGGCTTTTGATCGAGTTTGGCATGAAGGTCTTTTGGATAAAATAAAGAGGCATATTCCACATAGTTATTACTTATTACTAAAGTCCTACCTATCCGAGAGACTGTTCCAAGTAAAAGAAATGGATGCCACATCTAAATTCCACGAAATAAAGGCTGGAGTTCCCCAGGGCTCAGTCTTGGGACCAGTGTTATATACCTTATACACTGCAGATCTCCCTGAAGTGAAAGGCATTACAACTGCCACATTTGCCGATGACACTGCTATTCTAGCTAGCCATAGAGACCCCGCAGTAGCTTCAAGATTACTTCAAAATGGCCTAGATGCAATTTCGAAGTGGCTCCTCGCAAATAAGATCAATATCAGCACATCGAAATCTGTTCAAGTCACTTTCACATTGTGCAAAGATAACTGTCCTCCGGTATCTATGAATGGAAACGAACTCCCACATAAAGACAGTGTTAAGTATCTAGGACTGCACCTTGATCGTCGTCTGACGTGGCACCACCACATTAAAAAGAAAAGAGAAGAGATCAACATAAGATATAAGAACTTACACTGGATAACAGGACGGAATAGTAAACTTTCCGTCGACAACAAACTCCTACTATACAAAGTAATGCTTAAACCAGTCTGGATGTATGGAATCGAGCTATGGGGAAGTTCGAGCAACTCCAATATTTCCATTATTCAAAGGGCCCAAAACCTAATTCTAAGAAAGATCTGTAGTGTCCCGTGGTTTATAACTAACTTAGAGATCCACGAGCACTTAAAGGTGAAGACTGTCAAGGAGGAGATTGACAGTGTAACCCAGAAATATAAGGGAAGACTCATGAGTCATCCAAATGTGCTAGCTTCTGGATTGCTCCTGCGAACCTACCAGAACAGACTCAAAAGGAAAAACATTATCTAGACCTACTGCCGACGATAGTCAGGAATAAAAGAGGGGATGTTCTCACTGGAGAACGCACTCGACAAACGATCATCAACATCATCACATCTGCTTATAGTATCTTACTGATTGCAGATAAACTCAGAGGAAAAAAAAAAAAAAAAAAAAAAAAATCTTTCAATAAATTCTCAATAAAAGTAAAGTCATCGTAAAAATAAACTGTTGGTCTAGGTCTTTATAATCAAACTCGTCCTAAACTACCAGTCCATATTAGAGAGTGTGGTGGTTCTAAGCTTAAAAAATTAAATTAGTAAGTAATGTTGAACTCTAATTCACAAAAAGTTACAACCATACTATTTCATCATTGAATACATTAAATTTTTTCTGAAAACTATTATCACAAGTTCTCACATTAACCAGATTTAAATTATCTTTATCAAACACAATCTGTATTCTATAGTTGGTTTCTGCTTCTGTAGGATTTTGACAACAAACTCTTAAATTATCAATGCTAACTTTACTGGAACTAAAATATTCTGGTCTGGTGTACAATACAGTTACTTTATGGTATTTGACAACCTTTTGTATATTACAAAGTAATTTCTTTAAATATAAGTCCATCTTTGTTATTTTGAAATCCTGTTCACTCCAATAAAATGCACTGATTGTATGAAATACTACAAGTGATATATTAGGATGTTTCGATAAGAGTTTTTCTAAATTTTGTATTGTTATATAAAACTGAGCCGCATCAAATATTTCTATTATGTATAGATTTTCTAGTATAGAGCTAAGTATTGCATCATATTTTGAGTTGATTTCGGGGAGATTTTTATATTTAATAATTTTCTTTCTTAATATATGTGAAACATGGTCAATACAAAAATTTCCGTCTGTATTGAAAATTATAACTCCCGCCTCAGGTCCATTTAATGTTTGTGGAATTAAAGCTTCACATATTAGTTCGGTAAGTAGGCAACTTGTGTTTCCTTCACTGTATATTTCAATTATATCACCATGGTTTGGTCCATTTCCAAATATAATTGGATAAAAGTTTTCTATACCGGTCTTTTTTGTCAAACGGGCTAGCATTTGTAACCCCGATTCAATTTTTATACCGCTTGATGTCATTGCTGGCTTTTCTCCTGTGCGACATAAATTTATTCTTTTCGGATGCAAATTTTATGGAGGGTCGAGGCACAACTTAACTTAGGTATTTTAAAATTTGCAAAAGTTGCAAACAACCACAGATTAAAAAATTGAGTGAAGCAACATTTCGTTCGGCCACGACCATAGACTTATTTATATAGTCTATAAGTAAAGTGGGTATCACTTTGAACAGAATTTGGATATGGCAACACTGCACCGGCCTTCGTAATTCGAAAAGTTAATTTTTACGTCATAATAAGTATGCAGTTTTGTGTAAACATAAATATTAAATTAAAACTATAAAAATGTTGTTTAAAGCACGTTTTAACTTTATTACGTTTGTTTTTATAATAAGTACTAATTGTGTGCTTGCTGAACCCATAACGGCAGCAATCATTGGAACAGCTGCTATTGCAGCCTCAGGTTTATTTGCTTGGGATTCTATAAAATCACAAACATATTGCCGGTTCAGCGAGTGTTGTAATGAAAAGTACATTCCTTTTGATTTGGACAGTAAGTTATTCCTTTTTCTACTCACCTGCACCTTGATAAAATCTGATTGAAAAATTCATTAAAATTAAAAGCACATTAACCTTTGTTTCTCTTAGCTTATGTTTAAAACATATTTATTAATCTTCGTATTTTTGTTTAGTAATTATTTATTATTAATTTCTTGTTCCTTTTACAGAGCTTAAACAGTCTTTTTCACAAAGAATGTTTGGACAGCCTCTAGTAAATGAAATTAGCAACATTCTAAAAGCACACAAAGATATTTTATATGATAAAGAAAAGAAAAATAAAAAGGCACTGGTGTTAAGTTTACATGGCTGGTCTGGTGTGGGTAAAAATTATGCTGCAAATATGATAGCTGAGGCGATCTTCCTAAAGGGAATGGAGAGCCAATATGTAAAAGTTTTTATGGGAAAGAAAGATTTTGACTGTTCTAACATACAAGAAACCCAGGTGAGAACACCATCTAAAGAATGACTAGCATCTGTTTCATTGTAACTATTTGTTTCTAAATATTATCATTATCTACTTTTGATTGCACTATTTGTGTTTTGTCTGGTCGTTAATTTATTAACTTCAGTTACTTTAAGATGCACTCTAAGAGATATGTTGTGTAGGCAAATAAATATATTGTGCTCATATATAAAAGTAAGTTAACAAATCTATTGTATAATATTTTTTTTTTAAATTGAAAGTTTTTTACAGATCAAGTTAATAGCAAAAGTCAACGAAATTGTGAGAACATGTCCCACTTCATTGATAGTATTTGATGAAATTCATGAAATGTGTCCATCAATTTTAGATGCCATAAAACCCATGTTAGATCACCACCATGCAGTTGATGGAGTAGATTACAGGTACAGATGACCTCAGTTGATCATTAAGAAATTATTTTTTGTTCTAAAATTATTACTGACATGATTAAAATAACAAACTATTTTTGAACAATTTTGGGCTCCCTGGCAACATGTATTTATATCATCAGTATAGGTATATAGTAGGGCATTTAAAGAATCATGCAGCATTATGTACTACATTAGATGGTCCGCCTTCATTCTAATTATTTAATTTTTAATTTATTTCAGAAATAGCATATTTGTATTCATATCAAATATTGGTGGTAAAGAAATTGCAACAAATCTCTTAGATCTTTACAGTCAAGGAATAAAGAGAATTGAGGTTGACTTTCATAACTTTGAACCAATTATAAGAAGGATATCATACAGTTCAGGTAAGACTCTTTTATTGACAGTATGTGTTGCCATCTACATTTGTTTTTTGACACGAGGTCTTGTAAAAGACTGCACTCTCCAAAAAGTTTCACATTCCACCTGAGACGAGCGTGCAAGCGAGAAAAGGAACAAGCAATAGAGAGGTACAATCAGCCTGAGCGTTTGGTTTGTGACATAACTCTATCTATTTTCCACTCAATCGCAATTTTTCATTTACAATCATTTTCTTATTTAATCATATAAAATTACTATCGTTTATAGACTATAATATTTTTTATTAACTTATTGCATACAACCAACTGAATATTGACCAAAAGCGTTTATACTTAATCTGTGTTTAGTTATTAGTAGTAGCTTCTTATTTAGGTTGCCTAGAACAAATCACCTGTTGGCGATTAGGCCGCCTAGTGTGCATCTTTAAATTTTGTTTCTAATTATTTGTATCTTTTCTGTTTTGATGTGTGCAACAAAGTATATTTTCATTTCATTTAATTTCATTAGTGCTGTTAATATATTGACTATTGTCAATATTTTTGTATAATCTGTCAAAACTTAAGTTTTTTCCTGCCTGCTTTGGTAAAATATCCATTGCCCCTGTAAAAAGTCAGTTATTTTTTTAGTTTAATTTAATTTTAGGTGGTTTTGAAAAATCTTCAACCATTGCACAGCATTTGATTGATCATTATATTCCATTTCTACCACTGGAACAACAACATGTTGAGTTATGTGCATTAGCAGAATTTCAAAACCATGGCATCAATCACCCCACTGAGGAAATGATGGCGTAAGTTGATTGTCTTATTCATTTAAGCGTATTGTTCTTTAATAGACAAGTAAAGTAAGCATACTCGTAAGTAGCTTGTGTTATTGGTACTATGATAACTGATTAATATTTTTATATATATTATTCATAGATACTTATAATATATAGATAAACACCTAGACACTGGAAAACATTTCTCATCACACAAATATTTTCCAATGTTGGGAATCGATCCCGCAGCCTAGGACGCAGAAGCAGGGACGCATCATATCCACTGCGTCGCTCGGCCGTCATATATATTCATTCATAGATATAGTTTAACCAATCAGTTTTCTCTGTGAAGTTTTCAAAATTATTTATATAAATTGAAAAAATTTAGTGTCTAATTTCAAATTGACAGCATTTCACTATATGCATATAAAAGCACATATATTACAATAAAAAATCAGTTAACACTTTTGTTTGTCTGTTTGTTCTGGCTCATCTCTGAAACTACCAGTCAGGATTGTAAAGTCTTTTATTATATGATAGACAAGGAGTGACATATGCTAATTTGTATTGTGATCATGACCCATGGGCATGGCTACTATGCGGATGAAACTGCAGACATCCGCTAGTCTTATTAATATTATTAACATGAAAGTTTGTAAGTATGGATGAATGTTCGTGCAAAAACTAATGGCTTTTGATGAAACTTTGCAATTATACAGCTTATCATCACAATAACACAGGCTACTTTTTAACCGACGAAAAAAAACGGAGGAGGTTCTCAATATATATTTTTTTTTATGTATGACCACGCATAACTTTTTACAGTGTTGTCCGATTTTGATAATTCTTTTTTTATTAGAAAGGGCATACATCCAAGGTGGTCCCATTGTCCTCATGTTAGGATCTGATGATGATATCCTAGGGAAATTGAAGGAACTCTTCAAATTTTGGAGGCACGCTTACAGCGATTTCGGTTTTTGTCTCGGTATCGGTAGCTTTTTAGCTACTAGTGCAGTATAATATACTATGACAGTATAGTACGAGTACGTTACGTGGCGATAAATCACTAAAAAGTAAGAAATAAAAAATTTTAACAAAAAATAGAACCGACTCAAAATGCACTAAAAAGTAAAAAATAGCTGTGTCATTTCGTTGCTTTAATTTACTTAAGCATATCTAGGAGTCGGTGCCAGCCAAGGTTTCTACTTTAAAGATATTACCTAGAACAAACTGTTTTACTATGTTAAATAAATATTCCTTAAACTTGCTGGCACCGACTTAAGTAAATTAAAGCAACTAAATGACACAGTTTTTTTTTTTACTTTTTAGTGCGTTTTGAGTCGGTTCTATTTTTTGTTAAAAATTATTTATGTTATAAATTTTTACGGGAACAGGAACTAAGCTATTGCAGAATTAGAAGACCTCTGTGGCGCGATTTAGCGTTCGGGTACGATGTCGTGTAGAAACCGAAAGGGGTGTGGAATTTCTTCCCACTCCTAACAAGTTAGCCCGCTTACATCTTAGACTTCATCATCATTTAACATCAGGTGTGATTGCAGTCAAGGGCCAACCTGTAGTCGATAAAAAAAAAAAGAATAACATAAATTAAAAATGATATACCTGCTTAAATTAACCTTGAATTAAGAATCCACTTTTAATTGGTTTTACAATAATATTCAAGGATTGTGTAGAAGTAACACAACAAAGAAAAATGCTAATTTCAAATATTATCAGGTTATATTAGCATTTGTGTATTTGTTCCAGGGACGCTTTGTCAGTTATCACCTACGGGCCAACGGTGGAACAACCAATCTTTGCAAATAATGGATGCAAAAGGTTTACCAAACAAGTGCCTTATGTAATACAAAAACATAAAAACAATTTGTAAAATATGTTATACTTAATAACAGAAAAAAGGAGGTCTGGTCTCAGGGAAGCACATAAAATTGTGCTGTACTAATCTTATCTTACTAATAAAAGCAAGAGTTTGTGTGTGTATGTCTGTCTGTTACTTCTTTATGTCGCAACTGTTTAACCGCTTTAGCTGAATTTAGTGTGGAGGTAGTAAACCCTGGATAAATCCATAGCCTAGTTTCTGGAAAACTAAATTTCAAATGGCTGTAATTATCTTTGGCTTCAACATGGAATAATATTATTGAAATTAGCTTACCTTACTAATTATTAAAAAGTTAATGTTTGTAAAAGTTGGTGTTTGTTATGTATTATTCCTTTACGCAGCAATCATTGATCCGATTTTGTTGAAATTTGGATTAGGGACAGTTTGTACCATGGTAGGTCATGAAACTTATTATCCTGAAATTTCTACCGAGACAAAAACGCGGGCATAGCTAGTTAAACCTAAAACATCAAAATGATAGATTAACTAATATACTCAATTAAACTTAGGGTATGAATAAAGGCGCATTTTCACTAGGCGACATGTCGCAGATACGTGTCGTCACGTAGTTATCCTTGCAAAAGTTGCGGTACAATGTCCCGCAACATATGACTCGTTCACATTAGCCAGTCGTGATAAGAATGTAGCCCGAGGAAGTAGTGTTGTTCAGTGCGGTTTAGACAATTGTCTTCCGAAACGTAAAAAAAGAGGTTGTGGGGTCCGGAGATATTTGCTCCAAAGGGGAAAATTTATGTTTAGAATGCGCTATGGATCTTCCGAAATTTTTACTTGAAACTGAGTTTTTGGATGCATTTTATTACTCGACGTCTTTTCTAGTCTAATGTAGTCGCGGTAGATTCCCATGCAATATATAAATGTCCCCTAATGAAAATGCGGCTTAATAGTTTTGAATGTATGTATGAATATTTGCATGCATGGCAGCCTTTGCCATAAATACATTTCAATTTCTACCATTGTAAGCGTTTTTGTCTGTGATGTTGTGAATTTAGTTTAGGATTTCTTGTGATATTTTGAGAAAAACAAATTATATTATTAAGAAAAGGCCTATTTCTTAATAATATAATTTGTTTGTACCTGTTACTTATTTTTACCATGTTGTCCTGTAAGGAATGTTATTTGTAATAACTAAGTTTTATATTATAAGAGGTGAATGAAAACTCATTTTAATTATTCTTAAATACTTATTTAAAATCATGTTCACTAATCTGGTGTGGTGAATGAAATTGAAATATTTGGTCAGTTCAAATGTATACCTTTTTTTAGGATCTAAGGTAATTCAATTTGTAGCATATGGGAAGCATGGATGAGGAGAGCTCATTTTGTATGAGAATTAATCTTTCAAATATTTCCTTTCTTGTAAGTAATATGTAACAATATAATGTAAATATTAATTTTCATCAATTTTGTAAATAAAACAACTGTACAGGAATGTATTTATTTTTATTGTACTTACTATATGACAAGAAATATATTAATATGCATCATATTTAACACAAAGTCTAGGTTACATACAATTTACATTGAAAAAATATATTCTTTAAAGCAAATGCTTTTAATAAATTTTTTCTACAAAACCAAGAATAATACACAAACTGTACTTAAACCAAGCGAAAAGAAACTCAATAGCGAGATTTCCAATGTGTTCTAATCTGCCTTTCGAACCAGTGGTAGAGTCACTATGTACTGACAGACATAACCTTTCAAAAGAGCTTTTAAACAGCCTACTTGAAGTAAATGAATTTTGATTTTTTTTATTTTGGTTGTCTTTTGAAACTTGTTATGACATTTACATATAAATACAAATTAATTATACATACAAGATTTTAGGGTCTTTTCACATCTAATGGATGATGCGATCTGTCGCAAAACGTCAAAGCAGACAAATATAAATAAAACAGACCTCTTCGACCTTTCAGACTCGGTCAAAATTGTGTTAGTTCATCAAATATATATAGTCAGTTTCCATCAACGCATTGTCAGTCGAGTTCGAGTGGCAACATTGCGCAATGTGTATTGTAATTAATGCATTCAACATTAACGTCAGCGGAGATTCTTTGAGTACAGGTTGTTGTAGATGCTGAACTTAGAATCTTACTACACGCATTATGTAGCAAACCTAATTTGATCAAATAGAAGCAACAATTAATGCTTTTGACACATCTTCCGTCTGATGTGACAAGACCCTAACAGTAATACAGGCACATAGTCTAAGCTTTAGATTCTTAGTAAATTAACACAAACAAATGTGCAAGAAGTTGTCTGGGTAGCTCATGTGTTCTGAAAGCCATTGAAGAGGCGTGTCCAATGGTATTAACACACCATGCGTTCTTAACTTAACTGAAAAACAATATTGTATATTATGTATTACCTTATGGCACTTATGTAAATAATAATAAAATGAATAAGAGCTGATATAGAATTGATTGAGTATAAATAAATATTAGTTTATAATATTTAAAGGTATCTATTATATAATAAAAAATGAGTGAATTTCTGTAGTTTGAGAAAAAAAATCATAATTTTGGAGTTACTTGAATCATACAATAATTAATTACAGCAGAACATAAAAAACAATTTTGGATTCTTTTTTCTGTTTATCTATTTATACTAAATAATTGAAGTCTGGAGCAACAAATTGGCTTTAGTTCATAAAGATAATAAATAAAAAAGTTATCTAAAAAAAGTCACAAGGATTGGCTTAATATTATAGCATTTAAGATTATAAATAAATTATATATGATTACATTATACATTATAATTACCTTCAGGTTTGTTAGGATATAGTTCTGATAACAGTTGCTGCACAGTTTTTCGACTACCATCTTTATTTTTAGGGCTGATCAACCGTTGACAAGAAATGCCATCATCTGAGTATATCCTAATTGGTATGTGTTTAAAACCTTCACTATCTCCATGAGATTCCATTAGTCTTCTGTTTATAGCCCAAAATTGGTCAAATTTATCTGAAAATTAATTTAATTTATTACTATCTGCAACCGGTACATAGTTTTGCTACGATGTAGCTTTTGCCTTGTGGCCAACATCAATTTCATTTAAAAAAAGACTAGCGAGAAATACTTTACTTGAGAATTTAGTGAAAGGAAGAAAACCCTATACATTAGAAAGCCCCTTATTGGAGGCATATCCTGCCTCTATAGAGACTAGTGTAGAGAAAGACATATTGACTCTGCCTAGAAATTAGCAGGGATACATTAGTTTGAAATAACACAATCTACTTTTTATCCTGATATTCCTTAAGGGCTAACACTAAAACTCGCGCCGGTGCACGCTCGCGGGTGTATAATGAAAAATAGTATGGACAGCGCAGGCGCGTGCGACGGAGCGCGGGCGCGGGTGGCGGATTGTCACCCCGCGCGGCGGGTGGCGGGCAAACGGCGCGGGCGCCCGCGACCGGCATACGCAAGTGGGTTTGTTTCTACAAATCAGACTAGCGCCTCTAGATGCCACGGTCACATACGTCAGAGGCTAGGTACAATCATGAACATCGATACAAAGCACGTAATAATTGAGGTGCAATTTCGGCCAATATTATGGGATATGGCGAATTAATTATCAAATTCTCCGCTGAGTATCCTACTTGTCAAGAACAGGTTATGCAGTCGATGTTGTTTCCGTTGACATCTTTCTGCCAAACAATAAATTAGTACAATCCATGGTACATGGTCCATCTACTCCACACAACTGTACACTCTCAACATCAAAATTATACCAGCAGCGCTAACTGAGACGGGCGCACCCGCCCATGTTTTAGCGTTAGCCCTTAGGAGCAAAAATCGCAGGTAAAATTGCAGGGCACAGCTACTATAAGATATGAATGTCTGAGGTACTTAAGTAATAGTATAAATAAAATGTTTATACCATTTTGTAGCCCTAACCAAAGCTGGTTATGATCTTTTTTCTGCATTGTGGACATTACTTGTCCTCTGTGCTTCAGTACATCCGCTTCCTTTACAGTAGACATGTAGTGTGCTTCCACTACATCTCTGAAAAGCAATGATTTATTATTACTTTAACACTTTGACTGCTGCCCTATGATGAATAAAATGCATCGAAACTGCGGCACGCGCACACAATAGTTGTGTTTTCAGCACACGCGTAACAGAATAAATTTAGCGCAACGCGCATGCGGGCCTACGCGCGTGGCGCGTTATATCGGACGCTTTAGCTGTGCGGCAAAACACGCAAGGCGTGATGCCGCACACTCTTGGAATATAAATAAAAAAATAATAATTGCATCATTCAGTTGCTTTCATTTACTTGAGCATATCTATGAAGTTGTTTGAAGTCGGTTAAATTTTTTATCACTTTTTCAAGTTATTTATTACTACCTATTTCAAACTGTTTATAAATATATATAATTTATAAACATTTAAAATAGGTAGTGTTAAAAATACAACATCTGCCATCTGTTAGCCATTATAAAAACTGATATAGTTAATTACGTATCATAAATTTAGTTTTAGAAAAAACACTGTGAGCTTAAAATTATTAAGAATGTGAAAAATCATTAAAAGAATGTGAATCATTAAATTTTACAAAAAATATTTTCAAAGAATCAAGCTTAATATATTATTTAGAGATTTGTGAGTAAATATTTCGACCAATCACACGCACGATATTGTGCCCATTTTACCACCAAAGAGATCTAAATTTCGCTTCTGCGCAGTCGGTCATTTGCTCAAAAAAATTGCCGAGAATTATAGCCAATATGGCAATTTCTACTAGTAGTGACATCTAGTATTGTTTTAGAGCACTATGCTATTTAGTTGACAAGCCTTGTAAACTAGATGGCACTTTTTTCGGTACAAAAAGAAATTTAGACTTCAAAGTATGGCACTGTCACGCCCCTGGACAGAACCGCTTCGACCTCCGAGCGAGCAGTGCAGATTGTACGCGCCGTGTAAAGAGTTTGAATTGAATTAAATTGAATAAAAATAAAGAGGTGAGTTTATAAATTAATTAATTAATTTACGATAAATTGAAAATCTAAGGTGCAATGTGTACTGTGTGTTGTTATTTCGTTGGAATTTTGCTAAATACCGACGCAAACCCGAGAGTTTTTATCAAAACATAATAATTAATGCATTCTCTAGGACTTAACTTGTTTCAACAAGGTTTTCCAAATTTTAATTGAGTTGAGGTCCATTGCAAACATTTTATTTAATTAATTTGAAAGTAAATAAAAAGTAGGTAATTGACGGTCTCGGTGGCGGATTGGTATGCGCAATGGATCTATAAGACGCAGATCCTGGGTTCGATTCCCGGCTGAGCTAAGATTTTTTTTAATTAGTCTAGGTCCGGCTTGTGAGAGGTTATAGGGATAAGTTGGCAATAGGCCGAAGCGTGTCTAGTTACCGCCCCACCGACAATCGACCGATCTAATCTTGTTTACTTGTCAAAGTATTATTTTAGGTACATAGGATTTTATTGGTATGACTCCATGAATCATTTTCTATTGGAGAAACAATACTTTGAAAGTTACCTATTATTGTTGGGTTCGGTTAGGATATTTATATACATAATATTGAGACAAAGAACAGGGAGAATGAAATGTTATATTTTATTTAGTGCTTAGTCTTAGGGTAGGTAATGTAAAAATCATAATAATTATTTAGCTGTTTCTAAAACGGCGATACTGAATCCAGGTTACGGTTTATTTGGCCGGGGACAGGCAAGACAAACATTACATTTCACATAAAATTGAAATAAATAAATATTTACAGCATGTCACCCAATGTCCAGCGCCAGGCCGGCAACGTACCCATAGAGACCCGCCGGTGGTGGGGGACTCTGAGCATGGGAGTGCGCGCCGTCGCGCCAACCGGTGTACGCGCCTATGTATTGTTTTTATTATTTATAACGTTTATATATTTTTTAATTTTAATTATATTAAAATATAATGATGTGCTAAAATAATAACAAATAGTGTTTATTTTACTTAAAACCTAACTAGGTATCCCGTGACATGGGGGTCGGTCTCTTCCAGATTTTGCCATTAGAAATGTGTGCAAGAGAGCGTATTGTTTAGTGTTGAGAAAATATTTCATTTGCGCATTAGCTAAACAATAAGCATTTCTTTATTAGTGGTTCCGCATCGAGATGGTTTATTACCCGAAACTTTGCGTTGTTTTATTTCTAAGGCAATAAAACAATTAGTTACTTGTTTATTGTTTCACCTATTTTGTTCTTTTTATTATTTTTTAAGCCACACACATCGAAATTCCCAGGAAATCAGTTAGATAATTATGCAGCTGCTATTTTAACCGACTTCAAAAATAAGAACGTTATCAATTCGACGCGAATTTGAGTTAATTTATTTTTATTATATTGAGTTATAATTCATAACTCCATCGTATCTTAACCGATTTTCGAAAATAGTTTTCTATTTGAAAGACATTTTCAGATAGATCCGATAAAAATTATCGACATCGACAATACGTCGTAAGTAGGTATGTGTCCCCGGCTTAGCCGTAGCGCAAGAAAAAACACACCGTCTGTGTTACGTCGAGTCTACGTAGTATCTTTTTTCGAAACACAACTGTTGTGTGGAAGCCGCCACTGGGACCCAAAAACCTTTCACACGCGTGGCGTGGCTCTCAGCAGTCAACGTGTTAACTTGTTAATGCGCAGGGGGCAGCTGGATGTTGCTTTCACATACATTTTTGTCACAGCTGCACCTCGAGTGATCAATAGCTTGTTACCATTTTGTGATAATCAGCCAACAGAGTACAGAGTGTAGCTTCCTTTTATGAACTGAGTACATTTAATTTAAAACCCTAGTGGGAATAATTTACATCTCTTCAATTCCATGACAGCTTGCTACTTACTACAGGCCAAGACTAGAAATACTTATTATTTATTAAGTATATATTTTTACATACTATATTGATATTTTAAGCCCCAGCACCTGGTGCCTGACAGGTTAGCTATCTTTTAATCACTCAATGTGCGGCATGACTGAAATATACAGGAAAGCGGCATCCAAATGCTATTTTACACCTCATTCATAGGACTATTTGGAAGATATTATACTTACTTATTTGGGCAATGTAACAAAACAGTTTCAGGGAACTTTGTGAAGTGCACCGTTAAAGTCCAGGGCAGTTGAGGGTCATTTCCACAGAACAAATCATACAGGAAGCCAATTGGATAGTGCCACTTCAATGGCTGACCATTGTAGTCTAACCACATTTCATTGTCTGCATTCTCTTGTGAAATGTATCTCAAAAAGTGTCTCTTCATCTAAAATAAATAACAAGTGACTAAGGTTTAAAACTCTTGGCAAAGAAAACATGTAAATATTTCTGGTTCAGTCAACCATCCAAAATTAATATGATATAAACTGAATAAAAATACAGTGGACCTAAGGTAATCCTGCATCCTTTATAATCTGACATGCGGCATGCCTATCATTGTCAAATATGTATATGTACACAAACATTATATTGGCAATAGTTAGTTTGGTATTCATAAAAAAACCTATTTTATAGGTGTAATGTATGATTAAATTGATTTGATTGATATATCATTTAGATTTGAAAGATTACAAGACACTCTTTTTAAAAAAAATGCAGATTATAGTGGATACTTCAACAGTAAGTAGGCAGTACAGTAAGTACTCTATAATCCGACAAATTCGGTAATCTAACACGTTTGCCTTGCAAAACTTTTGTCGTATTACCACAAGTCCACTGTAACAACACTAATATAAGAATATACATAAAATATTCGAATCAATTACCTTATCAGTCACCAGAGGAAAATAACTCAATCGGGGCACCATTACGTAAAAGGGATCGGGTTGCTGAATTTCCATTATTTCCTCCTGCGCTAGATGAAAGCATATTGGAATTTTTCCATCCCAAATTTCACGTAAAACTTCTCTGTCGTTTGCCATAGTTATTGATTTTAAAAATATAGTTTTTCAAAAATATACATCGCAATATGTTGTGATGTGATAGATACAGGACTTACAGAATAAATGGATAATTTAGATTTATACAATTAATAACCGTTTTTGTCTAGCAGTACACTATTTTAATACTAAAACAATATTTTATATTTTCGAATAATGAGACATATAGCAGAGAAGAAAATTTAAAAATTGTAAATCAGCTGTCAGTTGTCACGCTGTCAGCAATCTTTTAATGTCATAATGTTTTATCGTTGATATTGCGGCTCTGGTTTCTAGCTCTTTTGAGTTTAAGAAGCTTTTTGATGTCATGATGCAATAAATTACTATTGATACATTTTAGAAAAGCGATAGTGCCACAGGAAGCAAATGTATTGTAATGAATAGGAAATTCATTATGCTTGTCAATGGACAAACAACAAATAAACAAACTGACAAACTTGTATGAACAAAAGTTTAAACAATTACAAAAAATAGTTTGAACACGCGGAACCATATAGAGTCCAATGCCATGTTAAGACTTATTTCATGCTAAATCTTATTCGGTTCTATAGAAGTAGAGAGGCTATAGTTTATAATTAGGTAATACTAATAACTAAAAAATAGAGCTACGTTCAAAACGGTCAGAACCCAGAGCCGAGCCAGATAATAAAAAATACTGGTCTGGCAGCCTTTTCCCTGCGGGAAGGAATAGAGAAAAACTGGTTTGACATTGATAATGACAGTTAAGTCAAAAGTCAAAACATAACCTACAAAAACATTTTATATTAAAGTATTCCACGTGTATTATTAAGAATAACTCTTAACATAATTATAAATAAAATAATAATATAAATTATTATTACATTCTTCGGTAGTACACAAGTGAATATACAGTTGACGTGAATCTGTATTAATTTGGTATCTTACTGTGGACTGTGGTAATATCTAATCATGGGTAAGAAACGGAAACTAGCAGCAAACAAAGATGATTTTGAATATGATCCTATTCCCAGACATCTTGTTACTTCGCACATAAAAAAACAAGAAAAACGTCTCATTGTTATCCTGGAAAATGCTCAGCTAGAAACAGTTAAGGTGAGTTTATAGTTTTATAACGTATTTAACTAAAGCTTATTTATTACTATTGATACAATATAATTATTATGACGTATTTTTCTCGTAAACACATTTCAATTGACTGATTGTAACTGACAAATTTATAATCTTATGATATATTTTTTCCTGTAACTCTACAGAGTGGAAACAGTTTTGAACTCTTAAACTGTGACGACCATGCACACATTCTGAGAAAGAACGATCGGGACCCAGGGTCGTGTCGGCCAGACATCACGCACCAGTCCCTCCTGATGCTAATGGACTCGCCTCTCAACAGAGCTGGACTTCTGCAAGTCTATATACACACAGAAAAAAATGTGCTGATAGAAATCAATCCACAGACAAGAATACCTAGAACCTTTAAAAGATTTGCTGGCTTAATGGGTAAGTAATGTAATATTTAGCAAAAAATAAATCTATACATGTACATTTGCTAAAATGAGTAATTTTTTGTTAACTTAACTTTAGAAATTGAAAATTAAATTATATATTTAATGTTTTTCTGTTTCAGTACAACTGTTACATAAATTTGCTATAAGAGCATCAGACGGCCCAATGAAATTGTTGAAAGTCATCAAGAATCCAATAACTTCTCACTTGCCTGTTGGTGTAAAAAAAATTACCATGTCATTTAGTTCCAAGATGGTTCAGAACTGCCGAGAGTTGGTGCCCAAAGATGAACCAATAGTTCTTATAGTTGGTGCCATGGCCCATGGCAAGGTGGAAGTGGATTACTCTGAAGATGTCATTTCAATTAGCAACTATCCACTATCTGCTGCTTTAACCTGTGCAAAACTTTGTTCAGCTTTTGAAGAAGTGTGGGATGTTGTATGACTGTTTTAGAAGTATTCTTGTATTTGTAAAATATAGTTTAAGTATTCAATAAATATAAAATGTATTTTGAGTATATAATTTTTGTTATGTCTATGTCTATGATATGATTTTTATAGTTACAGTAGAACCTCTAGAAGTCGAACTAGAAAGAAGATTTAAATATGTGCCAAAATTATCTGTAGGAACATGGTAGCATTCATTGATTATTTTATTCAAATAGTAGGTTTTTCTTCCTGAACACTGGAGAAACCTTCCTATAAGGAAGAGAGGCCTGGCTCTTTTAAGACATGAAGATACAATGTATTATCTGTAAAATAAATTATTTTTTAACTGTCTACTCAATTTGGCTATTAAAAGCAGACTGAATTCACCTGGCAATAAAAATTCTGGGGGCATTCTCAAAATTATAATTCAAATACAGCACTAATTCAGGTAGTAACGCGAATTTTTTTTTCTCTATTATGTTTTTGGTATGGCCAATATTGACCTTTCACACTAACTAGACGTATAGGCTGCTGCAAAGAAAATAGTATTGTAGTAATGGGTACAATATTATTTAAGTAAGTACACCGTAACGTAACGAGCGGGGTTTAAAAGTCTCCAAACCATAAATTACCTTTGGGGCAGAGGAATTATTTGTCGTTGCGAAATTAATCGAATATTTTACCGTTTTGACTTTGTTTGCTCTAAGTAGGTGCTTATACAAGACTGCATATCGTTGTTGCGTTGTACAACCGCAACCGCAGACTTAAATAAACCAATGGCTTAACAACGGGTCAAGTTACCAATTAGCCTAGAACCATATTTTATAATGCTAATACGACATTCTCAAAATATTTAATCAAGTTATACATAGCTACACCATAGATAAAAATAGTTCTTCTAAAGTGCGACCCAGACATCAATAGAATAAAGACAAAATGAAACAGGAACAATATGTTAATGCGGACAAGTATCATCTCTGTCCTTATCTCTTGTATGCATACATGTTGTGAGATTTTTAAGAATGATTCATATGTTTTCTTTTGTTTCGATGGTTATAGTTAACAATGTGTAGTATAGCATTAAAGCGAATGTCGGTGTAATCTATTAAGGCCTGTGTGCACCAAGATTTCGGTTATCATAACCAACAGTTAACATAAGCTAACTATAAATTTACTGTTCACGACAACCCGTACGCCGGTTTAGGGGGTAAGCTCAGTTAAGATAACCGCCCGGTATACGTCCTTTACCGGCGTACGGGTTGTTGTGAACAGTAAATTTATAGTTAGCCTGGGTGCAACAGGCCTTAGATGCATATAATAATCATGGGCATATTAATTTGCTATTCTGTTTCTAATAGGCGTTTCGTCTAATTTAATTCATGGTAAAAAATTTGATTTTTGAATGTGCATATGTACTTTTTTTCAACGAAGCGAAAAGTCTGTTATCTATAATCTATACATATATGAGATTCCCACCTATATATTGACTCATCACGATGTCTCTGGAGCCATAAGGCGTAGCGACTTGAAATTTTGTAGGAATATTCCTTTCGCCGAGTAGAGGTCAGCTAAGAACGGATTTTACGAAATTCCACACACAAGGGGGGTTGGGGAATCGTTAATAATTTATATATATAAGAGAGAATTTTAATTTCACGCAGTCGAAGTCGCTGGCATCCGCTAGTATTTTTATAAGAAAGACTTAAGCTAGGGACAACATTTTTATTCAAATAGGTAGTAGGTACCTAGCAAATACGAGCGACTTCTCTCATGTGGAAACCCTGAATCTATTCGTTATTAAATTACAAGGTACAACATATCTCTTGAATCATTACCTACTGCTGAAAACCGCATTTAAAGCTGTTGCATCTCTAGTTTTTAAAACTAAGCATACTTACCTGCTTTCTACAAAGTGCAGTTATCCTTCCTATTTCCCTCTGTTTGAACTTTACTTCAACGTGTCAATCGGTTCGACTGAGTCATCCTTAATAGATAGAAAGTAATTAGGTACGTAATATGTGTAGGTACCTATGTGTACCTAGTATGCTGAATATTAATCTGTATTCGGTAGTTCTTCAAAAGCTCGTTAGGATTAAGATACGGCGGCACATTCTTTGAGTGCCAAATATAAGCAAAAAATCGCGGTCCCCTCGCCTGTAGCGGAAACGTCGAGACATCCGCCAAATTAGTAACAGCCGCCTTATAAACGATACCAGCTCCCGGCAACGCTACAAATATCCAATTAGTAAGAGCAGACGACACTTTTTCACTTTTTTTGTATTTCTACAAATTAATACAAGAAAAATATTCCATTAGTAAGCTTAATAGATCGTATGTTTAAAGGAAGGAGGAATTCTTACACATCACATCTTGTGAAATATATATAGTTCGTCGGTTCCGTGGTTGCCGTACATAGCTTCAGATTAAGGGTACCGGGCTCGTGTTTTGGGTCGGGTATGGGGTATAACACCATCAACTTCCCAACTCCGGGCTGCGAAGCACTATTAAATAGTTTCTTGAAATAAATAAATGACTTATTTCTAGAAGTGTTCTACATTTCAAATCTCAATCCAGGAAGCGAACGCAAGAGTCTAGAGTAGCCATTGCTGTTACTGTATTTGTTAATTGAGATAATTAACAAATACAGTAACAGCAATAGGTAAGTACGCGGATTCACCGCGCGTTTAGAGCTCCCTCGTTGGCCCGGTTGGTCTAGTTTTAAGCCTATCTGGCTTTGATGGCTTTGGTCCTGGGTTCGAATCCTGGGTCGGGTCACGGAATTATTCTGAGTTTTTCATTCTTCTATGAAATTCTCAGTACATTCCAAGCCCAGAGTCGGGAAGTTGGTGGTGTTACACCTACGTGCCTCGGAGAGCATGTTAAGCCGTCGGTCCGTGTCATCAACATCTGATAGTGATCGTTAATAAATGAAACATTGTCACCCTAAGCCCGCAAATCCGCATTGGAGCAGCGTGGTGGGTGTACGCTCCATATCCCCTCTCCTATAAGGAGGGAGGCCTGGCCCTGTAGTGGGCCGCTAATAGGCTGATAATGATGAATGATGATACATTGTGTATGGAAAGATTGTTCTTTATTTCTAGGACTACAAAGTCTGCAATGGCGTACATATATATTTAAAGGATAGGTATCTATAACCAATTTTCCTTAAAAAAACGCGTTAATTTTTTTTAGGGTTCTTGGAAGGTTAAACAACACTATTTGACTCACGGGCGTAGTCGCGGGCGTTTGCTAGTTACTATGGTATTGCATAAAATTTTATAATACGAAAAACACTTGAAACTGGTATGCGTTTATCGACAGATAAAGGGAAAAACTTGGAATGTTATCTTTGTCGCTGCCACCAGCCATTCTGTCGCTCGCTAACAAAATAACAAAATGCAGTCCGCATGATTCTTATTGCTCTTAGAATAAGTAACATATTTGAATGGGTTTGTTTATTAGTAGTACGTGTACCCGGTCGTGTATGCCTCAGCTATAAATAGTGATGAGTGAGTTAGCTTTCATGTGATTATAATAATGTAGTCGATTCAATACTCGAAAGTTGGACAACTTTTATATTGACATGAGGGCAATAGCCGAAAAAATCTCAACACCTTTAAAATTATGTAGGTAATTAAATATCCGGGAATCAATCAATAAGTCCTTTATAAAGATGCATCAAATGACATCTCATATTAAGTATGTATGTGAAAATGATATATACAAATGTGCCTGTACATTTTCAAAAATATAAACAGTCGGGTACAACGTACGTGGGATCACTGGTGTGCACTCCATACATGCGTCAAAGCACTCACCCCAAAAGTTTTTATGTACCCGTAATAAAGTTTTTAAATCGTTGTCGAACTACCTACTTACCGTTACCGGAAACTCTTTTACTACTTAAGATTTTTAAATTGGTACATAGGTAAAAACTGACACTGACAAAGATTTGCAAAACCGCGAATTAATCGCCTCATCATCATCATTATTATCATCATTATTACCAGTCTATTAACGGCCCACTACAGGGCCAGGCCCCCTTCTTATAGGAGAGGGGATGTGGAGCGTACACCCACCACGCTGCTCCAATACGGGTTGGCGGGCTTAGGGTGATAATGTTTCATTTATTAACGATCACTATCAGATGTTGATGATAGTAACCGGGACCCGACGGCTTAACGTGCTCTCCGAGGCACGGGGGTGTAACACTACCAACTTCCCGACTCCGGGTGGGGCGTGTACTGAGAATTTCATAGAAGAATGAAAAACTTAGAATTATTCCGTGACCTGACTCAGGGTTCGAAGACAGGACCTCGTGATCGAAGCCACATAAGCTAACCACTAGACGAACGAGGCAGTCAAACCGCCTCACTATCGACTAATTATAAGCATCCTACAAATCCTAATTTAATCAAATTGTATTTTAACTTAAAATTGACGTTGATAAAATCCTAACACATTCGTATACTGAGTTATAGAGTAGGTACTCGTCCAACATAAACACCGCAGATCAGTGTAACAAATGAACTGTAGATAGTATAAGTATTTAATTTCCAAGTCAACCTCGAACATCACTAGATATTAGATTACATAGCTAATATTCCTACGTGAACGCAGCCGAGGTGGCGTGATGTATGACTAATCAGTAGGTACATAAGCAACAGAACTCAACACTTGACTAATGGTCCATATACATATGCCTACACGTTCCACTGCCTTAACGGTGATATTATAAGCATACTGTTCAATACATATCTAAACAATTTAATTTTTGATCTGTTGTCAAATGTCAAAGTTTTTTTTGTCTACGATCTGTTGTACCATAATAATATATAACCATGTAACGCTCAAGATGGCGCATTCAACATTTTAATAATGAAAAATTATATCATAAACAGTAACACACAATATTAAAGTTGACTTGCTATATAAAGTTTCAACAGTAACACACAACATTAAAGTTGACTTGCTATATAAAGTTTCAACAGTAACACACAACATTAAAGTTGACTTGCTATATAAAGTTTCAACAGTAACACACAATATTAAAGTTGAACAGTAACACACAACATTAAAGTTGACTTGCTATATAAAGTTTCAACAAGTAACACGCAATAATAAAGTTGACCTTCTGTAAGGAATCAACACATATCTACTTAGTAACAATAATTGTACATAGATGTCCTAGCTTTAGTTTTTACCTCCTTACTCACCATCGCTTATGAGCAGAGTAACTCTCTGCAGGGTATGTCAGGAATACATCCTAAAAGTAATCGGATGCGTAGGTGTTACGCCCGAAATGTGCCTTATTTGTTAGGAACAAGGTGGCGTTTGCAATGGTATCCACCCATGATGGACTTTTAGGCTCTATCTATCTATCTTTTGATGAAAACCTCATTAAATATCTGTTGCATTGGTTAAAAGACCGAATCGACTTATTTTTATACTCTCTTGTCCTGTTGTCTTTTTATATTCTGTGACTTATGTTAAGATACTCCCTAAGGAACTAAGGAAAGGATATTTCTTGAATAAACTAATTTATTAACATCTAATTTTGTAATATTTTCTGCCTGTAAAACGTATACGAGTAGGTACTCATTCACTGCGTGCAGTCTATTGGCTATTGTCTATTCAATCTAACACGGCGTCTCTATCCGTTTGATGAGCCTGGTGCTGAATCTTAAACTGGAAAAACGAGTTGTTTGTTAACGGGCAATCTTATTTTATTACAGGTTATTATAGAATATAGATATATCCGTCTAACGGGTTTTTCTAGTAGCCTTTTTCTTATAATTTTCTACATGTCCAATGTGTATGGTGGTTAGATGAAATATCAATTATGTTATTATTAGGTGCACGGAACAGAATACCAGGTGTTCTGGTAGAGATAATATTATGACGGCCTCCATGGCGCAATGGTATGCACAGTGGATTTGAGGGCATGGCAAGACGGAGGGCATGGGTTCGATTTCCGGCGGGACAAAATGAGATTTTTTTTAAATTTGTCTTGGTCTGGCTGGTGGGAGGATTTCGCTGTGGCTAGTTACCACCCTACCGACAAAGACGTACCGCTAAGCGATTTAGCGTTCCGGTACGATGTCGTGTAGAAACCGAAAGGCGTGTGGATTTCATTCTACTCTTAACAAGTTAGCCCGCTTTCATCTTAGATTGCAACATCACTTAACATCAGGTAGCAGTCAAGGGTCAAATTGTAGTCAATAAAAAAAATATATAGAGACAATAGACCCAGTCAAACACACAAATTCTTCAAAATCGGGTCAGACCTTTTGAAGGTCCCATGCCTTAATTACCCGAAACAAAAATAAGAAATAAATTGTTTACTCTCATTATTATCATCGATGTTATTCTGCGGATCGAGTGATAGGACATGATAAGCTAAAAATCATGCCTACACTACGGGGCATCTGGTTTCGTAAGTCCTGTATCCTGTGTGAGAATCCTACAAACATTGCCAGCTATAGCTGCAGACTGCAACGAATCGAGGTCAGCTCTTACTAATAAGCATATTCCTACTGCATTCCTATAAACAGCACAAACAATCTGTCCATGTGATCGCGAACACTGAACAGATGTCGTTTTGTTCGATCAGCAGCGCACACTACGTCTACACTAGGGCTGCCAACAATTATTTGTGAAAATATAGTATTTTTAAAAAATAACCTGTAAAAATATCATATTTTTCAATAAAAACCCAGTATTTTTTGGTTGCTTATTTTTTTTAGTGAACTATAGGTTGCATCTCTTTAAAATACATTATGACAGATGCGTTCGGATACACGTTATGATGTCAATTGTTTGTAAGGTGTTCTTCGTAGTAGTTTTACGTACTATATATTTCTTCAATATATGTACATATATAGCACGCAACTAAGAAATATAGGACAACACTATACTTATATATAATAGTAACAGTCGGCATCCTTAGTGTACACGCACAGTAGCTACCGTCGTTCCCGTTTCATTGTGTAGCTATCGGATTATTTCTGTAATCTGTATAACGTGTTCTGGGTTTTTATATTCTTATTTAAATTTTTAGTTACAGTATCTTCTATAATCCTTCCTTTATTTGTAATGATTGCTTAGTGTAAGACTTCGTCCTTCTTTTCGATGCTTTCGGGGGATCGAGATCGATCACTGACACGCAACTTTTCGGAATTATGTGCATTTATAATTATGTATGACTGCCTCGTTGGTGGTTGGTTGGTAGCCTATCGTGACGTGGCTTCAATCACGAGGTCCTGGTTTCGAAACTTGGGTCGGGTCACGGAATCTTTGTGAGTTTTTCATTCTTCTATGAAATTCTCAGTACATTCCAAGCCCGGAGTCGGGAAGTTGGTGGTGTTACACCCCGGTGCCTCGGAGAGCACGTTAAGCTGTCGATCCCGGTTACTATCATCAACATCTGATACTAATAATTAATAAATGAAACATTATCACCCTAAGCCCGTAAACCCGTATTGGAGCAGCGCCGTGGGTCTGCGCTCCATATCTTCTCTCCTGTATTCCTTGTCGTCTACAAGATCGATGATGGGTTGATGATGTTGATTACATTTTTTATCATTAGGAATCATTGTCAGTGTAGATTTTATATTTATAGACGAACTGAAACCTATGCTGACAGTAGCTATATATACCTACAGTTGCAGACGATTTAGAACTTTTTTTTGGCGTTGTTTGAATCTTTATAATACACAGCGACAGCCTTTAAGTATGTCCTAAGAATTATGGGCTCTAAGTAATCATAGGTAAGATACTTTTTGTTATTGCATCTTTGGACTGTTTCTAGAAGAATGATACCTACCAATAATCTCTTTTGCCTAATCCCTTATTAAGAAGGTCGGGCACGGCAAGAGAACAGAAGGCGCCTGTAGAGTTGCAAACGGCACGCGTGTTTTGTAGGTGCACTGTTTACTTGGTTACTCGATATTTACCCACATCGAACCCGAGCGCGCTTTACGCCTGACTCTCATCTGTCATGAATCACTAGATCTTGGAAATGCGTGACAAACCCGCTCTCTGATAAGCCGACACAAACAATCCTACGCGAGTAGAGCGAGGAGCGAGGTAAATGCAGGCGGCCCAGTCCTTTGTGGTTACGCGGGGTGCGTACATAGACTCAATAAGGGTAACCATAGACAAGTTTATTAAAATTTTTTTTTAACGTGACATCCACTGCATCGTTCGCATCTGAATTCTGAATAGTTATTTATTCATTCTACGGAAAATATACTTTTTGAGTGAAGAGAATTTATAGTTTTACTAAAGAAAGGAAAATAAAAATCGCCAGTATAAGCTGTGGAGTAATCTGATGGTACACTGTAGCTTAGGGTCACTTAGCAGAGGTAACATGCTACAGAGTCGGTTAGAATTATGTCGTGATCCATTATAGATGTGAATGTAATGTGACCTCCTTTGGGTTTCTACAAATACTCTGCACTATTAAACTCAGTAATGCGAAAAAGACATTTTATAACAGTTGTGTTATAACTTATAACCAGTTGGGTTATTGAATTATTAACCAAATCCCGTATTATGCTATATACTTATATTTTTTTGCATTGCTTAGTTAAAAATTAGGTAGTACTAAGTAGGTATATAAGATATGTGATCAAAAGTTAGTAAATATACATACAAAGTAAAAAGTTTTCTAGCCAGTCCAAGCCGTCGAGAACGTCAGACTGTACGGCGCGGCGTGCGCGTCACACGCTAGACCGTCCGGCGCCTGCGCACGTTGTATTCAAAAACAATTGTAGCATAGTATTAGTCTTTATTGAAAATTTAATAACCCAAAATTATAGCACAGGACTGGATTTGGTGAAAATAAAAGTCACTAATCAGGTGTGTTATCAAATCTAATACAATTTATCTTTCGTATTTAGTATTCACTAAAATATCATTATTGTGAATTACATACTGACGTAATTATATAGTATACGATATGTTTTGTAAGATGGCAGTGTGTAGCCGGCCTAACCCGTCGAGAGAGTCAGACTGTACGGCGCGCTGTGCGCCCGCGCGGCGTGCGCGCCACTCGCCAGACCGTTCGGCGCCTGCGCACAAAGGGCCCATTGTGTGCCGCCGCCCGCCGCCCGTCGCCCGACGCTCTACGATGGTCCCTAAACCTTTTTCAAAAAATTCCTGATTCCAGAATGACATCGAACAATGGGTTTCCGTCCTTTTATTGGCACCTTATTTTTTGTGAACACTCTTAAATGGACCTGCCTGAGTTACAATAAAATCTCAACCTGTTCCGACGCTGCCCCGGTAGACATTTTGTATTATTTTTGAATGCAGTCCACTTTAAACAATGACCTACTCATTGCATATTAAAAAAACGGCTTTAATATTGATTTTCAAAAGACAAGTATAAAAACTTATTTAACGTAAGTTCCTAGGTTGGTTCATTAACAGTTTTTTTTGGTGTCGTACACTAACAACACTTACGGAACTGAAAGTAAATTGCAGTCTTTATTGATTAATTTAATAGAATTTTTGTTTTCTGTTTTGTGTCTGTGTATCTTAATTTACGTGTGTAATAAACAGTTTATCTATCTATATAGAATTTAATGAAGTAGGATAAATCACGGAAGATAGTAGACGGAAATTGTAGGTATTTAAAGTCAAAAGTTTTAAAGACAATATGTCTTTCTAAACTCTAAAATAGGCAATGATTATTATGAAAGGTCTGAGGTACTATATAAATGTAAGTATATTTAAAGCAGGCAATACACTGCGTAGTGCGTAGGTGCAATGCAATTATTATGGATTTATGCAATTATTGGCTGGCGCAAATATAATTAGGTACCACCTTGGTACTCCGTAGATGATTGAGCTTTGGTCAAAATTAGGAAATATGTTCTTAATTGTTTGCACAAACTCAAATAGTTTTGAATAGAAGTAAAATGGCATTGAATACTGAATAAAACTTCCCCGTTATGGCAACTAATGACTTTACGTTTGTAAGTATCAACTCCTGAACCACGCAACAGGATTCTAAGTGGAGACAACTGTCGCATTATCTACATTAATTATTGTAATACCTTTAGAGCGCATGCGCATATCATACTCACAAATTATTCCGTTTGTGACGGCTTAGTTCACCATGAAAGTAGTTAAATAATTATCAGGTAGATACACATAAATAGTATCGATACGATTAGTTGCAAACTATTCCCATGATAAACTTTCATATAAACGAATGGCCTTGTGAATTCGGATATTATGGCGCGTACACGTAAAAGGTAGATATAACTAGGTAGGTAGGTACGTGAGGCTAGGGTTAACATATCTCAAGATTTCTCCTGAGATTTTAGAATTCTTAGATTTAGGATTGCGGCCGAATTTCCAATAAAATACTTTTTAAAGTTGAACAATTTAATAAAAAAAACTAAAAATATCCTTCCTTTGGTAATAATCATACATTTAAAATTAATGGTTAGATACTTACTTAGTAAAGATACTTTTAAAGTGAGGTTTTTCTTTAGGTAATTTTATAATAAAATACCCTGAATGTTAACTCATCAAATTATATGGAATAAAAGTAAATGATATAACGACTTTTGAAATTGTTAAGAAAGTTTAAGGAAATTCCTAACTAAAAGTCTGAGGGCTTTTCAATGGAATTTCATATTATCTCCGAACTTATGATTATTTCGCGTGGAGACCCTACGTGAGGCAAGCTCGAGCCAGTTCCGCGAGGCGCGGGCAGACGCCCACGGTCGGGCCAGGCGCGGCCAAACTGGTTCCCTCTCACCATCGAACCACCGCGCCACCGAAACTTGTCGTTTGACCCAAACTTGAGTGGAAATCCACGCAACTTCTACCTATTCTTTTAATTAATTTGAAATGAGTCGAGTTTGTAATTCGATGTTATTCTAGTTGTATTCTAAATACAAGTATAAAAATTTGCTCACGCTGAGAATATTTGAGACCCTTGTATCTTTAATATAAAATGATCTAATTATATTTCCCGATTTAAAATGAACTTAAAGATTTTACTGAATAAATTATATTTTGACTTTGAGTTTGATAATTTGTCGTTTATTAATTTTAAAGAATATTTAATTTTATTGATCATGTCGTTTAGTGCGTCGCGGTTTGATGTATCTATCCGTGGCACAGTGGTACAGATAGATGGTCTCGGTTTTGATTCTCGGCAAGGCAGATTGAGATTTTTCTTAATTTGTTTTGGTCTGGCTGGTGGGAAACTTTAGTTAAGCTAGCTAAGTTACCTGCCTATCGACAAAGACGTACCGTCAAGCGATTTAGCGTTTTGGTAGATACGAGTAGGTAGGTACGATGTCATGTAGAAACCGAAGGGATGTGGATATTATTCTTTTCCTAATAAGTTAGTCCGCTTCCATCTTAGGTTGCATCCTCACTTACCATCTAATGTGATTGCAGTCAAGGTCTAGAGAATGAGCTGAAAAGTAGATACACTGGGTACCTACTCTTACTTACTCCTAATAATTTGATCGGTAGTTATCTATTTAGTCACATTTTCAACACAACGTTTATCAAAAGTTGATCAGTCAACCCGTAGTGGTACGAGTATTTCGTTCTCGAGGTAATTATCCGGTTTATAATCCAAAAAGTTTTGATAACTTCTCTCCATCATCGAATAAAGTGTAATGACTCATAGATAAATAATAGAACAGCTAGCTACATAAATAGCCTTCACAATCAGAGATGTCCTTCACACTTCAGTGTATCTAATCTAATCGATAGGTACGTACTACTTTAGACTATAGGAATTCCAGATAAGCCCCTGTTTACGTGCATTTCGTAAATGTACCAAATGCACGATTTTAACGAATAGAATTCTTGAAGGCAATAGACTATGGTTTCTTCTGTACATATGACAGGATAATTAATATTTAAATAATTGTAATTGTAGACTGCCTCGTTGGTCTAGTGGTTAGCCTATGTGGCTTCGATCACGAGGTCCTGGGTTCGATCCCTGGGTCGGGTCATGGAATAATTCTGAGCTTTTTCATTCTTCTATGAAATGTTCAGTACATTTCAAGCCCGGAGTCTGGAAGTTGGTGGTGTTACACCCCCGTGCCTCGGAGAGCACGTTAAGCCGTCGGTCCCGGTCACTATCATCAACATCTGATAGTGATCGTTAATAAAATGAAACATTATCTCCCTAAGCCCGCCAACCCGCATTGGAGCAGCGTGGTGGGTGTACGCTCCGTATCCCCTCTCCTATAAGGAGGGAGGCCTGGCCCTGTAGTGGGTCGTTAATAGGCTGATAATGATGATGATGATGAATTGTAAACATGGACGGATCTACCTAACTCGGGCTTTTAGGCTGCAGCTCTGCCCCTACCCCTGTCTGCTCTGGCAGCCCCTGGACATAAAAGGCCCCCAGTCTGCAGTTCAAAGTGTTGGCGTATAACATGAAAATTCTATAATGTTACATTAATAGTTTTCGTAAATTCAATAGTTTTGGCGCATAAAACATTTAACAAA
The DNA here is from genome assembly GCA_034621355.1 of Mycalesis mineus. Lineage (NCBI taxonomy): Eukaryota > Metazoa > Arthropoda > Insecta > Lepidoptera > Nymphalidae > Mycalesis > Mycalesis mineus. Next base: position 14,950,785 of record CM067884.1, on the reverse strand, counting down.
AGCTTTTCTATTAGTACGTAATTATTTTGAGCAAGTAAATAGGGCCCGTAACCCGAAGCTCATTTTATGCTTCGTCTCTGATTGTAGAGCAACTGCTAAGTTTCTTGTCAGCAGACGCTGCCTTGTAAGCCACTGGTAGATGAGATTATTATTACATTGTTTTGTGCCAAATGTTTTAGGTGGAATTATTATAGCACACTATGAAACGCGTCCGGTCCAGGAAAGTAGCCGAGTCATCAGAACTACAGGCGGATGTTGATATGGCATTACGCTGCGTTGACATCATTCGAATAACACATATGACACTTTAGTCCAAACCGTAGCACGCTGCACGATAACGTGGGAAACATACCAATCGCACTACGAATATTATACGCCTGCCTGCCTACTTACACGTACCTACACTGATTCACAAGGAACCCGCAGAGTACTTATTCCTGACTTGTATTTTCGTACCACGTTATTTTACTACTTTTTGTGTGTTAAGTTAAGTACCTACTTACAAAGTAATGCCTAATTTGTACCTTTTTTTTGTGACGGGTGGAAATCTTCTAGAAAGATACCCAACCTCAGAGGGAAAAGGCAGGTTATGTGGGATTTTTAAAATGGGGGAGTCTCTGAGATCTCTACGAACCAACGAATACTAGTGTCTCCCTTGCACACTGCCTGTAAAGGCTCTAGGTATTCGGGGAGAATTGTAAACCCCTTGTCTAGCCCGGGGTCACTTTCAAGGTGGTCAAGTAAGCTGCCAGAGCCCTCGCTATAACAGCTCGCGACCTAAATGTTTCTGAGACTATTCTACAGAAAGAACTTGGGCACTTCGGGCTGCGTTGCTTCAGCGATTGCGTCTTCGAGCGGGGTCATTTCGCCCGCACTGCCGCTCAGCGGCCTCCTTCTTTGACATGACTGCTTCGCAAGAGGTTATTACCGTCTCCCAGGCTTTTGTCTCTGCTAGCATTGCAGCTATTATGGCAGGAGGAGAAAGATCTTTGCCAATTTGGGAATACTAATTTGTACATAGACCTTCAAAAACTGCGTGCGAAAGTTACTTTTCTATCCTTAATGCATAATTTTTTTCTGAATTTGTTTTTACAAGAGTACAGGTAGATATTCTTGACAACGTGTATGTAATATTACATGACAAACGGAGAAACAAGTTCAGAATTTTAATATATTTAATTTAAAGGCGAGGGATGTGGATAAATATATATATATAGCACCAAAGTACTTAACGAAATTAAGCAAGTAGGTATAGGTAAATAGTAAATACCTATATTTATACAATGTCTAGACTGTCTGGAAATGAAAATGTGAAGGTAAACTTATAAAAGTAGCTCAGGTGAATGAAATGTACACAAACCAGTGTTGTAAGCAAAGTGGCCGTGATACGCTTGTGAGTTGTTGTAACACTGGCTAGGCGCCACCGGCGCTCTCGCGGCGTAACACGGCCTTTTAACATTTTACTGTAGACTAGCGGACGCCCGCGACTTCGCGTGAAATTACGTTGAAATAAAATAAATATTATATAGAAACAGGCTTAACTTTGACAAATTTCAATGTAATTACCTAGATAAAGATTTAGTTATTTTGCCATTTACAGCGAATCACTGCCGAATCCAAGCGACACAGTTACCCATTATGGACAATTTTGGATAGAAAACCCTCTACGTACATACGTTTTACTCCGAAACCGAGCAACCTCAGGAGACGTTGCCTCTACAATGTTCGCAACTAAATTCGGAATTGTCGGTTTTTAGCGAAAAATTAGGTAATTACCTGAATATAAAAGAAGCCCTATTTACTCCTCATAATGTTAACTATGTGTTGAGTGGAAAATAGTCATTAGATACCTAATATAAAAGAAGCCCTATTTACTCCTCATAATATTAACTATGTGCTAGTGAAAGTCCCGTCAAAACTTATTTATATTTAAAGTACCTACTTTTCTCCTTAGGGATTATGCTTATGATGTTTTATTAGACGACATATATTGTGTAGAAAAAGTACGTAATTACAAGCTAGTCATTGACTGCAATCACATCTGATGATAAGTGATGCAATAATTTATGATGAAATCGGGATAACTTGAAATTCACACCCCTTCTACACGACATCATACCGAAACGCTAAATCGCTTGGCGGTAGGTATTTGTACATATTATCAACAGTGACGAAATTGAAAATATTTAGAGAGATTTCACTCGATTTTCTCCTCCAACCCTTTGGTTGGGATTTGTTTAAACAATATAATCTCTAACTGCCTTTTAGATCCAGTGCTTAATTTATGTGGCATAAGATCATAAGGTGCTAAGTTCAAGTTCCGGGTCGAGCTATGAAATACCGTGTGTGTTAGTCTATACTATTAAATACTGAGCTTTTATTTCTTCTTAGAATGCTTCAGTAAATTATTTTCTTTTATTAGGACAACTACTTGCCTAATAGTTGACAGGTACGCTTAGACTTAAATAATTGAAAGGCTATGTTGATTCCTTATAGAAGGTTTATTATTTGATTATTGTGTTACTATTGAAACTTTATATAGCAAGTCAACTTTAATATTGTGTGTTACTGTTGAAACTTTATAATATAGCAAGTCAACTTTAATATTGTGTGTTACTGTTGAAACTTTATAATATAGCAAGTCAACTTTAATATTGTGTGTTACTGTTGAAACTTTATAATATAGCAAGTCAACTTTAATATTGTGTGTTAATGTTGAAACTTTATATAGCAAGTCAACTTTAATAGTATGTGTTAACTGTTAATGAAATAATTTTTGATTATTACAATGTTTAATGCGCCATCTTGAGCGTTACATGGTTATATACAGTTACAACCATGTTACAACAGATCGTAGACAAAAAAAACTTTGCCATTTGACAACAGATCAAAAATTAAATTGTTTATGTATTGAACAGGCTAAATATAAATAAGTAGGAAAATTTTTAAATGTTGATAAATAGTGTTAACAAACAGCCAGAAGGGAATACAACTTAAAACACCAAAAGACAAACTTAATAACAATTTATTTATAAAGACATCAAATATGATCAAAATGAAACATTATTACAGTAATTACTTAATTAGACATTACAAGCACAGATTCTAACAATAGTCAAAGATTATGACTTCACAAGACTTGGACACTAACGTGAATGATCAGAATTATCCATAGGGGCATATTTTATAGCCTAACGCCCGACGAGTACCGCCCCTAGTCTATTATCTATAGTTTAACCGCGGTACCAACAATACAGCAAATGAGGCCACTATATTGTCTATAGTCTACAATGCTGCCAACAATAGAAAGTAGGTACGAAAACATTGGGTACCCTACACCTAAGTAGATACAATAAATGTGACCCGTGGGTCATTTAACTTGCGACCTTATAACCAATCAAGATAATGCGTAGTAGCTTGTATCTGGCCTGTACCTACAGTGTAGAATGCAGTACTTAGTGACAAAGATAAGTTCATTACAAAACAATTTTGTTTACAACTATTAATGCACTAATTATGTTACTTTCCTACTACCTAATGCTCTTATCGCGGATTTACATTTAACTAGATACCGCACGCCCCTATCAAATATTTATAACACATATTGATCGCGTTTCTACTTTAATTTGTGCCCTATTTATAATTTTTTAAACGTTTTTTATAGACGTTGATTATCTCTAACGACACACCCAATAAATTTATAATTTAAGTATTTAACTGATGAATATTTTAGAAAACTACGGTGATGACATCGTATTTAGTTTGACACGATTACATTAAATGAACGGAATCGGCGTCTACTAAATTGAAACTCGTGGTTTAGTGTTTCTTTATTGGCAGCTCTATTCTATGGGGTGTTATATTACGAGGTTCTCACACTCATGACCAGTTAATAAATAGCTAGATAGGAATCTAGATCTTCCTCCTACCACATAATACATAATAGTACAAATAGGTATTTTGTTCTAACACAAACAGATAAATAGGTAACTAGCAGTAGATTTCCTTCTCAACAGAACGGCATTAGTTCAATATGTTTAAACTTTAAAGGTATGTTAATTAAACTTTACGTATTATAGGTACTCTACTTACTTACCTACTTAGAATTTTATCAAAATGATGTCATTAATTTCACTCTTAAATTTGAGACAGCACATCACAATTTTCTTGAAGGGGCTGTACACTATATAGATATATTAAATGCTTGTTGAATGAATGGGTTGGTAGGTACCTACGCGCAAGCACGTTGAAAATACCTGTAAAAACGCCTAATCCGCAATTTCTGTTGTTCAAGGTGTCAAACAAAATATTTTTCGACAAGTTTATGACTCTGTTTGTACTTGTTTGCTTTTGTGAGATTAAGTAAAGTGGGAATTGTTTACAAGTTTTTACAGTTTGCTATAACGTTTTATTATGTATGTATAGACGTAGGTATGTATTGTGCAGGGGTTTGTAGGAATTAACCAACTTGAGATAAATTAAACTGCGAATGGTTAACTAATAATTTAATTTCACTGATAGATACACGTGTACACGTGTCCGTGGTCGGAGAGGAAGAGAGCGTACAAAACGCCTGCAGTGTTGCTAGTTAATATTATTTAAATGTACATTAGTGTTGCAATACAACACGTATTTAGAAATGAGGTAGGTATGTGTAGACAGTATAGGGTTTCGGAAGATTAGTAGAGCCTAAATGACAGCGGGACAAATTTTATACACAAAAGTGTTTACACGCATGTTCCGAACATATCTATATTATATCAATTTTAAGGTTCTTTTTCAGCCTGTAAAAATATCAAAACGCAACTTTTCAACGCCCCAAATATAAGTAGATTGTTGTTTAGTGCACAAAAATAAGCTTTTTAATTATTTTGTAATAAGTAGATACAAATTATTTCGAGAAGTGGTCATCTATATGCTTTTCATAGCAGAACTTTAACTTATGTATGCTAATTTTTTATTCTGATAATGTGTAGTTGTTTCTTTAGTTTTGCTGCGTTTGTGGCGGTACCTGAGCATGGATCCAGCTGAAAATCAGCGCTACATGGTCTTTTGGATTATGTAGCAAATGCTGAGCTGGGTCCATTTTCTAGGTTATGCTACACATCGCAGGGTTATACCGGTAAAATTGTGATGTGTGGCATAATTTATAAATAAAGATATTTTTCTTTCTTTCTTTCTTTCTTTCTTTCTATTGGTATATAATATCTGGTAACCTTGTTAAACCACTAGGGTTTATTGGTCAACTACAAGAAAATATCTACCAGTTTTAAGAATTCTTCATTTTACCAACCAAACTGATCCAAGACGAAATCTGGATTTTTCTTTTTAATTATAACTTTAATTAAACAATAAATAATATTAAAAGTACCTACTGCAATGACAAACCTTTTTTACCCGACTACGTCAGAAGGAGAGTTATGTTTTTCGAGCGTATGTATGTATGTACGTATGTATGTATGTATGTACGTCCATTTCTTCGGCACGCGCTACAGCCTTAACGACTGAACGGATTTTGACATGTGAGGTGTCGTTGAATTAGTAAAAATTGTGGTAGTGACATGGCTATATAAATTTTCAAAACGGCGGCTGTAAATGGGGGAAAAACGGGGGGACGTGTGCATTTCTTTCTTTTATCCTAGCAATATGGGTATCAAATGAATGGTCGTAGAAAGACCATTTCAAAAATATAAATATCATATCATGTTTATATTACTGTTTTAACATGCAATGTCAAAAAAGTATACCGAGTGTACTGTCTCATTTCTATACGACAAATTAAAACTAAAAAATCTCAAATAAAATTATTATTATAAAAACAAAAACCCAACTGCTTAGAAGTTATGAACTGAAAAGAGAAAAACAAGGATCACTATATCTGTATAAAATTCTAAATACTTTATGGTGCTGCAGGCGGGGACAAGCGTAGTTTTGGTAGATCTTTCTTTCCCCGCAGAAAATAAAGTATTTTGTCCCCGCTTGCATCTCCATAAAGTATTTAGAATTTTATATAGATATAGTGATCCTTGTTTTTCTCTTTTCAGTTCATAACTTCTATGCAGTCGGGTTTTTTGTTTTTATAATAATAATTTTATATACCTATAAAAACATTTTGACGTTTAAAAGTACTTCGTACCTAATAAGTTGCTAATAAGTCCTTAATTGGACAGGGATACCTACTTAGGTATCTTTCTTATTCTAACAAGGTGTATTTAATGAAATGCCTGTATTCTATGGATATTATCGGCTTATTATACTCATTAAAATTATGTACTTCCATAAAAATCCACCCATAAAATTCCAAATGAATAAGGGTAGAGTTATTACTGTACCTACCTACATACATAATGTTTTATGGTTCATAAACTTTATTGCCGATACAAAATATATTATCGCCTGATTTCGAAAAAAAGAACTAAATTACACAATCATTTAATAATGACCAATAATGGTTGACAAACGTGACTCTAAGTAATACAAAATGTTAGTTTCCTTAAAAGTTTCAAATAAAATTTGGTTTATGTTTACTCGCTTATTATCGCGAAAGAGATATAATCGTTAATTAATAATGAGCCATTAAACACGGATATAAATGGCGTACATAATGGGAATTAAGTAAATTGTTTGTGTCAGTAACACAAGTACAAGTACATGACAACGCGCGAAAACTCACGTAGGCGCCTCCGTCCTTAACTCGTGTGATATGAAATCAGCGGTAGGTACTGATAATGCAAATACGCATAACGATATATTTTGTGCAACTGGCTATCATTTATTCATGAATACTCACACGTGCGAGCAACGAACTGTGTGATATAACAGAAGCGATTGACGCACACGAACCACGTTTACATTTATCTTCGCTAGGGCTCTGATTTTTAACAGTTTCATGCAGTATTGCTGCTTTATCTCCACATATAAATGTTTGCACACATCAAAGTACGCAATGTAGAACAAACATTCTGAATTTTACGCAATGTTAGTCTATTTATTTATTTTAGTATTTGTAGCTAATGATATAGTAATGCCTACTGCGTTATATTCAGAGATGATGCAACCGTTCGGCCCCACTTTGCAAATGTTCGATAATAATAAATATCTAATAAATGTTGTTTATAATGTGATTGTTTCAAATGATTTTGGAGATTTCTTAAGTACGTTCTTCGTAACATCAGTAGCATCAAGGCGATAGCAGGCAGCGCGGTCATATAAAGTAGTAAAGCAGTAGGTACAGAACGCAGACCTCTAAATGAACTCTTTCTTTCTGGTCGGGCTCTAAAGTGTCTTAAATTCTCTGAGTGTTCTAAACTATCTCTAGTACGATTACGTAGGTATGAAATCTAGTTCTAGATGATTAAATCGGTGTGCGTCCGCAGGCTGCAGTTCGCTCGCGCCGGGACTGCGTGTTGAGTAACGGTCGCCGGGCGCCGGGGCCCGCGCGTCCGCTACTGGGATATAGGGCTGCCAAGCAAGGCATTTGTAATTACTTTTTGTTGTTCACGAGCCAGACTTTACTCGTCTAATATAATATTTTTTGAAGCATCCGATATAACAGAGAGTTGACAAGCAACATATAAGCCCATGAAGACCGAACATGTCAGAAATTCAAACTATTTTTTATTTAAACGGAAAATAACACGTTGTGCAGAACTCAGAAATCAAAATGCCAGGCGTAGATTAAAGCTACCTGTTCTCCGTATAATACTGAATTAACGATTACAGGTTCTATATTATATTAAAACAAATAACAGTTAACTCTACAAAAAATAATTATTTTCAAATGCCTACGTGTCATGAACTTTTGACGTCTTATTTAGAGTTTTACATAAGTGTTTGAGCCACCTCTTCGAGACGAGCTTCTGTGGTTGAACTGTAATGTCTTCTAGTACGTTTTTGGTGACATCAATTAACTTTCACATATTATGACGTATTTAAAGAGCTACACATAAAACAAGATAGAGCAATCAACCAGCTCTTAAAGTCGAATTTAACTTAAGGTCGAAGAGTATAAAGGTGGACAGTGCTAGTCGATGTTCCAGTGTTCAAAACTCTTGGAATAGCGCTGGAAGCCCTACGTTACAGCGCGTCCCACATGCATTTCACCACGTAAGCAGGTAGGCGGTTGCTTGACACATCTAAGTATCGCTCTATTTTGCTTTATTTTAGCTGTGGGATATCTTGCTAAACCAACGTCATCGGCTTCCTTATTTAGAGCGTTACAGATAAGATAAAAAAGACTATGACATGATATACTGCATATGAATAGTTCAGTTTTTCATGTAAATATTGTTGAAAATTCACCTGACGAAAGATTCATTCTGGCATATATAGTACCTTTTAAATGCTTTTTTCCCTTTGAAATTTTCTGGGTTTCGATCCATATTGTACAGAAAAAATCAGTTTTAAATATAAAAGTATCGAATCATCTACTCTATAAATCATCCTTATATACGAAACATACGTTTCATATTTTGATTCATTATTATAATTGGTTGCATTATTTTAAGTAGGTTAAACATACTGGCTACTATTCCAAAGAGCTTGCGTTCGTGTGACAAATATATACAGGAATTGGAAAGCCTTGCGAGTTGCGACGACTATTTTCCCTCAATATGTTGTAGAAAGCTTAATTTATTATGGCAAATGAGAGCCGTTGTAGACTGGTCAGTGGTCAGCGGCAGGTGGGACGCCCACAAACCGGTTGCTTGAAGCCTCCACGGCTCGTGTGGATTTACTTCTATACTCATGATTTTGTTAGAAAACTTAATGATATTAGATACGTATTAACATAGCAATATACACCTCAAGTACCTCATTTTATTTTCATCGCACAGTAATAAAATCTTGACACGTTATTTACAAGCTAAAACTGTAAAATACCTACAAGGATTATAATAAGCTAGATACTTTTCCTCGGATGGAAATATGTAGTTCTATCACAGGAAATGTAAGCTTATCTATATAGGCAGTCGTACCTATACCTAAATCGGTAAGGAATTAGTAAATTAGTATAGGTAAGTAGGTACCTGTTTCTAAAGTAGCTACCAATAATAAATTCGATTTTCCCTCTAAATGTTATAGAGATAACTGCACTATTATCAATACTGTATCAGCAGTCTTATTTCTTGTTTCATTAAAAACACATTACCATCGCAACTCGCCTGTCCCTCTACCTGCCTTATCGTTATTTCGTCGGAAACATTTACATAAGGATAAATATCTCGAAAGGAGCATAGAGACTAAAACAATTGGAATTTGATGCCGGCGAGGGTTCATTACATTTCCCGAGAACACCGTATCAATGCCACGATCTCAGGAGATATACGGTTGAGTCAAAACTGGTCCCCATTTGGGTGACGTTTGAACGCACGTGTGCTTCACACTGCCTCCGATGCCTCTCTTGGGACGCCAAACTACAATCAATTTTCACCGCTATACACTTACTAATAGAATTAACTTTCTTTATTTCATGTGCCAACCGTCATTATTGATATGGGATTATGGTTGATACGACTGTAGTTTGTAACTCGCTTTCGCATTTTAAAACTAATGTGGAGGAAATAAACGCGGGTATAGATATAGGTGGATGTCGTTTCGGCCGTTCTTCGTCTGGGAGTCAATTATTGGTATGGCGAGCAGGCAGCGGCGTCGATGTGTCTGTGGGGCTTATTAGCTCGTTTTATGAGCGGCGGCCTCTTGTCTGTTCGACGAAACACACACACATGTACAAATGTATCACGGCATTTGAAGACGGCGGAATAAAAACTCTACAACATAAAGGTCTTTGGTTATAATGAAATTAATCACGTGGAAATTGAAGAAAATCTAACGCTGTATCTTTGTTTCTGCGATGCTAGTAGATACAGGAATTATTTTAAAAATAGATATCTAAATACTCGCCAATATATCTAAGTTGGAGTGGTTTCACTGAATATTCACGTTTGTCTAAATAGAATGTAAGACGCAGGGCTGGAAATAAGAAAAAATAATTTGACCTCAATCCAGTTTAACAAAGTTTTTAACAAAAAATAGAACCGACTCAAAACGCACTAAAAAGTAAATAAAATTATTATTAAAAAAACAAAAAACCCGACTGTTTAGAAGTTATGAACTGAAAAGAGAGAAACAAGGATATATCTGTATAAAATTCTACATACTTTATGGTGGTACAAAATACTTTAACCTGAGGGGAAAGAAAGATCTACCAAAATTTGTCCCCGCCTGCCGCACCATAAAGTATTTAGAATTTTATACAGATATAGTGATCCTTGTTTTTCTCTTTTCCGTTCATAACTTCTAAGCAGTCGGATTTTGTTTTTTTAATAATAATTTTATTTGAGACTTTTTAGTTTTAGTTTATGGTATAGAAATGAGACGGTACACTTAGTACACTTTTTGCCATTTTTTGTTAAAAAAGTAATATGAACATGATATGATATTTATATTTTTGAAATGGTCTATTTACGCACTTTTAATTGGTACCCATATTGCTAAGATAAAAGAAAAAAATACATACAATCCCCCCTTTTTGCCCCATTTACAGCTGCCATTTTGAAAATTTATATAGCCTATGTCACTACCACAATTTAGACAAATTCAACGACACCTCACATGTCAAAATCCGTTCGGCCATTTAAAAGAAGAAATGAGCATACATACATACGCTCGAAAAACATAACTCTCCTTCTAACGCAGTCGCGTAAAAAATAACTGTTACTTAGTTGCTTCAATTTACTTAAGCATATCTATCGATCGAATCGAAGTCGATGCCATCTTGGAAGTGTGCCCTTTCTAATAAAAAAAGAATTATCAAAATTGGACAACTCTGTAAAAAGTTATGCATGGTCGTACATAAAAAAAATATACCTACCTACGTGTCGAATTGAGAACCTCCTTCGTTTTTTTTCGTCGGTTAAAAATGGCTTGCGGTGGCGCTATGTTCAGCCTTATCACCCTTATCTGTCCATTACCTACCATACCTACTAGGATTTCGTTAACAATGATTTCCGATTTCAGCGCGCAAGAATTATGCTTACACTTGTGTTTTTTATCTATGTATTTATAAAAAAAAATCTATCATTCAGTCCTATAGTCAATCGGGTGGTATTATGCATTACTTGCATTGCAACCCGTATGATTTCCCCAGAATTCAAATTTAATCTATATAAACAAGTTACTATACAACTATACATACACAGTACACATACGACACAAAATATACGTACCTACTTAGATAGAACTCTAAGACATAGTTATTATGAAACGGCTGTGACCAGAATGTTCGTCGTGGGTACGGTATGCCAACATAAGTGAAAAATACGTAGGAAAAGTAAGATAATATCCACACAGGCTGACTTCTTGGTAGTTACAAAGTATCATGTTCCTTTTGTTTCTATGAAAAGCTATGTCCTTTTCTTAGTTCGGAACCACATTCTACACGAGCCGCGAGGCCGAGCGTAGGCATGTGTGTGGAAAACGCCATCGCCTCGACACTTGTCGGGTTTTTAATATGAATCCAAAGAAAGAAACTTTTATAATGAGGATGTATTTTCAAATTGTTGAAAATGTTAGTTCGTAAGCTTTACGATAATTTTTGAAAAGTCAAGTCAGTCAGTCGGTAGTGACTTTACCGCAGATTCGGAATATGTATCTAACAATTTGCTATCTACAATTTTACATTTTACTTATTTCATTCTGTCTTGGTGTGCTGAAGAAAGCAGGGCCGAATGTTTTCATTAATCTGTGATTTTAATAATGTATAGTTTAATTTTAGATACCTTTAAATGTACCTCCTTGCTGAAACTACTGTAGTCTAGAACTGCTTTGCTTTGGTTAGAGTAAGTGCGCCAATTATGGACTGGGTCGGTAATATGGACTACCTAAATTTCTCAAAAACCGACCATCGAATGAAGCCATCAGTCACCGCACGCTAAGCTCCACCCCTCCCGCGGCTCGCTAGTCGCTTGCCGGTGGGCAAAGAGTGCGCGCGTATTTACGGCAGCCATTTTTCGTTTTTATGAACGCGCGATGTAATTTTTTAACTAACTTCGTAAGGTCATAATTTCAGCAAATATTACTGATTGAGAAAGTGGATTAAACTAAGAGAAAGGTGAGTTATTTTAAAATTATTCATATAATGTTGAAATATCCAACAGATTTTATTATTTTCTTACCAACAATATTAACCTAGAAATGTATGTGTATTATAATATGGACCACCGGTATGTTTTGAATATGGACCATATTACAACCAGTCACTTATATTTTAACTTGTTTGTTTTAGGATGGCATCTACCAATTCTATAACTATAGGTAAGATGAGACAAACATGGGATAAAGATGCAATGGAAAATGCAATTAAAGCTATACGAGATAAGCAAATGGGTTTTTTGAAAGCATCAAAAACGTACGGAGTACCGAAAACTACGTTCATACGCTTATCAAAAATGGAAGACCAATCACTTAGCGACGTAACAAACCACAAACTTGGAAGAAAATCGACTTTGCCAAGTGAATTGGAAGCTAAATTATGTGATTATATTCTAGCAATGGAAAAATCTGGATTTGGTCTTACACGCAGAGACATCAGATCTATGGCTTACCAACTAGCGGAAAAAAACAATTTAAAGCACGCGTTTTCACAAGATAATGAATCTGCAGGAAGATCAGGTTGAGATTATTCCTCAAGCGTCATCCTAACCTATCCTTTCGCCGTCCAACGGGAACAGCAATCGCTAGAATGATAGGATTCAACAAATAAAATGTAAATGCATTTTTTGAATTGTTGGAAAGCTCTTTTGATAAAATCCAGTATCCTGCAACCAATGTATATAACGTGGACGAAACTGGCATTTCAGTGGTGCCATCAAAAATGCCAGAGATATTATCACTTAAGGGCAAAAAACAAATAGGAACCGTAACATCCGCAGAACGTGGATCAACCATTACTTGTGTGATATGTATGAGTGCAGGTGGCACATTTGTCCCACCGATGATGATATTCCTGAGGAAACGGGCCAATCCGCTACTGATGAAAGGTGCTCCACTTGGAGCGAAATGGAGAGAAATGGATCCAATGTGCATCGTGTAAGGAGTGGGCTCATGAAGACTGTGCTGGTATTGGAGATATGGTTGATTACTATGTGTGCGAATTGTGTACCAGCGATTAGTATAATCTTAATGATTGACTGATTTAATTTTAGGCAACACGTTAATGTTTTTTTTTCATAATTTAGAACCCAATTTACTATGGTCCATATTTGAAACTATGTGGTTCATATTTTGAACACTTTTTGCAAATGCACAATATTATCATATTTTAGAAAATGTTGATTATCTCTAAGATGTTCATGTTTCTTAAGAATTCTAATAATTGTTTTTGATACCAAATAATTATCGAACTGTTTAAAATATATAAGGCTGATTAATCTTTATAATTCTGAGTTTTATTTCACAAAATCCTTATGGTAGTCCATAATTGGCGCACTTACTCTACATGGAGAGTCATTAAGGAAAGAATTTTGGAAACCTTCGAATTTTAAGTAATATAAAATAGTAGGGGGAACTTAGTATCAAAGTTAAAAGAGCTAGGAGTTTTTATGCAGGTGAAAACTCACTAAAATGAAAAAAAAAAACGTGTGCATCAAGTAACGCTCGTATGACATCCGTGTCTTAAGTACGAGCCCCGAGAGTGTGGCGCTACCGTAAGAGATTGCTGACACAAATAGTACCTAAGTTACGTTACAGAGCGGTACGTAGCGTTCCAAGGATACCTCGTCAGCCTGAGCAATATGCGAGACTCATGATGCAAATATTTAAATGTAGCCATATAAAGAACTTTCTTTATATAGTCATTGGTGCACATACCAGAACAGCATACTAATTTTATGAATAAGTAGTTAGCTATCTGACTAGCTGAATTCATATTGATTTGTAGTATGTGGTTAATACTTATTCCTCTACTTTATTCAATGACTCTGTGTTGTTTTATAACGTGTATTGTAAAACTTAAATTGATTTTGTTGCTATAAAAATTTCTTTGCTTAAATTTCTGTACTTATTGTGGTAAGATTACCTTTGAAAATAAAATCCTAATTCCTAATATGTACTTCTTTACAGAGGCACATTAAGTAGAGATTACATATTAGATTTAGTAGGTACTTATTTGAACTTACACAATTTTTATTGATTCTAGAATTTGGTTTTTTATATGTTAATATATTATGTATCAACATTTAAATAATAGCGCACGTACATTGGTTTTTGTATAATTTTATAATATTAAAAGGTCGTGTCGTAATTTATTAAAATATGAGAGACTCGTTTTATTTTTGTATTTAACCGGTTTTTGATATAATAACAGCTTTATCCTGTATGCTGTTCTCAGAATGGAGCAATAAAAGAAAATATTGTATCATGTTTATTAACTACGCATTAAGATACGTCTACTCAATAATGAACGTCGGTTGTTGTAAGCTTAAATGAAATGAATATTTACTGAGTATTCAAATTGAAACTGAGAGCTCGGAAGATAAAGTGTCTATAATTTTATTCCTCTGAAATAAGGCACAGGATTTGGGAGGAATCGGTATTTATAATTCCTTTAAAATTCGGACATACTGGATCTAGTGGGAATTATAGTGGGTAGGTACTATAATCCTTCTAAAATGGAGCTTCTGGAAGGAATTTAGGCATAAAATTTCTGCAGTTCCTAATTTCTAAGGGCATAAAAAATAAATCCATTAAAAGTGTGTACCTACATTATGACTCGTACTTACAAGTAAAAACATCTTCCTAGTCTGCTATATTGTATTTCCCTTACGTGGATTTTCAGGTCAGGTTTTTTTTTATACTACAACTGACTACAATCACACCTGATGGTAAGTGATGATGCAATTTAAGATGGAAGTGGGCTAAATTGTTAATATGAAATCCATACCCTTTTGGTTTCTTCACAAAATTGTGCCGTAACTAGGTCAGTGCCAGCGGTGCCCAGGCACAGGACGCAAACTTTGGAGTGGCGCAAAAATGACCAGTGGGGCCAGAAAAAAAACCTAGATATACAAACAATACCTTACTTGTAACGTCTACACTCTCCCACCAGCCAGACCTCTATCGGCACTGCCTAGAACCACTACACCAAAGAGACCGTCAAAAATCTGGAGAAGATGCTGTGTGAAGTTAAATACCTACATAAATACATTAAGTACCTACCTACTTGTAATAGGTATTAATAATGTGGCTACACAACAAGCTCGAAACAACGCGCGTCAGTCGACGACGAATTGATGGTGTTATGATCAATGATCATGCAACAGCAAAAACTCCTACTCGGCATGGAATGTTTTTCAAACGCCATGATGTCATGGTGGATTAAATTACTGAGTGCTATGACCTTGCCTGTCACTTGCATGCTTGTAATGATTGATATTAATAATTATAGTTAGGTACATTATTACAAGCTGTTTTATATAAATTGACATGGAAACTAATTCTACCGTCAAGTAGTGCAGGTACCTACTAGGTAGGTCTGTGGAATCTACTATTATACCTTGTTAGAAATGACTGGTAGTGGTAACTTACTTATGCGTATATAGATACCATTAAAATTTTTCATTTATTAAATAAAAAGAAATATTAAATTTTATTTTTTTTATTTATTTTATTTTAATGTTTATTTACTTTAGTTATATGCCCGAAGCTTTGACGAAATTGTTATATATATTTAGTACTAAAAAATGACTGTTTTGTCTTTTTAATTCAATCTATTATTTGATAATGATACCTGAATCAGGAATATTTGACTATATTCCATTGTTCATTCTCCATATTTTGTAAACGGCTACACCGATTTTAGTAAAACGTAGGTATTTTAAAATCCATTCCTTGAAAAACAGCTTTAAATAAAAAGGCGCATCAAACTGTAGATATTCTACTTATTTAACCCTATTTTTGCGTCAAGGGCTTCATAAATTAAATTGAAAATTGTAAAATGATATCATCATCATGATCAGCCTATTAACGGCCCACTACAGGGCCAGGCCTCCCTCCTTACAGGATAGGGGATATGGAGCGTACACCCACCACGCTGTTCTAAAACGGGTTGACGGGCCACTAAAATGTTACAAGTCAGCTAGTTTGTCACGTAGGTGGTACCTAGGCATACATGTATCTGCTCGCTTATTAATTATAGGAGGTGATTAAATATTTGGTTAGCGTCCAACATATTCCGCAATCTCATCGACTGAAGCCAACTTATTAGTAGGTACAGCTAATGTAGGGCCAAGGGCGAGCCTCTGACATCGGTTACATCACGATAGAAATCTATGTATTTGCATTTAGTTTATGTAATGTTTGTATAGCCAAAATGGTTTTTATCAGGGCCCATTCTAACATAACCTTTTGGAGCATTCTATACATAGCTATAAGGATATTAGTGCCTCTCATCATAACAAGGTTATTAACGATCTACACGGCCAGGTATCCCTCCTTGTAGGACAGGGGTTATGGAGCGTAGACTCACCATGCTGCTCCAATCTGGTTTGGCTTAGTATAAGATGATACTGACTGACCAACCGATAGGGAGCGACGGCTTAACGTGCTCTCCGACGCACGGGGGTACAAGTAGGAACAACACAACCCAGAAGCGTAACCAGCAATGTATGCACCCTGTGCCAGCGTAAATAACTGCGCCCTAGAGACTGGTTACTGACTCTAAGGTATTGTTTGTATATGGTCTGGTCATTTCTGCGCCCCTCCAGGGTCTGCGCCCTGTGCCCGCGCACCGTTGGCATTGTCTTAGTTACGGCACTGACACCACCAACTTCCCGACTCCGGAGTTAGTTTAATGAAAATTTCTTAGAAGCAAGAAAAACTCAGAAAAACTCTTCAACACGAATCAGGATTCGAACCCAGCACTTCGTGCCACACAAGCCAACCACTAGACCAATGAGGTACTCAAATAAATGTCGCCATAAGTTTACACGTTTTTCTCCACTTGTCCCCTATTTTTAACTCTAGCAATTTATTACCTTTAAAGAAATTAAAATAAACTAAAAAAACCTCGTCATATTGCGGAAAAAGAGATATTTTTTTCTAGCAGAATAATTAGGTAACAAAATCACTAATAACGTTCTTAATCCAGGTTTATTTTCAGGCTAGATTAGAGTTTATAGCATTTTCCAGGCAAGCATATTAATCCACCAGAGCATCTATCCGTTATCTCGTTTAAAAGTTTAATGGTTTCCCGTAGAAGGTAATTAAGCTGTGTCTATGTCAATTTTACAGTTCCGTATCTACAACAAAATGAAAAAATTCAACCCTTATAAGATAAGTTTGTAGTCCGTCCGCCTATCTCATAAAACTCCCTTTCCTCGTGAACGCGTAGAGGTAGATATTAAATTGAAATTCAAATCAAATACTCAGGTCCATAACATCTTTATGCTGTAACAAAACCAAATAATCCTGCAGGTTTGTACGGGACACTCGATGCACGATTCCGACTCGCCCTTGGCTGGTTTATTTTATTTTATATAAATTTTAGTGACGCGACAACCCATAAAGCTTAAAATTATTGCTAACTATTTATTACAATAATATTTAACTATCTTTGACCTATTATGTTGAGATAGACGCAAATTACCAACGAAGTCGCAACAGCATTACTGGCCTTCTTATGAATATACTTATTGCAAGTCATTCTTAAAGGAAAATAACAACAATTTTCCTCATTCTGTCTAATCACGTCTTTAAATTAAAAAATAAATCTCATTGTTAATCATATTACCTATAACATACGTAGATAGGTATATAGATATCTAGTCAACATATAGTTGTCAAGAAAATAAAGTATTTTTTGTAAAGTATCTACCTAAGTACCTAACTAACATCTTTACAAGCGTTGGCTGGGCTTGGTGATTGAATTACACCGCTGGTTCGCTGGATTGGAACAACGTGAGCTTTAATAGCACTTTAAACCCGTACCTACTTATCTAATTTACTCCCTTTTTCCTTTAAGGAATGCCTAATATTCATATAAACTTATTATTTATAATTACGAACTAATAAACATAGGTACAAAATGTTTGTCCTTATAGAGAAATCAAAATTAAATCTGACGTTCGAATTTTCAACTCATTTTTCATTAATTTACTAATCAATTAGTGTCTATTCAATTTAAAACACGTGGACATTATGAATGTTATAAAATGTGCGCAAGGGGAGCTCGGTCGCCGTTTTCATGGTCGGCGGACGCGAGGCAGGCATGGCAGGCGACCGTCGCTCACAAAAAATAAACAACTTTCCTCGAAACGGCGATGGCGCTAAGGTAGAGCTCCGATCCAATAAGACGTAAGTACTATTAAGCCGAGAGCAAGTTATACTGTTTCGTGAATGCGAAAGGTCGGGCCGAAATAACTTGTTGTCTTGTTGATGTTCGTTGCGGTGGCGAGGGCGAGGGCGGGGGTGCGCGCGGGCGAGCGGGCGGCGAGGGGCCTAGCGCCGCTGAGCGACGGCCTGTCTACGGCGGCGAGCCGGCGACACCCTGTCTGCCGCGGACGGCGGCGTTGCCGCTCCGTGCGCATTCTTGTCCGCCCGCGCCCCTTCCTCGCGTCCCACAACCTCATGAACCGCCCGCGCTCACGCAGCGGCAACCTCGCATGAAAACTTGTTTCGTAAACGGATGTGGCAGCGGCCGAGGCAGGGCAGTCGTGCTTGCTTACTCGCACTTTTGATATTAAATAGGGGGGAACGAGATAGCAATGGTGGCGCTACGTGCTATCGGCTCCCACTTGCGGCATTTTTTCACGCCGAGAATGAGGCGAGATTAATGCCTAAAGACTCGTTCACACAGACGATTATTTGTTGAATTAAAATAATAAAATGTATAAATAAAAAATAAAAGTATTCATTAATTTGAGAATTAAAAAAATTAACTAACTAGCGTGAATCAGGTAAATGCCTATTAATAATGAAAGTCAATAACAAACAACATTGAATTAACAATAACAGATTTAATAACTGTTTTCGAAGTTTTCAACTGAAACAAAATAGAAAAGTATTTTAATTATGAAGTGATATCGTCTTATAGGAGGGTAAACCGTTTCGTTGTAACGCTGTACGGCGTTGGATTGTCTGGCTTTCCTTTATTTACGACAGAGATAAGCAGGTTCCTCCTCTTTCTCTTAAATAGTGAAAGAGGAGGAACCTGCTAGCTATGTTTAACTTATCACTTTTGTCCGTCGTCCAGGCTCACACATTTTTTGATATACTAGCATTTGCCCGCGACATTCGTGAAATTAAAACGATTTTTTTCGTGATAGTACGGGGGATGATGACAATTCGTGAGAAAACCTTTCGACAACATTAAAAATAATTTCATATGACATGTTTCCAAAAAGATAGAATGGGTGTTACTAGTGAGCTGTATAACAGAAATATAATAATATGCCATAACAGATAGATATGATAATAGATAATAATCTTACTATTCATATTAACACATTCACTGCCCATACAAAATTAAAAAAGTTGCCGTGAGGCCTAATTGTTTTCTGTTATATACCTAGCTTTTTATACATACTTTGCCCATCACGCCTGAAGGCGTCAATCATACTTTAGATAATATATATTTATTTATTTTGAAATTTGACACATAACTAACAATTTAATAGAATATTTAACATACAAGTAAGTAGATTAGAAGTAAAGAACATTCCATAGACCGATCACGCCGTGCGGCGTGAGGAGCGTCCGCACTCCGCCCCACTTCCCGCCGAAAGGCGTAGTGGGCATTCAATGTGTAAATATATATAATATATGTTAACTATCATAATATATTGTTATATTTCAAAATTCACCAATGTTGTGAAAGGTCTAGAAGGCTTGAGCTTTTCCGGTAGTTCCAACCATCTATTGCCATATTTTAGCCAATTGATTTTTGACGGCTTTTCTAGCGACATAGTGAACTAATGCCGTGGTATGCATTTAAAAGGTCGATTCTAAATCCGGTCAATATTGGTTTTATATTTTACTAATTTTTATAAAATAGTAAATATTTTAATTTATAATAAGGAATAACTTAAATATATGTACAGATAAATAAAATAAAAAGATTTTTATAAAGCTTTTGTATTGCTTGTCCGATGGTAAGTTTTCCCCATGGCTAGTTTTCAACTCGAGTTAACTGAAGAAATGTTAACATTTCGTATTTAAAAATATAAATAAAATACAATTTGTATATAATATACATATCTACCTACATAAACTAGTTTGATGTTTAAAGTTATAATGGTTTAGCATACGATAAACATGGCAAGAGTAACATTATCGTATGCTATTATCGATGACGATTTTTTGACAAGGAATTGTTAATAAAAAATAACTATTACTCTATACATAAGTACCAATCTGTTACCTTGAGCAAAGTTCTTACAAGATAATTTAAAAAGAAAAATAATATAACGTTTGATGGTGCGATGTGAACGCGCCCTAACGGATATACGCGGCTCTTGTCGCGCGCTCACGTCGGAGCGGTATGCGCTCGGCGCTGGCAGCGAGCGCGCCGCCAACATCCCGCCGCGGCCGACAGCGACTCGACGACGGCGGCCCGCGGCAGTCAGTTCGGCGCCGACACCCAGCCCGCACACACGTCTGCAAACATGGCCGCAGCCCCCACGCACCCGGCCCCCGCGCCCGAGCGCCGCGCCGACACCCGCGCCGGCTCCCGCCGCATCTTCCCTCCGCAGTTCAAGCTGCAAGTGCTCGACGCCTACAGACGCGACGCGCAGTGCCGGGGCAACCAGCGCGCCACCGCCAGGAAGTTCGGCATCCACCGCCGCCAAATACAGAAGTGGCTGCAAGCCGAGCCGGCGCTGCGAGCCGCGCTGCTGAGGCGAGCGCCGCAGCCGGCCCCGTCACCGCCGCCCTACTGCGTCGGGTCGCCGGAGAGCGCCCGGCTGCCGTCGCCGCCGCCGGCGCCCGCCTGCCTGCCCACGCCGGTCGCCGTGCCCACGCCGCTGCCCGCGCCCATACCGGTGATCGCCCCCGCCGCGGAGCCCATCGACCTGTCGGTGCGGCGGCTGGCGGCGCCCGCGCCCGCTCCTGTGCCATCTTACGCTCCGTCGGCGCCGGAGCCGCGCAAACCCTTCAAGCTGTTCCGGCCGTACCTGCTGGACGACTGCGAGCGGCGGCCGGCGCTGGCCTCGCTGCCGGCGGGCGGCGCGCACGCGTCCGCCTTCGTGCCCGTGCAGAGCGCGGCGGCGTGCTCGCTGGCGTGCGCGCCGCGCTGGGGCCCGCCCGCGCCGTCCTTCCCCGCGCCGCTCAGATGAGAGCCGGCCGGGGCCGCCGCTCCTCTGTTCTGTGATCTAGTCGTGGTCGCCCGCCCGGCGCCGCCCGGGGCGTAGCCCTGCAACACCGTGCCTTAACGTACACGTCGCCATAGTGCATTATGCCGTCATTAACAAATGACAGTCTATTTTTGTGTATAATTAAATAGTTATAAGAGTAAGATTGTATTTTTGTATGTGGGGTTTATAAAGCGTACCTACATTTATGAAGATTATAATAATATAACGATTATTATTATTATTATATTAATAAAGAGAGTTGTTTACTAAGCGTTGTTTTCCTCCCGCCGCCCCGGCAGGTAGCGCCGGCGCCAGCCGCCTCCCTACCTGTTTTAATCCCTATTGTGTCGCTTCACAATGAATATCTTCATTCAAGCACTTCTCTTGTTAAGATATAAAAAAAATATATTGAAATCTACGGGTGTAGGTATACCTAACCGCTTATGACACAAAAGAATTTCATTTAAAAATTGAATAGTAGATAGAGGTAGATATGAGACTAATATAAAACAACTATAGTTTACAATAATAAAATTTATTAATTTACTTTTATGTAAATCTACAGAATTTTCCATTACCTGTTTTTTTTATTTATATTTTAGTTGGTATAAATCTGACTAGAAGTTGAAGTCATTACTATTTACCAGCGATAATAGAGTAAACACGTCACCGCGATAATCCGTTTGCCAATGAAATATCAATATTTAACGACACATCCATGATCCATTTTACATCGTTATTTTTATTTCATAACATGATAGCTATCGTCTAAAGGTTTGTCCGAAGTATTTATTATTTGCTGTCCAGGCGTTTGAAAGAATAACAGGTATAGTAGTAGAGCTTTTTGTAATAAAGTTTTTACTATAGTAGGGGTGCCCAAGAGGGGTTTTTTGGATATGAGAGCGCGGTAGATGGACATAAGGGACCTTTCATTTTGTTGGTTGCCTCTATTGAGTATGAGCGCTTTATGGTGGGAACTTTCAACCCATTAAAATATTTAAAACTGACGTTCAGCAGAAATACTCAAAAAAAATCGTCAGATTATAAGGCAGGCTAGGTAAGGTATTAGCTGAAAAGAGTGCATTTGATATTCTGACGATTTGACCTGAACGTTAAGGAGTGGGAGGTTGGCAGCTTTTAGTCCTCCAACTCTAACACTGAGTGCTTATACTTGGTGAAACATGTAATCTCTTTTTTCATCTGCCCCGCTTGAGTATTTCCAAAAATCCCCTCTGAAGTTCCCCTACTACTACCATGATGCTTATTTACAACGTCAAGCAACATTACTATGTTCTGGTCTGAA
This sequence comes from Mycalesis mineus, assembly GCA_034621355.1. Classification (NCBI taxonomy): domain Eukaryota; kingdom Metazoa; phylum Arthropoda; class Insecta; order Lepidoptera; family Nymphalidae; genus Mycalesis; species Mycalesis mineus. The sequence continues at coordinate 14,928,138 of CM067884.1, read as the reverse complement.
GGGCATGAGTAACTTGGAACACACAGCGCAGAGGCAGCGCTTCAGAGGACGTCTCCCTTGCATGCTTTGCGAAGTGTTGTTCTGTCAGCATTTATATTTACTTTTCTGCTAGTAAAATGTGGTTTACATGCTCTGCAGCATCATGTGCTGCTGGGCCGTTCATTAATCACAAGCTTGGATTTTAGATTTATATTTAGAAGCTTAGACAAGATTTTATTTGTCAAAGTAAAATTCAGCCTCCAAACATTTTTTAGTTTCAACATAAAAACTGAAATTCTAATCATGTTATATACGGGTCAAATGATAACCTCCTTTTATGAAGACGGTTATAAACTTACAAAAAATGAACGCAATAGGTACTTATGCCGTAAGTGCCTATCTAGTATCCTCCGAGGCTCCGCGCCCGTCACTCGAGTTGACGTGCTAGGATGACGCATGCATACAAATTGAACATGCTATCCGTTACTGAAGGCGTACGCACCTCGATTGGGAATTGCCTGTCACCGCTTCACTCGTATATACTTGCAATAAACTTGAGGAACTTGCCTATTTGTGTACTAGATGAGCCCAGTGGTTTCACTAACGTAGAGTTCCTTCTGCGGGGAGTATCGTGAAATCCGTTCTTTGTGAGCGTGTACATCGCAAAATGAGTAATTAAATCGAGTGTTTAGCTTTAGGGCTCTCAGTTTTCTTTCATGTATATATCCTATTTACAATAAACTATATACTTAAGAACTTGACGCACGCGATCTAAACAATCGTACCTATCGCCTACTTGCGGCTTACGTAGCGGCTGCGGCGAGACGCGAAGCAATGGGCAACTGTGTTGTGTCGCGTAGCATCGTGTCGTATCACGTCGCGTTTGTTGCTTAGTGAGTGTCCTGCGACGAACACGATGCGACGCAAAGCTGCTTACGCGACACACGCGAAACAATAGTAGGTATTCCCTGCTTGCGTGCTATGCAGCAGTCTACGGCGGACCGCGACGTTATGTTGCGTCGTGTCGCGTTTGTCGCTTACGTATGACAAGCCGTAAGAAATATCGATTAAGCTTTTATTCTAAGAAATTCTCATCACTCACAGTAGGTCATTAAAGTGATAATTATGAATGTGATAACGATAATTCTTGAACATGTTTTAAAACAATGAGATTTTGGGGTGCAGAAATGAAGGGAGGCAAAAATTGTTAGAAGGGCAATAGTCCTGATAATATTTCAAACAGGTAACCCAGTAGGTATAGTTGACTCCAGATATTGGAAGATCATGAATGTTATAGGTTTTGTGTAAGTCTATAGTAAACCTATCTGTTACATAAACATTGATGTCTTGACGACATATCTATATTTATATTTTTAGAAATTAATTGGCATCTCACGTGCCGTTTATTTGTTTGGTACATGAAGAATGTCATGCGTCAATACGTGTCATACGATTGAACTTAGGACCTTCTAATACGTACGTTATTATTTTTTAAGTTGCAATTTGCAAGACTTTTTATTTCAAACTTGCATTTTTTTAAAAAAAAGATCAAGCTGAAACTTAAACCGAAGTGAAGTAGGTAATATTAATTACTTTCAACGTGATACCACAAGCTATTTCTGATTAAGAGAGCCTTGACACTCGGACAGTTTGACATTAGACGGACATACGAATAAACTTAATAACAAAGAATTGTATATTAAGACTACAAAAGGGAGTATAGTAGTCTAGTATAGTAGTATATCTACCAATGGTAAGTTATAATTTCGGTAGCTAGGTTATAATTCTAAAGGTATATTATCTTTTTGCCCAGATCCATAAACAACAGATTCGGTACTTATTTATTTATTTACATTTATTTTCATTAGAAACCGAGAATTTCGAGAACGATCAAATATTTAAGATATAATGTTTAAAGTTTTTTTTGTAATCCTGTTTATAACATATGGATCATTAAAACAGAGTTGCATAAATCATTGTAACATAGTTTTCCTTTATCCCATATAAGTACATTCTCCGCATTCGTCATGCAAGTAGGTACATAATAACTCCTTAAGTGTGCAATTGATAACAATTATAATTAATTGTTTTGTGTATAGTGATTGCGCATGCCAATCGAGTCCAATTGCGCAATTGTGTCTTCTGTTACACTACAGCGCCTCTACGAGCTGGGCCTCTCGTAGATACCGAGTAGACATCATCATACTTGTAATTTTATATCCTGTTATATGTAGGCATAGGTCTCAGATACATGTAACGGCGTAGCTATAGCTTTATTATAATAATAATAATAATAATAACTTCGGAGCCCGCCGCTGGTGGTGTACGTCGCATGAGATGGACTTACCAAATGAATGAAAATGTCATGCGATCGTACTACAGGGCTACAGGGGGAGAAACTGGACGGACTGGCTACCGAGCTGCAATGTATCGCGAGTTCTTGCTGCTTGAGCCGCATTTAACTGTCACAGAACAAAACCTGGCAGATCGGGCTCGGTTTATTCAGCGTTCGAACATCTTTAACGCTACCGAGCTCGAACGATTACGACGTGAGGCTGTTCCCGAAGTAGTAACCTCTTCCGCAGAGCAAATCGTCTCACCGGCGGCACCTGCCCGCGAAGAGACTGAACCTATGTCCCAAGATTTGCATGTGGAGGAGGACACCGAGGGAACAGTCGCCCTGGACTTAGAGCGGATGAGAAGGGTTTTAGAAGAGACGATTTCTGAAATCCGTACTGCTCCTCTTGAGGATCGTCCGCGGCTCTCCCGTATTACGCTGAATATAGCGACGCGGGATGTTATTGAGGCTGTCAACCAAATGCTTCCCCAGCATTTGGCGGTCAGCACTGGCCTGGATGATACGGCTTCTATTCTCTTCGGGGCAGCTATGGCCGTCCATAGGTTCATTGGTATTAAAATCAAGGAACCAGGGCGGCCAGGGCGTTCTGCTAATAACACCAGAGCACAACCAGCCTGGAAGAGGAGGATAGAGTGCCGTATCACCCACGCCAGAAGACTCATTGGCAGACTGCTATGCTTCAGGTCGGGCAACACAAGGCCAAGGATTGTGCGCTCTGTTAGGATAGCCCTCAATGGGCTCGGGGTTAGGCTGGATCAAGCCGACATAACCCAAAAACTAACGGAGCGCATCGACGATCTGAAGCAGAAAATCGCTGCGTGGGGGAACCGCATACGACGATACTCGGAAAGAGTCGAGCGATTTCAGCAGAATCGTCTTTTCTCGAGTGATCAGAAAAGGTTCTACAAAAAACTGGAGTGCCCTGCAGTCTGTTCTGTCTCTCCACAGCCGAGTCCGGCCGACCTCATCGCCTTCTGGCGAAGTATCTGGTCAGGAGAGGTAGAGCACGATGAGGGCCCTTGGATTGCGGCGATAGAGGAGGCATGTGCCGCAATTAAGCCGATGAACCCGGTCGCCATCTCTTTGGAGGATGTAGTTGGTGCAGTAAGGCGGGCTGCGAACTGGAAAAGTCCGGGGCCCGACGGACTGCACCACTACTGGCTGAAGGCGTTCTCGGCTTGCCATGTCACCTTGGCTCGCCAATTTCAAGAGGCTCTCGAGCAAAGGACGCTCCCGAACCTTTTCACCACCGGGATCACTCACCTAGCTCCAAAGACCACCGATACCGCGGACCCATCTAAATACCGCCCCATTACGTGTCTTACTACCATCTACAAGACACTGACATCCGTTCTGAGCTCCAAGATAACCCGTCACGTTGACGAAAATAACATCATATCTGGAGCTCAGAACGGATGCCGGGGTGGTAGCCGCGGTACTAAGGAGCTCCTTCTCATCGATTCCGTTGCGGGCCAGCTGGTCAAACGCAACCGCCGGAACTTCGCCGCAGCCTGGATTGACTATAAAAAGGCATTCGACTCGGTGCCTCATTCATGGCTCTTGAGGGTCCTTGAGCTGTACAAAGTTGATAGTACAGTTCAAGACTTCCTCCGGTCGTGTATGGGGCAATGGAGCACGATCCTTTGTCTCCATGGCAAGCGGCTGGCGGCTGCCGATGACCGGATAAGGATACGGAGGGGTATCTTCCAGGGCGACTGTCTGAGTCCACTATGGTTCTGCTTGGCCTTGAATCCTCTTAGTACATTACTAGAGAATTCGGGGACAGGCTTTCAGTTTCGGAGAGGAGGGACAAAAGTGCCTCACCTTCTCTACATGGATGACCTCAAACTGCTGGCACCCAATGCTACTCGTCTGAGGGAATTACTGAACCTCACCACGGGGTTTAGTAGTTCCATCAGAATGGAGCTTGGGCTAGACAAGTGTGCGGTCTTGCATGTTGAGAAGGGAAAGGTTACTCATACGGCCGGGATCAACCCCGGGCCAACTAACATCAAGACCCTCTCTGAAGCTGAAACATACCGGTATCTGGGCATGTCACAATCCGTAGGGGTAAATGAGGCGGACATGAAACAGTCAGTTTGCGAGGACTTTTTTCGACGTCTGACAAAGATCTGTAAAAGTTACTTGTCAGGCGCCAATAAGATCCGAGCTTATAACGGCTGGGTCATGCCCGTTCTCATGTACTCCTTTGGCGTGCTCAGATGGACTCAGACCGAACTTGACGCCCTGGATACAAGAGTCCGCACGACTATGACTCTCCACCGTATGCATCACCCAAAATCGTCTGTCATGAGGTTGTATATCCCCCGAAAGTGCGGTGGCAGAGGCCTACTCAGCGCCAAAACCATGCACAATCGGGAGATATGCAGCCTCAGGACCTACTTCGAGACGAAAAGGGAGTCTCCGATGCATGTGGAGGTCATAGAATGTGATAAAGGACTCACCCCCCTATCCTTGGCCAAGAGCGATTGGCAGAAACCGGTGGTACTGAGCACCTCTGACCGAGAGACCGTATGGAAGGGGAAGGAGCTGCACGGACGCTTTTTTAAGGCTCTTCATGAGCCCCATATTGATAGAAAAGCGTCCGTGCAGTGGTTGCGCTTCGGAGACCTCTTTGGGGAAACCGAAGGGTTTGTCTGTGCGATACAAGATCAGGTGGTTAAGACGCGGAACTACCGAAAGTACATTCTGAAGGATGGCACTCACGACATTTGTCGAGCCTGTCGCCATCCCGGAGAGTCACTCAGACATGTGCTTTCGGGCTGTTCGGCTCTTGCCAACACTGAGTATTTGCACAGACACAACCAAGCAGCCAAAATCCTTCACCAAGAGCTTGCTCTAATGTACGGTCTCTTGGATCAGCGGCTGCCTTATTACCAGTATACACCGGTGCCAGTGCTAGAACGCGACGGAATCCGGCTCTATTGGGACCGGTCTATAATCACGGACAGGACTATTCTAGCGAATAAGCCTGATATCGTGGTGTTAGACCGGGCACAGTCGAGGGTGTTTTTGGTGGACATCACAATTCCATATGACGAGAACCTTGTGAGAGCTGAGACGGAGAAAAAACGTAAGTACCTTGATCTGGCTCACGAGGTTACCGCCATGTGGCATGTGGAGTCCACTGAAATCATCCCGATCGTTATATCTGCCAATGGGTTAGTCCCAGTCAGCCTCGCTCACCATCTGAGGCGGCTGGGGTTCCGTGGCGGTTCGCTCGCAGGCAAGATGCAAAAAGCGGTCTTGCTCGACTCGGCTAGGATAGTCCGCCGGTTTCTTCACCTGTCGCCCTGACCCCCGGCCGTTTGGTCTCCCTGCCGGGGTGAATCCTCCGCCCGGAGCATATATGTATTTATGTAGCCTATATTTAAGTTTATTTATATCAAGTATCTAAGTATGTATATCATAACAGTTTCGGTTTTTGTCTATATGTATTTATTGTGTGTCCGGGCGTGAGCGTATAATTTATATATAAATAATAATAATAATAGTTTTTATTAAAGGCAAGAATACCCAGTACTTGTGCACGTTAAATGAAAAAAAGAAACACAAAATATATAATAAATGTTACAACAAAAAGTAATAAGTAAATAAATAAATAAAATAAAATAAAATCTTATGTGCTAACTGAGGAGGTTGTAAAAACTCTTCTCAGGCGTCAATATACACCTATTTTCTGTTTTTATCATGATGCACAGACAGCCAATATGTAAATATAGGACTGGGCATTCCGTCAGATACTGTTTTTAAGATTGCGTTGTTACTTGTACGAAGTCTCTGCCAGAAGGAGGCCACGCGTGTTCTGATAACGGCATAAAAGTCAGACACTCCCGATTCGGCGAACATGCCAGAGGCACTACAATATCTGGGCAAACCCATCAAGATGCGAAAGGCATCATTATACTGCACGCGTATTGTCGTGTAGGACTTTCTAGTAAAATTTATCCAGAGTTGACAGGTGTAAAAACACTGACAATACGCGCTGAATAATGTTTTCTTGACGGATTTGCTACATTTGCCAAATCTGCGGGCTAGCATGTTGCAACGAATCGAGAGAGCCCTTCTTTCCCTTTCAATATCGCAGTCGTCTCTCAGGGATTCATTCAATACATGCCCTAAATATTTAAACTTTCTCACAACCCGAACTGCTGTTCCATTCAAAATTACTTCCGGTATCCTCTCCGGACCTTTGCCTGCGCGGAACACCATCATTTCTGATTTATTGACGTTATATTTCAGCCCATATGCATTAGCATAATGCTCACAGACTGAAAGTAATTTCCTTAGGCCATTGATAGAGGGGCTGAGAATTACCATGTCGTCAGCATAACTGAGACTGTTAAAACAAGTACTTCCTATGTGACATCCGACTTTCGTAGCCCTCAACTCCTCTATCAACTTGTTAATATAAATATTAAATAGATCCGGAGAGGTAATACCGCCCTGACGAACACCGCATTCTAATTTATAACAATTAGAAGTCGCGTCGCCCCATTTGACGCAATTAGTTTGGTTTCCATACCAGTATCTCAACATACCTACTAACTCAGCAGGGACACGGGATTGATACAGCTTCGCCCAGAGAATTTCATAATTCACTAGGTCGAATGCCTTGCTTAAATCCAGAAAACACGCGTATACGGATGTTTGACGGCTGGTATAGTAGGTATTAGTAGGTAGGTTATTAATAACTATTAAGTACTAAACACACCCCTAATATACGCCCATGAATACAGGCCACTGGTTTTCTCAGATCACAGGTTTTGGAAGTATTTTTATAAGGACATAGGGCTTAATCTCTAATTGGGTATTTGACTCAATTTATTAGAGCTCGATATATTAGTTTATCATAAACTAGAATAAAAATATTAACGTACACTGCAAAAATATTGAAAATCCGATGAAGATCAGCAAAGTTACAGGCACTTAAATGTTTAGAGTAGGGGTCTACTGTCCTTTTCTCGCAAAACGAATATTTCTACTAAGCCACTATGACGATACTGTGGTGTGACGTCACATCACAGTATGGCTGTCTCTGTTTAATAAGAAATATTCAAATGCTTATATATTTTTATTTATTTGATTAATTTAATTAGTTTTATTATATTTTTGTTTGTTATAGAATCAAGTTTCAAAAAATAAATTTAAACTCCCGGCCCAATTGACGGCCCAGTGGCGCAGTGGGTAGTAACCCTGCTTTTGCGTCCTAGGCTGTGGGTTCGATTCCCACTTCTGGCAAAATATTTTGGTCTGGGTGTTTATCTATATATTATAAATATTTATGTATAATATTTATTAAAATATTCATCAGTTATCATAGTACCCATAACACAAGCTACCTAAGCTTACTTTGGGGCTATATAGCGATGTGTGTAATTGTCCTATAATATTTATTTATTTATTATTTATTTAAACTCTAATATTTTGACTAGTGTCGAATACCCAACCGACTATATAAGTAGTTCGTAAATTCTTCGTTAGTCCAGTGGTTAGATTATGACTGTTACTATGCCTGGTCAAGACCAGGAATGGATTGGAATGGTCAGGCAATGGAATAAATAGCACTTTGTCTTTTTTTTTTTAATATTCAATAAATAATACGCGGAGTTAGGAAGTAGGTACATGACTGTTCCACTGCCTCGCAAGCACGTTAAGCCGGTCGCAGTCAGTATCATCAACATATAGAATTCTGCTAGTGGTCGTTAAAGAACCAAAAATTTTGACCCTAAGTCCGCCAACCCGCAATGGAGCAATGCGGTGGTTTTAAGCTCCATATAGCTCCTTGCCTTGCAGCGTGTTGATAGTCTGTTGATGATGAAACAGTTGATGTGATATGTATGTTGTTAGGTTTATTCCGATATCAGAACATGGCCTCAATGCAATATAACATAATGCGGTTAGTGATAATGCTTATTTGCAGTCTGTAAATCACATTATCACGACTGACTGACTCAGTCAGTGTTGCATGTTGTAAGGAAAATACTTTACTTTTAGTAACTTAACTTAACTTGTAGTTACACTACCTACATCGTGTGATTTTATAAGGATATTTGATTGGATATAAGAAAACTTAACTACCTAAATGCATTTTTTTTAAATAATTGAGTAATTTCTATAATAATACATTTCCAGATACATATTAGGCTTCTTTGTTAGGACTTTATAATACGCAACTCTACCAAAGGAGGTAGAGCTGTTCGAAATGTGGATCGAAGATAGCATTTATCATAGATTTACATATAGACTTTTTTGACGACCTTCGTGGCGCAGTGGTATACGCGGTGGATTTATAAGACGGAGGTCCTGGGTTCGATTCCCGGCGGGGCAGATTGAGATTTTTCTTAATTTGTCTTGGTCTGGCTGGTGGGAGGCTTTCGCCGTGACTAGTTACCACCCTAACGACAAAGACGTGTCGCCAAGCGATTTAGCGTTCCGGTACGATGTCGTGTAGAAACCGAAAGGGGTGTGGATTTTTCTTCCCACTCCTAACAAGTTAGCCCGCTTCCATCTTAGACTGCATCATCACTTAACATCAGGTGTGATAGCAATCAAGGGCCAACTTGTAGTCGATAAAAAAAAAAAAAAAAAATATAGACTACATTTATCGAGATCAAAGTAGGTACCAAAGAAGTAAAGTTTCTGTAGAATAGTCAAAATTCTATGGTTCACTAAAAATACATTTTTCACTTTAAAACGGGCATCAGTTTAGTAGTTTATATTTCAATCGAGGTTTATTTTGTATTCATATATTAAGTCGATCATCAATTTCATAGAAACACAAGACAAGGCAAATGAGGCTACAAGATATATAAATAAAAATAAAATAAAATTCAAAATTATGTGGTCGCAAGGAAAAGGTAAACAGGACAAAAGGTTCAGAAACAATAAGTCCCAAGTGATTCACGTTGCATTCGGTCATGCTCGCGTGCATACAACGCCATGCGCCGAGTGGCGAGCGGGCGACGCGCAGTCTGGCTGACGAGCCGACGTTGAGTCTACTTACGCCTGAATACTCAAACGTAAATCAAATTTAAGTGTGTCTTGCTTGAGTCAACTAATTTCAACAGATTTTTATTGCTAACTGTATATTTGTAAGTCGATGTGTGTTTCGGGTCAACTTTTTTTAACAGATTTTTATTGCTAACTGTATATTTAACAGTCGATGTGTGTCTCGGGTCAACTTATTTTAACAGATTTTTATTGCTAACTGTATATTTGTAAGTCGATGTGTGTCTCGAGACTCTCGGGTCAACTTATTTTAACAGATTTTTATTGCTAACTGTATATTTGTAAGTCGATGTGTGTCTCGAGACTCTTGGGTCAACTTATTTTAACAGATTTTTATTGCTAACTGTATATTTAACAGTCGATGTGTGTCTCGGGTCAACTTATTTTAACAGATTTTTATTGCTAACTGTATATTTGTAAGTCGATGTGTGTCTCGGCTCGGGTCAACTTATTTTAACAGATTTTTATTGCTAACTGTATATTTGTAAGACGATGTGTGTCTCGGGTCAACTTATTTTAACAGATTTTTATTGCTAACTGTGTATTTGTAAGTCGATTTAATACGTAGGCACTTACTTAAATTTGATTAATGTTTGAGTATTTGGCCGTTTCACATTTGTTATTTGATATCGTTCGCGACATACAGTCGTTGTAAGAATACTACAGAGATATTCAGTAACGATGTTTAACAGCTTGAATAAGTGACTGCCTCGATGGTTCAGTACTCGAATAAGAAGAGCAAAGAAGGAGGGCAGGACAAAAGGCTCAAAATGCAATAAGATCTAAGTGATTCAAGTTGAATGCGATTATACTCGCGTGCATACAATACGACGCACTAAGTGGCGAGCGGGCGACGCGCAGTCTGGCTGCAACACGCGACATTGAGTCTACTTACACCACAATACTCAAACGCAAATCAGATTTAAGTGTGTCTCAAGTCAACTTATGACAGATTTTTATTACAAAATGTGTAGTAGACGTGGACATCTACTTAAATTTGATTTACGCTTGAATATTCGGGCGTTAAACGTTTGTTATTTGATATGGCCCGCGACAGAGTTATTGGGCATTGAAAATATATTGTAAAATGTAGAGCTATTCTGTAACGATGGTAAGAACCTACTTGAAGATAGTGGGGACTTCTTCGGTGGTTTAGTCAGTTTCCGTTTGTCTACTCATGTGGTTTATTGGTCCAATTAGAAGAGTAAAGAAGTAAGAAGAGTAAAGAGTAAGAAGTAAGGTCGCAAGTGAGTTAAGTTGCATTCGGTCATGCTCGCGTGCATACAATGCGACGCGCCGAGTGGCGAGCGGGCGACGCGCAGTCTGGTTGACGAGGCGACGCCGAGTCTACTTACGTTTGTTATTTGATATTGCTCGCGACATACAGTTGTTGGACACAGATACTCAATAATACTGCAGAGATACTCTGTGATGATGTTTTTATAGCTTGTAATGGTGGTTTAATCATTCAATCATAATGTGGTAACTGGTAGTTCATCCAGAACTAACTATTTGAATCCGAATCAAAAAATCCTAGGCTTAAACATCCTCGGTCTGGTACAGGTCGTATTTCTCCTACGGAATGGTTGTCGTAGCTACCTATCAGTAGTAAAAAGTGCGACAGATTAATATTTCCTCTCCTACAAGAAGGGAGGCCTGGCCCTAGAGAGTGGCAGTTAATAATCTCACGAGCATCGACTACCAAGTTTCGAACAAACTACATACTCCTGGTTTGAAATTATTGGTTGAAACAGAAACCTAATATTTAAAAGACACCAAAGCTGATCCGAGCAAGTTAACAACTCGACCAACAAGGCAGTTAACTTGTCAGTAGGCGTACCTACCTATTGTCTGAAGGCCAGTTCATTTCGCGTGTGCTGATTGCGTTTCTGTGCGTAATAATTTTATGGTCTATGACATTTCTGTTCTTCTATGACAATACTCTGCCGATGTTATTGCAGCTTGCAGGTGCGTTTAATGTTTTGTTGACACTATCATCGATACGTGGGCAGTGTTATGAAATCTTCTTTGGTTTTAAATACACTTTCCTAAGGATACGTAGGGAGGTAGACACTTATTTGTTTAAGGTACTACTATTATATATATTCTGTGGTTGCACATAGGAATTTATCTATATTAATGTTCCTAAATCTTATAAAAAACCAGTAAAATGACTAAATTGTCTACACACGTCGAGGGTAGTTAGATGTTTACATTCATGTTCGGTACCTAAGTATTTAATTAGTTTAACAAATTACCGATTTTTTGTAGATTCGGATAGGTATAATAATACCAAAAAAATTTAATAGATAATAAAAAACTAAATCAATATTTATGGAGAAGCCAAATCTTTATATTCAATTTCACAACTAGTGACATAGTAGGGATAACCTGCTAGAGTTTGTCATTTAATATTCACACGAATACTTGTTTAGATGAATCAAACATCCTCAGGAAACCTATCTCGAGAGAAACTCTTATAGATAAAGCTAGATACCTATCTACTATACTACTACGAGTAAGTACTTTGTTTGTACTTAAGTTGTATGTCCAACCGAGACTGGAAGTCGGTACAGTTTCATGGATGATTCAAGCTCCATATACGTACGTTTGGAGAGGAAAACTTTACTTTGTGAGAAAATGAATATTGGTAGGGCCTATAGTAGGTATATATGCGATATTAAAATAGATTGAATATGATGACGAACTGCGTCAGATTCCACAAACTCTTTATATAACTCTAGCTAAAACAGCTAGAGTCAATGAGACACATACATTACAAACATTCTAACTTTGGCCATAATCATATGTACTTATACCTAAATAACTCCTTAGGTGTCATGCGCAAGTAACACCTCGGGGCACAGCTAAACAATATTAAGATAACTTGGTAACTTTATCTAAATACTTTTAAAGATCCATGAACTTTTAAAAGCTTTTAAAACTTCACCACCGCATTGTTTACTTTGCCTGCGCTTGAGAGGCGGTAGATCTATAATGGTATTATAAAACACGTTAAAACAAAGATCGTATCTGACCGACCCGTATATTAACATGAGAGCCCGCGAGCCGGCCCAACAAACTTTCTCTTCTAAATGCATAATCTCCCCGGCTACCTGCACCGGTTTTAAATCAGCTTCACACACATCGCGATCATTTGGTTTCTATTCTACATGTTTAACATAAATGAAGTTAATGAAGTGTTCTGTCATCTGTAATATTTAGTATATGACGAGGAACTGTTATTGTAAGTATAAATACTGTGACTTCCACGCTTTTCCAGTGGGCTGCCACTGGAAAAGCCTATGTGACTTGGGATCTAGAAGGATTTGGCTGTGAAAAATTGAGAGTTTTATTGTTGTATGAAATTCTCAGTGGATACCTTGTGCGGAGTTAGGAAGTTGTGCATAGGATAGGATATGCAGCTAAGACCCACATGGTTGCTCCAATTCGTGTTGTCTGCTTTAGGATTATAACGTGTCCTCTTGTACCGATCATTACCAATTAGGTACCATAGATGTAACTGATAAAGACCGAGCAGGATCGACGATTTAACGTGTTGTTCGAGGCACAGGAAACATCAGTAACTTCCCTCCCGCGAACTTAATGTATTTCATCATCATCATCATTATCATACGGTGGACTTCCACTGCTGGACATAGGCCTTTTTTAGGGACTCCCTGCGACCCGTTTGATCTCATCAGTCCACCTGGTAGGGGGTCAACCAACACAGCGCTTTCCGGTGCGGGGTCGCCATTCTAGCATCTTCAGCCCCCAACGTCCATCAGCTGTTGAACCACGTGCCCCGCCCATTGCCACTTCAGTTCTGCGACTCGCTGTTGAATGTACCTATTTACTGAGAATTTATTGAAAAATAAAAGTATACCTCAATATTTTATAGCCCAACTCAAGACCTCGTGATCGATCCATATAGGCTAACCAAATAAAGCTAGCAGCTAGGCAGGTTACTGTAAAATACCAACTCCGTATGATATATATGAACCCTCATGCATAGAATTCTGTGTAACGGAGCTATTTTGAAGCCCTGAATACATATTCTGAAGTATACAACTGAGTCATCTGTTTATTATCCAGCCGTATCTCTTAACCTACGACAACACACTGCTGCATCTGTGCTTTCTGCAATGTTGCGCTTGCATCTGCATCTGCAGTGATATTTATTTACGTTCCCCGGTCGCGATGGCTCATAAAACACAAGCTACAGGCATAACAGTAGAGATGATGTCAAATGTATTTTTGGCACACACTCGAAGGCGACAGTGCGTTATGGGTCATTAAAAACAGAGTAGTGTTCCACTCACTTGCGAGCTTCGTACTGGGATTATGTGTCTCGTAACTCTACAGTTAATGTACAGTTGTGTTACGCTAGCTTTAATCAGCGGCTTTGCATGAGATAAATTCGGATCATACATGTACATACTTGGTACAGTATAGGTACCTCGTGGATCTCGTGATCACAATAGCTACTGTGCCCTAGGCACTGATTCCTTTCCGTACTTAGGTAGTATGACCTATACAAACGACCTCTATGTAGATTTGTCATAAGTATATCTGATAATATCTTAGAAGTACCTAATGAACTGAAAAGAGAAAAACAAGGATTTCTATATCTATATTAAATTCTATATACTTTATGTTGCTGCAGGCGTTGATAAACGTAGTTTTGGTAGATTCTTTGCCTGCAGGTTTATTGTTTGATTGTTTGTCCCCGCCTGCAGCACCATAAAGTATATAGAATTTAATATAGATATAGAAATCCTTGTTTTTCTCTTTTCAGTTCATTACTTCTAAGCAGTCGTGTTTTTTGTTTTCATAATAATAATTTTATTTGAGACTTTTTAGTTTTAGTTTGTGGTACTAGGTTTTCATGGTACCTTTTTGTAATTTTTTATTAAAACAGTTATCTAAACATTATATGATATATATATATTTGAAATGGTATTTTTATGATCTTTAATTTAATACCCATATCGCTTAGTTAAAAGAAAAATACCCCAACCCTTTTTTCCCCTATTTACAGCCGCCATTATGAAAATTTATATAGCCTATGTCACTACCACAATTCTGACGAATTGAATGTCAAAATCCGTCTAGTCGTTTAGGCTGTAGCGTACATACATACATACATACTCGGAAAACATTACCCTCCTTCTGACGCAGTCGGGTAAAAATGCAGAGTAGGTACTTTTGTAGGTGCTTAGTCGCTTACCTAATATAATTCGTGGTTAAAATCTGCCAAGAGGAAAACCATATCTGGTTCGAGAATGTGGTTGCTAAAGCGCCAAAGAAGTTATTTATAATAATTACAATACCTTACTGTAATAATAATTTAATTAATGACTGTCCGGATGATTGGAGTATTTTTGTTTAATTAGGATAAAACTCCTTAATTCATTGGTAAATGTATTGAGGAAAATGATAGTGTTTGAACTGAAAATGAGGTCGCGCCCACAACTCCGCAGTTATTGATGTTTGCTGACGACACCAAGACGTAGATACTTTACTTTTTTTTTTGTTTGTTACATCCACTGCTTGTTTCTAGTGAGAGTCTTCAAACACCACTTGTGGTTGTTTCTTGTGACGTCTACATCCAGTGACTCCCTGAAACACGCTAGATGTCGTCGACTCATCCTAGCACCTAGGTACACATGTCTAAGGCTATTTAAGCTATGTGTCCTGCCCACTACTTAAGGAGTTCGTTAGTGTTGCATTTTTGTATTTATGACTGTTTACAGTTCAGGTTTAAGTCTTGCTTTCGTTTCATTTACGGGTTTCAAACCCGTATTTGATTGGAATACTGTCAACGCGTTCATGTAGCCTTGCCTTAACTCTCCTTTACCTGCACCTTACCTGTGTGATTATTAAGTTAGGCGGGTCTTCCGAGCTGTTTCTTCACTACAAATAGATAATACCGTAAGTAGTCCTTTTGTTTGTTCATTCAGGACCGCCTTACTCGTATTGATACTATGTACCGACAAAGAATAAGTGCCTATCTTTGAATTAATCGGTATGCATTTAACTGTGATTATATAGTTAAGAGATCAAAGGGTTAAATGACGTTTTATAAACAACTAGCTTTTGTCTACAGCTTTGCTTTGTAACTTCAAAAAAGTTTGGCATTCGCTTGAACAATAAACGCTCATGTTGAATGTGAAACTCCATTTTACAAGCGAACATTGAATGAAAAGTAGGTATACGTTGAATTGCATGTTGTAGTTTCAGGGACCTTTTACAGACAACGTGCAGTATTTTTCATGAACTTTGAAAAAAGGAGAATGCGACCATCGTGTCATTAATGTTACCAAGCTTTTATGAATGAATTTTAGTTACTTCTATATATTTTTAAGTTCGTGACCTGGGATCCGAATCTACTTGAAGGTAAGTACATATTTCAATAAATAAACGTGGGTTTAACTGTTTTTCTGTTCTTTATACATTTTATTTAAATTATTTATAAAGTAACAAAATGCCATGATGTAATGACACCGGGATATAATGTTTCCATGAATTATTAGTCATCAAAGTAGGTAGGTATGCCTATTCCATTACCTACATTGTTAGAACTGCGACTATAGTTTTTACTCTTTTCCTGTAATTACATGGGAAACAACACAATCGATCGATTAAGCTTATAGCAATGCAATACAAAATGTCACATTTTTATGTTTTACAACAATGTTGATTTTCTTGCAGGTAAAAGGAATAGATAAATATAGAGGAGAAAGGAACTGAAATACATTTTCAGAAACGATAACATCCCAAAGGGGTAGGCTAGTAGAGACTACATTCTTCCATTTGCCATGGTTCTTGCATACTTCCTTAGCTTCTTCCACTTTGATTAATCCTTTCATTTCTTTCTAGTTCGTTCGTTTAGGGAAATCTTGACCTGGCCATATTTTAAAATATCTTGAATTTGGTCCAGGAACATGCGCCTACGCCTTCCTCTTCCAACATTTCCATTCACCCTCTGCTGATAAATGTCTTTTGTTAATCTTCTTTCAGCCATTCTCCTCTACATGCCCAAACCATTTAAGCATTCCTTTCTTAATTTTGGGACCTTTTAAAGCAAATACGTATGCATTGAATTACCTATTCGTTTGTAACTCTATCAATTGAAGCCGTATAAAAACATACGCAGTTCGATTTGTAGTGGAAAATATGTTTAAACATTGCCCGTAGTGTATAGGGTTTCATCTTCAGACATGCAGCGGTATGAAATACGATAGATGCTCTAAACTTTGAATTAGCAAGGTATTTTTTTTATGTTTTCAAATATTATATATTAAATTGCTTGGAAACATTGAAACAATGATGTCTCGCAATGGTTTTTGGGAGAGATAATTGTTGATGACTTAAAAGTTATCGTTGTAGTTTTAAAGTATATTCTCATTTATATGACGAGGGATTTTACGGGTGATGTGAACAACATAGATCGATAAATGTACGAGAAATAGTCGCATCACGATGGTATATATTTCTTCATAATTTTCTAGTTCTTTGACAATGTCCAACCACCTTTTAACACGCTTTTTTATTAGACTCGCTATTACCTGTTTATGATCTCGGTGATGTCATGAAAAGCTCGCAGTGGGACCAAATTTTAATTTGGTTCAATAATAATTATTTTTATCAACTGTTAACGCCTACTTGCTAGTGACTACTCAGACTTGACGTTACATATATATGATAGATACCTATTATGTTGCTTAGGGCAAATTACAATAATCGTGGTCCTCTCACGTAAGTTCCTAATTTTGACCGGTATTAATTAAAATTTAGATTAGTAGCCGAATAACGTTAGTTCGTCGAAATAGCATTAAAAGTAATTTCTTTATGTATCTACTTATCGTATGTATCGAAGTTTGGGGCACGTTACACGCGTTGTGGTCTATTCCATGGTAATGTCAGCAAGGTACGACTATCTAAGAGTTCATCCAAACACTGAATGAAATAAACTGTGCCTTGCAGATAGGATATAGGTAGGTGCATGTTTATATATCGAAATTTGTAACCATGGCCAGCTGCTAATAAAATCTCAGTGATGAAAATAAACATCTAATCTAAAAATCTAGATCTGTAATTTTATGAAATAGTATTCCTGAGGCGCGATTTTAATTATGGACATTGACTTAAGTAATACAGAAAAGAAAGAAGATTATTGTATAAAATTCAGAACAGGATTGGGTATTGTAATAGTACCGGCTACTATTCAGAAAGCAGAAGCCTTGCCAGTTGATCGACAAAGTAAGGTCTTGAATTTTAATCCACAGACTACAAACTGTTTTGTGGTCACTTTATCTCTGAAGCGGGAAATACCATTCCAAGGTGGAAATCAAGGTGTCATAAGTACCAATTCACACGGTAAGCAAATGATGGACCGTGTGTGATTTGACCCCAACAATTTATGTGTTACGTTACGATATAGTTATTTTTATAACGTTTGGGACTTGGAGGTGCTAAATTATTTATTTAGCAGCTCGGTGCCGTTTGGAAGCGTCATAAATAGCTCGAGTCATGAGACAGACGGAGCGGCGCGGTCGCGGACCAGCCGAGCGATATCATCGGCGGACAGTGTTGCTAATTTATTGAAATTTGTTGCCCAAATATCGGGAAATGTTCATCGCTCTTTCAGAACTTTAACGACAGAAAGTTAAAGTGTTATCTCATTTAAATTGCTAATTTATTTATTTAGCAGCTCGGTACCGTTTGGTAGCGTCCAGAGTGCCTAGTGTAAGATTACTTCAAAACAATCGAAAACTTCACATTCGCGTTAATCGATATAACTTTACGCTGCCGTAATCGAAAAGTGGTCAAGTGTGGGCTCAATCGTTTTCGAAAAGTTTGTTCACTAGTGAAAAATTGGCTTCGATATTTTAACCAATCAAAATGAAATATCATTTGTATTAACCAACCAAATTAAAAATGACAATTCTATAAAGTAGACTTATGGAATCAACTATCTATTAAAATTGAGGTGGTCATAATGTCTCCATTTTAGCATTTTTAAACTGTGATTCGTATAACATTGTTTTGCTGTGGTTTGGCATACTTCAAAGTCTTAAATAATAACTTCGTAATTTTTAAACTTAAATTTTTAAACATCTTCTAAATAATCTACCCTTTAAATGTTTTAAAGAGTAAATAATAATATAAAATGAGAACTAGTGCATCTCAATTCGACCTAATGGTCACATTTATGAAGCAGTAAGTCAATAGAAATTATAATTGAAATTAAATTGAATTGAATTAAGTTATTAAGACATGATGAAAATGAAGGGGAATATATTAACAATAAAGGCACGAAAATTATATATATAAAAAAAACAGAATAATTATAATAACTAACTAATTAACTTAACTATAAGCATAATTCTAAATTTTGCCCTTTTGGTAGGGTGCCCATCACGCAGGCAGCATTTCCGCGCTGAATTGCGATAGATATTCGTTGCGCGAGAAAGCTGCCTGCCCGAGGGTCGCCCGTTGCCTCCCTGAGGCGCCTACTCAATTCTTTATGAAGCACCTGAGCGCTTCTGCCCCATGGACCCAGTGTCTCGACTCCAAATGGAATGAACTCATACTGAGTGCCGAGACAACTGTATTTTAATGTTTTTTGATGCTCTCGGGCGTCCGCCGCCGCTCCGGCACGTCCAGAGGTCGAATTAACATAGGACGCCGCTAAAGTATCGGCACATGTCGCGTCCCATACCAGCGCACGCCCCATACTCCAGGGAATTAATGACATCCCGTCAGGGCGCTTGCCATCGTCACGCACTATCTGGGGTTCCAGAACGGCGGGAACATTAGCACTGACGAGTGCCCTTCTCAGGATGTCATTAAGTGCGGAATGGCGGGAAAAGCGGCCGGCGCCCGATGAGCAGGTGAGTCCGTGGTGGCCGAAGCGGTCTACGCGGGCACCGCAAGAGTAACAGTCGTGCTCAATGCACAGCGCAGTTCCGAGCCGGAGAGCAGCGGCAATACGTAGGGACTCCGGGTCTATCAGGGTACCAGTGTTGGGTGAGGGATAGGCGTGGAGCCAGTGACCTGACTCTGGCCTAGAGGATGCCAGGAGTCTCGCCCGGTCTCTACCTGTCGCCCTGTCTATAAGAGACTTAAGGGTAGACTCTGACATAATGGTGTCCCAAGCCTTTTGTAGCTTTGGTTGGGTCGGGAAATTTTGAATCGGTCCAGCTAACCAGGCATTCTTGGCCTCATCCAAGCATGCAATCTCGTAGTTTGTAGCCGGGGAGGCTTTCAGGATTTTACCTACGAGATCGGAAGTGCTATGAACTGAGGCCAAGAATGACGGAAGAGCAACACTGGAAATTTTGCGAGTACCCAAGCCACCATACCTTATCGGTAGTGTAGCTTGAGTCCATGCCTGTTCATTCATTTGTACATTCAAAATGGATTCAACTTGGGTTTTCACAAGCTGATCGATCGGCTGAATTAAATAATGGTGTTTCCATATAGGGCAGCAGCGGAGCAAATACGTGAATTTTGGAATGAACAAACAGAATTTTAATATAAAAAGAGCAGAGTGACTGCTAATTTTAAGGAGGCGATCTGAATAGTCGTTGAATTTGGAAATCGAATTATTAAGAAAGGGAGGGATGGCTTCATCAAGGACAGGTGATCCAAGGAGTTGTAGACTGTCCTTGGAAACGGTTTTAATGTTAGGAGCGACGTTTCTAAAATTTTGAAGAATTTGCGATGACAAAGCTGAATCTAAGGAGTCTGAAATATATAATTCACATTTATCGAAATTCAGTTCAAGGCCAATATCTTTAAATTTCTTATTAATTTCGAATAAATCAGTTAAAACCGTCTTTGAGTCACCACCCAAAGTACCATCGTCAAGGTACCACACATTTAATTTTGAATTTAGACTATGGATTGCCGAATTTATTGCCAAACTAAAAATAGCTGGACCGAGGGGATCACCCTGCTGACAACCTACTGCCGAAGAGATTTCGTTGGACTTGTGTCATTGACATATTAATACTATGGACTTCGGGTCAGCGATAAAAAGTGTCCGAACCAAAAGTAAGCCAAAACGCGAAATGACTTCCAATCGCAATTCAGTCTCATATTAGCTGACTGACAGAATACACGTCAATAATGCCGTAATGTGTTATGAAAAACTTGTAGGAACTACCCGAGTAAGGTGAGAAAAGAAGACGGTGTACCATATTATCAGTAAGTAAATATTTACTGATGATTTTAAAGTATTATTTTGCTTTGAAACAGGCTATTTTATTAAAATTTTAATAAACTATAGAAACGAATTGCATAACCAACCAAAATGAACACAAGTATCTATCTGTCCTTTTCCCATACGCTACCTGCGTATAGGATAGAAGGAGTGCAATATATTTATCTAATTAACCACATTTAGTTCGGATCTGCCGTGAGCAATAGAATGTTTTAGAACAACGACTGCATAGAGTTATTTTGTTGTTTAACATTTGAATTATTTACTTACTTAATTTTTGAATTAAAATAATTAGATTATTTCCAATTCAAAAATTTTTATTTATTATGTCAACTTTTATTTTTTATGTCATGAATATTAATCAAATATCTTTGACCATAATGGTATATTAATTTGATAACTATAAGAATTATCTACATGAAATTAGGAACAGTTATTTAAAAAAGTGATCTAACGTCATTGAAGTAAAAAAATATATTTTCAGTTTAAATAAAAAGAGGAAAATATCGAGAACTTGAAATTTCAAAGTAAAGAACTATATCGAGTGGCATATCATTTTGTACATTTGTGGATTTGATTTGTAATTAAATATTATTATAACTAATTATTATTTTATACAAGATAATTACAACAATTATTATTTGGTACAAGATTTATCCCAGCATATAGAGGTCAGGGATATGTAAATATAAATTAAAATTTGTTGTAAATATAATATTTAAATATAAGATGCCAAAAAAATTTGAAAGCTACCGACTCCACACCATTTATGTTTTCCTATTTTCACGAGTAGCTGTCATGTCAAAAAAAGGCTGCCATGGTAACCGTCAATCGAAGCTGATTACTTATTGCATGCAATTAGACCGTTGCAAATTAGACTGTATAACAATACGATAAGACATACATTACAATGTTATTTTGTGTATAAAAACATAAATACATCCTAGTGTGTATAAAATATCTTGGGACACTTTTGACGTAAATTTTGCATTAGACCCGAAGTCCATAGTATTAATATGTCAATGACTTGTGTACTAATTTTGAGTGGTCATGATAACATTGTAATAAAAAATTGTATATTTCGGGAGTCGTTATTTTAATTTCATTCAGCAGAGTATCCCTATTAATCGAATTAAAAGCATTTTTAATGTCTAATTTTAAGAGTACCTCATGAGAACCATTGTGGAGAAAGGTGCGGACGGAATGTACGGCAGCCTCGCAGCCACCGCGGGTGGCGAATCCAACCTGGATAGGTTCAAAGAGGTTTTTTAATTTATTTCGAGTATGACGTACGCAAATTTTTGCTGTTATACGACGTAACGTTGATCCAACAGCGATAGGTCGTACGCCACCATCTTTTTTGGAAAGGGCAATGAGGTTTGCCCCGTAGAAGACTGGTGTAATTTCAGAACATACATCTCCCAGCAGCATGAGATTGACCAGCTTCGTAATGCTGCAGACAAGGTGTTGACCTGCGATACCAGCTCCATGGCTGGTCAGATCAATCAAATGCTGCGGGGAAATGCCGTCTAGTCCTGACGCCGACCCTTTTGGAAATGTTAGGAGGGCTGCTTTAACGTCTTTTTCGGTGACTTGAAGACACGCTGAGGGATCAGAGGGTGGATCTACAAAAATCGGATTGGTAGGGCCTGGAGGATGTTTGGATAGCAAAGCCGCTGCGGTTTCCGGTGTATCAGGTGCCAGGGTGTCGTTAGAAAATAGTAAGCGAGTGGCGCCCCTAAGGTTACCATCGTGTATTTTCTCCTCGACTTTCTCATACAGGTTGTAATACTTTCTTGTGCTGGGTCTGGCAGATAGGTTATGGATGAGTGTATTGGTTTGTATGTTAGTTTTAATCTTATGAGTTAGAGATGATTGATTTTTGTTTTGGGAAACGTGTAGGATTTTATATGCAAACGTTAGAAGATTGTGCCATTCTTCTTCGTTATTGTGCCGAACGCACTTGTTGATTGTATTAGTAAGTGCTTCGGCTACTACGGGTCTGGCCCCCCGTGGCACACGTTTTATTATTGGAGTAGTGTGTTTGAGCTGGCCAAGGAGAGTTTGTAATGGAATTGCGGTGGTGGAAGACGGCGAAAGAATGTTTAAATTATTGGAACTTAGCGTGAGGCGTGGATTATCTTGAAGAATGCGAACCTGATGTATGCGTGATTGGTGAATGTGTAGGCCTCTTGTACTTGTAAAATATTTTTTACATACTACACACTCCATTAAGAGCAAAAGGCAAAATATAGAATAATACTTACAAAATTAACGAACCTAAATCTATATAAAATTAAGTAATTATACACTATGAATTAAAAACAACACTTCAGTCAAAAATCTGTCAACACTTCTAAGTTGGACGAAAATAGCCAAGGGCGCAGGCGTAGCAAGCGTTTCTTGTGGAGACACTCGAATCAAATATCGCAGCGCTTCTAGCGCTGTGGAGACAGGGCTGTTTTGATAACGGGCACGATGTAACAGCCATGGAAATGCTTAATAGTACATGCGTAATCTTTATGTCATTTTTCCGTTAGGTCTCCACATCTATGGTCGACGCTGGTTTTTTTTTAAACAATATTATATTTTTAAATGCATTATTTGTATTATTTACAGTAAATTTACATATTCACAAAAATTTTAATAGACCTGTCAACTGTCATTTTCAATCAAAAGCAGTAAGTGGAATCTGAAAAGATATTCGGCTTCTGTGAGGTTATGATTATTGAACTTTGCAATAACTATTTATTACTTTTTATGTTTAAGGCTGGGCAATATACAAAATTTGGCGGAGCAGGTGCAAATATTGAACAGTGATGGTAGTGGCGATACGAAAACCGTGGAAAATTGGAAAAAGTTTCATTAAAACATCAATTACTTCTTAATAACAATATGTTGATGTGTTACCAAAACTGAATTATATAAATTCGTTTTGGTTTATTAAATAGTATCTACATACCTAATCATGTAATTTAAAAAGGAATATCTTCCCAAACTTCTGACATAAGAGTATAATTATGAAACAATTACAATTTAAATACTTTAAAAGAATTGTGATGAAAAACTACATAGAAAAAGGTTAGTTGAAACTTTTACTATTTTAAGCTTACAAATCTATATTAAATTTCTTAACATCAATTACATATACCTAATTAACTATATATTATTTATTTATATTTACAAATATTTTCTCCAGAGAGGTAGATAGATAATGTAATATACAAACAGATAGTAAGGAATATGTTTGGATAAATATTTTTTAAATAAGTATATATTATTGGTATTCTTTATATTGGGTACATACCTACTGAGCCCAGTGACCGACTTACATCTTGTTTCAATAAATATATCAGGAAAACAGAGTACTATGTATGTAATACCAACTTTTATCAAGATACCTGTAGCCATTCTTTAGTTATTGATGTTATATAATCATCCACATAGTTCTATATAATAGCTATGTATATATAATGTATATAAAAATAATAATAAGTATTTACATATAATATATATAAAAATAATAATAAGTATTTATATATAATATATATAAAAATATTCATCAGTTATCATACCTACCTACAGTTACTTTGGGGCTATATATAGTGATATGTGTAATTGTCCCAGAATAATATTAAAAATTGGGAGGTTTTTACTAAGAAATTAAGTCAACAAAGTTCACCTACAAATAGTTTTAGTGTTTACTACTTCTGCAGTTTATTTTGAGTAACATAATAGTCTGAATTGGATCCATTTATGTATATAACTAGTTGTATTATAAGTTTTTCATTGTTACAGGCATTGCATACCAGCTAGTTTAGCCAGAGCTTAATTGGTCTATGCAAAGTACATCCAATAATGCATTATTAGTATATTACATGAAGTTTCACATCGCAGTACAACAAGACCAGCCAGCACAAAGCACTGAATACAAGACTTTCACCGAACAAATATAATTATTAAGAAACCACAGATGAATTAATAATAAATGGAATAAGAACAATAAGTTTGAATAAGGATTAGATTTATAAGAGATATTTGTCTATTGTATGTTTAAGCTTTGTTTAGTTTATTTTAAAATTAAAGTGTGTTAGCATAGTATAATAGGACAATTTTATCAGAGTTTTAAAAACTTACAAGTTTATACCTGAAAATATTAAAATTTAACTAAATACCATTATTTAATAAAATATTACTGAACTCTTTAAACTTTTTTATTTAAACATAAAATACTTAGTAATGTAATATATCATTTATGATTAGTGATATAATAAAGAATGTCCTCCTTGGTTTAGTGGCTCATGAGTTTCTGGAGTCATTTCCTGATTTAGTTAGGAGTAACCGACGAAAAAATATTGAGCTATAATTCCAGTAGTAGCCTGCAAGGTGGTGGTATTTCACCATTGTGCCTCAGTTTGTTACATCATCAGCCTCAGTCATATTTAGTAACATGTAAGATATATAGTTACAGAGTCAAAAAGCCTGGTCCTGTAATGGGGCAATGAAAGATACCTATTGATAAAGATAAATAAACAACAACACCTTTTAATAAATTCTTTTATTTAAAATTAGCTATGTATATAATCTCATGATTGTTAGAATAAATACAATAATATTGACAAAAATTATTTACGGGTAATTGCAAATCAAAGAAATATGTGAACCTTTTCATTTTCTTTTGTTTCTGAAAATATAAAGTAATGTCCTTTGTATTTTGTTTTAATTAATAAATTAAAAATATAACACACTAATTATTCTAAGAATAATGAGGCCGGTGACACTGATCTCTGTGGATATCCTCCCTTTAACATGTTTATTGTAAGTTTGCACAATCTTCAAGTGTAAGGATAATGATGCCGGGGACACAAACTGTGATTACTGCATATTGACTGCTTTCATCATGATTATTCTTCTCATTGTCCTTCGATTGCAAAGATAATAATGATGCCAAGGACACCTTTGTAGTCACTAGGGATAGCTTGCCTTCACCATGATTATTGCTATGGCTGTAACTTTGCACAATCTTCGAGTTGAAGGATAATGACGCCGGTGACACTAATTGTGGTGACTGCGGACAGCTGCCTGCCTTCACTTGCACATTGCAACGGTTGTAACTTTGTATAAAAACAAGCAGTCTCATGGAAAAGCGATGACTATACTGCGTTGCCGTAAATCGTAAGGCAAAACTTGGCGTTGTTATTTCTCAATAGACTTATCTTAGCGACCTCTTCCAAGTGAAATATAACCGGTCTTTCTTAATTTTACACTGTTTACACAAAATATAAATAAGTGTAGTCTTCTAAACATATTCACGGTCCACTCTCACTATGAAATTTAAAGTGACAGCTAACCTTCGCGTTTTCGAAAACTTTACTATTCGATCGGTGGTTATTTGTGACTTACACTCAGCACAAACTTGTTTTAACCAATCAGAGTTATTCACTTTTTCGCTTCGAGTAACTTCGGCGTAAAGTAAATGTCGATAATAACTGACACTCGCCCATTTGAGTTTTCTCTCACTCCCGCCAGGGGCGCTGCTTCAGTTCCATATAAAATTTGCCCTTAACGCGAAAGTGAAGTTTTCGATTGTTTTGAAGTAATCTCACACTAGGCACACAGATTAACAGAATACTACGTATTGGTCAACAGAGACACAGACCGAGCGGCGCGTCGCGGGTCAGCCGAGCGCTATCATCAACGGCGGGCTAGGTTGCTAACTTATTCAATTATGTTGGCCGAAAATAAGAATAATTTAATCGGTTTTAATTTAAGCAGGACCTCGTGTACAACAAGTAAAAGTGTCATTTCATATTTTAATTTTAAAGTACATAATGCTGACTTAATTAATGTGAATCAGACAATAAGTGAAAAAAACTACTTAAAAAATATACCAGAAAAAAGTCCGTGTAGAAAAGTTGTCTCCAGGTTTTATCATTTGATACTTTTATATAAAGGGTCAAGGGATGAACTACATGGTTGACGTGGCAACACTGAATAATAGCGCGATGTGATGCGATGGCCGCTCCGCTTGGCGCCAACGTCGTCGTGTTATTTCCGACACCATTACTCACACTGGCTTCGACTAATTATAATATGCAGGCCCGCATCCACGTCACTGACCGCTCATGTATCTCGTAAGCACCGAATAGAAACGTTTTCACAAAACTAAATCTGCATATGCATGCATTCGCAGAATTGTGGCAATAAGTGTGATAAATAAACATTAAGCTATATTCCGGTAATCGTAAATGGATGCCGCCTCGTTTCTTTATAATTGATACGGGGATCGGTAAGATCAGAGGCGGTGTGTGGACGGGCAACGTTCGTAAACAAGCGGAGTGACGTGACCAGCGCGCCCTTTGACACCGGCCACCGGCCACTAGCGGCAGATAGCGTTCTAATTAGCGCACCATTTTGCAAACATAATATTACTTAGTAATTATTATTTATTTTTATTAATGCAGTCATGCAATAGGTAAGGAAGATTTAGTAGGTAGGTAGAGCAATAACTTTACACATCGCAAACTACATTTAGATTCACAATTAGGAAAATTATTTCCTAGAACCTACTTTATTATATCTAGTTACCGATTTACCTAAGAGCTCGTTCCCACTTGTCAGGTACCGAGCCCGGAGTTGAATCGGATGTTCTAGAGGCGGAGAATTTTATAAGTACTTATTCTTGTCAGAGCCGACACAAATTCGGTTGTTGATAAGTGTGAACAGCTTCATAAGAAATGTTCTGCCAAAACCGATAATTCGCCTAAAATTCGGGCCCGACATCCGATAAGTGGGAACGAGGGGTAATATTTCCCCAATTTTACTGTAAACGAAATAAATATGAAAAAGTATTAGATATACAGTTTATTATAAAGTGAGTGGAGCTATTTATCATTACCACAGGGTCACTATCGTTGACCGGCCGTGATGTTTAAAATCGTTTTGGGCGGAGTAAATGAACAGTCATTCAGCCGACGGTGATTTAAGAAAATTGTTCACGCCTTTTGTTTTTCACGCTAAGAATATTCTCGTATGCCAAGACAGAAATATCTGTTTCAACAAGGGCCTTACCTCATCACATGAGCTGTGGTCAGGTCCTCAGCTTTTAAAATAGACGTCGAGCGAACAAACTTATGTAATATTCGAACAGAGTAAAAAATGATTAATTGAGGAAGGTTAGGCGATCTTATAACTTCTTTGCAAATGAAGTAATAGACTTGCAGTTACAAAAATGTATCAAGAACCGTTTATTAAGTTTATCTATCTGAATAACATGCTTAATGCCATCATTAACTATCACAGAAACAATTGGCAGAGCTTTTTGAATTTTTATGTAGATTTTCTTATTGTCGGTGTACTCACATATTGGTTATTGGATCTTTATTGTAGAGCCTACAACTCTCGAAAATCAGCTGTATTTTCTAGCACACTATAGAGAACCGACGCCTTGCCGGCATTACAGTACTGTATAGTTTTTTTTATCTACAAGTCGGCCCTTGACCGCCATCACACCTGATGTCAAGTGATGATGCAATCTAAGATGGAAGCGGGATAACCTGTTAGGAGTAGGATGAAAACCACACCTATCGATTTCTACACGACATCGTACCGGAACGCTAAATCGCTGTCGGTAGGTCGGTAAGTAGCCACGGCGAGAAAGCCTTCCAACCAGCCAGACCAAGACAAATTAAGAAAAATCTTTATCTGCCCCGTCGGGAACCCTACCCAAGACCTCCGACTTATAAATCCACCACGCATACCACTGCGCCACTTTCGGTCCCATAATTTGTTAGTAGATTGTCTTTTGAATCATTGAGCTTAGCCTATGTGGCTTGGGGTAATTAAATCCTGGGTAATATCTTGGATCAGGTTATCATTATATAATATTTATCTTTCTTTGTTCAAAGAAATTGTCAGTACCTAACTACCGTCTACCTGGCAGCCTAGATTTTCGGATTCAAAACATTCCCGTAAATATCTTAGGGGGAAATTATTTTGGATCATCATCTGATAGTGAACTTTACCTTTTGGTAACGATAAATTAGCAGTCTTATACTTGAGTTGAACATTTCGGTATGCAAGATCAAAAGTCTATTCGTAAGATTTTGCTACATCCCATCTAATTTACCATCCAAAAACCGTGAAAATCAAGTGACGCACGCAAACCCATTGCCAAGGCAAGCACAAGTGACTGTACTAGTTCCCTGTGAGTGTACCACCTGCTTATAATTTCGACTTGCCAACACAGAAATATATGTAGCAACATGCGACAATATCTAAATAAATCTTAGTTGTGTGCGCTGTTTCAACTTGAGCTGATTATATCAGATTTCCCTGCGGTTTTGGCGGTTGGCCTCTCGATAAACTTTTCACGATTGTAGGCCACCCGAGCGCTTGGACCACCCGAGAGCGTGTAATCGATGTCGTAAATATCCGTGGCGCAATGGGGATCATCCTCACGCGCCACGGTAAGCTCTGATAAGCCAGAAACGCTTATGTGGTGGCTTAGCGCGATCTGTTTGAGTTTTTAATCCCCTTCCGTAAGTTCCGTTGAATCTCTGATAGGTAGGTATCTACTGTTGAGTCATCTACTTGCAGTTGAAATATGTTTCCTATTCTTACCTTGCTTGGTTTTGCTCGTATCATAGAAAAGTAATAGGGGTTAAAGAATGAAATTGCCGTTTTATTGTAATAGGTACTGAGAATTGACATAGAACCTTCATGGTTTAAGATTTTAAATTGAAACTTTTTTCATACGGTACCTGTGTAGTTCTCCTTTTAAAAAATGTGCAACATTCGATTATCAACTTTCAGTAGTTTTTTTTAATCAGTTTAGTCAATAAAGATGGATACTTCGAAAATTCGTGTGATTTTTGAATATGAGTTCCGACGCGGAACTAACGCGGCAGAAACAGCTCGCAATATTAATGTTGCGTTTGGAGAGGGGACTGCTAATGAACGCACTGTGCGATTTTGGTTTAAAGGCTTTCGTGATGGAAACTTCGATTTGAAGAACGAACCACGTGGAAGACCGCCCACACAGGTGAATAACAATGATTTGAAAGAGATGTTGGAAGCCGATCCGAGGCAAACTACCCAGGAATTAGCGGCATGGTTTAACGTTAATTCACCGACAATATTGACTCATTTGCGTCAAATCAATAAAATAAAATAATATGAAAAATGGGTGCCTCATGATTTGACTGATCTGCAGAAAGAAACGCGTGTTAAAACTTGCGTTGCCTTGTTGAATCGATACAGAAATGAAGGAATATTGGATCGAATTGTGACATGTGATGAAAAATGGATTTTTTACGATAATCGTAAGCGGAAAATGCAATGGCTGACCCCAGGTCAAACGCCGGAACAGTGTCCTAAAGCAAAGCTTACCAATAAAAAGGTGCAATAAATATGTGCAATTTAAAAGCAAAATGCTCAAGATGCAGAGGAACAAGCTGATGCGTAGATAAATTGATGATACTTCCTCATCGTCATCAATATTAACAGCCTTTAACGGCCAGGGCGAGGTTTATCTCCTTGCAGGTAGGTGAAGGGATACTTAACTTACACTTACGAGGCTGCTCCAATTTGGATTGTTAAGTATTTTTAATTCCAACATTTTAAGTGTGCAAGTATTTTTAATTGGGTTGAAATCTTATTAACAATGTTTTTCAATTTCCAATTGTCTCCTAAACGGTTTATCTGCTGACGTCAAACTTACATTTTAAATACATTCAACAGTTACGAGTAGGTATACTTAGCTATGTTCAGTAAAGCTGACGAGTCAGGTGTAATCGATAATGCGATTACAACTGACTCGTCAGCTCGCAAGTAGATGACCGACTTTACTAACAAAGAGTGAGTCAAGTCTCGGCGTGGACAGCGGAATGCACTATGTAGGGGTTTGTGCTACATTTGCAGCAGATATTGCACTGCGAATGTGAGCTGAGTAATATGAAACTGTTGTTTACGTTTGATTAAAACAACATGAGTTTAACCTCATATAACTAAATACTACATAGATTATTATTTTATACCTAGGTACTTTATACTGGCTATAGGCCGTGGTGTTTGAAAATAGGTAAAAAAGCCTAAGAGATACCCTTTATCTACTTATAGTAAGTTAAAATTAATAGCACGTTACTTTATGGATGATTATTCCATCATTTATTTATTTCACGCCTCGTTCCCATAGGGGTAGGCAGAGACTATATCCTTCCATTTGCCACGGTCCTTGCATACTTTCTTAGCTTCTTCCACTCTCATTAATCCTTTCATACAAGATCGTCGGTTTAGGCTCTACACTTACTGTGTACCAAATTTTTTAAATGTTCTGAAGTTGTAGTTCCAGAAACATTCGCCTAGATCTTCCCCTTCCAATCTTCTCTTATTATACTATGTTAA
Organism: Mycalesis mineus; assembly: GCA_034621355.1. NCBI lineage: Eukaryota > Metazoa > Arthropoda > Insecta > Lepidoptera > Nymphalidae > Mycalesis > Mycalesis mineus. The sequence goes on along the minus strand of CM067884.1, from coordinate 14,897,131 downwards.
TAGCGAAGTATTCGTAGACCGTAGTTAGTCAACATATCATGAAGATCGACTGATTTCTACATTCTTATTATACCTGGAATACATTAGATATAAATTATCTTCTTACTCTCTCTGTACCTACTTCAGCTACTTTACCTATGTAGGTAACAACGTGAAACAAACATTGGCTCTAAAGCGACACTCTAAGAGGTAATCGGCGACCTGGGTGGCTTGCTAAGCTTCTGGAGCGAGCTCGGCTGGCTGAAGTGAGTCAGAGCCTACACCAGGGGACCCACGCACAACGGCCATCTTACTGGCTAAGTGCGGAAAAGACCCAGGAAGAAAAAGAAGAAGGGACCTACCTAGGTACAGATGTACAGAATACGTTATTTTAGAGAAGTTAGTCTTATACGTTACATACTCTTTATTGTATTTGTCCCTTGTAGATAAAGGTAGTGCAAAACTTTGAGAGAGAGATTGATTTTGAAGTGCAAAATGATTCCCAGCGCTGCCATGTTTTAGGCGCAATTAAGAGGAGACACTAAATTAGGAACGATCCATACCGACTATCTGAGGCATACCCAGTCTACCATAAAAGTCATAAATTAAATAAATCCATGATTAGCTTCAATTTATGTAACGAGCAATGCGTAATGTTATTAAAATATCACTGCAAAGAATGGACGGCTATTGATAAATCTATTTAGTAAGTGTTTGAACGTATGAGAGGAAGTCAAATGGCGGCGTGAGCGCAGCGACAACTTGTCTGGCCCGGGCACCGGCGGTGGCGCCACCTCCGCCCCGCGCGCCCGCGCGTCACTTCCCCCGCTGACTCCGCCATAGCGATACAGGCACCACTATAGTGTTATTTGTTATACTTTTATCATCAACTAGCAGAAGCCCTGTGCCACGACATTCTTTATAAAACAACTACCTAGCAGACTTCGCCTGCGAGGAAGTTATTATATTCTTTTTTTATGAAGAAAAATATACCTAATCCCCCCAAGTTACTTAAATTCTTCCGACTCTTCCAACATTTTTTGTCACATTTGAGGCAATTTACACAAAACCTTAATAAATTATATACTAAAACCTTCCTCAGGAACCGCTTGACAGTTCGTTAATTAGTCTTTTTACCCGACTGCGTCAGTAGGAGGGTTATGTTTTTCGAGCGTATGTATGTATGTATGTATGTATGTATGTATGTATGTATGTATGTATGTATGTCCATTTCTTCGGCACGCGCTACAGCCTAAACGGCTGAACGGATTTTGACATGTGAGGTTTCGTTGAATTTGTCAAAATTGTGGTAGTGACATAGGCTATATAAATTTTCAAAATGGCGCCTGTAAATGGGGGAAAAAAGGCGGATGTGTGTATTTCTATTATTGAAAGGTCGTAAAAAGACCATTTCAAAAATATAAATATCATATCATGTTCATATTACTTTTTTAACAAAAAATGGCAAAAAGTGTACCAAGTTTTCCGTCTCATTTCTATACCATAAACTAAAACTAAAAAGTCGCACCATAAAGTATTTAGAATTTTTTTACAGATATAGTGATCCTTGTTTTTCTCTTTTCAGTTCATAACTTCTAAGCAGTCGGGTTTTTTGTTTTTATAATAATAGTTTATTGTGAAGAGACTGACAGACGCGTCGTGGGGACATTGTTTTATAACATGACTGTAATGAATGATACCTAGTGATGAATATGTAGATGTTCTCTTGAATCACGGTATCTATTGATGGAAACGCATTATAATCCATTGCGTACCCATCTAGTGTAAAAGATCTAAGATAGCGTGTGCGACATTGTTTGATTCTGCCTTCCAAACCGGTGGTAGAGACACTACAAGGAGAGGAATTTGATATGATTTGATTTCATACAAATTAAGCTCAAATTCACAATGGAAGCAACCCATTTGACATTAGTTTGTACAATACAATACGAGGTGAAGCTTGGCCCGTGAACGTAGCGACAACTTGTCTGGTCCGGCCGTGGCGCCACCTCCGCCCCGCGCGTCTCTTCCCCCCGCTGACTCCCAAGAGCACGTTACACTACAGTGTGTTTTATTCAACTAGCGCATTTCGTTTAGAAAACTGGAACCACGTTTTTTTATTTATTGACCACAAGTTGACCCTTGATTGCAATCATACCTGGTAGTAAATAATGATGCAATGTAAGATGGAAGCGGGCTAACTGATTAGGAGAAGGGTAATATCCACTCTCCTTCGGTTTCTACATGACGTCGTACAGGAACGCTGAAACGCTCTTTGTCGGTAGGGTGGTAATTAGCCACAGCTGAGGCCTACCACCAGCTAGACCTAATTAATCAAACAATCGGTCCTGCCGGGAATAGAACCCAGGACATACTTCTTGTTAATCTACCGCGAATATCACCGTGGCATGGATGAAGTTTGGCGCGGTCATGGCGCCACATCCCCTCCCCAACTCATTTCACCCCCGCTGAATCCCGCAAGAATGTTACTGGCACCACTACAGTGTGTTTCAACTATAGTAGGTAAGTTGACTTCGCCCTTTTTCGTAAAGGGAGAGACAAATTCGCCGCGTGTTATATATAGTATTTTAGATCGAGTGTTGGTTAGATTTTTATCTGAAAATTTTGCGTCTAGAGAAAAATCTACTATAAGATCTACTAATTAGTCTCTACCATAACATCATATTTTACATACATTATAACATTACATTACCACTCTGAGCCCGCCAACTGGCATTTGAGCAGCGTGGTGGGTCTACGCTCTGTATCATACAGGACGACCTGGCCCTGTAGTGGGTCGTTAATAGGCTGATTATGATGACATCACTAGTAGTTACGTCACTACATGAATGATTAATTGATTTGAATGATAATAAATGATTAACCCGACCTTAGAATCGAACACAAGAACTATTAGGGCCTACGCTAAAACTGACGCGGTTGCACGCTCGCGGTCGCCCGCGGCGGCCGACCGCCGTGGGCCACAAAACCGCGCGCGGGCACCCGTCGCGTGCGCCCGTCTCAGTTAGCGCTGCTAGTATAATTTTATTAAATAAAATCAACAAATATTTATTTGACCGTAGCATCTAGCGGCGCTCGACTGATTTGTAGAAACAAACACGCTCGCGTGTGCCCGTCGTGGGCGCCCGCGCCGTGTACCCGCCGCCCGCCGCGCGGTTGCGAATCCGCCACCCGCGCCCGCGCTCCGTCGCGCTGTCCATACTATTTTTCATTATACAACCGCGAGCGTGCAACCGCGCCAGTTTTAGCGTTAGCCCTTACTATTGTGGCGACAATCAACCAATGCGCTGGAGTAGCCGTCAACTACATCCTGTATATTACGGGCTAACGCCGGCACCGCGCCCCCTACACCGCGGTGCGCCCGCGCGCTCGCTTCTCAGAAAATGATACCATACCATAGCCATACCACATCGAAGAGCCACACAAGCACACGCCGTCACACACACTCCGTTACACACATCCAATCTTAAGGTTAACGCATACTTATCCGAGCCGAATGTGTCGAACACACATTCGCACCAAAAGAATCGACAGCACCAAAATAATCGAAGTATTCAGATGTCAAGGGTCAGATCACGATTAATTAGTGAAGGAATTGTAATAAAATTTTATTTTTTTTAAGTAATAATTATATAAAAGCGTGGGCGTCTCACGCGCACACACATCAAAGGCGGCGGCAAGAGATAAATTAAATATAGCTAGTCCTGTGGGTAAAATTAAAAGAAAAGGAGACTTCCTTCCGTTCCTGTATACGTGAGCGAAAAGGAAGCTAGGTAGACAGGCACTGTACAGCGTAACGTAACGAAGCAGTCTACTCTCCCATAGGAAGTTATCACCTCAACAATCTCTCAAAAACTCTGTCATACAGAAGAATGCTAGCACGTCGGTCGTATCAACCGGATAGGTCGCGCCGAATCCGATGACATCGTTCGAACTCCTCCAGAATTTCTGGGGTTGGAACGATTCGACTCGGGGGAGGTTTCCTGACCTTTCATAAACAAAATTCTATAATTCGTTTCGTTCGACTCGTCCGATGCGTTCTGCGCGGATAAATGTGCGTTTACCTTTAATAATAGCACACACGCACTACTTCTTTACAGTCCACACAACACACACACACGCTGACCACGGACGGATATGTCGATATCTTGGACGGTATTTTTATTTTTATGATTCCCCGGCTAGTTTATTTAGAATTGCGATGATGAAAGCTATTTAGAATAGGTATATGTGCTAAATTTCCTAAGTAATTAATTCAAAGGAACTTAACACCAGACATTTGTCGAAGTTTTATCTGCCTACTCGGAAGGTATACATGGATAAGTAAATGAATGTATAACACATAGTAGGTATAATATTATTTATGTAATGTAATATGTATTCAAAAGATAAGCTTACTTGGAGGGTTGGGGAGAAAAGGGGGGTATTCTTAATATAAAAAAGGCTTTGTGTGTACCTATAAACATGCATGCATGTAGATATTTTTACCTACTTTTTAAAAGGAGTAGCGCTTTTTTATTTATAAAAGCAATACCTACCTCTAATTAGAGAGACTAGGGAAGAATGTCAATTTAAAATTTTTATAACTTTATAATTTTTTAATTGTTCTGAATGACAAAACCTCGGAGCATTCTAATTTTATTTTAAAACAAATCGTTCTTTCCCTTGAGCCCTGCCGGCAATGACGTAGGTACGTAGGTACCGATGTTGTGCAGAAGAAAAGGAGTGTGCATCCTACTCCTAAGTTAGGGCTAACTTGTTAGGATTCCCATGTTATCATCTTAGATCGCATCATCACAATTTTTATTCGAGAAATGCCGGGTATTTGCCCTAGTGAGAGGTCAGTACATGGCCGGGGTTTTATCTTGAACACTTGTGGAACTGTTAGGGAAGTTGGCTTTAGCGTTCTTCTATAAGTAAAAGTGTCTTTCGTCTTCCGTTTATGTGCCACTGAGGGGTGACACATAAACTTAAGGATTAGGCGCACTTGCTTATTTCCGATGGAAAATTTTTAATCATAGTAGAATCGATATAAAATAAGGAAAACCTTCCAAGATACATACATACCTACATAGCAGACATAAATATAGGACATGGAGAGATGGATAGAATAACTTATTATTCAGCGTGCCCACTGCATAGATAAAATGAATCTGGTATGAATAATCATCTACAAAGGAAATAAGCGCCTGATCGTGAGCACAGAACACGTCTATGTGTGCGTACACGCAAGCGAATGCATGTGTTCGTCATCGGGCTCGTGTGCGTGGATAATAATTTATCGGCGAGTGTCGTTTGGCCGCTTCACATAGTGATGTTCGGCGGACTACTAGAGTTAACTATGAAACTCGATTGTTAAATCGATTATATTTTATATAATGTAAACCTATATTACTTATATAAGCACCTTGCAGTTATGATGCTTATATAATCTTGATAAAATCTAAACTTGCTAAAATTTAATCTGGTTTCAAGAGTTTACTCAATGAAACGCAATATATTTGCCTAAACCTACAATAATTAGAGAGTAGATATAGAATATTTGAACATACGATAAAATTAACCAAAAATCTATTACCTTATTGAAATAGGTTAGTAAAAATCAAATTTTACGTTGACCAAGTCACTACTCACTAGTAGAGTAGTAGAATATATTTTTTTTAAATTGTATTTTTAATTACAGAGGTAGGAAAAAGGACTTAAAATTGAGACTCCATAAGTACTTTCTTTTTACAACACTTTAACTGGCGTTTTTTGTTCGACATTTACATCAGCTTATCCGTCAGTCAGTTCAAAAATGTTACAACGAATCGTGCTTGACTCATTTCAGTTATACCTAACACTTTCATATTCCAAAAAAAATATATACATGTGAAAAACTTTTACTTCTTTTTTCGCAAAATAATTGTATTTAATTATTTCATTTAAGTTCATTTTATCTATTATAATTTGAATATAATGAAATAAACCTGTTCAAAAAAATACTACATGAGGATTTTTTAATTAAATCACAAGACTTAAATAATCGATTTCTAATATCTTATCGATTACTGTATTAAAATTCCCATCACTAGTTTCGTGAGTAGAGTCTCGACTGGGGAGGTGGGTCACACTTTATATGGGGACTTGTCTAATTCACTGTATAGGTAAATCTGGGCCTAAGTTTCTACTGAATAATGAGTGGACGTTTAAGGATCTGGCACAATGCATGTTGCGTCGACACGCTTTCCTGCATAATGACACAAAGGTACCTAGTGGCTGGTCGACCATTGGAGTGTTGACACCTCGTCAATATAAATGTAAAAAATTTTAGATATATAGACGATTTAATTTTTACTTAGTTATGGAACAATGAATATTTAGGAATAGGATCACTATACCGAAGCCTAAGCTAACGACCAATCCTTTTCCCCTTTGTCTTGCATAATAATCTGATCTAGTCATATAATTATTAGGAATTCGCTTTATAAGGCTTAGATTTTCGATAATCTGCATCGTAACCTAGTGGTATATGATGAATTTTTAACCCTTTTTGCGGGTAGGTAAATTTAAAATTTAAACGTAGTCTTTGGTTTCGTAGCATTGAAAAAAAAAGACGTGTGGCACTCGGAGACTATAAGTTAAGCAACATCGGGCGCGGTTAGTGCTTGGATGGTGACCGCCTAAGAACACCGCGTGATGTTGGTTTTTTTTTAATTTTTATTTTTTTTTGTTTGTTTTATTTTTTTTTAAACAAATAAATAAATGAAAAATAAGAAATAAATAAATAAAAAATTAAAAAGCCACAACATCACACAGTGTTCCCAGGCGGTCACCCATCTAAGTACTGACCGCGCCTGATGTTGCTTAGCTTCGGTGATCGGACGAGAACCGGTGTATTCAACATGGTAAGGACGCTGGCGAACAATGACGCGAATAAGACAATCTGAAAAAACTAACAAGGGTGGGGGTATTAGGTTTTTTCGTTACGGAATTTCCAATGTAAAAAGCTATGCAATAGCTTAAAACTGAATTTCAAGTGAAGTTCATTGAAATAAATCCTCAATCTTACAGAATTTGGTTATGACCCTTAAACCAGCGACAAATGGCATCAGTTCATGTATAAAGCCATTATACCTATCTACCTACGGTGTTGAGAGTCTGCAGGGTGCACGACAAGGATGTACATTTTCACCGTTGCTCCTTAATACTTGCTGAAGAAATATTCTTGGATTTCAACTAAGTGAACGCTTTTAGGAGAGTGAAATGTAACTAGTAGCACTTACCCAATGGTAAATCACATTGTTTATTTTCCTTAGCGCAGAAACGTAAATAGGTGACGCATCCCTAGCGCGAACAAACAATGAAACTGCGATAACATTTAAAATGGTGTAAAATAATGAAATCCATGCTGTTGACAACTTAGTGAAACTTAGTCACAAGCTTTCGTCAATTTGAATCAACTACAAAACCAATTGAACTCCCTTTTAAACTTCCTATAAAAGATGAGTCAGCTGGACCAACGTCGGACCGCAAGTGTGTGACTATAGTAAAGGGAATAACGAGATTTATGTGTATTAGATATAAGAGAGATACATATGAAGTTTCGGTAATAGATAATAAATAATTCAATTCAATGAGGAGGATAATTTATTTTAGGTAGATATAACATGAAAATGAATTAAAAAGTTTTTATTTTGTTACGTGCAAACGAATTTCTAATGCCTTAAACCCCACACCCCACATGCCTTACTACAACTGTAATAAAACTATCGCGAATCTTCCACGCACACTGGTTACATTTTGACGACTTCCGTGGCGCAGTGGTATGCGCAGTGGATTTATAAGACGGAGGTCCTGGGTTCGATTCCCGGTGGGGCAGATTGAGGTTTTTCTTAATTTGTCTTGTTCTGGCTGGTGGGAGGCTTTCGCCGTGGCTAGTTACCACCCTACCGACAAAGACGTACCGCCAAGCGATTTAGCGTTCCGGTACGATGTCATGTAGAAACCGAAGGGGTGTGGATTTCATCCTACTCCTAACAAGTGAGCCTGCTTTCATCTTGATTGCATCATCACTTAACATCAGGTGTGATAGCAGTCATGGGCCAATATTTTTTTTTTTACATAGCTAATGTAGTCAGGTATTTAGGTACAAGGTATACCTATCTAGTAAATGTCTCTATATGCGCATTGTCTATTTACCTATTCACTGAGTAGTGTTTGTCACTTGTTGATTCCGCGCAAGCAGCACGCTTTATCTGCAATGTAAACAACTGACCTTGCCTCCTTATGGGATAGGATGTACGCAGCCGACAAACATTCCTATCTTAATTACTTTACAATACAAATCTATCTATACGAGCGATAGTCACATTCCTCTACAGGGTAATTAACAGTCTGTTAAGGAAGATTTAAAAATCATTGCAGATGATCGGGTGTATGTTTATAAATCAAAATATGACATGAATATTCGTAGGAATAGGCTAGGCTAGAAAGATGATGACATGATAATATTTATTATCTATAATATCGTCGCTTAAATAGAAAAGTGACATTTTTCAAAATTTTTCGAAAATGAGGTTATTTCATAAAACGAATCAGTTGACATCATTTTATCATGTGGATAAAAGACACTTCATAAACTACACGTTAGGCTCACTAGATGTCACAAGTGTCGTTTCGGTATTCTGCGGTTATTCGCCAGTTTGATTGTAGAAAAATGACACTTTGCCATTTGAAACTTGTCTGCGAAGTTGAGTACATGTGCGTTCTTGTAGAAAAGTGTTATTTCTCAAAATAGTGCTTGGATTTGATTGCAAAGGGTAAGAAAAAAACACACCTGATGTTAAGTGACGATGCAATCTAAGATGAAACGGGCTAACTTGTTAGGAGTGGGACGAAAATCCACACCCTTTTCGGTTTCTACACGACATCGTACCGGAACGCTAAATCGCTTGGCAATGCGTCTATGTCGATAGGGTGGTAACTAGCCACGGCGAAAGCCTCCCACCAGCCAGACCAAGACAAATTAAGAAAAATACAGCTGATGAAGTTAAAAAAGAGAGAAAAAGTATGTAAAAAAAGAGAAGCTGTGCCGAGTGAATGCAGAATAAGTATAGCTAAACTATTAAGGAATTCTGGAAAAGGGTATAGGTATATCGACATCTAAGTTACAAAAACAAATGCCAGAAAGACAAATGATAGTAACATGTACTGAAAAAATGTGAATGGAAATGTTATTACAAAATTAGTGAGGAGAAGCGAAAACTTATTTTTAGCCCGTATGAATGCAACTTTGTAAAAAGAAAAAGAATGAAAATGAATGTCAGCAAAACGATAGTAATAATTTTTGAAAGAGATGAATATGTGACAGATTGTCATATTTTGATAGATGGAGAGAAAGTGGAAGAAGTAAAAGAGTTTATAGAACTGGATAGTAAATTTACGAAATATGGAAAGTTTGAAAGTCCAAACCATCTGTTTGGGCATGTAGAGAGAATACATAAAAGAAGATTAACAAAAGCGATTTATGAGGCGAGAGTGAATGGAAATGTTGGAAGGGGAAGACCTAGGCGAATGTTTCTGGACCACATTCAGGACATTTAAACATTAAGACGTTTGCAATTTCTATTTGCGGTTTTATATTATTATAAAAAATCAAGAAATTACGTAGATTTAAGTTAAAACTCATCGATATCAATATTGTTGCCATTAATTTATATTATAAATAGGTGTTACGTTCATATAGAGTTTATTACTGATTGTTATTTTGCATAATTTGATTAATTTTTTTAGAAAATCCGTGTCATAGTATTATCAATTTTATATAGAAAAAAGACACTTCCTGTTATTAATGCCCCCTTTTTAATAAATCAACTATAATAACTACACTGTTTTGTTTCTTATGTAAATACCTTTTAAATGATATATAACACTTAGATATAAATATAATACATAACAAGAAAAACGAGTTAAAAAAAAATTGAAAACTTTAAATGGTCATAACTACAAAATTGATATTTTTGAATAATGCCACTTTTCTATTTAAGCGACGATATATATAAATTTAGTTAACTCAGAATTGGTAAAAAACCATAAATCTCACAAGTTTTACTAATTTTTGTCCGGACCCTTTTAAAAACATCCACAATGACTCGAGATCATAATTACGCAGTTCCCGCCATCTTGGCTTGTCTATTTTTGACAGTGTATGTCATTGTCAAAATAGTCAATCATATACTGACATTAACGTTCCGTAATACTTAAAGTAAATAACGCAAATTTGGTTAGAAAGATTCCTTATTATAATATTATGTCCACTGCTGTATATGAATGGTCTCGAGTGGCTTGCATCCAGCGGCGATCTGCAAAATGTTCTATTGCTCCGTCTATTGCTACTTCAGTTTGTGATTTTGTCAACTATGTTGAACTTCTCCAACGGCAAAGATTCTTGGAGCTTTTCCTTCTACACACAAGACGGGATAACCAAAATTGTAAATTATAAATATGTATAAAATACAAATTGTAACATTGATTCTTGAATGAGCAATTGCTGATCATCTTTCTAACTCTTTTCGGCTAGATTTGCCTTTCGAAACGGTGGTAGTTAGTGATTCGTACTGACAGACTTGACGTTTCAAATGTAAAACAGCCTACTTGCAATAAATGAAATTGAGTTTTGCTCATATAAAACGATTTCGTTCACGCGATAACTTAAAGATACTCAACTCATAGCTCGCTCTATCGCTTTTCTTCGAAATTCTGTCCCAAGAAAATATACATTTAAATAAGTTACATACACTTAAAAATAACCCACGGGTATACCCACCTTATCCTTATTATTCTTCTGGATAGTTTAGAATTATAATAATTATATAATAAGGTTAGAATTTTTATAATATAAGAATTAGTTTATGTACTTTATACTATTTATACTATATTCGCTATAGTTAAAATTGGTTTGTCTTGGTTATAATTATAATTGTGTTTGCTAGTTTATTGTTACTTTGTGTTTGATTTTTGTTTGTCTTTTCTACTGTAGTATTTTTAAGTTAGCATGTTGTGTTTATCTACTAATAAGTAGGTTTACAATTAAACATTTAGTTTTTAAGCTCTTACTATTGTTATACTTATGCCAATTGTAACCTGTTGGTAACCTTAATAAAATAAATAAAAAATAAAAAAATTATCCTTCCATACCCAACACACTCTTTTTAAAATGTTTTAAATGAAACGGCGATCAAAGTTCGGTCACCCAGACTGTTACTTAGTTGAGTTTAATATGCATGCAGTTATTATTCTCTAATGCGAAAGCCCACTGACGTTATTTCGTTAGCCCGATGGTATTTCCGTCGGCGATATTTCGGAATATATACGCGTTGTCGCTTGCGGTCAGTCCTCGACTTACGGCTTGTTCAGTTTCTGATGCAATCCTGATGTCATAGACGGGTGACACATTGTAGTTCACCATTTAGTCTATTTTAATGGGCCAATATATTCTATTATTTTCAATGGCACAGGCCTCTTTCGAAAGGAAGGTTGAAACTTATGACGCTCCTCTAGTGTGAGTTGGCTGGCTTATGCAAAGATGTTGGATTCTTTAAATTGTTATTCATTACAAGTTAGCTCTTGATTGTAGCACACCTGGTGGTAAGTGATGATGAAATCTAAGATGAAAGTGGGCTAACTTAGGAGTAGGATATCTATACCCCTTTGATTTTTACCGGAACGCTAAAACTAACCATGGCCGAGACCTCCCACCCGAAACCAGATTCTGTTACGATCGTTATCGGAAGATATAGGTAGATAAAAAGATATAGGACTTAATGTTAGTCCCTCTGAGGCATGGGATAACTGGTGTAACACGGACTGCATGAGCCCAAGCTGCTATTTAGAAATGCCTCACGATCAGAACTTCGACCATATAACCAAATAGTCGATGGATTAACGATAAAGCCTTCTTTGGAAGTGCATCGTCACGCCATTGACTTCATCGCACAAAATGAGATCGCAATAAACTTCTTAATTAGTGTCGAATAAAATATAGTCGTAATAAAATTAATAAAATATTAAATACTTATGAACATTAAGGATTTTCCGCGAAGTGAATGGAATATAGATTAACATTATTATAAGTCATTCAAGGTGAACTTGTGGCTGACGCCGCGGCGCTTAGTCTGCTAATAACTCTACGACACCCGACAGCCCCCAACATATTGATATTAATATGAATATGTATGAATACAATATAATTATGCAGTGGTACCACGACTCCGTTGTACTTACCTGCCACGCGATAATATGACAGCTTATCCAATATTTTAACAAGCAATAGATACTTGTACCCAAACTTAGATCTGTATTAGATAAGGTTATGTTTCTTTTAATTAATGCAAGTAAATAAATCCTTTCCTCTTTGGTTTTTCTATTTGTCTACCAATACCGCTTAAAGTTTTGTTTCAGGACAAAACTATATTGTTATTCTTAAATTTATATTACAAGAAAACTAGATCACGTTGTCGAGTCTAAACTGTAGACGAATGATAAACTTATACCTAATTACGATACATAGTTTGTTTTCATAAATTATAATAACTTTTTTTTGACTTGAATTAGACTGCGTCGTCACTTAACATAGTCGAGGGGGAGGAGGATCATTAAAAAACAGCCAATAGGCATATCTGCTATATTTAGCACGTAAGTATTGACGCACGTCGTCAAGTGTCCGAATGTCCGGTATGATAAGAAATGAAATAAGTGGCAAGTGTCAGGTACACCGTTTCTAACCACGTAAGCGAACAGCCCACTGCCTACGTGTCTGCTACGCCGGTGCGCCTGCGTCTACGCAGCGCGAATAAATAATCACTGCGAATGAATAATAATAAACCAGCAGTTTGTGGGCCCGCGCAGGTTTTGTGCGCAAGTATTTTACCATTACAAATACAAACGTAGGTAAGAGTGTGCGTCAGGGTTTTCAATGTATTGAGGGCTGAGGTTTAAGTAGATAGTAGGTATTACTATGTATTCTGAGGTTTATTAAGTAAGCGTAGGTATAGTTGCAACTATGTAGGGTATTGAATAGAACTATTATTGTAGGTACAGATAAACATTTTTAACAAAAAATAGAACCGACTCAAAACGCACTAAAAAGTAAAAAATTTCTGTGTCATTTAGTTGCTTTAATTTACTTAAGCATATCTATGAAGTCGGTGCCAGCAAGTTTAAGGAACATTTAATTAACGTAGTGAAGCAGTTTGTGGGTTCTAGGTAATGTCCTTAAAGTAGAAACCTTGGCTGGCACCGACTCCTAGATATGCTTAAGTAAATTAAAGCAACTAAATGACACAGTTATTTTTTAGTTTTTAGTGCGTTTTGAGTCGGCTATTTATTGTTAAAAATGTTTATTTCTTACTTTCTAGTGATTTATCGCCACGTAATGTACTCGTATACTGTCATAGTACATTTAGTCTAGGCGATAAGTTGAAAATGGTACAAAATAGAGATACTGCTCTTAAAATTACGTGCGATAGCTCATTGGATCCGCAATGACGTCTAGAAGAATGTGCTAAAAGCGTGTATTAGCACATAAAAAATTGCAAAAGTTATAAACAATTAAAGATGAAAAAAAATGGCATTTCGTTTTTTACCAATATTTCATAAACTATTAATATTTAAGAAACTTGAAAAAAAGATTCTGAAAGAGGAGGAAATTTCCAATAAAAAACTCCTAACTCTCGGAACTCTATCTCCATTATTTATAATTTTAATTTAACGCTGAAGATAGGTCTACGCGTGACATTTTTAGGATGGGCGCGTGGCGTCAAAAGCGAGTACGGCGCATTAATTAATTTATTTAAAGTATTAAATATTTTTTTTTAATTTGAAAAAATTATGGTTTGTTCTGAACACTATAAATAATTTATTCCCGTTGGAAATTTTACTTAAAGTTAATTTTTCAACGAGTTAAACAATTGTTAACTAACGAAATTTTCTCGAACTATCGTCTTAATTATAAGTGAAAAAAAATGTTTAAATAATGGTCGTAAAAAATTTTCGCTTCGTAGAGCCTTTCTTACATACATACTTAACAAGATCGTGCCATAAAAGTTAAAAAAATATTGATACTTTGTTTATAACAATTTTTTTACTTGAACAAAAACTTAAAAATCCGAGTAATGTTGTTAAAATTTTTTTTTTTTTATAAATCATCATATTATCGTTTTTTTATTAATACAAGATATTAATTAATTTGCAAAAAAAATTTTTCCCGCCATTTGTTGATAAATTTTTTATAAACAAATTGATTAAATCAATATTTTTAAAAAAAATTTTTTCACAACTTTATTACATCATAAATATTATGATTTAAAAAAAAATTTTTTCCTTAATAACAATTTTTAATTGTTTATAATCGTTTTTTTTATATTTCTATTGTTTAAATAATTAGTTAAGAAATTATTTTTTTTTTAAATCATAATTGACAGTCCTCTATAAAGTAACAAAAAAAAATTTTTTTTTTATCAACAATTCTATTGTTTATTAACTTACCAATTTGTTATAAACAAATTTTCAACTTTTTTTTATTTTTTTTCTAAAACTTCTAAAATTAACAAAAACAACCATATAACAACAACTTTTGTAACACGTGTTTTTTAAAAGTGCAATAAAAAATTTAAAAAATTTTTTTTCTATACTTTGTTATATATATGGTTGTTTTTGTTAATTTTAGAAGTTTTAGAAAAAAAATAAAAAAATGTTGAAAATTTGTTTATAACAAATTGGTAAGTTAATAAACAATAGAATTGTTGATAAAAAAAATTTTTTTTTTGTTACTTTATAGAGGACTGTCAATTATGATTTAAAAAAAAAATAATTTCTTAACTAATTATTTAAACAATAGAAATATAAAAAAAACGATTAATTTATAATAACATATAATTAACAATTAAAAATTGTTATTAAGGAAATTTTTTTTTTTAAATCATAATATTTATGATGTAATAAAGTTGTGAAAATTTTTTTTTTTAAAATATTGATTTAATCAATTTGTTTATAAAAAATTTATCAACAAATGGCGGGAAAAATTTTTTTTGCAAATTAATTAATATCTTGTATTAATAAAAAAACGATAATATGATGATTTATAAAAAAAAAAAAATTTAACAACATTACTCGGATTTTTAAGTTTTTGTTCAAGTAAAAAAATTGTTATAAACAAAGTATCAATATTTTTTTAACTTTTATGGCACGATCTTGTTAAGTATGTATGTAAGAAAGGCTCTACGAAGCGAAAATTTTTTACGACCATTATTTAAACATTTTTTTTCACTTATAATTAAGACGATAGTTCGAGAAAATTTCGTTAGTTAACAATTGTTTAACTCGTTGAAAAATTAACTTTAAGTAAAATTTCCAACGGGAATAAATTATTTATAGTGTTCAGAACACACCATAATTTTTTCAAATTAAAAAAAAAATATTTAATACTTTAAATAAATTAATTAATGCGCCGTACTCGCTTTTGACGCCACGCGCCCATCCTAAAAATGTCACGCGTAGACCTATCTTCAGCGTTAAATTAAAATTATAAATAATGGAGATAGAGTTCCGAAAGTTAGGAGTTTTTTATTGGAAATTTCCTCCTCTTTCAGAATCTTTTTTTCAAGTTTCTTAAATATTAATAGTTTATGAAATATTGGTAAAAAACGAAATGCCATTTTTTTTTCATCTTTAATTGTTTATAACTTTTGCAATTTTTTATGTGCTAATACACGCTTTTAGCACATTTTTCTAGACGTCATTCCGGATCCAATGAGCTATCGTACGTAATTTTAAGAGCAGTATCTCTATTTTGTACCATTTTCAACTTATCGCCTAGACTAATTATACATCACTAGTAGCAAAAAGCCTACCGATACTTACACAAAAACTGAAATCGCTGCAAGTGTGCCTATAAAATTTGAAAAGTTCCTTCAATTTTCCCAGGATACAATCATCAGATCCTAACATTTACTCTGTAAAAAGTTATGGGTGGTTACACAAAAAAAAAAATATATACGTGTCGAATTGAGAACCTCCTCCGTATTTTTTCGTCGGTTAAAAAGTGTCGGTCTAAATACTTAAATTAAAGCTAAGTTATTAATATTAGTATGGTGAGGCCCATCATAGCGGATGTACTTCGACCCTTTTGGATCTTTTGTACTGTTGTAAATTAAAGTAAATTTTATGTCACAATTCTTCTAAATTCTTCAGTATAAGTATTTCATTCTCTTTTTACAATTAAGTACAAGCACTTTTTCAAATAAGGCAATATCCGCGAGAGATGATCTTCCCTTATTTACCTTCCATAATTACAACGAAGTTTCGGGTTCTATATGTATAATTATTCCATGATGAGTTTGAATTTAAGTGCTAATGAGGTATAAGTATAACGTAATGTTTTCGTAAATATCAGCTAGAAGTTTTGAACCTATGTATTTTTAATTCTTATACTAATGTATCTCTCCATTCGTTTCTTTAGTTTGCTTTGTAGTTGAAAAGGCAAATATTTATTGCAAAAAGTTATGACTGGATCGACAAAATAATGAATTTAATTAAAAGATAAGGAATTTTAAAATCTTTACTGCCACCATGTTGTCAATTGTGTGGTTCCTGTGCACAATTTGTGAGTAAAATTAATTCCGTTCTCGTCTTAAAATTGATAAAAAATTAAAAGATGACGTAATGACAAGTTCTGATATTTACCAGTCGTGCTCTGGGAGGCACAGTTTAACAAATCAACTTTTCAAGTTACTGAGAACTTCTTTAATAGAGATATCCAGAAACTTAATCCGTAAATTCATGTTCCTTAATTATATTAAGGATAGGGTTATTAGAGCAATTCTCGTAAGCAGCTTCTCGTTCCCGTGGTCCAATTTTCACGCGACGAGTGGGGTTTTAGTCGGTAAGAGTCCGACATAACCTCCTCGCCTTTCCGTAGCAATAGGGTCCCATGAGGATTTGCCCACAAAAAAAAGGATCATTAGACCAATAACCAAGTTATTTCGGAAATTCACTCCGGTTTGCACTTCAGTGGCGCTATTCTGTATTGAAAACTAACAGTGTAAGTTTCAAATTCGTCCTCATCTCTCTGACTAACAGAATACAAATAAAGAAAAATACATATGAATTCGAATCTCTTTTCGAGTTTTGTTACAGTTTATTGTCTATTTACGTAGTATTAATATTCTCTTGTAAGTTTGAGTAGGTAGGTATGTGCTGAATTTTTTTTTTGTTCAAAGATCTTTGTCAAGTTGCCACGTATGAAGAGGAAACAGAATTACAGTTTAAAAGACCACCAACTGAAGGTCACAGGTAAGAAATCCTACCAAAGTACCTAATCCATTATCCAAGTTTATACGGTCTAAGAACACCGGAATGCCAGAGGTTCGCCACGAAGACGGTCTGGCGACTGATCATATGATTTTTATATTACCTACCTATAGGCAATGACGTTTTCTTGTAAAAATATCATAGTCTATAGGACAATATCCGGAAGAAAATATTTACATAATATATAAAAATCACGTCATTTTGGTAAGTAATCAGAATATTTGAACCCTGCCTCTCAATCTCTATTATATGCCTATTACATTTAATACACATTGGGACCGTGGGCTGACCATTAACAGTTTTAATTGTATAATTACGATGGCACCTCAACAAATTTAAATACTGTGGAGCTATTCTGTATGGCAACTCGACAGTTATGACGTTAGTTTCGCATTGGTCTCTATCTTTTTATCATAATATCGTGTTGTGTAGAAAGAGATAGAGACAATTTTGAAACTCATATCACACTTTCGAGTTTCTTTTTCAAGCTAGCGTTTGAGCTTGATGGTAAGCGAAGATGCAGATTTACTCTCAACTTGAAGATACCTACACACATTGTAGGTAAAACGAGGGGAAAACGGGGACTGGAAGGTTTTCCATATCTTAGTAGGTAGAGCATAACATCGAGCATAGGAACGAGGAATAGCTTTTTGTAGTTTCTATGAAGACGAAGCGATGCACTAAAAAGTCAACGAAATAATAATACACTTAATTAGTACCTACGTACACAAAAACAAACGAAATAATAACATCCTAGATATGCTTAAGTAAATTAAAGTAACTAAATGACACAGTTATTTTTTACTTTTTAGTGCGTTTTGAGTCGGATCTACTTTTCTTGAATTTTTTTAGTGGTTTATCGCCACGTAACTTACTCGTACTGTACTGTCATAGTATATTATACTGCACTTGTAGCCAAAAAGCTACCGATACTTACATAAAAATCGAAATTGCTGCAAGTGTGCCTATAAAATTTCTTCAATTTGTCCCAGGATATCATCCTCAGATCCTAACATGATGACAATGGGACCATCTTGGAAGTGTGCCCTTTCTAATAAAAAAAATTATCAAAATCGGACAACTCTGTAAAAAGTTATGCGTGGTCAAACATAAAAAAAATATACGTGTCGAATTGAGAACCTCTTCCGTTTTTTTATGACGGTTAAAAATATAGTTATTTCAGAAATAATAGAAAGTTTATTGCTATAATAACGGGCAAAGGAACATGCCAGTCACCTGTTAGATGATTAGTTGATTACCTACTATTGCCTATGATGTGTAAGTGCAAATTGGCCAGAGTTAGCCTGGGGCATTGCTAGTCTTTGTAACTTCCTTAAATAAGAACGCCTCCTTCACGCCTACGCCTGATCGTTCGCAGGTGCGGAATATGTCCAACCTATTTCCAGAAACTGTGCGCGTTTGACTTTGCGACAAACCAAACCTTTATATTTGACAATACATGCATAATGGATTTGTATAATTGCATTCACGGTACAGGTTAGTGTATGAAATTATTTTTTAAAGAAGTGTAAGTTCATTGCTTGTCCGAGCCTGTTATGTGGCTTCGGATCAAGAGGTGCCGAATTTGAAAGTGGGGCTGTGAAATATAGAGCTTTTCTTTTTCCTAAAAAAATTTCAGTCAGGAGTTGGGAAGTTGGTGTTTTTTTTATCGACTACAAGTTAGCCCTTGACTGCTATCACACCTGATGTTAAGTGATGATGCAGTCTGAGATGGAAGTGGGCTAACTTGTTAGGAGTAGGACAAAATCCAACCCCTTTCAGTTTTTACACGACATCGTACCGGAACGATAAATCGCTTGGCGGTACGTCTTTGTCGGTAGGGTGGTAACTAGCCACGGCGAAACCCTCCCACCAGCCAGACCAAGACAAATTAAGAAAAATCTGAATCTGCCCTGCCGGGAATCGAACCCGAGACCTCCGTTTTATGAATCCACCGCGCATACCACTGCACCACGGAAGTCGTTACACCACCGTTATTTTTATAAGTAGTCATATTTAGGTATAGCATGTTAAGCCATTCCGGTTAATATCATTAACATCTGGTAGGGAGATGCATTGGATCAGCGTGGTGGGTATAAGCACTCTATCCCCTGTCACATAAAATTAGGGCCATCGATGAAAATTCTACTAAGTAAGTACCAATATGGTAACACGGGATTGGTCTGAATGAAACAAGTGAATTCCTTTGAATTTGGGCTTTATCTTAGGTAATTACTTAAAAAAAGCGCGAGCTGCAGCTACATGCTAGGTTTTACCATTTTCTAGTTGAAATATTCGTATATAAGCTATTTTTTAATATTAATTTCTTGTGTTTTCAGACTTCATCAAGTTGAACTACGAAAACTGTCTGTATTTCGGTAACTTCGCTTACGTGCACGGTCTCAAACACGCAGACTATGACTACGGGGAAGAACACTCAGTTATGATTCATTCTAAAAAGAACCCAGATTTCGTTCGCTGAAAAATATTTTAGGGACAATTTCCAATCTCATAGCAAACTATACATATAAGTACATTTAGAAAAATCTGAATATTATATGAATAATTTCACCGCATATAAATTTTATAACCTAAAAACGAGATCTCATCATTTTGGTAAACTCAATAAAAATAAATTTCTCAATATGTTAATTATTTTAACAAAACAAATCAATAATTTAGACAAAGTGTTTTTACCACCAATTTTTATGTCTACAGATTAATCTATAGACTATACTGATATATAATATTAAACTTAAGAAAAAAAATCAAATAGATTTAGATACCTATTATATTTCAAAGGAAATATATATGTATTGATTAAATCTAATGTTAATAGGTAAGAAAGATCGAACTTGGTTTAGATATATAAATAAAAAATAAAACGAAAATCAGAAAATAGTTTTAATGCGTTTTTATTCGAAGATTAGGTTTATTTTTATAGTTAAAATATACTTTGTGAAAAGAACACTGGGCAATTTTCTACTAGTCTGAATTTGTTACAATGTGAGTGCACTTTTACTTAAGTGGCTCAAAATCTAAAAAGCTATTTACAATAGAATCTGTATGTCGATTCTTGAAAAAATATCGCACGAACATCTCGCATTCATCTTCACCTCGCGTACATCGTCGATCATCTCACCTACAGTTCGACTGTCAGTCTAATATGGCAAAATATCATTAGAAAATACCCACTGTTACATCCGCTTTGCAACCGCTGTACAAGCTTTCAAACTGACGATTTTTTCAAAAATCGATATATTGCTTGAAAAGCATTAGCTGAATGCACGTCACTTAGATAACAATTACTCTACACTTTTTTTTTTATCGACTACAAGTTGGCCCTTGACTGCTATCACACCTGATGTTAAGTGATGATGTAGTCTAAGATGGAAGCGGGCTAACTTGTTAGGAGTGGGACGGAAATCCACACCCCTTTTGGTTTCTACACGACATCGTACCGGAACGCTATATCGCTTGGCGATACATCTTTGTCGGTAGGGTGGTAACTAGCCACGGCGAAAGCCTCCCACCAGCTAGACCAAGACAAATTAAGAAAAATCTCAATCTGCCCTACCGAGAATCGAACCCAGGACCTCCGTCTTATAAATCCATCGCACATACCACTACGCCACGGCGCCATCGTCAAAAATTTTCCGTGGACAGCCTTCATGTTTTAAAAAAAGTGTAGATATTTTTTCCAATATTATGAAAGTTTGTATTTACGCAAAAATTTCTGAATGGATTTTCATGAAACTCTACAATAATAAAGTCTACATATAAGAATAACACAGACTATATTTTATCCCAAAATTCTCACTGGACCGACACATACGCGGGTGACACCGGGAGCATCCTCTATTAAGATATAAGGCTGGCATAATCACTTAGCAAAATTGCTTAGTAAATATATTTCTTGGCAGAATATAGTTACGCCTGGATACTTAGGCCTGTGTGCACCAAGATTTCGGTTATCATAACCAACGGTTAACATTACTTTACTATAAATTTACTATTTATAATAAACCCGTACGCCAATTAAGGACGTAATCCGCATGGTTATCTTAACAGAGCGTACATCCTTAACGTACACGGGTTGTCGTGAACAGTAAATTTTAAGTTTAGCTTATGTTAACCGTTGGTTATGATCACCGAAATCTTGGTGCACACAGGCCTTAAACCGGTAAACGCAAGTGATGACGCGGCGTATACGTTGAACCTTGCGCTGTAACTCATATTCGAGTGGTAGCGACGTGTGCCTGCATAACCATGGCAACACGTTGACGCCATAACGGTCGCATATCTATCTATTGCATAGAAGGGAAATTCCTTTGACATCTCATTTGTGTATGTGTGCGTTTATATAATTTAAAAAAAATGATTTGACCGCAACCTTTTTTAAACGGACAAGCCAGAGGAATGATACCTATTTGCCAGCCAAAACATACTCTCATTCACGCCGAGTTTAGTTGGATTTACGTTTGAGTATTCCGGCACTAACTCAACTTATTTAATACCACAATGAATTAACACAAAGGACTAATAAGGTAGTAATAATACAATGGTAAAAAGTCCTTAAAATACAGATCATCACTAAGGCAGCCTTCGCAGATACCATCAATATTGTGATAAGCACAAAGGCAGCCTAAGTCGAAAACATGGGCTATGTGACCGCCATGTGGCTCAGGCGCTTGTAGTCGATCTTATCCAACTGAACCAGCGGTCTGAGTTGGTCGGCAAAGGCGCGCATGTCCTCACCTATCGCGTCTTGGCCCGTTGGAGCTAGCACCTGGAAATAAAAAATTTATGACCATTTTTAGCAAAAACAACATCAAAATGAAAGAAGCTTGTTCGCGCCAAATTACGAATCCCCTCTGAAGTTACAACACGCCGAACTGCGCAAGATCATGGCGGCGTTGGGAATCCTAACTAATATTATAAATGCGAAAGTAACTCTGTCTGTCTGTCTTGCTTTCACTCTACAACTACTGAACCGATTTAAATGAAATTTGGTACACAGTAAGTCTAGAGCCTGAAAAAGGACATAGGCTACTTTTAATTGCGAAAAAAGGGTTGTAAGGGTTAAAGGGGGGATGAAATGTTGTATGAAAGTATCCTCATTTTGAAAGCTTAAGACCTATTTCTTAGGCAGTTGATTAGATATTAATAAATATGACATTCAAAGCTTAGAAAAATTAGGCTGCCGTAATAACTAATTCCACGCGGACGAAGTCGCGGTCAAAAGCTAGTTATTTTATAAATGCCGTCCATCTGATAGTGATTGTTGAAGAAACAAACATTATTGCTCTAAGTCTCTCGACCCACATTAGAGCAGCATGGTGGGTGTGTGCTCCAAATCACCCCTCTTCTGTAGGGTAGGAGGCCTGGCGCTGTCGTATTACATTAGACCATTAACAAGCTGATAATGGTGATAATGAAATATACCAAGTCAAGGTTGTTCACTAGTTGATTGGTCACACAACACAATCCTGTACAAGGGTGTGAGACTTACAGACAATTCCACGAGGTAACTCTGTGATATAGGTTCCGGGGCCATGGAGCTCTGAGGTATCTTAAACACCTTTGCTACTGTTATCTTCATGCGTCCCTTTCTGAACATGTAACCTGTAATAACCCAATTTTTATTATTAGTAAATACAATTAATAAGGTAAATTTTTAATTTTGAGTTTATAGGAGATAGAGATCACATATATATAGCCAATCTACCACCAGAAATGACATGAGTCCATGTAGAAAATGTGAGATGCTGGGAAACAAACTAATTAGACCAAAGTTTGATTTGAAAATATTGCTCTTTTCTCTACTACAACAAAAAAGATTGACAATATCTCTTTTACATGAGGTCTCTTGATGCAATTTAGGTGTGGAAATAAATATTATAGAATATTATAGAACAACTACAAACATCGGTATATAGCCCGAAAGTAAGCATACTCGTAGGTAGCTTGTATTATGGGTACTATCATAACTGATGAATATTTTTATATATATTATACATAAATACTTATAATATATAGATACACACCCAGAGACTGGAAAACATCCATACTCATCACACAAACATTTTCCAGACGTGGGAATCTAACCCACAGCCTAGGACGCAAAAGCAGGGACACTACCCACTGCGCCACTCGGCTGTCAAATGTTAACTATTGGATTGATTATAAAATCTGTTACAATGAACAATTGGTGTCTTATTCTCCACATATACCAAGACTAAACAAAAGCCCTCTACATATTACACTTTCAGAGCATACTTAGATGGTCTCTATACAGTTACAATTTTCAAGTATTAAGTAATCATTTATTCATATTAAATTTCTAATTATAAAACAATTTATAAAGAACATTTACCTTTGACACTATATTCATACTCAATTCTACAACCCAGTTCATTGAGGAACTCAAACAGCATCCCGCTGCAGGCTATATCCAGCACACTTCTCAGCACTGTCGGACGGTTCTTTTCACCATCTGCTTGGCCTATGTACCGCAGTTGGTATGGCATGTCTCTCGCATCTAAAGCTTTTCGCACTCGTAGCATTGAGGGTAGTGCCTAAAAATATTGTTAGTTTATCTGTTACCTATAAACTTATTTAAGGATACTTTTTTCACCATGTTCTCATGGAACAAGTACTATGGAGGTGAAACTGTTCTGTAAGTATAGGTATTTTGCTGTATACATAAATAGTATATATACCTAGTACAACAATCCTAACTAATATTATAAATGCGAAAGTAACTCTGTCTGTCTGTCTGTCTGTCTTGCTTTCACTCTACAACTACTGAACCGATTTAAATGAAATTTGGTACACAGTAAGTCTAGAGCCTGAAAAAGGACATAGGCTACTTTTAATTGCCAAAAAAGGGTTGTAAGGGGTTAAAGGGGGGATGAAATGTTGTATGAAAGTATCGTCATTTTGAAAGCTTAAGACCTATTTCTTAGGCAGTTGATTAGATATTAATAAATATGACATTCATCCTAATCCTAATCCTAACTAATATTATAAATGCAAAAGTAACTCTTGTCTGTCTGTCTGTCTTGCTCTCACTCTACAACTACAGAACCGATTTAAATGAAATTTGGTACACAGTAAGTCTAGAGCCTGAAAAAGGACATAGTCTACTTTTAATTGCGAAAAAAGGGTTGTAAGGAGTTAAAGGGGGGATGAAATGTTGTATGAAAGCATCGTCATTTTGAAAGCTTAAGACCTATTTATTAGGCAGCTGATTAGATATTAATAAATTTGACATTCAAAGCTTAGAAAAATTAAGCTGCCATAATAACTAATTCCACGCGGAGGAAGTCGCGGGCAAAAGCTGTATACATAAATAGTATATATATGTAGTACAACAATAATACATACATAGTAAGTACAGTTTTAGAAGCCAAAATAGTATACCTGCTGATTAGGATCCCGCAATATAAAGCACACTTCCTGATCATCAAAAGTCTCTGGACCAGCGTCAACATTGTCACAGAGTCCACGCAAACGGTGAAGCAGTACTTCTACGGCAGAATCCAATACTGAGCCCTGAAATGTTTTATAACTATACAGTTATAATAATGCCTCATTGGTACAGTGGTTATAGACATATGATGGTTCTGGTCACAAGATCCTGGCTTTGAGTCTTGGGTTAAGTTATGAAATGTAGAGCTTTTCTTATTTCCAAGAATTTCTCAGTTATGATATTCTGAGCCCACAGTTAGGTAGTTGGAGGTGTTACACCTCTATGCCTTAATAAGTATGTGAAGCCATCCATCTTTCATTGTTAACAACTGATAGTGATTGATTCACCATACAAAAATTGTTACACTAAGCCCACAAATGAGACATATACATGATTACTTTATATGTCCTCATTTTCATAGTGTAATAGTAAACCAATACAAATACGACCAACAACAATCAATAACACAAATAAGTCATAATTCTCTCAACAGTATCCTAAATTTGAACCCTGTCTCTCAAAGTATTGTTGTACTCTCTGTGAAGGATTTGATCAATTTGAATTTGTTTTTCTTTGATCCACACATGGTTGACATAAAAAACAAATTAAGCCTCAATAATCTTAGAGATTAACAGCATAATTTGGGGTAAATTTAACAAAGATTTTTAAATACGAAGTAAAACTAACCTGCAACAGGTATTCCTGATTATGAATTATATTGGCTTTCACAGCTTGCGATAAGCTGTCGGTTGCAGTCATGGGAGGTGCATTTGCAGCCATCGTGTCGTTTTTATTACTTGATCAGCCAAATTGATTGATAAAGATTTTTTTGACCATAATAACAATAAAATAAAACAAAAACCGCACAATCAGATCACAAACTGAAAATTATGATTGACCACAGACTTGACAGTTGACAGTGACACAGTGACACCAACTGACACCTCATGTGGTGCGTTGATTGATAGGTACGATAGGTACAGTTAGTCTGTATTACTTTACTTATCTGTTACTTTTTGACATTGACAGTTGTTTGAAATTTCTTACATTTGGACAATGAAACTGATTTGATTTGAAACTTGGGATAAGTTTTTATTAAGAGTAAAATGGAGAACGGCCAAAATATGACTGGCCATGTTTCCATAAGGTTGGCGTCTGAGAGAGTTAATCATTGCGTAGCGTCAAGCAATGGTACACCCAGGTTTTACACGCCGGGAGAGGTTATAAGCGGAGTGCAGGATTTCATGCGGTAAGACCTACATTATTACATTTATCTGGGATTAATATCGTCCATTCATATTTAACAGTCCTCTGACGATTACATATGTGTATACACCAACTCCTTTCTTTTGACAGAAAGGGGTTTGTGGCCTATAATGACAACATTTGGGTTGGCGAGCTTAGGTTAATCATGTGTGACTATGTAACTATAATTATCATTTGTTAATGATTGTGAACAATAGCTTGAATTCTTTATTTTCATAGTCCAATCTCGGTTAACCTACTTTGAGAGTAAAATTTTCCAAAAACAAATTTGGTTAAAGCCTTCGCATTAACACATGTTATGTGTTGGAGCCGTTAGAATGTCGAATTTACATACATATAAATGTTGAGTTATCAATCCATTACATTTGTAGCTACTATGGTATACCCTCTCCTATAAGGTGGGAGGCCTGGCCCTGTAGTGGGCCATTAATAGGCTGATAATGATGATGATGATGATATATCTTTGGTTTTAGTGTATCAAACTAAACCACCTATAAGAAAATTGTCACTTTTCAGTGGCCATGGAACCTATGTTGAAGATGATTGCCTTAAATCATCAGTAGCAGGTGTAATGCAGAAAGTGAACAAATTGATATGTGTAAGACCTTTAAAGAGTCGTTATGTTGGTGAAATTGGTGATGTAGTTGTGGGCAGAGTGCTAGAAGTGCAACAGAGGAGGTGGAAAGTGGAAACAAATTCACGAATGGATTCAATACTGCAGTTGTCCTCTGTGAACTTACCTGGTGGAGAACTGGTTAGTAATTATTTATTTTTTTACAACCTGCCTTGCCTCATGTGGATACTATTTTTTGTATGTACTTGTATAGATACAGATAAAATTAACTGCAGAGCATCAACAGGTTAGCTTGTATGCTGAACACATTCAAATTGTGAATCTGTGAACTAAGTTATATTTACAGATTGACCATTCAACATTAACAATGTTGTTCAGTGACCATGATGTCAAAGCTGCGTCATTACAGTTAACAACTTAACTGTCTCCATACAATGCAATTTACAACTACCCCACTTTTTTCTTCTCTGTTAAGTTTAAAGAATATTCATATTGTTTTAAAAAATATTTATTGTTTTTGAATTTGTTAAATTTTTTGACGACACACATATGACTTAGGATAAAATATATTTTATTTCCTAAGTTCAATGAGTTACACATGACTCCTGAATTTATTCCAAAAGTTCATTATGAGTTGAATATGACTCATAGGACAGTGAAGTTGTTAAAATTTTTAGACAATGCCAATAACAAAAAATTATGAAATAATTTTCTTTACTTGCAACTAGCAGATTCTCATTTATCTTGCTATCATTTACTAAAAGTATATATTTTTACTAACACCTATGATAAATACGAAATTTGTATGTACATGTGGATGAATGGATGTTTGTTACTCTTTCATACAAAAACTACTGAATGATGATTTTGATGACTTCACAATAATATAGCTTTTATATCAGAATAACACAAAGGCCACATTTTATATTTATAATTAGATATTTCTTATCTTTATTATTTTTAATATTTGTATTTGTGTATTCTATTTTATGTATTCTATTACATGTAAATAATGTTTGATTTTTATAATTATATTTTATTTATTATACTTATTAAGTTTAGTGTGAGTGAAGAATATGTGTAAAAATGTCATCAGCGTCGCAGATCTGCAGAGGATGAACAATCAATGAGGATGCATTTAAGAGAGGGTGATCTGATCAGTGCTGAAGTACAAAGTATATTTGCTGACGGCTCACTGTCACTGCACACAAGGAGCTTGAAGTATGGCAAGGTAAGTAACAGGGTTTTTATTATATTTCTTATTTTGATAGTTAAGTAAGAAAAAAGATGATAATTGAGTGAGAATCAAATTGTTTTGATTCTAAATCCCTAAGAGTTGAGTTATTTAATTATACAAATATAAAATTTATTACAATTTTATTATTTACTTGAGATGGTCTTTTTGCAAACTTGGTATTGAAAGTATTTTAAAATATATTACCGTAGCCACTTTTTATGACAAATAAAATAGATAAATATAATTTTATTTTAAATTGCTTTCTTTGTTCCATAGTTATCACAAGGAGTTATGGTGAAGGTGTTTCCATCGTTGATCCGACGCCGTAAAAATCACTTCCACAATTTGCCTTGTGGAGTCTCAATTATTATTGGTAACAATGGGTTCATATGGCTCAGTCCGAAGCTGGAGGAAAAGACGATTGATGAGAATCCAGAAGAAAACCAAACCGATGAGTTGGAGGTCAGTGTTTAAATGTCATTTTATTTTATTAATGGTCTGTAGTAATCCTACAGCACACAGAAGAGATATGTTGTTAGACAAGAAGTCTCCTACTAGCGACCAAATATATAGCTCTCTTTAACATTACGATAGGTTGATCTTTCATCTGGAAAGCGAGAGCTATGTTTTGTCATGTTTTTTTTTCTACACAAAATATCAGATAGGGAGCACGCAAGGTGACATGACCGTGTCATTTTAATGTACAAGTATTAAAATAGGCACAAAAATATTTTACTATACTACAGCCAAACTCAATGGAGAGTGCTTATCAACAAACAAATTAAAAATCAAGGTAGAAATCTCTTTTCATTTTACTCCTAATTTAAATTAATTTTTTAATAACGAATTCACTACAACAAATTAGATTAGTAAGCTTAAAACTGATTAATATTCAAATAAGATTTTAATCATTTTTCAATTAAATAAGATTTTATAAGAAAACAAAACATAATTTTAAATTTATTAGGCATAAAAACATTTTTGATCGTTTGTTGATAAGCATTTTACAATGGTACAAAGTTTTCAATTATTTGTCCACAGCCAGTCAACAGTACTGATAGAGAAATTATAGCAAGACTCAAAAACTGTATAGCAGCACTGGTAGCGTCGAAAATGATGCTCGACGATGTTAGCATAATGTTCGCATACGAAGAGAGCCTCAAATACGATGACGTGAAGGATCTGTTGGACCCGGAGGCCATGCTCGATGTCGCATTTATGACCCAACACAAACTCAACAATGTTATGGAGGAGTAACACTTCATATTCATATTTATTTTATATTAATATTAATTTAAATTAATTTTCTTTTGTGCTTCAATAAGCCTTATAAACTCTTAAGAATTTGTGTACGCCAATTGTTTGACAGATGAACCTAAGACCTTTTGGGTCCAAATCCAGCTCTACAAACTGTACAATATTATATGGGAGTGACACAATATATTTTTTTTCCTTAAACCTATATTACATCATATTTTTCTATGTTTTTTTTAGTGTTTAAAGTGGGTCCAACATGGTCCTTGTGAAGTGTTGGAAAAACCAGTGTTTTTAACAACTCAGTTTAAAAACAGAATAATTATGTAAATAGAGTTGCAATAGTTAAATTAATTACAATAATCATATTTTTAAATAAAAACACTTGACTACGAGTTGAAAACTAGTTATTAAAATATAAAACAAACGTCGTGATGCAGCTCGTAGCGTAAAAATTTGAGAAGAGACGCGAATCCTAAAATATAAACACCCAGGACGCTGCTTAAATAACTTTATCAGTGTTTGGACGTCCATGCAGGCTCTACAAAGACTGTAGTATACCAAAAATTGAAAGGTGTTTGTTTAACATACAGTGGCCTGTGAAAAGCCCAGGACGGTTCTCAACTCTAGAGTACGGCAATAGTTTTTTCAATGAGTGGGGATTTAAGTTTGGAAGACTTTTTTTGTGGTTGCACTCTGTTGTTTTGGCCCATAGCTCGGCATAGCATTTATAGTTTGTTAGTACCAAAATTTAATACTGAATAATTTTGTAACTAATTGTAGCTGTTTTGTAGCGGTCTCTGTCAACTATTAGGTATTCACTTACTTGAAAATAATTGTCACTGTATTTTTGAGTTATCCTGCTTTTTTTCGTGTTAATGTTTTCAATAAAATCACAAAGGAATTAGAGCATAAATGAAACTGAAATTAAAAGTCGAAAATTTTTATTCAATAAAATACAATTAAGTAGGTCGGTGCAGTCGTAAACGTACTACAAGGTATACCTAATCACAGAATCAATATAAAAGTAGATAGTAATTGTAAAACACTTCTAAATTAGATAGTAGGTAATAGTTTAGTTGTAGGTATTTCCTTGGCACACTCATAAAATCAATATCATTAACAATCATATACTCATCACACAATTGATAAAATCTTAAAAAATACATGAATACAAACATCACAACTAATATATAAAGTACTTCAAAAACTCTCGTAATATTATAATATTAGTATTGATTACTATCGTAACCTGCATACCTACCATCAGCTATAATAGCGACTCAACTGTAGATCTAAACTGAATTGCAGTTTAGGTTATTATTACGCAATAACGTCAGCTGTGGGGCAAGTGTGAGCTTTCACCAAAACAAATCGAAAACTTCACATTCGCGTAAAGGCAAACTTTATATCGAATTGAAACAGCGTTGAGTGTCAGTGTCATATAAAATTTGCGTTTACCGTTCTCGATATCGACGCAGTAAAATCTTACACTAGCCAAACTGGTCGGTTTTGGTCTACAGTTGAGTCGCTGTTATAGTTGATGGTAGGTATCCTGTCTATGACTTAAATCTATTTAATTAAATTATTTGGCTCTGCTTTTATTTTATATTTGAAATCTATAATACTTTAAGGTTGGTACTCACTGCATAATTGTCTCCTAAAATAGGCAATGGTGTGAAAGGCAATCACACACACTTGCTATTGTTCTGTGCAACACACAGTCGAAGGTCATGTCTTATTTTTACTTCTTAATGTTATCTTCATACAGCGGACGTGGCGGTTAGACGACGCGACGTTGGCGCGACGTGAGTTGTAGTAGTGTACTTATTGTTAACATAAAACACGTCACGCCGTAGTGCAAGCGATTTATGTGACTCTCGTCATTAGTTACTTGAGTCTAATTTGGTTGAGATGGATTTCGACATATTGTAAAGAGTTAAATAATCTGTATGTTCGAAACAACCACTCAGCGGCAAAGTGCGAGCGGGCGGCTTGACTGATCATTTCGTGCGGCACAGATATTTAGTATATACTATCCGCCCTCACTCACTCTTATGCTAAGGTCTGTGTGCACCAAGATTTCGGTTATCATAACCAACGGTTAACATAAGCTAAACGTAAAATTTACTTTATATATAAATTACTCGTGACCAGTAAATTTTATTAAGGACGTAAACCAGGCGGTTATCTGAACCGAGCTTACGTTCTTAACCGGCGTACGGGTTGTCGTGAACAGTAAATTTATAGTAAAGTTATGTTAACCGTTGGTTATGTTAACCGAAATCTTGGTGCACACAGGCCTAACAATATTCAACGCCCTCTGTGATCTCCTTTGCATTGAATTTGTTGCTATTAGTTATTTATCAGTGGCACATATAGTAAGTCAAATATCGATTTCAGAAAGTAAAGTTATCTCGGCGAATCTAACACCACAAAGTATGGAGATTAACAGAAGATAAGTTCATGCAGCATTCGTTTCACTCATGCACATTTTGACATCGTTTATAAACAAACATTCAGAACAATTCACACGTGATAAGTTCTTAATAATCGTAGATGCAGGCAGTTCCAATATTATGTCCACAGTTATTTTCGCAGTGATCTACTTTTTGTGTTACCGATATTTTATTAATTCTCTATTAGTTTTTTTCATTATCAATATTTAAATCACAGACTTAGTAGGTAATTTCTGTCAAACGGATCTAATTTTATACGTTGATCGACGCACGAATTATTACACTCGTAAAAAGTTAAAAATACTACAATATCAAACATCATAAAAAATTGAACAATTTCTCACAACACCGCTTTCATTACTGCAGTAAACTGACTTCCTTAAAAACTATGTCTTTGGCAGTTTGATTTATTCTATGTTATTTTTTTATTTCTCTTGCCGAGGATCTTCATTAAGTTCTTCGACATGAAGTACGGTTTCTCCGGTGAGCCGTCATTTCGCTCGCAGTCTTCCACTACAACAAACAAAAGGTTAAAATTCTGAAGACAAGGCATTGGTGACTGGTAAAGGTAGTTAAATATTATTAAAAAGGAGGCACTTTACAGAGATAAAGGCATATGAATATAACAGAAAAAAATTTAAGATTATATTGTTGGATCAGCGATACCAAGCAGAGTTTTAAATGTTCTGTCCACTGGCATAGATTAGAAAAAAAATTCAGTTAACTAAGAACGTATTAAAATGGAGATACTTTATGGATTTAATGAATATAGTAAAGTTAAAGGGGTAGCAATATAACAAAAGAATTTAAAATTACATTATTCGATCAGCGATACCAAGTAGAGTTTCAAATAATCTATAGCATAGATAAATAATACAGTAGTATCGTATTTAAAAGTTCTACCCTCTATCTCCGATATTCCGAAACAAATTATTGAAAAAGTATAAGAATGTTTTTTAAAGTAAAGCTTTATATAAAAAATATAACTTTCCATTTCCAATGCACAGTAAACTTACAGAAACATAAGAACAATGTGTCCACAGCCATCGAATACACGTTAAAGAATATGGTGCAGATGAGGTAGGTCGCGACGCTCAGGATGACTGCGGGCACGTAGTTGTAGTGCAAGCGCTCGCCTCTAGTGACCTCGTACACGTAGTTCCACTCGAGCAGGTAGTACACCGCGAAACCTACTCCAACTGAGATCAGAATCTTCGAGAGGAAGAATATGAAGTCGGCCACCTGGAAATAAAAAAAAATAAACTATGTCAGATATTCTTTAGTCCCCTCCAAGAACTACCTAGTATAAAAATAAAAAAAAAATAAAAAAAATAAAAAAGCCTTTATTACTATATAGTATTACAAACTTTCTTAGAGCTATGAATTTTAAAACATTAAATTTAAATTAAATACAAGTCGCCTCTTTGGCGTAGGCCTCCCCCAAATCTTTCCAAATTTTCCTGATACGCGCTATGCGCATCCAGAGCGGTCCGTTTATTTGAGAGAAGATGTCTCTCCATCTCTTTCTCTGACGTCCCCTCTTTCTTTTATGGTCTCTAGGTATCCATTCTGTAACTCTTTTAGTCCATCGTTCGTTTTCTAGTCTACAAATATGACCAGAACTACCTAGTATATCAGACTAAATTATAATAAGTAGGCTGGACAGGATTTTCTTGGCGTTTTCTTTTTTTTTAAGTCGTCACTTACGTGTTACACAACAGAACGGCATTTTATCATACTGCGCTGCGCAATCGGACTAAAATGAAAATGATTTTGTGTCTTATCTTAATTCGGGGCAAGTTTGCACTTCTATGTCCTCCGACTTCTTACGTTATTATACATGCATTCCAGCCATACAAACCAGGTCAGGTTTAGTTAGTTCTATCCTCATTAAAACTAACTGACTGAGTCACCTGACTCGTTGAGCTCTGAGTTAGTGTGAGGAAACGCCCTAACCTAACATTCAAACCTAGCTGACCTGATGCTGCAAAATACAGAATCAAAAAACAATTTAACACTTTTTCAAACCCAACAACACAGAACGCTGAGTAACCGGAGTTTATCAACGATTAAAATTCTAAATTGTTCATCGATTATCTTTTGACGACCTCCGTGACGCAGTGATATGCGCGGTGGATTCATAAGACGGAGGTCTTGAGTTCGATTCCCGGCAGGGCAGATTGAGATTTTTCTTAATTTGTCTTGGTGTGGCTGGTGGGGGGCTTTCACCGTGGCTAGTTACCACCCTACCGACAAAGACGTACCGCCAAGCGATTTAGCGTTCCGGTACGAGGTCGTGTAGAAACCGAAAGGGGTGTGGTTCGTCCTACTCCTAACAAGTTAGCCCGCTTCCATCTTGGATTGCTTCATCACTTAACATCAGGTGTGATAGCAGTCAAGGGCCAACTTGTAGTCGATAAAAAATAAAAGAAAATCTATTAAACTTTGGTCCACTCTTTTATATGGCTGTGAAACAAACATGGGTCCTAAAGAAGTAGTGCTGTCGTCGGCTCCAAGCATTTGAGATGTAGGGCCTAAGAAAGATGCTCAAAATTTCATGGAGGGACTTCGTCTCAAATGCGGAAGTTCTCGAACGAGCCAAGTTCAAACGGCAGCTGATGACAGCTATAATGAAAAGAATAGTTGCGTTTTTCGGGCAACTACAAAGAAGATCCCTCTATGTATTTCCAAGGTTGACTCTAGAAGGCAAGATACACGGAAAACGCGCTCCTGGGAGACAGCGAAGAAAGTGGTTTGATGATGTAAAAGAATGGACCAAGCTTAGCTACACGAAGCTTCAAGCTGTTTCGAAGGACCGAAAGAATTTTCTCAACCTGACTGCCCAACTTCATTTTGAAAAAGGCACCTGAAGTGTTAATCCAAATAAGTCTCAAGTCATTGTGCTTGGCAGCCGTCCCCAAATAGCCAAACTAACTTTCAGCACACTGCCTGCTGTTCGTTTTAAAACTTCCGATTTGAGCTTTAGTACATGTGTCAAAAATCTTGGTCTCTTCATTGATGACTCACTATCTTGGTCTTCACAAGTGAGTGAAGTAAGTCGCAAAGTTTTTGCCTCGGTTAGATCCTTAAATAGGTTAAAAAATTTCCTTCCAATTCAAACCAAAATCTCCTTAGCACAGTCTCTTCTATTACCATTATTGGATTATGCTGATTGTTGTTGCCCCGATCTAACCGAAGTACAACTCGACAAACTCGAGCGTCTTCAAAATTTGTGCATTCGATTTATTTTTGATTTACGCAAGTTTGATCACGTTTCGGAGTATCGTGATCGTCTGAAGTGGTTGCCAATTAGATTGCGCCGTCAGCACCGCCTACTTTGCTTCTTATATTCTATCCTTTATAATCCTTTCTTTCCTTCTTATCTGAAAGACCGTTTCCGTTTCATTCGCGATGTTGATTCTCACAATCTCCGTTCTCGTAATGAGAATCGATTATTATTACTTTTCTCTAATTCGAAATTTTACAGTAACTCTTTCACTTCCAAATCTATTAAGCTGTGGAACAATCTGCCATCCGAGGTCCGCGCGAGTAATTCGCTGCCCATTTTTAAGTCTCGCTTGAAAAGCTACTATTTGTCGTTAAATAGAAAATAATTATATGTATTTTTTTTATATATTGGTATTGTTTATATACATTTATATATTATGTTTACTTTTTTATGTAGTTTATTTATTTATTTATATTTTTAAATATTATATTTATAATTAATTTAAGAAATTTCTTCTCATTGCACTACCCCTCTTACGATACTCAAATGTCCTTTCAATAGGTTGCCTGTAAGAGATTGCTTCTAGCAATAAGGCCGCCTTTGCATGTTTATTTTAATCCTTTTTTTTCATGTATCTGTTATATCTATTTTTATGTGCAATAAAGTGTTTCTTCTTCTTCTTTTTCTTCTGAAGAAGAAGAAGAAGCGTGCAAAAAAAACTTCTTCTCATTAAAGTCTTAAATATTACTCACCTTGTCCAACACGACGACCCTGAGAATATTCCTCATGACCAGAGAGAACGCGTCGTTAGCACTTCTGCAGAAGTTCTTCCCGTGCACAGCGCACATTATGTACGCGTTCTTATTAATGAACCTCAGGAAACTCTCCAAGCACCAAAACATGCATTTGCAACAACACATTACGCATCTCGATAACGGGTTGTCGAATTTCTTGACTTTGTGGTCGATGTATTCTAGGATCACACGAATTACCCTGACTATGGCAATTATTAGAGCTCCAAACGCCACAGTTCCTAAATGGTAGCTGAAATTCATAAGTGGTTGTTAAAACAAAGTAAGAAAGGAATTGCTCTTCTCACGTCATAAGTTGGTGGCTTCGGTTCAATTCCGTATATCTCTGACGTCATTTTTTTACTGAGGGATTCGGTATGAAGTAGCTGAAGCAGCGCCCTCTCGTTATTACGTGAGAAAACCGTATAATTTAATGTCAACGTTTTACGGAACAACTTGCGGCACTCAGAATCATTATAGTTTTTAAGTTAGATTAGGTAGGTATTTTATGACACTTCTAAATATATTTTATTGGGGTTAATTTTAAAACAATCAAAAATTCATTAAAATACTTACCGTAGCGTTCTATAAATCCCCGAGGTAAGAGTGAAGAAGGGCAAGTCATTTTTGTGGAATGTCCAATACCAAGTGGAAAATGTGCTTGCTAACATCATGTCTGCTACTCCACTTATAAAAAACATCGCCCAGAAGAAACCCAATACGTTGACCACTGAAAACAAAATTATTCAACTGTTGTCATTGAATTTTTAGAGCATGTAGTAGCGCTTTATGTGACACGGCTTGTTCGGGGAATTACTGCCAGTATGCTTAGTTCTACTGGAATTAGCATATTTGAAGTGCAAGGTTGCCGTTTTAATTAGAGACATATGCGGCTTTACACCTGAGGTAGAAGGACAGGACGGCAATTTATAAGACATGTTCCTTGCATGCCCTAGGAAGTGCATTTCTGTTTACATATATACGATGGTTTTCCTCTTACGATGTGGGCCATCTTTTTGAGCCGGTAATTATTTATTTCCTCATGATAAAACCTGAAAATGTCACCCGGGGGCCTTTCGAGTTCTACCATTATAAACAAAATAAGTTACTAAAATTGCAAGTAATTCAATTATTGATTGGATAATAATATCAGTATTAAATCAATAGTTGAATAAGATATAGATACTATATAGGTACATACGTTGCATATATATTATGTTATTCGGATTGTCGATTCCGGTGAAATGACAGGATGCCAATTGGCACGGCATGACCGTACCAAAAGAACTTTTGTCATGACATTTCTGGAAGAATGATACTGGGTTGCATGAGGCCCCTTCCTGAAAAAGCAAGAATATATTAGTATTTATGTAAACATAGTCAAAATTTAATTCAAACTGCGACTTCTCGTCCGGTCTGAAGCTGCAAAATACGGAATTGCGGAGTGTTATGGCCACGCTGCGAGCAATTTTGTACTCCTTCGTGTACTTTTGTACCCCGTGTTCTTTTGTTGTTCAGAAAATGCCTACCTCCGTATACAGGCCGCCGCAGTCGCAATTCGTATCATTCCGTAAGTTGACGACGCGGAACGCCGAGTCTCCGATCGACAGCAAGAACATTAGAACCAATACCCCATAAGCTATGATAGCGCATTGGAAGATCCACGGGAATATTGGGAACAATATTGTGGATTTAATGGCAGTCACGGCTCTGCAACAAACAATATATTAAAAAAATATTAAGTCTTAGATTTAACATTGAAGATGATGTAATTTCAGAAGTTTGTGGATAACGACTGGAGTATCACGTACGTATCTTTTCCCATTTCCTATCGTCTTCCGGTCATGTGCTAACGTACCTAACTAAAATAATTTAGTTTAGTTCAAATTGAACAACTTACTTGCTTCCTTCACGGATGAGCGCAATAGCAATAGTAATCCGACTTCGTAGGAATATTATTACCAAGAACAAAATAATGAACACCACAGCTAAAGCGATGAGAATGGCGAGCCAAGTTTCGTGTTTGGCGAAGATTGACTGCGCGTATCCTTTCAAGTTATTTGTCTGGTAGAGCCCCACTGGGTTCGCTTTGTAGTACTCATAGTTCTTGTAGCACAAGTAAAGAGCTGAAACGATAAATGAAAACCGTGAGAAAGTAGTTTAGTAATTGTTGATTGTACAAGGATTGCATAAGCATAATAGAGTTTTATTAGCACCTAGAAAACGGCACCTATAACTTGGTTTCGTAACTCTTGGGTATACTTTTGTTTTTTTCTTAATTTGCAATAGATAGCAAACATTAAAAATTTTAAGAAAAATAACAATTGTTATCATCATCATCATTACCAGCCTGTAGACGTCCACTGTTGGACATAGGCCTTTTTAGGGACTTCCAAACACAACGATCCCGAGCCGCCTGTTGCCAGCGGCTCCCTGCGACACGTTTGATAATTTATATAAAAATAATAATAATAATAATAAATCTTTTATTTGCAAGAATGTGGTTACAATGTCGATCTTAAAGTCAAATTACAAAAATATGTCCAATCACATCCTACCACATACATGGTGTGCAAAAAAATGTATTAAAGTTAAACTATACATATACTTTTTTTTAAAAATAATTACAAATTACGTTATTATAGA
The DNA here is from genome assembly GCA_034621355.1 of Mycalesis mineus. Taxonomy (NCBI): domain Eukaryota; kingdom Metazoa; phylum Arthropoda; class Insecta; order Lepidoptera; family Nymphalidae; genus Mycalesis; species Mycalesis mineus. The sequence goes on along the minus strand of CM067884.1, from coordinate 14,858,852 downwards.
CCTTATATTATCATCACATGTGTAGTATCATTAATCGTCAAATATTTAAATGTAAAGGATTATAATTATACAATGTCAAAAAAATATATATAAAAGAAATTAAATTGTAAAACATTTTATCTAATAGCATTTTATGTACTTTATTTTTAAATTGTGTCATATTGTTTAATGTTGTCAGATGTTCAGGTAACCTATTGAAAATACTTATTGCCATACAGTATGCACTTTTTTCAAATATCTTAAGACGCCTAGGTGGCAATGAAATTTTATTTCTTCTTCTGTGCCTATCTGAGTTATTAACTACGTTTTGAATGCCAAATAACTGTGGGTATTTTTTTATAAATATAATTGTTTCATATAAGTAAAGACAAGGCAAAGGAAGAATTTTACTAATTTAATTTAATTTTTAACTACTCATCATATCCACTCCACAAATTGCTCTTAGGCAAGCTTTTTGTTTAGTGAAAATTTTGCTAGCATCAACAGAATTGCCCCATAATATAAGTCCATATCGCAATAAAGAGGCAACATGCCCATGATAAGCAAGTAATGCAGTTTTTTTACTTGAGGTTCTACTAATTTAGAAGCTAAGTTTTCTACGTGGACTTTCCAATTACAATGTTTATCAAACATAAGACCTAAGAAGGATATATCAGCTACTTCTTCTATGTTATGTGCCATATGGCTTATCTGTAGATTACTAGGGACACTGTTGTATGTTAGAAATTGAATATATTTGGTTTTGTTTATGTTTATAGATAGATTATTAGAACCTAACCATTCAATTGTTTTTGACAAGGTACTATTGATTTCATTTTCTAGCTCAGATTTGTTTTTACATTTAAAAATTATTGTTGTATCGTCAGCGTATAATATGCACTGATGCTTAATATTGTCCGGTAGGTCATTTATGTAAGTAAGAAATAATAGAGGTCCCAGTATACTGCCCTGAGGGACACCATAAGGGTTTTGAAGTTCAAAGTTTGATCTAAAAGCATTACAGTGTCCATTACTGGTTTGTGAAATTTCGACGCATTGAAGTCTTTGACTTAGGTAACTTGTTATCCGTCGTCAGTCCACCTGGTTGGAGGTCGACCAACGCTGCGCTTTCCGGTGCGGGGTCGCCAATCTACCACCTTGGGCCCCCAACGTCCACCAGCTGTTCGAACTACGTGCCCCGCCCATTGTCACTTCAGTTCTGCGACTCGCTGAGCTATGTCGGTTACTTTGGTTCTTCTGCGGATCTCCTCATTTCTGATTCGATCACGCAGAGATACTCCGAGCATTGCTCTTTCCATCGCCCGCTGAGTGACTCTGAGCCTTCTTATGAAGCTCGCAGTCAGCGACCAAGATTCGGATCCGTAGGTCATCGCTGGCAACACGCACTGTTCGAAGACTCTCGTCTTCAGGCCCTGAGGAATTTTGAGGCCTACTGCTAAACATCTTTCTTAGGAACTTCTAAGCACATAGGTACATGAAAACACCTACCAAGAACATCTTACTTATACCAAATAGGCTAACCACCAGACGAGGCAGTCTTAGCACCTTAGGAGCCCAAAATCTCGAGAAGAGTAGGTAAACTGTTATAATGTATTATTTACAAAGTTAATACCAGAATACTCTCAAAGGTAAGTGAAAGATAGTTAAAACTTACCAAACCCTATGAGAGCGAAGAGGCCGGCTATGGACAGCCACACGACGGGCGTGATCACCCATCGCAGCAGCAGGATGTAGACGAAGCAGAGCAACACCACCGCCACCAGCGCGCCCGCCATGTACCATCGCGACTGGACCAGGTCTTGGACTATTTGCGACGACAGCTGCTCGCGTGTTAACATTTGTATTAGTTTATTGATAGTATCATCGTCGACAAAATCGTTAATAGCAACGAAAACAAGGGTCACTAGCAAAATCTTGGTAGACCATAGATGGATCAAGTAAAGAAGCCAGTAGACACGCTCTTCTTAGCCATTCGTGTGGCTGTAAATACATTCTTCAATAATCTAGAATAGGCAGATATGACGTAGGTAAAAAGAAAGACTTGATACCTATTACCAACACCTTTAAAGCTGTGGGGATATAGAGCTTTTTTATCGACTACACTTTGGGCTGCTATCACACCTGATGTTAAGTGATATTGGTCCTACCACTCCTAGCAGGCTTCTCCACGCGAATTAGCAAACTTTGAGGTATGTAATGTATCATTTTGTAACTTTGCAACTGGACTGTCACGGACTTTCTATTTCTTGTAAAAAAAATTAGAATTAAGAGATAGGACGTTACCAACTGATCTTTTTGTTTTTCATATATTTTCATCGTCATAAATAAACTTCAAGAATCTATATAATTTGTACGTGCATCTTCTAATCTACTTAATAATTTCGTTAAAATGCAGAATATATCGTTAAAATGCAAATATGAAATGAATTTAAATAAGTAGATATTCTACTAAGTAGTCAATAACAAGATTTCCAAACTAGATATAGTTAGTAGGTACCTAATGTAGAAATTAAGATATAAACTTTTGTAATAATTAAAAAAGAACAAAAGAAACAATAAATCTAATGTGTACCTACCCACGTTGGGTAGGTACACATTAGATTTATTAGAGCATTACAAGATTAAGGATGCAATTTTATAATGAATACTGAAAAATTTTACAAATATCTAATATAAGTAATAACAATATAAATAAGGTTAACATGCACATACATTATTATTCACAAGAGTCAACAATTAGGTAGTTGTTGACTGTTGTGAGATCCAGGTTGTATAAGCCCGGTCAAACTAAGGATTACCATTTACCATGTAATGAGAGATAAGATAAGGAGATGAAGCTTGAACCTAATAAAATACCTACTTAACTTTTAATTATATATTCTATCAAAAGTCTCATGACCATGCCCGTCACGCGTGTGTACTACTACAATGATGATTAATTGCATGAAAAAATGTCCAGAACGAAAGTTATAGGGAAGTTTATTAGTACAATTTTTGTACGGATTCCAAAGTTATTGAAATCAGATATCATATCCGTAAAAAGACTAGCTACGATTGCAACTACATTTGGCATTGTCTTTGAGACTTTTGAGAGAACTTATCCTGGATTGTCTCTCATTCGGGATTGACGCTCTTATTATCTTATTTGACTGGACTATAATGAGCTTGCACTGATTTGTACGTATAATGAACTGTATTCTAATAATTCGTGTACTCTACCTGATTGAATCTAAGCAAGTTGGTGAGTTGTTCGAGCACCTCGCTTTCGTCCATCGCGTCTAGCGTACCGTTCGTGACGTCACGCAACACCTCCATAGCAGCGGTGACGTTAACAAAGCACCGACCCAGCACTGCGCCGTGTACCAAGCATGGATTAGTTAGTTCGTGGACTATACTTAGCGACTATGTTAAATGATGGAATTAATTTTTATACAGATACTTATGTTGTAGATTACAATTTAAGTATCATTATAATTTGACACAGTTTCGATAAGTAACTAGAAAAATGTACTAAAGCCCCACAATTTGCAAGGAGTTGACACAATTGCTCCTTTACTTTTCTCCACTCCACTCCACCTATTCACCACCATAATAGAAATCTATTGTTGTTGAGCATCACAGCTACCGCCTTTCTCACTAGTAGCTCCTCAGTAAATACATATTTAATATTTTATAATGAGGTACTCTGTTCTGCTATACAGCATTAATGACTTAACAAAAGGGTTCCCAATCTATTATTGCTCCAGTCTAATTGTCTGTACATTTTACGCAACTGTTATAAATAGTTGAACGTTGACGCGTCCCCCATCAAGACACACAGCCACAATGTGACGAAACCGATCTAGAGAACGTGTTAGTATTAATATAATTAATGGTATTGAATCGGCATTCTCACCAGTACGAGCTTGCAAATTTCGACAACGTGAATTTTGAAAATAAACAAAACATTTATTCTGTAAATGTAACTGTAAATTTACCATTCGGGAAGACGGCGACGCAAAGCTGACGCGACCTAAGCAGTTGTAATGTACTACTTATTTTGTAATACTTCACACAGCACTTCCAGCATAACGACTTGGTGTGTTACCAATAATAACAAGTATATTACAACTCAATAACTCGTTCCAGTGTCGCGTCGCAATCCGTCGCGGCCACTATGTGGAAACCTCTAAGTAGGTATAACGTTGTCGAGAAGTTCAAACGCGTACAATACAAAATAGCATACGGGTTAGTGTCACGGTGCACATGCTGTAACAAATTGGATTAATAAAAAACGAACATGCATGCAGCCGTGCCACTACGTACAACGTGAGTCTCTCGTTCGTTCCTCGTGAAGAATGTGACCCAGCTCGCTGCTATCCACCCGACGTACGAGTCGAGCGCTGTCGCGCGGTTGAGCAATGATTTCTGTGCGTCCTTTGGATTGCGCACGCACGTCTCCCCGTCTTTGCTGTTGGGCTCCGCGTCTTTGCACTGCAGGGTCGATAGGTCTCCGATGCAGCGGAACAACACTGTAGCGGGATCATTTCTCTAATGGCATTCGATTAGACTAAGGCACACTCATGCCACACGTTTCTTTACATTACTTAAAGTTTTTAGTATGAACAATCACACACATTTACTCACAAATTCATGATTCCTAACGGCTAGGTTCTTGGTGTCAGTCATAGAAATATGAATAATGAAGCAATAAAAATGGCGAGTATCAACGCTTGATATCGTCTTCGAAAATAAACGCGTAGATACCTAATCCATGGCGGTTAGGTACTATACTAAAACCAAACTCGATGGAGAATGTTTATCAACAAACAAATTTAAAATGTAGGAAGAAACTGCAACACGCTTTATGTCTAATAAATTTAATTATGTTTTGTTTTTTTTTATAAAATCTTATTTAAAAGACATAGAATACATAAATTAGTTTAAGCTTACTAATCTAATTTACTGTCACGAATTCGTCATTAATAACAAGTTAATTAAAAAAAATTAGGTGTTAAATGACTAGTGATTTCTACCTTAATTTTTAATTTGTTTGTTGATAAGCATTCTGCACCGAGTATGGCTTTAGTATAATAGGTAGTAATATTCATCTTGCGGCTTATGTTCGAAAATATCTGGAAAGTACTGTTGTATAAAAAGAAATATATTCGTATATGATACTACGTAGTGTATCAATCTTTATAACGCCAAGTAAGCAGGTATCTGTCAAGACAATGCCATTTCATTTTCCTTCTGTGAAGTCAATTTCTTACGTAGGTACTTATACGGAGTATATAAGTATATCATCCATATGTCAGAAAAGACAGCTAGAAACCTAACCGAGAGGAACGTCATACATCAAAAAGATAATATATACAGTTAATATTTTACCTGGCTGGCTTTGCAACACGAAACTGGCGCACTTCTCTTCCTGAATGTATTGCTTCGCTTGTGCGTGTGTCATGGTCTGAACGTTCACATCTTCGGTACACACCATTTTGGACCTCAGTTGTTCGAATGAACTGGGATTTAGTTCCAACTCCTTCATAAACAGTACAGTTTCGACCGGGCATTGCTGTACACACACCTGCAAAGATGACGAACAGTATTAGTTAGTAGAGCAACTGTTTATATTAACAGCGTCTTTGCTTTGGGTAGCTGGTGCGGTTATGGACCAAACGGTCTTGGTTTAGACAAATTATACATCTATGGGTTCTGGGTCAGACTTAAAATATACTATGTTTGCTCTATCTAAAATTCTAAATATTTTAGTGTTGGGAAGTACCTAGGTGTTAATCTTACGCTCTCGGTAATCATTCTTTAACATAAATTGATTGATGATGATGAATTTTGACGACCTCCGTGGCGCAGTGGTATGCGCGGTGGATTTATAAGACGGCGGTCCTGGGTTCGATTCCCAGCGGGACAGATTGAGATTTTTTTTTAATTTGTCTTGGTCTGGCTGGTGGGAGGCTTTCGCCGTGGATAGTTACCACCCTACCGACAAAGACGTATCGACAAGCGATTCAGAGTTCCAAATAAGGTAGCCGTTAGATTGCATTATCACTTAACATCAGGTGTGATAGCAGTCAAGGGCCAACGTGTAGTCGATAAAAAAAATTCTTTAAGATCTTAAGGTTTTGCCACACACACATACAAACAATCTACAAGTAATGTACAAGTCGTAAACACGTCACGTAGAGCCATTGTGCTCAGCGTGACGTTCTGTGTGGCGTGTTAGTGTGACTGTGTACTAGTGCAATACAATACGGCTCATCTGGCGCAAGCGTAACGCCGCCGTTCCGCCCCGAACGCTGTTCGACAGTTCGACTAAACCTTGATAGTGTTTATAAGTACGTTACGGGGTGAACGGTTATCTACCTAACTTTGCTAAGCGGCATTGGACCGAAGCAGAAGTTATTTATCTGAAAATCTTACTTGTGTAGTAGGGCATCCGGTTATTGGAGTTCCCGGTGACAAGCACTTAGCGATGTTGAAGAATAGTAGATACTTCTTATCTTCAAGGCCGGAGTCCAGTCCACATCGTCTTCCTTTTGAATCAATGGGCGCTAGAAGTTTCTCCACATTCCCTCTCGTCATACCTTGAAAAACATATTATGAAATAATTAAATTAGGCCTTAATGGCTTTACAGAGAAAGACTTAATGAAATGATCATGGGTTCCATTAACACCCGCTGTTCTATTCTTGTCCTTGTACTCATTTCTAACTTGTCACGACACTTTTTGATGAAAGGATCTTGCCGCCGCCTTTGATGTGTGTGCGCGTGAACTACACGTGGGCCCTGGTGTTTCGGTGTACAACAACAAATAAACTGCTATCACACCTGATGTTAAGTGACGATGCAACCTAAGATGGAATGGATGAATAATGGAAACCTAAAATGGATTTCATCCTACTCCTAACAAGTTAGCCCGCAACTTGTTAGGAGTAGGACGAAATCCATACCCCTTTCGGTTTCTACACACATCGTACCGGAACGCTAAATCGCTTGGCGGTACGTCTTTGTCGGTAGGGTGGTAACTAGCCACGGCGAAAGCCTCCCACCAGCCAGATCAAGGCAAATTAAGAAAAATCACAATCTGCCCCGCCGGGAATCGAACCCAGGACCTCTCATAAATCTACCGCGCATGCCACTGCGCCACGGAGGTTAGTGTTAATGACTAACTGGATGGCAAGGCCAATATTGGTCTTATTAAAACATATAGCACACATTCTTTAGGAACAATAAGGTAACTATGTACTGTTTTCGTTAGTTTTCCTCGCGTTAATGTGAGGAATTTTATTGATAGACGATCATCTATAAGTAATTAATTAGTGTTACAGGATTATCCACCACTTATTATGAATCGAAGATCCACCGAGAAGTTTTCCGACACATGCTGATCAGATGAGCATGATGATAGGTACCTATACTGAAGCCAAACTCGATTGAGAATACTTGTCAACAAAGTAAAAATGGAGGTTGAAATCACTAGTCATTTTACACCGAATTTTTTTAATTAACTTGTTAATGACGAATTCATGACAATAAATTAGATAAGTAAGCTTAAAACTAATTAATATATTCAATGTCTTTTTAAATAAGATTTAAAAAAACCAAAACATCATTTTAAATTTAGTAGACATAAAATGTGTTGCATTTTCTACCTTCATTTTAGTTTGTTGACAAGCATTCTCAATCAATTTGGCTTTAGTATAGTTATAGTGTAACATTGTATAAGATGAATGTAGTAGGTCTTACTGTAGTATCCAACGTAGCCCCATGCCCCCAGGAAGAGGATGAAGATGATGAGCCATATGATGTCCGTACAGGAGCGGTTGTGGATCGGCCCGTTGAAGTTGGGGTCGTATCGTATCGGCTCTCCTGAAAATTATATAAATACAGTTTGAATTGGATTATCAAACCTATACTAAAGCCAAACTCGATTGAGAATGCTTGTCAATAAACAAATTTAAATTGAAGGTAGAAAATGCAACACGTTTTATGCCTAATAAATTTAAAATTATGTTTTGTTATTTTAAAAAGTCTTACTTAAAAGATATTGAATATTTTTATTACTTTTAAGCTTACTAATCTAATTTATTGTCATGAATTCGTTATTAACTAGTTAATTAATAAAAATAGGTGTAAAATGACTACTGATTTCTACCTTCATTTTTAATTTGTTTGTTGACAAGCATTCTCAATCGAGTTTAGCTTTAGTATAGTGCAGCGATTTGCCTATACGTCTTCGGATGATAAAAACTTGAGCCGGGATATGAAATACTTGAGCTTCTCTTTCTATCAAGACAATCAAGTTGCAGCACAGACTTACGTTACACGCAGCCGCTTTTACCCCCAAGTCATTAACATTACCAATTAGTATCTACTGGGCGTTACAGGGTCAAACATTTTCACCCATTGATGCAGCATTGGTGTTACGACGCTCCAAATTCCCTCACATATATAGAGGAAGGCTAGGTTCTGTATAGGTAATAGGCACATAGTCGTAAAAAGCAGGTACTTGTAGTAATAGGTTACCAGTAATGATACCAGTTTAGTAACGCGATAACTAAGTAATGGTAAATAAAAGATACACGTTATGTAACGCGATACCTAAGTAATGGTAAAACAAAATGGTAAGAACACATTCAATCACATCCTATTTAGGAAGGTACCTGTTGATGGATTAAGCATTGTATAACTTATTCCACGCTTATCCGATATACTAGTTTAATTGTATACGGTCAATTACTTTGTTAACAGGTTTAAAAAAAAGATGCCGCATAGCTTGAAATCCGGTCACATTGTTTTCGTAGGCGTTATATTGATGATCTATTTTGAAGAATATTTTAAGAAATTGTTTAAAATAATCATCATTATTTAGCCAGTTAACAAAAGGAATAGTCATTAATAAAGTACTGGAGGGACTGGGCCTAATTGGCTAACGAGCTTTAATTAGACGAACAAAGCGTTATGTTCACACTAAAAATAAACTTAGCAGATTGGTCCATAAAGACACAAAACTAAAAATAAATTGAAACGCATATCTACCAGTATTTTTGTAAAAGGTACACAAATCCAAGTACATATATACAGAATACTTTCTCAGTACATATTCTGTTTCCTACATTAAGGAACTGCTCCTATAAAATAAACATCTAAATAATGAAACTAAAAGTAAGATCTATCTCTCCAAGCTAACGAGATGCGCACTCTATTCTGAGGGTTTAGGTATTATCACAACGTTTTAGGGTTCCAAAAACGCACGTGTTCCAAAAAGTTCCAAATGAATTCTATTTGTGTTGAGTGAAGATAATGCTATGGCTGCGGAACTTGGGTTTTAAACAAAGAAGCAGTAAGTAAGCAAGCAGGCTGCAAGCATTCGAAATGTAGATTTGCAGGAGAAGGCTCAAGATTTTTTGGAATAGTTTCACACTTAATATCAGGTTACTGGAATTAATAAATAAAAAAACAAAACTAATATCTACCACCATAAGGAGGAAATTGAGCTTCTTTGGACACCTGCAGACAGATGCTTAGTTTGCCTTTTCAAGAGTAATCTTTTAAGGAAAGATACTGGGCAAGAGGAAATCCGGTCGTCAAAGTAGAAAATGCCTGGACGAAATAAGAGGGTTTATCGGGCTCGATTATCCACGATTAAAGCGTATTGTGGATGATAGAAAAACTTTTAGCATGTTGACCGCTAAAATTTTATCTGAAGATGGTACCAAGTGATAATGATGATGATATGACAATGAGATTAGTCGGCAGTGTCCAAAGACTGTCCTACATTTTATTGATGAAACATACGAAACTCGTCCATATTTCGTGGATAATAACAAAATAAAATGATTAATTAGGTACTTCCCCCAAAAAACTTGTCATATCGTTGTTAGTACAAAAAGATAGAGCATTTAGACATGTCATATTCGTTTACATATTTGTACACCGAACCGAATTAGCATCGGTATAATATCATGCGATAGAAACCAAGGTCGTGCTACAAAGGTATTAGCGTGAATTGGATAATCGCTGGAGATGAAGTCAGAACACTTACTAGACTCTTTCGCAGGCACACAGAAATCACAGCAGCCCATGATGTTCACAGTTTACTTCTAGTTCACAAATCGTCAATAGTAAATATTACGAAATTATTCACATAATGTCCATGAAAACGTACACATAACTTGGTTATTGTATGTAAATGTGCAATTTTCTATGCACACTTATTAATTCTGCATTTTGTACGAGTATTCACTGATAAACGACGACAAAGTATGAGTTGATTTTGTGATATAATAACATTGTGGCATTTGGGTTGGTCCGTAGCTTATCTTGTTACTTCGATTTTGATAACGACACCTAAAGGTTTGCGCGGTTAGACTTGACAGGAACTTGCAATTTGTTTAAGGTCATTCAGTAAAAACCTACTCGATTTTAATTTACAGATAGGTAATAAGTTTTTAGTAAAATATAATATTTTTAAAAAAGTTCAAAAGAGTATAAAAATGAGGCCCGGTAAAAACGCCTTTTGTTTGTTTGCTTGGCTGATGCTCGCAACTTCGTCTGCGTGGTATTTATTTATCCTCTCTCCTACGGGAGTCTTGGACCATCAGATAGGCTGATAATAAATCAAATAGATAGCCTGCACGTAATTTTAAAAATCATCTAATCCTTAAGATAGTCTTCATAGCTTGAAAGTTCGAGTTTAACACCTTAATATTGTTGTATGTAACTCAAAGATAACTATGTGCACCGAAAAGCTACTGTTCCATATACTCGTGTTCGTGCGTGACGTGTTTACTTTGTATTAACCTGCTTAAGACTGCTCGTCTTTCCTTTTCCATGTGTACATTATACAGTAGGACGGTAGTCGTAATTATTCACGTCAGTAGGGTTGTGGCTTGTGTGCTACCTAACACTACACTAGCTGTGCCCCGCGGTTTTACCCGCAATAATATCTGGTCTTGTGCGACTATCGGGATATAACAGCTGTACCAGACTGTAATCTATCTGTATGTTATAGATTTCATATCAAATCCATTCAGCCGTTCAGCCGAGATCGAGTAACAAATATCCCTAAAGTAGTCATTACGTTGTATACATTTTAAAATTTTCTCTGTTTATTAACGATAAACTCAAATAATACTTGACGGATTTTCATTTTCGGTTTCAGGGTGAAATTACACCCTGAAATGTTATGTTTTGTGTGAATTCGCGCTAGTAAGATGATAATCGTAATATATATTGCTTTTCGTTGCAAACGCTGCCTATCCTTTGAGGTATAACAAAACGGTATATAGTCGATTGATCCTCTTTATTAAGTAGGTCACAAAAAAGATTTTAAAGTATTTTTTACTGTAGAATCTTACTTAATACGTTATTATTAATTAACTAAATTAAGCTTTCTAGTTAGGGTGTTTGTAAATCGGTTTAGTAGTTCTGAAGATTAACTGATTAACATAATCGGACAGACAGAAATATTTTTCGTTTTTGCTTTTTCCTTCCTCTGTCAATATTTAATTTGAAAAATTACTTAGAAATTATAGTAGCTTGTAAGATTCTATTTTTTAATATTTGATAAAGATCCGATAACTACTTTCCGATAAGTCTTTTACGGACTTAATATGGACAACCCTACAAAGTAACAGGTTATTGTGAATATCACAATATATGAATGTGTCTTCACATTGTTCGCTAGAATGAGTCAAACATTGAAAGAAGCTTGTTATTTCCCAACAAAAATAAAGCTCTTCAATTATCAAACTTATTAAGATCACCTTTGAATTTTATAAAAAAAAACGCGGAGAAAGTTTTTTATTTGGAATGACGACCTCCGTGGCGCAGTGGTATGCGCGGTGGATTTAGAAGGCCGAGGTCCTGGATTCGATTCCCGGCGGGGCAGATTGAGATTTTCCTTAATTTGTCTTGGTCTGGCTGGTGGGAGGCTTTCGCCGTGGCTAGTTACCACCGACAAAGACATACCGCCAAGCGATTTAGCGTTCCGGTACGATGTCGTGTAGAAACCGATAGGGGTGTGGATTTTCATCCTACTTCTAACGGGTTAGCCCGTTTCCTTCTTAAATTGCATCATCACTTAACATCAGGTGTGACAGCAGTCAAGGGCCAACATGTAGGCATTAAAAAAAATTTGGAGTTTGCATCTAATTGAAGTTTTCCTTTAACAGGAGTTCACATTTAATTTAACTGCAGTTTTCTAGACTATGGTTTTTTTACTGGAGTTTTCATATAACTGGAGGTAGGATGAAAGTTTATACGTATTTATTTTAGAAGAATGTAGTGGTTTAGGTTTAGTACGAAGACGATGTCTTCAGCGTCCGTTAGTTTTACAATAAAAGTTAAGATCGTAAGTAACTGAAGCCACTACTAATGTTTAAAAAAACACAGAACAGCGTATGTACTCGCATCATGTATGGATAAATAGTAAATGCAGGTCGAAGCAAAGCCGATTAACGAGAAAATGACAATCCAATTACAGTTCCGAGAACTTGCTTACTGCTTGATAGTTTCTATGAAGCAAATAACAATGTTAGTTAAACATAATACAAGTTAAGGACGTTGCTACTCCTTTGGGGTCATTTTTCATAATCCGAAAACCGAAAATCGGGCGATTAATTTTTATAATAATTCAAAGTGCACAAAGCTTTCTATCGGAACTTTTTAAACGACTTCAAAAAAAAAAGGCGTTTCTCAATTCGACCGTATATATATATATATATTTTTTTTTTATGTGTGTTCTTGCATAACTTCGTCGTTTATGAACCGATTTTGATAATTCTTTTTTTGTTGGAAAGAAGATAATCCGGTGGTGGTACCATGACAAGGAAACCAGGATCTGATGATGGGATCCTGGAGAAAACGAGGGGAACTTTTAAAAATTGTAGGGACAACAAGTACGTTTGTTAATTTTTCCGGTAAGTATTTAAAAGCACTACAATTTGATGAAGGTCTGGAGTCGATCTGATGATGGAGCCGATCTATATATAAGAGAACTCCGTAACGTTTTACAGTAGCTACCTTGTGTTTGGGCTCGATTAATTTGTCTCAATGAGAACTTTACATTTAGATGGGCTGTGACTGTCATTAAGGGTCTGGCGATGAAGACGAGGGACAGCTGAGGGAGCTCTTTAACGGTTTACAGTAGCTACCTTGTGTTTGGGCTCGATTAATTTGTCTCAATGAGAACTTTACATTTAGATGGGCTGTGACTGTCATTGAGGGTCTGGTGATGAAGACGACGTACAGTTAAGGGAGCTCCGTAACTTTTTACAGTAGCTACCTTGTGTTTAGGCTTGATTAATTTGTTTCAATGAGAACTTTACATTTAGATGGGCTGTGACTGTCATTGAGGGTCTGGCGATGAAGAAGAAGGACAGTTGAGGGAGCTATTTAACGGTTTACAGTAGCTACTATGTGATTGGGCTCGATTAATTTATGTCTCAATAAGAAGTTTGAAAGGTTATAGTTTCCAGTTAGTTTAATGTTTACTAAGTCATGATCCAATGATCTACGAAAACTCGAGGAAACTCTTTAAACTTTATATTCACTTTTGCAGGGGCTTCGGAATGTTATAAGTAGGTAGTGAATATTGGTACTTATGGTTTAGTTCGAGTAGGTTTATTAGTATGTTCGTTGTTGATAAAGCACTAAAAAGTATGAAATAAAATATTTTTAACAAAAAATAAAAACGCCTTCAAAACGCACTAAAAAGTAAAAAATAACTACGTCATTTACTTACTTTAATTTACTTAATCACGTCTATGAAGTCGGTGCCACCCGAGCTTTCTACTTTAAAGTCTTTACCTAAACTTGGATGGCACCGACTTCATAGATGTGGTTAAGTAAATTAAAGTAAGTAAATGACGTAGTTATTTTTTACTTTTTAGTGCGTTTTGAAGGCGTTTTTATTTTTTGTTAAAAAATTTTTATCTTCGACATTCAATTCTTACGAAATGATAACCTCTCTTATTAACTGACTTCAAAAGAAGGAGGTTTCTCAATTTGACCGTAAATAGGTATGTATATTTTTTTCATAACTTCGTTCATTGTTTAAGATAATTGATGCAATAAGTTCGAGCTTTTTGCATTGTACCATATATTTTTTTAAGGTAAACTAACATAATACCTAGAAAACAAAACGCGGGTTTTGACAAAATCCCGGTGATTTTTTCACGTGCTTTATTACGTCTATAGTTCTTGGGTATTTGATAACTCCACTGTAACCAATTTTTAAGGCCAGTAAATACGAGTAATCCAACCACACGTTTCTATTTATAAACATCTTTTTTTCCTAACGTGGGGGAGATCGTTTTGTGGCCCTTCTCTGATAGTTTTAATTAAGAGTTACATACCTACAATAATATGTTATTTTATATATTAAAGAAACGTTAGATTTTGTTTATTTACTTTACTATTTTTAACTTTAATTTTTAATTTCGGTTTTTGTTTTTTGCTATAAGTGCCGTATAATGACGTATAATATACTATGACAGTATAGTACGAGTACGTTACGTGGCGATAAATCACTAAAAAGTAAGAAATAAAATTTTTTACCAAAAATTACCAAAATTTTTTGAGTCCGTTCTATTTTTGTTAAAAATTTTTATGTATATTTTTATTGTTTTGGAAAACCAATTATCGATGAATTAACTATACGATAATTTTCGGATCAAAATAAATACAAGTAAGCGTGAGAAAAGCCGTGAGCAATCTCTTGTTTGCAGTCATGGTGTAGGTCGTAGTCAATGTTGAAATTCGGTTATCCTCAATTTATCAAGGACAAAGCTATACTATTTTAGTTACAGATAATTAACGTATAAAACGTGTGATAAATTTTGCTATTTTCCGCACAGTATAATTTATTTTAGATACTAGATATTAGGTTTAAAATGTTTTGTAAATTATACGTTCTTTGATGAACATTCCGTTACGTACCTACCTAGTTTAAATATACTATGTTAAGATATAGGTACCCACTTATTCAAATAAATAAATATTTATACGTGCTAGTAGCTTTCCACAACTTCACTATTCTTGAAAAATTAGTAAAGGTTAATACTAAATTTAAAATAATATCGCCTTTAATTGGTAGAATTTAAATGCATGGAAATTAAAAACGATTACTGACGAGTAGGTGTATTTCCCACGTCTACCCTTAATTTTTTTTATAATAGCTTTATTATAATAAAACTGGCAGTAAGACATACCTATCTCTGGCGGTAAGATCTCACCAGAAATGATACAGAAATAATCATGGCTGTTTCTAGTACTTTCCCGGAAGAGCTTTGGTACGTATTTCTATGTTAGGTACTACTTTTCATACAATTGCAGATATTAATTATCTAGCCAGGTGCACCATCCTACATAGATAATTTATATAAAATACATATTACCATTTTCGGAACTTAAGTATGATAGAATAATGGATCATGGCAGTTTGCGGGTAGCAAACTGCTATAATCCATTATTCTCGCAAATCTAAGTATGTACATTGATATGTATTAGATTAGACGAGCAGGGGTTAGACATCTTAACATTCACATTAAATATCATGGGTAAATCGGTCCAAGAGTAACTATTGTGCCTATAGAATCCATGAAAAGTCACAAGACGTGACATCGTGCTTTCATTCATCATAATTTCGTCATGATCAGCCTAATAACGGCACGGTCAGGCCTCCCACCTTGCAGGAAAGGGTATTTGGAGCTTCGATCCACGGCGCCGCTCTATTGCATTTTGGAGAGCTTAGGGTGATAATGTGTGATTCACTAACGATAACTATCTGATGCTGATGATCGTGACTAGGTCAGCGGCTTAACGTGCTCTTCGAGGTTCAGGCTCGTAACATTATCAAACTCCCGGTTCCGGGCTCAGAAATTTCAAGAAAAATTCTTAATAGAAAAGCTCAGAATTATTCCACAACCCGTCCTAAAGAACCCAAAACTTGTGATTCAAGACCACACATGCTAACCACTAGACCAACGAGGCTATCTCATCTTTCATATTATCATCAAACCAATTGTAATAGTCCATATTACGGCCTGGCCTCTTACCATATAGGGAAGATAGATAGAAAGATAGATAGATAAAATCTTTATTGCACACATATAAAAGAATAACAAACAGAATAAAATAAAAAACAATGATTAAATATGTACAAGGACGGTCTTATCGCTGAAAGCGATCTCCTCCAGACAACCCGCACAGTTGGAATAAAATGAGGGAAAGCGAGAGATAATGAGAGAATGAGAGATAGTGCAACACAGTATAAAATAGACTACATACACTTACATACTAATAATACATAAATAGTAATAAGACACAGAGATATAGATATAGAGGGATAAACTATAGAGAATTAGGTACAAATGGAATTTGGAGCTGAAACCCACGACGCTGCTCCAATGCAGATTGACGTGATCATAGACCATGTACAAGCACAATTCTTAACGCGTTAGATAAAAATAATTCAGCTATAAATTATTTACGTAGATATAACTGCTAGCTGAAGTAATTTACCAACGTGAATAATATAATTATAATAATTAAAAAATAAACATTAAACTCACCGTAGTCTTTGCCCATATCGATTAACAAAGAACCCAAACCATAAAGGAACGTCCCAAAAACAATATGATCACAAATAAATTCCGCAGAAAATGAATTAAATCACAACTTCGTTCACTGTCATCCGGAGATATTTTCAAACGACCGTCGCGGAAAACACCGTAGGTTGCTAATTATTACAAAACGATTATCACTTTCACGATTTCAAAATAATATGAAATCAAATATAAAAATGTCGGAATTGACGCGAATTTGTGAAGTGTTTAATTTCGCATAGAACAGTCAGTTTGTTTACGTTTGTTTACGAAAGTGAAAGTTTGTCGTGGCAACGTAACCGTCTACCTCATGACGGTGGCGGACGACGACTAACTAAACACTGAACTGAGTACGACTGAGTCTGAGTATAGTGAATTGTGAATCATATGCCACCGTACAAACACAAAGGACTCCAGTACATACGGATTGCGTTGACTGCACTGTGTAAATAGTAACCACGCCTTATCTAGAGCACAATGATTTCAATTAAGAATGGTATCTCTGAAAGGATGTGGAGATCTGTTTAAGAGCCACGTACTGTATCCTATTGCTAACAAAATAATCTTCGATTTTGTCCCGTTTCATACAACAACAAAGATAAAAATTAAACCCTTATTATTCTTATCGGTCTATTATCGCAGAAGTTTAAGTAGAAGATAGGGGATTGGTCAAGGGTATGTTAAAGAAGAATATGGTCCTAAGACTCACCACGCTGCTCCAATGAGTGTTGGCAGGTTTGATGTTTGACTTTCTAACGATCACTAACAGATATTATTGATAGTGCCCAAGGCTCCCAGTTTTCCAACTTTAGGCTGAATTTCTTATAAGAAAGAACCTTTTGACGACCTCCGTGTCGCAGTGGTATGCGCGGTGGATTTACATGGTTATTAGGTGGGGTCCTGGGTTCGATTCCCTGTGGGGCAGATTGAGATTTTTCTTAATTTGTCTTGGTCTGGCTGGTGGGAGGCTTTCACCGTGGCTAGTTACCACCCTACCAACAAAGACGTACCGCCAAGCGATTTAGCGTTCCGGTACGATGTGTAGAAACCGATAGGGGTGTGGCGTGTGGATTTTATCCTACTCCTTACAAGTTAGTTCGCTTGAAACTAAGATTATATCATCACTAAACATAAGGTGTGATAGCAATCAAAGGCCAACTTGTAGTCGATAAAAAAAAGGAAAGCTCAATAGCTCAACCTGACTCTGAACTTGAACCTTGTGATTCGTAACCACATAGGTTAACCACAATCACTGGTCCAACAAGGCAGTGACAAGTGTATGAAATCGATATGTTTCTGAAGGTAAAGGGCGCAGTACACAATCCTCTAGCATAGTAATCAAAACAAAAGAAAACGAATTGAAACAAGTATTCAAGTCCTTGGGACTGACGCGGTCTAGATACCGGTCTTCATAATTGTCTTACGAGAAACAACGTTTGTTATTTATATTACCACTTAGGTATTATTATTTACTAGAACATGTTTTAAGGTATGTCGTAATTAAATGCAGTACATAGGACATGGAAACCCTCTGGGAAATAATAACTGCTTCTGGCATTAGTTTCCCAAGGGGACTATTCACTCTGTGAACAGCTTGAGACTCGTACGATGAAACCAACCTTTAAGGCACCAATAGCTTAACACGCTTTGAAATCAATTGATCCTGAGTTTGATTCTCAGCTAGCTATTGGACTTTATATATTTTTTAAACTGATTGTTTTGATTATGTAATGCAGTGTGCCGTAATGGTTAAATTGAACCTTCGTAATACATAATGTAATGTTCCGCTAGGGGTAACGTGATTTTATGAATTTAGCACATTAACATGTCGAATGTCCACAAATTACAATCAAGGGTAAACTTGACAATAAATACTTCTTCATCATCATCATTATCAGCCTATTAACGGCCCACTACAGGGCCAGGTCTCCCTCCCAGTAGGAGAGGGGATATGGTGCATACACCCACCACGCTGTTCCAATGCGGGTTGGCGGGCTTAGGCTGATAAATTTTCATTTATTAACGATCACTATCAGTTTTTGATGATAGTGACCGGGACCGACGGCTTCACGTGCTCTCCGTGGCACGGGGGTGTAACACCACCAACTTCCAAACTCCGGGCTTGTTATGTATGAGCATTTCATAGAAGAATGAAAAAGCTCAGAATTATTCTATGACCCGACCCAAGAATCGAACCCAGGACCTCGTGATGGAAGCCACATAGGCGAACCACTAGACCAACGAGGCAGGCATAAATACTTATACGGTTATAATAATTAAAAAACAAATGAACACGTCAAACTTAATTATGATGTCGATACCTAATAGAATAAAGTTGAATTTAAACATTATGTATATTATTTCAATTAGGTAAATAACAATTTAAATGTGTCCAGTTTAAATATAATTCGTTAAATGTGGCTTTTTTGTTTTACCGTAAGCCACAACAGTCATTACCACTCTGTGTCACTAATACCTACTATATTTTTACAACTACAGACATGTAGATAATGTTATTCCGAGAAAGTGTTAGTAATTTATATGGCAGTTATCATTATTTACAGGATTCTAACAACGGGTGTTTTGTAATCTATACTAATATTATAAATGAGAAAGTAACTCTGTTACTCAATCACGCCTAAACTACTGAACCGATTTATATGAGATTTGGTACAGAGATAGTCTAGAGTCTAAGAAAGAACAAGCTACTTTTTGTTGATCTATCACAAAACATAATTTATTATGGTCGGTGTCGCGGGCTTTAAAGTATAAAATAAACATTGCTAAATATTCTTTCATAAACAGTCCATCGGAGAAATCCGAATGAAAATTGAAAACGTTTCTCGGTTTTTGAGATTATTGCGTCCAAATATACAGAAGCTTCTGATTCTCGACTTCAATTACAAATATCCTAGCTCGTCATCATTAGTTAGCATATTTAAACGTCCCCGTATAATTAGTATATTTGGACATCTATCCATAGAGAAGGAGAATCTTATCATAGATATACGTGGCATTTTTTAGAGATGCCGTAACATAAGCTGAAAACCATCGGATGTAGCTTACAGTACAGACCCATCAACTGCTCCAGTTTCACGACTCTCCAACTCCCAAGTTTCACGTTCGCGCAACGAGTCTTTCGAGGTCTCGTTTTTACAGACCCCGAGTTTGACTTTGACGGAGATTCAGCGCTGGCGGAAATCCTCAGGTGAAATTCAAGGCCTTCATTATGGAAAATGGCTGATAACTGATGATCCAAACAACAACCTATGATATTGTTAGAGACACGTAGGAAAGATAGTAGGTATCTTTATTTCCTTTGCGTATTATCACGTTTTATTGGAAGTAATTGCCAATATTCGGTATTTCCCGATAAAGTTGATGATGGTACTGATATGTAGTATGTTATTTATTGCTAATGTGTAAGTATAATAAACATTGGCTTATTTAAATATATATATAAATAAGCCAACGTTTGAAATGATACTCATCTGTAACGATACCTATTATAAACATTTTAATGGTAGTAAATTTTTTAAAAAAATATTGTGATTTTTGTAATTATTTTCTATTTCATTGCTTACATGGGCCAAGTTGCGTCTTTATTTATTTTTAAGCATGCTTGCATTTAGGGAAAGGGAGAGAGGAACGTATTGGCATACGAATTGATGACATTGATACGAAAATCTGTTCCATTTAAAAAACAATTTGAACTCTTAAATTTTTTCTAGTCTCAATGTGTCAGATATTGAATGCGAATGTCTATTGTAAACAAGTATCATCTATAAAATGTTTTAGGCACACGTTAGCTACATTTCTCATGCGAGGAATGCTCAATGCGACGTACGTGTCGAGGTCAAATATACGTAAACTCAGAAACGCAATCTCGGTATTACCGCAGGCCGCAGCCTTGGCGAGCATCGGAAGCCTACGTTGCATTTCCACTGAAGTGGAAACGATCAGAGCGGTGCGAATCAGATACCTACGATTGGTGTAGGTAGGTATCTGATTCGTACCGCTTTTATTAGAATCACCGCCGATTATTAAGTGATTGTGTTATTTTCACTTATTACTAAGACTCCACTATGTGTCTGTCTGTCACTAGGCTGTTTCTCAAGAACCGTAATAGCTAGTATCCTAGACAGTTGATTATTTTCACAGATGATGAGAAAAGCAGGATACAAAATTTTTAAGTGGGGCTGTAGGCTATATACATTATATTTATATATTTTATTATTAATTCATTATAATCCAATTGCTGTAAGAAAGTGCGGGTGACAGTTGTCAGTATGACGTTGACGTCAGTGACTAGGGATGTGACGCTTAGAAATTCATGTTTATCGCTGACGATACTCGCAGCATAAATCTAGCTCTTTTTAATGTTGTAAATAAATTAGCCTAAAAGGCAAATTATTATTTGATCGTTATTTATGAGGAGACTTTGTTATCGCGGTTATACTAATGCATAGTTTCTAGGGATTAAACTTTTATTGACTATAGTCTCTGCGATAATTTTTTTAACAACTACAAGTTGGCAATTGACTGCTATCACACCTGATGTGTGATTCAGTCTAAGATGGATGCGGGCTAACTTGTTAGGTGTAGAATGAAACAACATCGTACCGGAACACTAAATCGCTTGGCGGTACGTCTTTGTCGGTAGGGTAGTAACTAGCCACGGCGATAGCCTTCCTCCAGCCAGACCAAGACAAATTAAGAAAATCTCAATCTGCCCCGCTTTACCATTTGGTACAGGTTAATAAACCTCAAACCGATCCAACCGCAACAGCCAGTTGATGAACTGGAAAACGGAGTAGATATAAAAATGTTAAAGTTGGAGCTTATTGCCTTAGTCCGGCGTCAAAAGGCACCAACTCCTACCTATGCTCTAGAAGAGATGACAATAGGTCTGACCTCGGTCCTTAGATATAATGTTATTGGGCCCAAATAACATGTATGCTTTTATTTTAAATCCTGTTTTGAAGCTTTATAAAATCAGCATTTATAAGATCAGCGCTGCGAACGCAGCATTACCTATGAAATAATTGATTATTTGATTGAATGATTTGATTGATTGAATTTAAATACTTTTTTCCATATTCCCATTTAATTTTCAGTCACGCCGCAAAAATTAATACCTACTTCACCGCCATTAACGGCAAATAACATGTTGGCACTGTTACAAGAGGCCATCAACAAAGATTAACCTGAAGGCTGGCCGAAGGTCGTGAATAAAACAAAAAAGGATATTATGACTGATTGGGATCGTGACGTCCATATTAACAACATAATTAATTCATCTATACATTTGAATAAAATTGCAGTGTCTGTTTGTGCATATATGCATACCGTACATACACCAAAATAACATCTTTTTTTCAATTATTGTCTGTCTGTCTGTTTATTTGTTCTGGCTAATCTCTGAAACTACATCAGTCATCAGTCGGATTATAAAAAAACCTTTTGTATATGATAGCTCGACTCATAAGGGGTGACATAAGGTAATTTGTATCCAGATATTACCACGGGACCAGGAACTACGCGGGTGAAATACCGGGGGACCGCTAATTGTTAATAATATTCGTCATAGATTCAGATGATGAATTTAGTGACAACTCAAATGTTCCTAATTCTGATATAAGTTAGGACGAATAAAATATATTTCTTCTTTGCAACCTTTTGAGTAAACTTTCCCTGATGTTCTGTTGTTGTATAAAATTATAGACTTTTTAAAAATAAAAATTGTACTACAATATACGTTTATTAATAAAAAAAATATCAACTATTCATCGTAGAAGTACGTCCCATCACTAGACACGTCTATGGCGTTACGTTATACGTTACAACACTTTGCTTAATTTTTCTTTCAATTTGATTTTATTTGTAGACTAGAACATTCTGGCTGGGTTTAACGGTTTTAAATTTAAGTTACTACAGCTATTAACGATTTAATATATTAAGAATTTGGAACAGCTGAAATACTAAGTCATAATTTGTAAATCGCTTCAACTTTCAAGAGTAAAACGGAAAGTTAATGACATATGTCACAGGCACCTTGTTAGAGCGCAGGCACTATAGACATATTCATATTTATTTATTTATCACATTCATTCACACTTACATAAACACTTACATTACATACCAACATAATTCCACACTCACAAATTATTATATTTACATTTCGCATAACAAATATAATTCACGCGCATACTCGGGTGCAATCTGTAGTATGCCGCGCCGACCAAGTTTACCGGCGCGCGCGCCTGCTACGTCACACGCTAGATTAGGACTCGTCACCGATGCCTCCGATAAAGTCATCGCAGCAGCTCTACAGCAGAACGTGGATGGAGCTTGGCAACCTCTAGCATTTTTCTCGCGCAAGTTGAGCCCTTCGCAGATCAAATACTCACCGTACGATCGCGAACTCCTTGCAATATACGAAAGTATTAAATATTTTCGCTACATGCTAGAGGCCAACAATTTCACCATATATACTGATCACAAGCCGCTCTGTTACGCTTTCCATGATCGGAAACATAACTGCTCGCCACGTCAGTATAGACACTTGGACTTCATCTCTCAATTCACAACTGACATCCAACATATCGCGGGCAAAGATAATGTCGTTGCCGACACGCTTTCCCGAGTATTTGAATTGGAGGAGCCAGTCGATCTCGAAGTCCTTGCCAAGTTTCAAGCCACGGATGCTGAGCTTGCCCAGTGCCTCAACGGCGAAACATCGCTACAGCTAACAAAGAGGACAATACCTGGCACTCGTACTGAACTGTACTGCGACGTCAGTACCCCGACTGCCAGACCTTTTGTCCCCGAAAGTTGTCGTAGGCAAATTTTTAACAGCCTCCACTCTCTTATTCATCCAGGTCCAAATGCTACAGCTAAGCTCGTTGCACAGCGTTTTGTTTGGCCGCTTATGCGCAAAAACTGCCGCGAATGGGCTAAGGCATGTTTGGCTTGCCAACGCGCGAAGGTAACACGACACGTATCGTCACCTTTAGGTACGCTTGCCTTACCTTCTGCGCGATTCAAATATGTCCATTTAGACCTGGTCGGGCCAATGCCACATTCCAACGGTTATCGCTACTGTTTGACAGCCGTCGATCGCTTCACGCGATGGCCAGAAGCTGTCCCTATCACAGATATAACCGCTGAAACAGTAGCCAAAGCGTTTATTGCTTGTTGGGTGTCGCGTTATGGAATTCCAACCGATCTGGTAACAGATCGGGGTGCGCAGTTCCAATCAGCGCTTTTCCAGCAGTTGGCCAAATCCATTGGATTCGAACACCGCAGGACAACTGCCTACCATCCACAGTGCAACGGCTTAGTTGAGCGCTTTCACAGACAACTGAAGGCAGCTATAACTTGTCATGCCGACTCAAATTGGACCGAACTTCTACCGCTGATACTTCTCGGTATAAGGAGCGCTGTAAAAGAAGACCTTAAAGCCTCATCAGCAGAATTGGTGTACGGTGAGCCACTCCGGCTGCCCGGTGAATTTTTTGACCACACCAATCCTGGTTACACCACCGACATCGCTGACTTCTCAGCCCGAATGAGATCCTTTACCGAGAAACTTCGACCAGTCCCAACTCAGCATCACTCCAATTCTCGCAAAACCTTCGTATTCAAACAACTCGACACGTGTAGTCATGTTTTTCTTAGGGAAGACGCTACACGTGGCTCCTTACAACCAGCCTATACAGGCCCTTACGAAGTTTTGCAGAGAGGTGCTAAGTCTTTCAAAATTAGTGTCAAGGGCAAAATCGTCACAGTATCCATAGACCGACTAAAACCAGCCTATATACTGTCTGACGATACACCTCAACCCAAACCACCGGATATTCCACCATCCAAGCCTCCAGAAGCATCACCCAAGCTTCCAGACCCTCCATCCACCCAGCATCAAGCTGGAGATCCTCAACAACGCTTCTCACGGTCAGGGAGAAGAGTACGGTTCCCGGACTTTTATCGTCCGTAGACACGGCCTCTGGAGGGGAGTGATGTAGGCTATATACATTATATTTATATATTTTATTATTAATTCATTAGACATATTCATATTTATTTATTTATCACATTCATTCACACTTACATAAACACTTACATTACATACCAACATAATTCCACACTCACAAATTATTATATTTACATTTCGCATAACAAATAAAATTCACGCGCATACTCGGGTGCAATCTGTAGTATGCCGCGCCGACCAAGTTTGCCGGCGCGTGCGCCTGCTACGTCACACGCTCACTACAGCCGACAGTCGTTCTCTTGCACTCGACGCGCCCAGCTAGCGGTACTTACTTTATTCTTTGCATACCGCCCTCTCGAAAATTGTCAATCTAAATTTTATAATATTACAATTAAAATCCTTAATCAGTTACTTGGTGTTTAGTACTATTCTCCACTATTTATTAACTTTATAATAGTGCCCATAAGGCCTATAGGGCTCTCATACAACTAACATGCCTTTTTAACCTACGAAAAAACGGAGGAGGAGGAAATGTTTATGTTTTTTTATACATAAAAAAACATAACTACGCATAACTTTCTACAGAGTTGTGATTTTGATAATTCTTTTTTTATTAAAAAGGGCACACTTCCAATATGGTCCCATACTCATCATGTTAGGATCTGATGATGATATCCTGGGAACAATCCAAGCTTTCTATTTTAAGGACGTTACCTAGAACCCACAAACTGCTTTACCACGTTAAATAAATGTTCCTTAAACTTGGCTGGCACCGACTTCGTAGATATGCTAAAGAAAATTAAAGCAACTAAATGACGAAGTTATTTCTTACTTTTTAGTGCGTTTTAAATCGGTTCTATTTTTTTGTTAAAAAAAATTTTTGCTTAAGTACACAAAACGTCGGTTCGGCCTTGTCTATGAGAATTAAAACCATAACGTCACTGCTTTTAAAAACACTCGCCCGTAATGTTTAATAAAAGATTGTGCCGCAAGAGAGTGTTGATTTAACCAGATACGGGTAATACTTTCATTAGCGTTATCTTTACATGTAGGTACGTACTTTAACGAACGTTCAATATGAATTTTCCGCACAGTTAATTTTTTCTCTCATTTATTTTTATTTACATATTTTTTAAAATTTTTACCAATGTTATAAATAATACAAAAATATATAAAAAAAACACTATTGAAAATTTATAAAAAAAATCTGCTCCTCCGTTTGCGGGGCCTTTGCGGGCCCAAGCAACCGGTGATCAGGGCTCCAAAGTGAGGAACCTCCTCACAATACGTGTCGCACAGTATTGTGAAGAGATTCGATCGATCAGTACGCTGTGCAATAATTGTTGATATTACTGTTCCTCATGACGATAACCTCGTGAAAGCCGAAAAGGAAAAAGTATCAAAATACTTGGACCTTGCTCACAAGATTACCGCCATGTGGAATGTTGAGTCAACTATTATTGTTCCGATAGTCATTTCACTCAATGGTCTTTTTGCGAAAAGCTTCGACCAACACCTTAAGAAGCTTTCGCTTAATTGTTAGATCAAGGGTCGGTTACAGAAGGCAGTAGTCCTTGAAATGCCGCACAGTTAATATTATTAAAAACAACAATTGACAGGCAAGTTTATTAATTTTGTTTGCTAAGAGACAATGCGGTCTAGTAGGTAGGCCTAAGATTTGCGTGAAGTAAATCTCGGGAAAAAATAAAAAACCAGACTGCTTAAAAGTAACGAACTGAAAAGAGAAAACAAGTATCAACTCTGTCTATATACAATTTTATATACTTTATATTACTGCAGGCGGGGACAAACAATACTTTTTTACAAAGAAAGATCTACTAAAACTACGTTTGTTCCCGTCTGCAGCACCATAAAGTATATAAAATTTCATGTTGATATATATATTGATGAAATGGTCTTTTTACGACTTTTCATATGATATCCATATTATTAAGATAAGAAAAAATATACACTTCCCTCTTTTTTTCTTACTTACAGCCGCCATTTTGAAAATTTATATAGCCTAATGCCTATGTCACTACCACAATTCTGACGAATTCAACGACACCTCATGTGTCAAAATCCGTCCAGCCGTTTAGGCTGTAGCGCGTGCCAAAGAAATGGACATACATACATACATACTCACATACCCACATACATACATACGCTCGAAAAACATTATATACATAAAATGACATCGTCGCCAAATAGCGGCAAAGTCTCCTCAATGCAACGAAAGACATAGCGATAATTTCGAATTTATAGGAACGATTTTATATTATTTGAAATTTAACAAATGCAATAAAATTTCAAGAATCGTATTCCAGTCCCTTCTCACCACTATTGGTTAGTGCCTAGCCTAGGAGCCAGGATCTCGCAATCGATGAGCGTCCCCGAGTTCTTGTCAGATTACCAATAACTTTCAAGTGATAAGCGACATTTCATGTGTTTCAAAAAATAGTCATGTTTCAAATTCATAGGACCCTATTATCCCAATGTGGCTACAGACTCAAATAGGCTCTAAGTATAATTATAAATTGAATAATTATTTATCTCGTAATATTTTTTTATCTCGCACAGTAAGCATTACGTTAAATATCTGTATACTTAGCTATGCGATATTAGTGCTCTGTCGTATTTTTTGCTTGATACCGATCAACGTATCTCAACAAAGGAAAGTACTTTCATGTCTCGTACGCTTCCGTTATTTGTCGAGTTCATCATCCTTTCCGAGTATAATACTGAAAATGAATATTTGGAAGTTGAACAGAGGGTCTAGATGGGGTAAACGTCCCGCGATGGCCGTCTACGGACCTGCCTCTACAACAAAGAGTCGCATCCCCGTCTGGCTGTTGACCTGAGAATAGTTCAATGAGCACCTGTCTAACTTTAATGTATTTAAACATTATTTGATTTTAGCAAATACTCGTGGCTGTCTAGAACCTACATCCTTTTCGATCCTGTCTCAAAATTAAACTAGAAAATCTTTATATTTACCTATAAAATCTATTATTGGATTTTAATTGAACATCTACTTCGTAATTGAAATTATATAGCAACTTACAAGTTTATGAATCGACTAGGAAATACGTACGATATTTTTATATTGGTGAATAAATATATTGTTGCCGTTTCATATCTATCAACATTGGTCATTATTGACGTGTAACGTTTTATAAATAACTAGTGGACCTCCGCGACTACGTCTGCGAGTCGAGTAATATAGTGATTAATAATAATTTACCTTCCAAAATCGGAAATAAATCCGAACCTATTTGTTTTTAAAAAATTAAAGCAAGCTATCTTTAAATATAGTTATACTGTCATTGCGGACTTTTTTGCAGTCCTAATAAAGAGGAACAATCTTTCCATACATGGTTTTGTTGTATCTCTAACAAAACCTTCCACAGGAATCACTCTATTTATTGGTGAAAATTACATGAAAATTTGTTAGCCTTAGAGTTGTACCAATTAGCTTTTCTATTAACGTTAGAAATATAGATAATGCCTAGGTATATACCTAGGTTTTTCTGCCACTAATTAGTAGCATTACTGGGTTCAGATCTGAAATTTCGGTATGGTTGCTAGTGTACTTACAAACACATAAAGTTTCTGTTTTTAGGTTGACGGACACAGGCCGGCACATTGTGGGACGTGTTTCTGCGGAAAGTTGCTGTTATAGACGACTAGAGGACGCCCGCGATTTCACCCGCGTAGTTCTCGTTTTCGTGGAAATTTCAAGATAAAATCTGGTCTATGTGTTATTCTGATATGTAAGCTATATTATTGTGAAGTTTCATCAAAATCCATTCAGTAGTTTTTGCGTGAAAGAGAAACAAACATCCATACTTACAATTTTTTATAATATCAGGGGTTAAAATATGGAATTGCCGAGTTGTACTGAAAAATAAAAATTCGTTTTTTTTTAATTTAACATATTTAATTACATTGCTGCCATCTAATAGAAAGCTCATTTATGCCTTTGATAGAACTCTGGTGATCTAGTTTCGACAAACTGTGTGAAAGCATTTTGCACTGCCTCCTGAGAAGAAAGCTTTTTATCACGTAGAAAATTGTACAAATCACGAAAAAATGGTAGTCCCTTAGAGCAAGGTCTGGCGAATATGGAGGGTGACGAATGGTTTCTAATTGCAGTTGCTGTAGAGTTAAAACGGTTTCTCGTGCTGTATGAGGTCTCGCGTTATCATGGAGCAATAATGGTAAAGATCGATTCATAAGTCGGGGCTGTTTTACTGCTAGTTTCGCTATCATTGTTCGGAGTTCGGCGTAGTAGACATCTGCCGTTAGTGCTTGACCAGATCGGAGAAAGCTATAGTGAATAATACCACGCGGAGAACACCAAACAGTTACCATTACTTTTTTATTGGTAAGCTTTGCTTTAGAACACTGTTGCGGCGTTTGACCTGCATTTTCCGCTTACGATTATCGTAAAGAATCCATTTTTCATCACATGTCACAATTCGATCCAATATTCCTTCATTTCAGTATCGATTCAACAAGGCAACGCAAGTTTCAACACGTGTTTCTTTCTGCAGATCAGTCAAATCATGAGGCACCCATTTTTCATATTTTTTTATTTTATTAATTTGACGCAAATGAGTCAATATTGTTGGTAAAGTAACGTTAAACCATGCCGCTAATTCTTGGGTAGTTTGCCTCGGTTCGGCTTCCACCATCTCTTTCAAATCATTGTTATTCACCTGTGTGGGCGGTCTTCCACGTGGTTCGTTCTTCAAATCGAAGTTTCCATCACGAAAGCGTTTAAACCAAAATCGCTCAGTGCGTTCATTAGCAGTCCCTTCTCCAATCACAACATTTATATTGCGAGCTGTTTCTGCCACGTTAGTTCCGCGTCGGAACTCGTATTAAAAAATCAAACGAATTTTTGAAGTATCCATCTTTATTGTCTAAGCTGATAAAAATACAACTGAAAGTTGATAATCGAATGTTGTACATTTTTTAAAAGAAGAACTACACAGGTACTGTATGAAAAAAGTTTCACTTTATAATCTTAAACCATGAAGGTTCTATGTTAATTCGAAGTACCTATTACAATAAAACAGAAATTTCATTCTTTACTCGTAGGTACTAAGTAAAAAGTGAACATTACATACTTACTTATTACCTAAAATATTATTTAGTGCATTAATTAGGGCGGTTAAGGAAAAGCCTTATGATAACATAGGATATGCAATTAGTCATGTAGTTAGGTAGGTACCGAAATACATTACTACTTATCTAATGATGACAGCGCCCCTCACGGGATTTCCTGTCATCCACATTTCCATCAGCCTAAATCAGCTAGGTAAAATATGTCAGTCATTTGTACTTCCTATAGACCAGTGCCGATAGCTTTTGAAACCAAAAAAAATCGCAGTAGGATGAAACCCATTGCAAAAGGAAGAGAATATCATAAAAATGAAAGGAAAAATAAATTACGGGCGATCTGAGGTCGGGAAAGGGTAGGGGTTGAGGATTTAGGGGTAAAAAAGGAATTTTCTCGATTTCCAGAAAGCACACCAATTTTTTGAAAAAAAAAATGATATTTTGATGGGCAATTTTTCGGTTGAACATTAGGTTATTTTTTCGATAATTATTCAAAATAAGGTGAAAAATAAATATTTCAAATGAAATAAATTATAGCATGTTTGGGAATAAGAAGGCAAGTTTTCACCAAATTTTATGAAAATAAAATTTTATTTGTAAAAGATAAAAATAAAAAACGAAAAACTTGGTTTTTGAATTTTTCACATAAATTTTGAAGTTATGTGAAAAAAGTGTAGGAACAAAAGTTTTAGATCTTTTTATTACCTACAACTTTGCCATTCAACTCTTTTCTGCAGATCTTTTAGTTTTGCTGGAAATCGAGAAAATCCATTTTTTATCCCTAAACCCTCAACCCCTTCCCGACTTCAGATCGCCCGTATTTAATTTTTCCTTTCATTTTTATGATATTCTCCTCATTTTCTGATGGGTTTTATCCTACAGCGATTTTCTTGTACTTTTTGTTATTTTTAATGCTAATTGCACTGGAGTACCGCCCCACGAAGTACTTTGTGATTTTGTTCTTTCATAAAACTAAAACAATTTTTTTGTGATATTTTCATATATCACAAATTACGGGCGTCTACTAGCAGTCAATATAGTGGGTTGTGCAGTCAGACCGTTTGTACTAGTATATGTATAGTTTGACTAGCGGACGCCGGTGACTTCGTTTGCGTGGAATTCGGTTTCACGGTTCGGTTGAAGGTAGACAGCTACCTCCAATCTTCTGCTTTACATTCAGTACCTACTTACCTGCAAAACCGCATGAAAATCGGTCCATTTATTACACCTATGGTAGTAAAAGATGTTTCAAAGATTAAACACATTTGAATACCTAAGTACTTTTTATTTTCCTTTTCTTTGGGATTTATTTTATCTATTACTAGTAGTTTAACTACTTATTAACAGATGATATTTTACATGCATAAAACTTTTCTTATTTACTCAGTTGGTTCTAAATTGGGTGATCGGCAATTTCCTATAGTGATTAAGTATCCTTTTTTATATTGCCTCGTTGTTTTTTATGAAATTTGCTGATAAATAATATAACTTTGCAAGTTGAAATTATTAATTTATACATTCTCGTGCTAGTTCAGTTGTAGGTCCGTCATCGTCATTAACATTGACAGCTGATTAACAGCTGACCGTTGAATATTGGCATCCGCATTGGAGTAGTGTGGTGCGTCTGAGTTCTAAGTCCAAATAAACCTTCTTAGAAACGACGACCTTCGTGACGCTGTGGTATGCGCGGTGGATTTATAAGACGAACGTTAGGTGAGGCACATTAGATTTTTCTAATTTCTTGTCCTGGCTGATTGGAGGTCTTCACCGGAGTTACCACCCTACCGACAAAGACGTACCGCCAACTACGTTTCATCCTACTCCTAACAAGTTAGCCCGCTTCCATCTTAGACTGCATCATCACTTAACATCAGGTGTGATAGCAGTCAAGGGCTAACTTGTAGTCGATAAAAAAAAAAGAAGACATGGCCTGGTATTGGACAATACAAACAGGCTGACATTCCAAGCATTATTAACCTTAAAACTCAACTTAAAAATTGCATTTTCCCGAAACCAATAGATAACTAGATAGGTAGATAGTGTACAATTACTATCTACTTCAATTTAATAGAGCAAAACACTAAAACAGTCGGGAGTCAATTGAGAGAAAG
Source organism: Mycalesis mineus (assembly GCA_034621355.1). Lineage (NCBI taxonomy): Eukaryota > Metazoa > Arthropoda > Insecta > Lepidoptera > Nymphalidae > Mycalesis > Mycalesis mineus. The sequence goes on along the minus strand of CM067884.1, from coordinate 14,827,015 downwards.
TTTAGGCGCCAGGCTGGCGGCCCCATGTTATGCACAAACTACCCATTGCCTACTCAACTATCCCGTCGTAATAGTTTGGCTTCATGCCAGCATGGGGTGTGTTGTCATAGTACAACAAACTTCCTGTTTACCCCAAAATATGTATGAAAATCGATTGTTATTATTACGCTAGCAGACGCTCGCGAGGAAAATATTGTAGAGCAATTTTCCAAGATCAAAAAAAGTAACGCTATTTTATGAAAAATGGGTATAGCAAGTTATATATTAGTTAGTTATAGTTAGCATATATATATATGGATAGTAGATCCTAAGGGCTAACGCTAAAACTCGCGCGGGTGCGGGAGCGGACGCACGCGGCGGGCGACCGCCGCGGGCCATAAATCAGGCGTGCCCGTCTCAGTTAGCGCTGCTAGTATAACTTTGATGTCGAGCGTGTACAGTTGTGTCGAGTAGATTACTATGGATTATTTACTAATTTATTATTTGGCAAAAAGACGTCAACGGAAAAAACGTCGACTGCATAACCCGTTCTTGACAAGTAGGTTACTCAGCGGAGAATTTGATAATTCATTCGCCATACCCCATAATACTGGCCGAAATTGCACCTTAATTATTACGCGCTTTGTATCGATGTTCATGATTGTACCTAAACTCCGACGCGTGTGACCGTAGCATCTAGCGGCGCTCGACTGATTTGTAGAAACAAACCCGCTCGCGTGTGCCCGTCGCGGGCGCCCGTGCCGTGTATCCGCCGCCCGCCGCGCGGGTGAGAATCCGCCATCCGCGCCCGCACTCCGTCGCACGCGCCTGCGCTGTCCATACTATTTTTCATTATACACCCGCGAGCTTGCACCCGCGCGAGTTTTAGCGTTAGCCCTTAAGAACCACCTTGTCTCTTGGTGAATACCGCATGACAGTTCGTTCAGGAAAACTGACAGACGCGGCGGAGGTCTTTGTTTTATATGTAAGCATTGACATATTAATACTATGGACTTCGGGTCTAATGCAAAATTTACGTCAAAAGTGTCCCAAGATATTTTATACACACTAGGATGTATTTATGTTTTTATACACAAAATAACATTGTAATGTATGTCTTGTCGTATTGTTATACAGTCTAATTTGCAACGGTCTAATTGCATGCAATAAGTAATCAGCTTCGATTGACGGTTACCATGGCAGCCTTTTTTTGACATGACAGCTTCTCGTGAAAATAGAACAACATAAATGGTGTGGAGTCGGTAGCTTTCAAATTTTTTTGTCATCTTATATTTATATATTATATTTACAGCAAATTTAAATTTATATTATATATATATCCCCGACCTCTATATGCTGGGATAAATCTTGTACTAAATAATAATTGTTGTAATTATCTTGTATAAAATAATATCTAGTAATAATAATAATTAATTACAAACCAAATCCACTAATGTACAAAATGATATGTCACTCGACATAGTTCTTTACTTTGAAATTTAAAGTTCCCGATATTTTCCTCTTTTTAATTAAACTGAAAATATATTTTTTTACTTCAATGACGTGAGATCACTTTTTTAAATAACTTTTCCTAATTTCATGTAGATAATTCTTATAGTTATCAAATTAATATACTATTATGGTAAAAGTTATTTGATTAATATTCATGACATAAAAAATAAAAGTTGACATAAAAAATAAAAATTTTTGAATTGAAAATAATCAAATTATTTTCATTCAAAAATTAAGTAATTAAATAATTCAAATGTTAAACAACAAAATAACTCTATGCAGTCGTTGTTCTAAAACATTCTATTTCTCACGGCAGATCCGAACTAAATGTGGTTAATTAGATAAACATATTGCACTCCTTCTATCCTATACGCGGGTAGCGTATGGGAAAAGGACAGATATATACTTTTGTTCATTTTGGTTGGTTATGCAATTCGTTTCTATAGTTTATTAAAATTTTAATAAAATAGCCTGTTTCTAAGCAAAATAATACTTTAAAATCATCAGTAAATATTTACTTACTGAAAATATGGTACACCGTCTTCTTTTCTCACCTTACTCGGGTAGTTCTTACAAGTTTTTTATAACACATTACGGTATTATTGACGTGTATTCTGTCAGTCAGCTAATATGAGACTGAATTGCGATTGGAAATCATTTCGCGTTTTGGCTTACTTTTGGTTCGGACACTTTTTATCGCTGACCCGAAGTCCATAGTATTAATATGTCAATGTATGTAAGGAAAGGATACTTACTTAATTACCTATATATATTTATTTTGTCTCGACTTAAAAATATGCATAGCTACTTATTTTGCGATGTAGGTCCTCACTAAGAACGGATTTCTCGATAATCCCACGAACTATCTACACTGGTGAAACCGCTGGGCACAGCTAGTCATTTTATAGGAGTGTAGTTAGTAGAAGTGGAGTAAGCAGTTAAAACTTCTAGCATAGGTGGCAGTACGTTACACAGTAAAGGTCACTGTACGCGCTTTCGGTATAATAATATGATCACTTTGCTATGCGGAGTGTATTCTACAATCTACTCTTTTCGATTAACATTCTGTGTTTCTATAATAAAATAGTTTATACATGGCAACATAGAAAAATCTGAACCAAATTATAGTTTAACCAAGAAAATAAAAACCTGGATGGAGAGTGCCACAAAACACAGACATCGACGTCGAACTTATAACCGACCTATTTTCGCACGGATTATATCGTTTACAAAACGTTTCAAAGCCGTATACTGCCAAATTCTTGACCAACATGTTTGATGGTTTGTCCTCATGTTCGTCTGCAGATCTAAGATACGCCAGAAGAGTTGTGCAGAGGAAACGGCAAATAGCAATGAAAGAGCAATTGCACGCTATAGAGCTAGTCGTTTGTCTACACGTCTCTTCGTGCGCATCTTAGGGCTAACGCTAAAACTCGCGCGGGTGCGGGCGCGGACGCACGCGGCGGGCCACAAATCCGCGCGCGGGTACCCGTCGCGTGCGCCCGTCTCATAATTAGACTAGTATAATTTTGATGTCGAGCGCCTGCTAGTATAATTTTGATGTCGAGCGTGTACAGTTGTGTGGAGTAGATTACAATGGATTATTTACTAATTTATTATTTGGCAAAAAGACGTCAACGAAAACAACGTCGACTGCATAACCTGTTCTTGATAAGTAGGTTACTCAGCGGAGAATTCGATAATTCATTTGCCATATCCCATAATACTGGCCTAAATTGTGCCTCAATTATTACGCGCTCTGTATCGATGTTCATGATTGTACTTAAATTCCGGCGCGTGTGACTAGGGATGAAACGATACCACTGAGGTATCGATACTTTTTATCGATACTGTATCGATGGTCAAGTATCGATACTTACTCTGTATTTGTGAAAAAGTATCGATACTTACTCGTATCGAATCGTTTAGGAAAAAATAAAATAAAAAATCAAACAAATATTCTTTATTAATTATTACACTGATAGGTTAGTACAAATTTAAGAAAAAAAATAATTTTTTGTAGTACTTCCTAAAAATATCAATTTATCCAAATGTTTGCCCGTTAGGCGATTTCTGGAAGCAGTTATTGTTGCGCCAATACCGCACGGTTTTAAAGCATTTCGTTCATCTTGCGGTTTTCTCGTCATTTTTAGTAAAATATTGCCACACATTAGATTTCGGACCCATTTTTAATCACTCAAAAAATTGAAACAGAACTACCACCGACTACAATTTAAGGTTAGGTTAACATGCATCGGCATCGAACGAACGAAAACAATGTGAAAATTGTAATGTCAATGACGACAAAATATGGCGGCGCCCGCACATAGTCTTATTGATGATGGGCGACGCTGATTGGTTGGGCATGGTCAAACAAGCTTGCCAAAAACTTAAAACTAGGATGCGTTCAAAAACTTTAATTTCAGGTTGCAATTTTTTGCTCACAGTATATATAAAATAGTGACATTGGCGTAAATGAGTACTTTTTAGTCAAAAGTTTTGACCGATATGCGATACCTACTCGATACTTACTTGCAAAATATCGAAGAAAAGTATCGAGTATATACTCGTATTTACTCGTATCGTTTTATCCCTACGTGTGACCGTAGCATCTAGCGGCGTTCGACTGATTAGTACAAACAAACCCGCTCGCGTGTGCCCGTCGCGGGCGGCCGCGCCGCGTACCCGCCGCCCGCCGCGCGGGTGAGAATCCGCCACCCGCGCCCGCGCTCCGTCGCGCTGTCCATACTATTTTTCATTATACACCCGCGAGCGTGCAACTGCGCGAGTTTTAGCGTTAGCCCTTAGGCCTACTGGTATAAATTGGCTTACAAAAGAAATAGGGTGAGGAATAAATAAAAGCAAGATTGTCGGTCATAATAATTTTATTCGCATATAATTCATAACTGATTATGATACATGGAGCGCACGCGCACCGATCATGGCCGCCGGGCGCCGCTCGGTCATCTTTGCTCCAAATTACATTATTATTATTATTTATTTGTATTGCATCGACATTCGTTATGCAAAACCGTGGCTACATATTCACTAGTGAGAGGTCTCGAGGCAGCGTGGGTCGGGCGCGGGGCCGCCGACCCGTCGCTTCATACATTACTTAAACATAACAGTCAATTAGACAGCCGGATGTCAGTCCGATTTATTTACATGGCGATGCCGGCCGCGGGTAGAGCGTCCGCGGCTCGTGCGCATCGTTCGTAATCATTATAACACTTCCATAATTTACGACTTATTATACCGAGAACTAAGTCTTGCAACGTCCGGTGAGCGGCGCGGCGCGCTCAGTCCGCCTTCACCTCGGCGGGCGCGGGCACTTCGCCGGCGGGCGCGCCGTCGCCCACGTCCTCCACGCTCGCCGCCACCTCCACTCCTTCGGGCACCCGGTCCGAGCCGCCGCCGCCATCTGTTCATATTGGTAACATCATTTTCGGAAATAAAATTTAGTGAAATCAGTTTTAATTACCGTTATTAAACTATTTTTTTAATAGCTTCAATTTATTGCAACCATCATCACAAGTTGCCTTTACAAGCGTAAAGCGCTCGGCAGAGCAGCCAAGGCTAATATGATTTCGTAACATGCATCGTACATTTATTTTGCGAGGTTCTTACTGCGCTGATGGTGGTGGTAGTAGAGCTGGTGGTTGGGGCGCGGCGCGTGGTGCGCGCGCGGCGACTGCGGCGCGGGCGGCGCGCGGTACATGGGCAGCGCGGGCGCGTGCGGGCGCTGGATGGGCGCGGGGTAGCGCGGCGCCACCATGCCGCTGCGACTCATCGCGTTGCCGTTGCCACCTGCCCCGTTGCCGCGACCGTTGTTGCCGCCCACTACCATTTGCTACAACAATTGTTCATCATAAACTAGTTTTTATTTTAATAAATAGCAATGTGAAGGGGAAATACGGGAATACCGCATGCAGTAAGGTATGGTACCTGCTGGTGCTGCGGATGTTGTTGGTGCTGGTGGTGCTGGTGCGGCGTGTGCGCGGGCGGCGGGTGCGGCACGTGCTGCTGGTGCGGCTGGTGCGGCGGCGGCGCGTGGTACTTGTGCGGCGGCGAGTGCGGCGGCTTCTGCGGCTTGGGCGCGCCCTTGGGCGTGGGCGAGGCGGAGTCGCACAGCGGCGCGAACCCGTTGGCGTGCTCGTGCAGCGGACTCTTCAGCTGCTGCTGCGGCGGCGGGCGCGGCTGCGGCGGCGCGTACTGCGTCTGTAGTGGCGGGGCGCGGTATTGTTGCTGTAAAAGACAGTTTAACTTATATTTATAGATAATGTTTTTCATATTATACCAGGTGATGAGAACTCTTTTTTACTAATTACAGCATGGAATTACCTGTGGTTTTCATTACGATTATAAATTAAAAATCTACAAAATTTTATTTTAAACGCATTATTCGCAATACATTGCCAGGTTAAAAATGTCAAAATCGGTAAGCCTTAATTTCCGATAATTAAGAAATATTAGGTATTTTTGTAGACATTAGTTCTAGCTTCTTCACGAAGTTTAGGTTAACATAAATCACTATCTGATCGACATTGTAGTACACAACGTAGGTCTCGGCAGCAGGGCGCATAATTTGAACGTCAGAAAGCACACTAACCTGCATCTGCTGGACGGCTGCAGCGGCTGCCGCGTGCAGTTGCGACGACAGGAACTGAGAGCTGAACGCGCTGGACTGCTGCACGGCGGGCTGCGTGAACTGCAGCGGGTAGGTGGGCGCGGGCGCGGTGGGCGGCTGGTAGGGCGAGTAGTACGACGTGGCGGGGGGCGCGGGCCTCGGCAGCAGGCCCGTGAGCGAGTACTGCGCCTCGGGGCCCGAGTAGCCCAGGTACTGCTGCTGGAACGTGTTCACGCCGCCGCCTCCGATGCCGCCCACGCCGGCACCTTTGCTTCCTGTACAAATTGTTATTAACTAGTAAACGCCTATGACTTTGCTCGCGTGTCAATTAGGCCGGGCGCCCACTGTGACTTTTTGTCACCGTGACTTTAAGTCACCTAATCGAGTGCAATGAAGATATTAGAGAGTGCGCTCACTAGGGTGACGTGACAATAAGGTGACAAATAGTTTCGTCTGGGTTATGCATCGCTATGCGAGTGCGCTCACTGGGGCGACTTTTCGTCATTGGGCTGCTGAAAGTTCCGATTAGACGTATGCTACACATAAAAATTAATCACTTTTTGTTTGAAGGGAGATGCCTCAAAATGTTATAAAATTATTCATATTTTTAAGAAGACTAAAAGTAATTTGTATGGTTAAAGGAAACAAATTATTGTATGGAAATTTATAATTTTCAGTTTTTTTGGGTACCCCATTAATTAGTTAAATATTTGCTTTTCACTTCTTATGTAATCCCTTGCCTACAATAAACCATATATAATAAAAAAAAATGTATGCATAAATTTAAAGGGTTCAGTTAATTTAGAATAAAAAAATATATTTTAGTAATCTTTCAGTGTACATATAGGATGCACCCTTTTTCATTTAATTTATTTTCATGTATTCTGAGAGAACATATTACAGCAACCTAATTGAAATCGATCTAGAACTCAAATAAGCTCACTTTGTCACCCGGTGACAGTTACCTACTGTGGGCGCCTTGATGGTGACAGAGGGTGACGGCAACAAAATGTTACCGTGACAAAAAGTCACAATGGGCGGCCGGCCTTAGTCTATTGCAAATTTACAAAGACACAAAATTACATAATCCTTTTTTAAGAAAAATGGGTACAGCAAGTTATCCTCAAAAAACAGATATATGCTATCGCAGTTTTTTTGTAGTTCCAATAAAGAGAAACAATTCTTTGATATGTTTTCTTCTATATCAAATAAAAAAAGCAGAGTTGCGTCAATATCTCTGACTTTTCCAACAATTATCGTCACATTTCAGGCAATTTACGCAGAACCCTAACAAATTATATACTTGAACCTTTCTCGGGAACCACTTATCTAATTGGTGAACATGACAGTCCGTTCTGTAGTCTTTGAGCTTATCGCGAACTGACAGACAGACATACGCCGCAGGGACTTTGTTTTATAATATGTAAGGATTAGTTAATACAAGATTTTTAGACTTTTTAGTTTTAATTTATATTATTTTATTATAGCTTTTTAATACAGCTTATATTATTTATTATTATATTTAGTTTACATTAGATTATTTGAGACTTTTTAGTTTTAGTTTATGGTATAGAAATGAAAGCAAAAAGTGAAACGTACACCTGGTACATTTTTTGTCATTTTTTAAAACAGTAATATCAACATGATATGATATTTATTATTTTGAAATGGTCTTTTTACGACCTTTCAATTGATATCCATATTGCTAAGATAAAAAAAAATACACACATCGCCCCTTTTTTCCCCATTTACAGCCGCCATTTTGAAAATATATATAACCTATGTCACTACCACAATTTAGACAAATTCAACGACACCTCACATGTGAAAATCCGTTCAGCCATTTAGGCTGTAGCGCCTGCTGAAGAAATGGGCATACATACATACATACGCTCGAAAAACATAACCCTCCTTCTGACGCAATCGGGTAAAAATACGCCGATCAAGTTGAGCGAAAGAGCTTAAACTGATAATGAGTAACTGTCTTCGTGTACTAACCGATAGCACCAATTTGTTGAGTTGAAGGTTTAACGGTAGACATATGTGAGTTAGTAGTACTGGAGATGAGCACGGTGCTCGGACTGTTTCCCATCTGCGCTGATTGCCCAAACGCTGCTCCGCTGCCTGCTGGACCCTGGAAATTAAATAGGCATTATTAAATGATCAGTAATGTTATATAGAATAAGAGAACAATATAAGTCTCGATAGGACTCACCATGCGGTATTGATTAGGAAGACTTTGAAACATGTCTGGCGGAGGCTGGTAGTTGTAAGGCGTGGCCGATCCAGCGCCGTACGGCGTTCCAGGGAATCCACCAAACTGAGTACGGGTTTGATCCAAGAAGGCACCGTACAAGCCGCCCTGCTGTGGCAGTTGCTGGGTAGAGTTCATCATCGGCTGCGTCGAGTTGAACAACACGGCCGGCGGCGACGGCACCGACAGGCCGCCGTACCCGCCCTGGTAGCTCACGTGGTTGTAGTGCGACGGCGGCGGCGACTGCAGCTGCTGCGTCGGCTTCACCTTACACACGTTAGGAGGCGCCCCGGTCTCAGTACTGGTTTCCTCGAGGCCAGCGAACTGCAACTCCTCGCCGCCTTCCACTACCGCAGGCATCTCCCACACCTTCTTGACACTGGCGATTTTAAAATTGAGATCTGCTGCCGAAATTGTGTTAGAAGTGCTCATGTGTGTGCCGCGAGGCAAGCCGAGAGTTTTCGCCGTTTTATCTTCGGTGAGTTGACCGAGGTCAGAGTCGAAAGCGAAATCGAGCTTCATATCAGATTCTTCAGCCTTTTGAGACGTGTCGAAGGACATCTGTAGCCCGAGTGAACCTTCCGCTTCGGAAACCGGTCTGCCGCCGGTTTCAGCCATGATCTCCTGGATCGACCTAGGACGCGCTCGAACGTCTCTCATATCTCCATTAAACGCCATAGGTCTCGCTTCCATTTCAGCTGGAATCTCTTCCGTCTGAGGCTTGGCAGTGGCAGCACTGGATTGATATTTTTGTTTCAAGGCCTCAGCGGGTGGTGCAGTTTTGTAATTAGTATTTTCAAATATAATAGTTTCTACAGGGGGTGTAGCACCATCTAGAACTCCAGTTTTATCAGCCACCAGCGCGCACGGCGCCACCACAGGTTTTATTTCAATGGCTGGGTCGCCGGGAGTGCTGCGCTGGCTCGACTGGCTCGATTTTGCATCGATGACTTCCGGCGGCTCTTCGACATTGCCTCGCAAGGTCTGCGAAATAGGTTTATCCCAAGCGTTGACTGTCGGCGGCGGAGGAGCGGCGCCCGTGTCTGGACCGAAGCTGGGAATCAATCCCATTTGTTGCTTCTGCCGCTGCTTGACAAACCTCGGCGCTAAGTTAGCTTGACGTGGGCGATCGTACTGAGAGTTTGGCTTCCCAGGCACTGGGGCTGACCCGCGGGTAATAGACTTGTCGTTGGAGCTTCTAGTGGAAGAACCATTTCTGCCATTGCCTTGGTTGGAGCGCGACCTCGGCTGCTTTTCCTCCTTCACACTAGTAGGCGCCCTAGTTTCCTTAGAATTCTTTTTATTGCGAACTTCTTGAAATCCATCATCGACAACGACCTCGTCTTTTTTTGCGGCAGATATCTTAAGATCACTAATAGCCTCTGTGAGATCAGTATTCTTATTATCTCCATCCTTTTTAGCTGCCTGTTGCCCGCGATTAGCGTTTTGTCTACTGTTCTGATTGCGACTCCCACCTGGTACCTTCGATTGCGCGGACTGTCTGCCGCCGGAGCGATGGTGACCGCCGCTTTCGGAATGTTCTGATGTGGTTTCCCAATTTTCGTCTTCGCCACTGTGAGCACCACCTTTTGTGCGACGATCGCGACCTTTTCTGGAAGACGAGCCGGTGCGAGATTTATTACCTTTATCTTCTTGCACACTGTCTTTTATTTCTTCGTGATCTTTCACAGCCCTGCTGGCTTGGCTGAAAGGACTTTTAGTGTTAGGTGGCCCGTATCCAGTCACACGCTTGGCTGGAGCTGGGGGCCTGCTGGCACCTTGGAATCCACCTCGTCCACGTCGCGAAGGTTGCCCTCTAGGTGCAAATGGTTCTCTATTTTCTAAGCCATCTGTGATCGGCGGACCTTGTTCAGTAGCTGCCTGGTTCATGTCCTCGGGTCGGTCCTGTTTCTTGACGCCGCGAGGACTGCGCGGGGCTCTGCGGCGCTCTTTGCGCTCCATGTTGTTTCCATCCGTGGATCCGTCGGATTCGCTCGCTCTGTTGTTAGACCGGGAGCTTCTATGCGACCGCCTTCCACGAGATTCTCTGGAGCCCCAACCTCTACCGTAAACATTGTACCCTCCACTACCATATCCTCTACCTTTCTTTTCAGATCCTGATCCACTGGACTTCCGTTCGACTGGTTCTTTCATCGGAATTTTGTTTACTTGATCCATACTGTACCTTTCATTCTTCTTGTCTTCCAAAGGTCTTTTTTGAGAATCTTGAATACTTTCAACTGATTGAGAATCCATTAAGCTATTTCCTGGTGCTGCGGATGGGTCAGTACTTGATTTTGAGGCAATAGATTCAGATTCTGATAACTCTTTTTCAGACTTTTGCACTGTGATGGTTGGTTTTACTGTTAGAGATGGTTCTTGGATCGGTTGTTTATGTATTTGAGAAGGATTAGGAACGGGTTCATTCGAACTAATAGATTTTGGAGGAGACTGGTTTAGGACAGACTTAGGAATAGGTTGAGAATCAGTAAATATTGATGATTGAGATTGATTAGTAGAAGAAATAGGAGTTTGAATATTAGCTTGAGGATTAATTATATTAGTTTGTTGATTTGGAACAGTTTGAGAAACAGGTTGAACGTTAGATATTATATGGTTATTGTGATAATTGTTAGACTGGTTTTGTGTTTTGAGATTATTGTGAATATTAGGTGGCATTTGTTGTGGGGTTATTATCTCAGGGCTTTCTTTATTTGTTAAAGTTTCATTGTTTTGGCTTTCAACTGGTTTCACAGTATCTTTTTCTGGTGAAAGTTTGACAGGAAGCGCGTTGCTTTGCTCCTCCTGTGTGACTTCAGCCCACGATGTCTTGCTCAAGTCTTTCTCATAGGACTCCCGCTGCGGCTGCACAGCGTGCGAGGGCGGCGTTATTCGCCTCTCCGGAACTTGAGCTGGAGTAGAGGAATCAGCAGAAGCGAATGGCTCGGTCAGACCTATACTTTTTCTTTCAAAAACTTCTGTCAATTTATCTGCAGCAGTTCTACTGCTGTGCTCGATCGCTGTATCTATGGATTTTTTGTCAGATTCATTTCTTCTGTCTTTGTAATCATTAAACTCTTTATATGAATCTTTTGAGTTAGACCTGTCCAAGTCTCGGCCAGATCTATCATAATCCTGCATCTCGGATCTCCACTGAGGACCAGGTCCATCTCTGTCTCTTCTGACATCATCTTCACGATCTGAATAATCTCTGAAAATGACAACATACTGAATATAAAATTTTGCCAAGTTTAACTACACAATTTTAATAAAATAATACACAGTTACAAACTAACCTGGAATACGAACGGCGATTATTGGTGTGGTTCGCATTATGCCTAGGAGCATTATACTGAGGCGGTTCCTGTCGCCGCGGAGCTGGTTTGTTAGTGAAAGACCACGCCTTGTGTTGGTCGTCCTGTTGCCGGTTTTGCTGTTGCTTCAAAAACCGCGGAGGTATATTTTGTTGAAATGTTTTCGAAAAAGGATTTTGTTGATCGCGATCGCGTTGGTAATCTCTTTCACGGTCTCTGTCTCTAAATTCGCGGTCACGATCTCGATCGCCTCTCTCTCTGTCTGCTCGGTCGCGGCCGTCCCTGTCATTACGCTCTCTGTCTCTGTCAAACCTATCACGATCCGAACGATCTCTATCTACTCTATCGTTCCGGTCTCTATTGTCGTTACGGTCTCTGTCTCGTACATCTCTATCTTTTTCGCTGTCAGAACGATCTCTGTTGTCCGACCGTGTTCTATCTTTGCTATCTATTAATCTCTCTTTCTCACGTTCGCGATCTCTGTCTCTATTGTCAAATCGGTCTAAGCGATCGCGATCCCTACTGTCTAGGCGATCCTTGTCTCTCATATCTCTGTCGCGGAAATCATTACGATCTTTGTCTTTGACGTCCGACCGATCTTTTTCTCTAGTATCAACTCTGTCCTTCTCCCTCGGATCGACGTCTCGTTCGTTTCTCTCCTTGTCGCGCATGTCCTTGGGGGGCTGCGCCGCCGGCGAGTCGCGCATCTGGCGTCGCTGCTCCTCCTCCTTGCGCTGGCGAGCGCGGGCGACTGCTTGAGCCACTTCATTGCTTTGCTTCTGCCGGCGCTCCGCCCATAGCTGCTCCTCGTCAGGATCCTGTATTTTAGGATCTACGCGTTCATTGTCAATACTGGTCCGGTTATTGCTTTTGTTGCCGACTTTTACCGTCGGAGTAGATGACTCACCATCTGAGAAGTCAAGTTTTTGGCTGAAAATAAGAAAATTAAAACAATATTATTTTAATCTCCACATTTTAATAATTACTTGTATATTTTAAACAAACGAAAAAACGGAGGTCTCAACCTAGAACCCACAAGTGCTTTGCTACTTTATTAAATAAATGTTCCTTTAACTTGGATGGCAACGGCTTTATAGATATGCTTTAGGCCTGTGTGCACCAAGATTTCGGTTATCATATCCAACGGATAACATAAGCTAAACGTAAAATTTACTGTTCACGACAAGCCGTACACCGGTTAAGGACGTAAGCTCGGTTAAAATAACTGCCCAGTTTACTTCCTTAACCGGCGTACGGGTTGTCGTGAACTGTAAATTTATAGTAAAGTTATGTTAACCGTTGGTTATAATAACTGAAATCTTGGTGCACATAGGCCTTAGTAAATTAAAGCAACTAAATGACGCAGTTATTTTTTACTTTTTAGTGCATATTGAAGTTGCGTATAGATACTCACTCGTAATCAATGTCATCGTTTTGCGCCCACCCCGCGTCGCGAGAGATGTCGTCAAGGGAGGATATCTCCTCCTCGCGCAGGATGGGCCGTGCCTGGAGCACCTTGTCGGCGCGGGGCGCGGCAGGCGCTCGCGGCGCTTGCCTGGGGCCCGGCGGGTTATTGTTGCCGCTGCCGCTGCTGGCATTGCTTCTGTTATCCCGAAGTGAGCTCAATGTTCCCAAGCCGATCCCGGTGGCGCTGCTACCTTTCATCAGCTGCACAAGTAATGTTACATTAGCTTAAACACTGTAACGACGATCTCCGTGGTGCAGTGGTATGTGCGGTGGATTTATAAGACGGAGGTTCAGGGTTCAATTTCCGGCGAGGTAAATTGAGATTTTTCTTAATTTGTCTTGGTCTGATTGATACCGCCAAGCTATTTAGCGTTCCGGTACGATGTCGTGTAGAAACCGAAAGGGGTGTGGATTTCATCCTACTCCTAACCAGTTAGCCCGCTTCTATCTTAGATTGCAAAAGAAATATATGTTCACATTTCATTTAGTGGCTAAGCATGGGATTTTGACAAGGGTTTAAGACTTAATGGGGAAGTGGAGTGGAATGGCTGGTGATGGATTGATACCCTAGAGATGACAGAAGGAATCGGGGCAAACAATTCCTCAGATTGGAGGATGATATAAAGATTACAGCAGGGCCAAAGTGGAGAAGGGTCGCAAAACACTGGGAGTAGTCCGAGTTGCTCAAGAAGGCCTATGCCGAAAGGCACATTGCTGAGGGATATTATATTAAAGAAAGCAAAGTACCATCTAAAAAATATAATTTCTTATCACAGAAAAAAAAGGCTCATTATTAGTTGAAGGTTTTTGAGATCCACGAAGGCTGGCAGGTCCCGCGTTAGGCGGGGTTGCTGTAGAGCAGGCGTCAGGCGGGCGCGGCGACGGGTGACGATGTAGTTTCATATTGGTATACTCTGCAATGCAATTAGCGCGCGGGTCTTCTTCTGATAAGGATATTTCATATGATTATATACTCACGAAGGATGGCAGAATAGCGCGGTAGGCGGGTGTTTGCTGTGCAGCAGGCGTGCAGGCGGGCGCGGCGACGGGTGACGATGTAGTTTCATATTGGTATACACTTACGAAGGATGGCAGAATAGCGCGGTAGGCGGGTGTTTGCTGTGCAGCAGGCGTGCAGGCGGGCGCGGCGACGGGTGACGATGTAGTTTCATATTGGTATACACTTACGAAGGATGGCAGAATAGCGCGGTAGGCGGGTGTTTGCTGTGCAGCAGGCGTGCAGGCGGGCGCGGCGACGGGTGACGATGTAGTTTCATATTGGTATACACTTACGAAGGATGGCAGAATAGCGCGGTAGGCGGGTGTTTGCTGTGCAGCAGGCGTGCAGGCGGGCGCGGCGACGGGTGACGATGTAGTTTCATATTGGTATACACTTACGAAGGATGGCAGAATAGCGCGGTAGGCGGGTGTTTGCTGTGCAGCAGGCGTGCAGGCGGGCGCGGCGACGGGTGACGATGTAGTTTCATATTGGTATACACTTACGAAGGATGGCAGAATAGCGCGGTAGGCGGGTGTTTGCTGTGCAGCAGGCGTGCAGGCGGGCGCGGCGACGGGTGACGATGTAGTTTCATATTGGTATACACTTACGAAGGATGGCAGAATAGCGCGGTAGGCGGGTGTTTGCTGTGCAGCAGGCGTGCAGGCGGGCGCGGCGACGGGTGACGATGTAGTTTCATATTGGTATACACTTACGAAGGATGGCAGAATAGCGCGGTAGGCGGGTGTTTGCTGTGCAGCAGGCGTGCAGGCGGGCGCGGCGACGGGTGACGATGTAGTTTCATATTGGTATACACTTACGAAGGATGGCAGAATAGCGCGGTAGGCGGGTGTTTGCTGTGCAGCAGGCGTGCAGGCGGGCGCGGCGACGGGTGACGATGTAGTTTCATATTGGTATACACTTACGAAGGATGGCAGAATAGCGCGGTAGGCGGGTGTTTGCTGTGCAGCAGGCGTGCAGGCGGGCGCGGCGACGGGTGACGATGTAGTTTCATATTGGTATACACTTACGAAGGATGGCAGAATAGCGCGGTAGGCGGGTGTTTGCTGTGCAGCAGGCGTGCAGGCGGGCGCGGCGACGGGTGACGATGTAGTTTCTGGCCGAGCGCCGGCCGTGCCACCGCACGTCCAACTGCCTTCCGCTAAACATACGAGCATTCAATAAATAAATATTATACGACAGTTACACACATCGCTATACAGCCCCAAAATAAGCGTACTCATAAGTAGCTTGTGTTATGGGTGCTATGATAACTGATGATTAATTTTTTATATACTATACATAAATACTTATAATATATAGATAAACACCCAGACACTGGAAAACATCAATGCTCATCACACAAACATTTTCCAGATATGGGAATCGAACCCACAGCCTAGGATGCAGAAGCAGTGTCACTACCCACTGCGCCACTAGGCCAGCATTTACACTTCAATATCTGTTTATTTACACTTAAATTAAAACAAAATCAATTCTATGTTTATTTATTTATTTAGAATTAACAAATAGACCAGCCATTAGTTTTAAATAAGTTAGCTTGACACTATTTATACCTATACCTATGTGTCAATGTACATAATCCCTGCTCTATTTTAAACATCAAACTGATAAAATTTAATAATTGCCCTATAATTTCAATTTCAATGTTGATGATTTGCTTTGTTTTTAAATGTTTAGTGTTAATAGTATTCAAATGTCAAAAAAAAAATAAGCACCATAATATCAAAGTACAAAATCGGCACCGACGTCGTCGGGACCGTGGCCTAGCGGTAAGGCGCTCTAAGTGCCCGGATTGCCAGAGAGACGCGGGTTCGAATCTGGTCGGTTCCGCAATTTTTGATATTATGTTTATTCTTAAATATAAATAACCAACAATAAAAATTAACTGGGATTAATTTTTTTTGAAAACATTTACATTTTTTACACTCTAATAAATTAACAACCTATACCTATACATACCTTACCTTATCTTATCTATGTATAGCTAGTAAATACCTACTTTGTGGTCTGAGCTGTGGTTGGGGTACAGAATGATCTGAAGAACGGTGTGAGGGTTGAGCTGCAGCCTCCAGCGAGGGGAACTCTGTGCGGAAGTGTGGTGAGGAGGGCGGCGGCAGGGGCACCCAGCCTGCTGAGCCTGTGCCCGCACCCGCACCACTGTTTGATACTGTTGTCTGCAAAACAAATTACTAAATTAACATCAAATATTTTTATTGTTATTATTGTTTTTCTATAATATCATAAACAAATAAAGCATAAAGAAATAAACATGATTTTGGGTCCCTTAGCATTATAATCTTTTGTCACTACTAATTTTAAGATTAAAAAAAAAATATTTTTTGTAAAATTACCAAATGGAAGGATGTAGTCTCTAGCTACCCCTATAGGAATGAGGCATGATGTTATGTATGTTGAATCTTCTAGGTAATTGATGGACTCTCATTAAGACTTTAATTAAAAAAAACCAGTCAAGTGCGTTGCGTGCGTGAGTACCTTTACGCGTTCATGAGAAAAGGGGGTAAGTGTAAATTATTAAAAGCATTATTATTATACGATGCAACTAAAAATTTACAGTTTTCGTAATTTTCCATTATCTGTACTATAAAACGTTACTTCGTACCAAATTTCAAGATCCTAAACTTACGAGAACCACAAGTTACATTTTGATTTACTGGACCACATCGAAAATTGGGGAAATTTTAAGCATAAACTGTATCTTTTGATTGCCATGGCCTAGAAGCTTGATTTTTTCACGCAGTCTAAGGGACAGCAGACTTGAATATTTGATATAAATTTGCTTAGCTTGATACTTCCACGCGTTTCTGAGAAAGAGTCTTGACAGACAGATGGACAATGAAGCAGGGGAATCCTATAAGGGTTCAGTTTTTCCCGGAACCCTAAAAATCAACAAATAAAGATTTGTAACTAAAACTAGCAATGTAATTTTAAAACACACATAATCAGCTGTTCTAAGAGTTCAACACAGTTCATGATCAAGTACCTACATACCAGACTGCCCTACGCGGCCAAGTTGCTGCCAGCTCTTAGATATAGTTTGTGGAGCATTGTTATCACATAACCCCCTTTCATTTTCAACATAAATTGGTTTTCATTATATTGTTCTAGACAATAATTGTAGCATCTTCACGAAGTTTTAGTTATCATGCTTATTACCACCTGGTATTAGTTGATGAAAACTTACTATAGTCTGAGAGGTGCATGTTGCAGGAGTAGATACAGTTGCAGTTACAGTGGAGACAGAACTGAAAAAAAAAATTATTACATCAAAATATTATGTTGCATTCAGTGTAAAGAATTTACATTGGGATTTATTTTGGTTCATTGCCTGTAAAAATCACTGCATATAATAAAATAAAGTCACCCACCATGTCTATATGTCTATCCATCTGTCTGTTTACAATAAACTAATACTAATAAACAGATTTTCATGTGGTTTTCAATAAGATTTCTGAGAAGAAGTGAAAATGCATTGGTACACAGTAAGTAATACATTTTAATAGGGCTAAGATTCTCTAGCAAGTACTACACCTGTAACCGAAGGTCCCGCTCTGAGCTATCTATTTTATTTTTTAAATTTAGACCCTCTCCTATAAGGAGAGAGGCTTTGCCATATATTAAAGTAGTCTGATATTGATAAAATTAAAAGTATAAAGATTAGCACACAAGAAATTCCGGTTCATTTATTATAAGGATCAATAGCAAAAGTCTTGTAGTGAATGTTATGTAATGATGCAGTTGTAGGTCACTTTTAGGCAAACATTGTTTGACCTACATTTAAGGAATACTTCATTCTAAAAATGTAGGTCAAACAATGTTGAATTTCTAAAATACAGAGCTGTGTTCATTGATTGTAGGGGTCAATAACAATGTCTTGCAGTCAATGTTATGTAATGATGCAGTTCTAGGTCACTTTTAGGCAAACATTGTTTGACCTAGATGTTGGAAATTAACAAAATAAAATTTTAATTTTTTATGATCCAAGGTTGGGTTGTGAATGATTTTTTAAACTCAGTATTTGTTTTTCCAATTATTTCAATGGTACTTTAAAGTTGGAAAATTGATGTTACATTCTGTCTTTGAGAGCACTAAGTTGTCAGTCACTGTCACTTTTTATTAGTAATCACATAGTCATCACTTTCACTGTAATATGCTCACCTATCCACATTGGTTCAGCATGGTGGGTTTAAGTTCCAATTACTATTCCACTGGTATAGTAGGTCCTTAAAATAGGCTTTCAGTGTTAAAATTAATTTTAAAGGCTCTTACTTGGCGTTAGGATCTAGACCAGTTTCAGTTCTTAAAGAAGGAAGATTGGCAGGTGGTCGTCTAGCTGAAGGTACTTTTCCAAGACTTTGCATTCCATGTTTACGGCTGAGTTGAGACTTTGCCAAGGATGGTTCAGAGCTTTCGTTCTGAAAATAAAATAGAGAGACATTAGTAAATAAATACTTTTTATTATACATATAAGCGCATGTTGCTCATTGCCTCTTACAACAACACAACATTTTCCAACATCAAAAAGGTTACTGACTAGTTTTTGGAGCTCCCAATAAGATGTCTATGTTTAGAAGTGGATGTCTATTGGCCAATAATGAATATAAATATATAAAAAAAATAAGAGTGTG
Source organism: Mycalesis mineus (assembly GCA_034621355.1). Classification (NCBI taxonomy): domain Eukaryota; kingdom Metazoa; phylum Arthropoda; class Insecta; order Lepidoptera; family Nymphalidae; genus Mycalesis; species Mycalesis mineus. The sequence goes on along the minus strand of CM067884.1, from coordinate 14,808,195 downwards.
GAAACATCTGAAAATGCTTTGAATAAAATTACTATTATAAAAACAAAAAGCTTGAATGCTTAAAAGTAATAAACTGAAAGTAAAACCAGGATTAATATTAATTTCTAAATTCTTTATGATGCTACAGCATGGACAAACTTTGTTTTTAAGTAAGCACCAAACCAAAACAATTTTTAAAATTCTTAACAAAATATAATTTTGCAATTTTGAGCTACTTGAGATTAAGCAAAGTATGGATCACATTTATCCATAGTGGATGGACACAGACTGTTTCATACTTTACGTAGATGAAGGTAGCTCAATTTTCAGGTATGGCACAAAGCCTATTAACATGAATCATTGGGTACAAACCCATAAACTCTATTATAATCAGTATAGTACATCCCTGTGTCTGTATAATATTATTATAATGAGTGATTTATATATTTTTGATAAACATTTATTGAAACCAAAATAATATTTTATCAAAATTGTTTACAATAAATAAATATAAATTAGGTCTCATTTATTCATATAATATTAATAAAAAAGATATCATGAGATATCTTTATTTCTATATTAATTGAGAAAAAGCAAATGATAATTACTCCCAAATTAATATTACCTACATCAAGTAATAATAAAACAAATAAAACCCTTTACATGTTAATTAAAAAAAAAATTTAAAATAATTAAAAAAGTCAAAAACTCTATAAAATTGAAAATGAATGAAATATATCAATAAAATATCATTATTAATTGTTTAACCTTTATTTAAAAGGCAGTCAATAGTCTTAAACCACTGGAAAATCAATAAGTCTAGAGGACACAATACATATGTTTATGAGGTCATTGACATCTCATTCCACAAACAAAGACTTCTATATATTAAAGTTTTTCTAACAGAAGCAAGAAACAGTTTAGCATTTTATATAAGGTTTTCTAACAAGGAAGTGAGCAATGTCAATCATCACTCAATTCTTATTAACTACAGGCCTTTATATAGCAGTGAAGGTCAGCTGTTAGCGCAGGTATAACTTAGGTTAGCTTTGTAATGCATTGAGATTATACAATTACTTTTGTGTGCTGCAGAAATTAGTTTCACATTATGGCTTATATTCCATACTTTTAATACTATTACTGTTTTATATAAATGCTATATATAATATGGTGAAACTATGTTATATGTATAAGAAATAATGAAATGTTAGGCAAAAGAATATTCTGAAATATATGAATTGGAGTGCATATTTGCTAAATCTAGTATATTAAACTGGAGCAATTTGAGTGAGTTTTAACTCATATTACTCTCATTCCCAGTAGAATCAGTTTGAAGCATATAATATCCTCCTACTTAAGAGTGAAATTAGTTAGAAGCTTATGGTACTTTATAGAAGGTACATACCCTGTTGGCGCAGTACAGACTATTGATGTCTAGCTTCTGAAACTTTTGCTTGCCGGACGTCGGCTTGCTCTGCGCCGTAGTGCCTCCGCCGCCCGGCGTCGAGAGTGCAGACATGCTGCGATGTACACACCATCAGGAGGTCACCCTCGCGCCGACCACCAACTGCAACCAGTACAGTATTCCACTGACAAACACTACTCACAAAGAGCCGTCCTTCAAACTAACGACTTGACGCAAACTATTCGGTTTCACTGCACTATTTCAACATCTACGGTGTAATTTCGTTGCGTACCACACTCCGAAATCGATCTCACGGTACACTGCGGCAGAAACACTTTCACATCACTGGTACTGGAACAAATTGCAGCCCAGCCCTCGGAATTATATTGACGTGTTACATCCGTAGGTTGAACGGACGCTGGATCGATGACTCCCGATTTTTATAGCTCTCGGAAATTATTGCACTCCTAACTGTTAACTCAATATATTGAGGACGATATAAATGTACTCCGATATAACGGTACTAACAAAATACAAGCTATGGAACGGTAAATAAAGTAAATTTATTCGCTAAGAGAAATAACAAAAGCAAAATAGACTAGTACCTTGGTCCGTTACACTAAGTAATATTATATTAAAATTATCTAAGCTCAAAAGCTAATTTATTAAGAAGGATTACTTTAGATTTTTTCTCTATTCTACACTACCAAAACTTATATCACTTTATTTTAAGATGGCGTCTCCAAAAGACGATCTCCTTTTCACAATCAATAGCGTGACGTCACAAAGACGCGACACAGCGCTCTCTACAGGAAAACATTAGAAAGTTTATGGTCGCGTTCACGATACAAAATGTTTTTTTTTGTTGTGGGTGCTTTACACGGTCAAACATATCACGTTTTATATTACAAAACTTATTTCAATATTAATACGTATTTCAATATTTGTACTATAATTTTGGGAATGGTAACCAGACTCTAGTAGTACATTTATTACTTGACAAACAACAGCATAACAAAACATAACTGACATCACAACATTTGTTGAAATGTACAAAATGTGCACCCACCTTTATTTCACATTTTATTTTTGTAGTGATAACTTCCTATAGAAAGATAAATTGATTGGTTCCGTAACGCTGTACGGCTCTAGTCTGTAGGTACGCTCCTTCTCTCTTACTCTAACCCACAATCCTAGCCGTATTAAGTTGCAATATCGTTTGTCGGTGTTGCAATGTACCAAGGCGCACACGTTTTTATTATCCTATAGGTAGTATTTGTTTTCTAATATTTTTCTATATTACTTAATTAGATTTATTTCTAATCTCTTTGAAGAACAATAAAAAACTTTCTTTTTGAAAAACACTATCACATATTTTTGATAAAATCCAGACCACCTGCTGCAGAGTTCGGCGCCCTAAGAAACTGGTGATCTGGGATCCAGTGTAAGCAATCTCCTCACAATACGCGCCTACTGCATCCGATCTTTGATCTAACAACTAAGCAAAAGCTTCGTAAGACGTAGGTCGAAGCTTTTTGCTATAAGACCTTTGACCTTTGACTGAAACTACTATAGGTACAATAATCGTCGACTCAAAATTCAAGAACAAGGTCCAAGTATTTTGATTCTTTTTTTTTCGACTTTCACCAGATTGTCGTACAAAATTATTATTATGACCTTTGGATGACCTATATGACAATTGCTATGCTCATTATTTCTGCTAAGCAGCACTGTTTACTTTAAATTTCAAAAATTAGTAGCTGAAGAGGTGCAATACCTCAGGTTAAATGGAATAGAGTATCGTATTGTGAGAAGTGTAACGTGATTCCATTGAGTTTGCTTTTATATTAATTATTACATGAACCCAGAACAGGGGTATCGAAGCCATAATGGCTATTTATCTGAGTTGGATTGTGGAATCATTCTGGTTGTAATCATGCCTCAGAGAACTCGATAAACCTTTTGTGCCAGTCATTATCATCAACATATAATAGTTATCGTTAAAGAAATAAATATTATCACCCTAAGCCCGCCAACTCACACTGGTACAGCGTGATGAGTTTTAGCTTCATATCTTCATCTAGCATTAGGTCTCCTTCTTATGAAGTGGGAGATCTAGACCAGTAGGGACCATTAATAGTCCCTCACTTATTGAGAGATATTCTTCATATGTAAGAATTTGCAGCTCACTTACATAATACGTAAATTGGAAGAAGGCCTTGAATTCCTAGAATGGATAAGAGAAAATCGTGCTGTGAGATAGCATACTAATTTGAAACATCTAAACAATAATTAAAGTAATGTGCTACATCCTGATGAAACTAAGAATATAGTCATGCCGCCAAAACATTTCAACGCAACGCCTCAGTGATATGCATCTATTACAGCATCATACTATTAACTAATAAAATATAGCGCCTTTTTTAAATTTAGTCTAAAAAATATAAAATTATACGTGTATATTTCGTAGATATACACGTATGTAATATCGCAATCAAATCTCGCAGATATTCGATTGAATATACTTATTTCGCTCATCATCGAAAATATGGACAGTAACCTAAATTACTTCAATTTTTATTCCAAACATCAACTTATTAATGGAAATTTTTTCATGTATTTTTCTTTTTTGCGACTAAGATACAAGTGCACCCCTTTGATCCCTGCTGATGGTACCTATGAATAAAGTGTTTTTTTTTAAAATTATTGCCATTAAATTTGTAGTGGTAGGTACCTACATCATGAATGGCCGTTTCTGGGCTTAGGCATCCCGTCTGGATTACTAAGCAGATAATAATTGCAGACTTAAATATAATGTAGTACTTAGTTAGGTTAGGTAGGTAAGATAAGTAGTGAAAAAAAAGATGTGTAGATATTTTTGTCACTAAAATAGTGGCATTAAAAAGATTGATTTTAATATTGTTTCAACTTGAGACAGATGTATATATCACAGTTCGTTATTCTTACGCATGCGCATTTTGAATCCGTACCATATTGATGAAAGAAAATCAGTAAGCGACGAACAGCGGAGACGAATTTCATAAAACGAGGAGAATCAGAAGAAACCGGCAGCCATGGCCGGGAATATGGGAATGGAGCAATTGATACCAATTGTTAATAAGTTGCAAGATGCTTTTACACAACTGGGAGTGCATATGCAACTGGACCTCCCACAAATAGCTGTCGTGGGTGGTCAATCGGCCGGAAAGAGTTCTGTGTTAGAAAACTTCGTAGGCAGGTGAGTCCTGCTTTTGATAAATTATCGAAAAAGACTGATCACAATATATTTTTCCTATTTACTACTAACAATGTAATGTATAGATTAGTAAACATATATAAATAACATACACTGTCTATATCTCCTTTAGTTTTATATCGATTATGTCATGGAATAAATAACGATAGCTTCGTGCATTAACAGTCTGATTGAATGTAAGTTTGATTTAAATGTACCTGGAGTAGTTTTTGGGGTTACGAATAAAATAATACTCTATTGTCAAATCTACCTGTTATATAACATAGATTAGCTTTGACACTTCTATTCAACATCATTTTTTGCCTATAAATCGCTTAGTTTCAAATAATTGTAGTATATTGTCATAATAGTAACGTATAAGTGCCCTATATTTAGTGCGCATGTCACGCAGTATTGATCTTGTAAATCTTTAAATGAAGTATTTTTATCTAAACACATTCATATATTACTTTTAATTATTAATGAATTAATTGATTTCAAAACGTGAATGTGTAATTCATGTTGGTTTTGTTCGGCTTGTTATACACTACATGATGTTAGAGATCGTGTCGGATCCGATACAAGCACAGAGTACTTTGAATACAGATGCCGCCTTTCGGCTGTCATCTGATGTTAGACAAGTTGGACACTGTTATCAGTTTGACATGAAAAACGGAACGTAGCGTTACCATAACCACCCACCAATGAAGTACCAACCACCATATTGAAAAATAAATTAGTTTATCGATGATGTGAAGTATGAGCAAGTAATCAGTGATTTTGTGGTGTGAAAATTGATGTATATTAGCAAAAATGGCAGGAAATTTCGGGATGCAACAACTAATACCCATAGTGAACAAATTGCAAGATGCATTTGTTCAAATGGGCGTGCACATGTCCTTAGATCTTCCACAAATTGCTGTTGTGGGTGGTCAATCCGCTGGAAAAAGTTCGGTGCTAGAAAATTTTGTCGGCAGGTGAGCGTATACATCAAAAGTAGCATAAAACTGCGTCAGCAGTGTGCCGGTATCGTTATCAGTACACAGGAGAAGTCTTTGTAATCCATTGTTTACTGTTGAATCACTCTTCACTTAAACTATTAAGTATTTCCTTTTTTTTGTTAAGTCTACTTAGACTAGGGCTCCTGTCCGCCTATGCAGTGTTCATCAGGTTAAATCCAGTTCACATGATCCTGACTGTTTTGAAGGAATAATTTATTTTACTTCTTAAATCATTGAATTGTAACTGTCTTTGTTATTAGTGATCCAATAATTTGTATTTTTGATAGAGTGCACTAAATATTGCAAAAAATGTATACTTCTCAAAGTCACTTGTTATAAATAAAGAACAGTTCTGATTTATTTTAAAATATTGCCCATTATTAGTCTAATGATCAGAATTGCTATGGTTAAACAAATATAGGCAATAATAAATCTTTTATATCAATAACCATTTTTAGTTTCTGGGTTGCTGAGGCTAGTAACATATAAGCATTTGTGTCTAATCAGCATTCATCAAAGATAACTACCTAACTCTTTGTCATGTTCAAGTTTTCTATTTGAAAATCATTTTGCAAACTTATTAAAATCAAGTACCTAGTTTTTAAAACCAATGGATAATCTAACATAAAACACTCTTACCACCTGTATGTTTGCTTAAATCTTTAAAATAACATGGCTGACATTATGTGGGTTGCATGAATAGACAGACTGGAATAGGAAGTTTTATATAGCCTGGAGAGGAAAATAAAAAACTTGGTGGCCACAATTACATTTTAGCAGCCAGTCTGTCTATAGTAATATATTAGAAGAAATTAGTTCCTTATTGTTTTCTTTCCTTCCTTCCTTTTGTCCTTAATATGGCGAGGTTTTATATTTTTCTGGTTAACCCCTGTGGGCCTGACATTCAAACCTTCTTTGAGGCCCGCGGCTACCCGGGTAGCGACGGAGCTATAATGACAGCTGTCATTATTTGCCTGACGGTTGCCAGGGGACCCCTCGGGGCTGTGAAACTTTAAACAATACATAAGGCAAATTTATATACAAATAATTAGACATTCCACATAGTAACTTCAGCTGCAGAAAAACAATGCCAAATCTGTATTTTTTTCAGTATGAAATGGTAGTGTTATTAATAAACAAGTAATATCAATATCAAATTGCTGAGTTTTGTTTACCCCTGTTTCACATATAAGAGAAAATGTTATAGCCTTGAATGACTCATAGTCAGTAAACAATTTGATGAATGGAGTTTAATATAATATTAATTACAATCATTATTGATTCATTCAATCTCCACAGAGCAAGAAAATTTATTGGGCCTAAAGGCGACACTACCTATTGATAATTATCTTTCACTTAAGAGATGAATATATATAAATTCACAGTGCAATTGCTAGGGGCATGTGATGGAGGAAAGCTTGATTCCAACACTTGTGCCACAGATGTAGGTTTATGGAGCTCCTTAGTGATCATCAACAACTCAACACTCACTTCTTGTGTTCATGTTATCTCCTTTTTCAGTCAAATCAACCTACTATGCTTCGGTTGCTCATTGTAATATAAAACTTATTACTTATCCATAGAAAATATTAGTTGGCACATTCAAAGAATATTGTGTATTGTTAGAGTCCCAGTGTTTTATGATCATCAGTATGTCGATTCTTGAAAATTGTGCAGCATCTGTACATCCCGTTGATAATTTCACCTGCATTTTGATCATCCAATACAACAAAATGTCATTAGAGAATTCTGTATTCTGTAAAATCCATTTTTCAACAGTTGTAAATTGGCTGCATAACTAATATGGAATTTGAAGAATTGCTCTACAAGCTATTTAAATGGTTCTCAGGCCTCTTAAATGGTCTCTCTCTTACATAGAGGAACCGACTTCTTCTTATATAAGAAGGGATTAGGAGTCTCCCAGCACGCTACTTCGTTGGCAGGCTTAGATGATAATGTATGACATTGTAACAATTACTATGAGTTCATGACAATGGCTGGGACCTTGGCTACATATGCTCTCGGAGGCATGGGAAGGGAGAAAAGATTTTTAAATGATAACCCTACAATGAACTAGGAAAGTTTTCTCCAAAAGTCTTAACTGTATGCAAAATTTTTAGTAGCTAAAATTAAATTTATAGTTATTTAATTATAATTTATTTAGTTTAAGCTGATTGTATGTTCTGTTTTAGGGACTTCTTGCCCCGTGGTTCTGGTATTGTGACTCGGCGCCCGCTTATTCTGCAACTTATCAATGGAAATACAGGTATTTTTAGTATTTACAATTAGTTGTATATGTATATACATTACAAGTCACATTTGCTTATTGTCCAGGTGCTAATTAGGATAGGCTGTACTAGAAAAATAAAATAGATATACATAACATCTATGAAATAATACCATAGTCTATTGTTTCCCAACCCTTTTCAGCCACGGACCCCTAGGGAATTAAGCATAGTTTTCACGGACCCCCCTAATAAAATAAAAAGTAAGCGTAGCATTACAAGATTTATTGCTAAGTAAGCAGTAAGTTGATTACTAGACTTATTAGCATTTATGTATGGTCCAGAAATGACATCGCAGACCCCCATACATATACTTGCGGACCCCCAGGGGTCCGCGGACCACACAAAAACAAACACAAAACAATGCCATAGTCCATAGTTACATCTTTCCAAAATTGTGACAAATAGATTACAGTTTTAAATAGCTACGTTATAGCCTCATATTTCCATAAAAATGAAAATTATTTATGGATAGTACTGCAGGACATTATTATAGTAACAGTAGAAACTTATAACTTTACAGAACTAGCAGTTGTTGGTGACTCAATGTTATCTATCAAGATATTGTTATCAGATCTTTATATTATGATAATAATAATAAGATTGTTTTTTATATCAATGTATAAGAAAATATGATCTTGGATCATCATAGGAGTCTATCATTATGATATTGTTGGAGTGGCTGGTAGCACAACCTAATATGACTCAATGCAAAAAATAATATAATAAGGAATCTTTCTAAACAAATTTGCATTATTAACTCTATTACTTAATGATAATGTCATTATGTCATTGACTATTTTGACAATGACATATATTGTCAAATAGAAAGCGGGAACTGCATTGTTGTTGTCCGGACAAAAATTAGTTAAACTATACTAAAGCCAAAATCAATTGAGAATGCTTGTCAACAAACAAATTAAAAATGAAGGTTGAAATCACTAGTCATTTAACATCTTTTTTTTTTAATTCACTTGTTAATGACGATTTCATGACAATAAATTAGGTTAGTAAGCTTAAAACGAATTAATATATTCAATATCTTTTAAATAAGATTTTATAAAAAAACAAAACAATTTTAAATTTATTAGGCATAAAATGTGTTGCATTTTCTACCTTCATTTTAAATTTGTTTGTTAGCAAACATTTTCAATCGAATTTGGCTTTAGTATAGTGTGATTTATGGTTTTTTACCAATTGTGAGATAAATGAATATATTGTTCATTTTTATATTCTTGTATCACATTATTTCATATCTTTGCTATCTTCGTGTGCAATAAAGTATATTCCATTCATTAAATATTTAACGAAGAATGATCATCATCAAGTGTTGATGATAGTGTCCGTGACTGACTAGCGGACAATAGGCTTCCTGAGGCGTGGGAAACCACAAATTTTTCAACTTTGGGTTTTGAATTTTTTGTGAAAATTTCTTAAAAATATTCTTGATATATAGAGACGAATATCTTAGCATTCCATGGATTCACCGTGCGAGTGCCGGGTCCATCGCGTGGCTGAGAGAAAAACTCCGAACGGAGCCCGAGACTTGTGACACGGGTGTAGGTTTAAGGGTACCCTTAGTGACGCGCGTCAACACTCACCTCCTCTGTTCAAGTTGTTCTCCCTGCCCAGCCAAATTCGGAAGGACCCTACTAGAGCAGCTTTGGACATTCGTTCCAATATGGAGCTTACTGCACTTCTAGTAAGGCCAAGGTCTTTTAGCAGGTTGTAGAGAGACTTCGCTGGTATACCCCTCGCAACCACTTCATAGCCATTTTTGGTTAGTTCATTATCAATCCAGGAGCCGAACCCACGACATAGTGATCCGAAGCCACACCAGCTAACTACTGGACGAAGGAGGCAGACTAAGTTCATATATGTAAATTGAGTAGGTAAATGTCCTTGACCAAATTTTCAAGTAACCTTCACCAGCAGTTTGAATGTTAAACATGTAATTGCTCTTTGGGATTAACTTAATTACTCTCATCCGTTGTTTGAGTTGTTGTAGTTGTTGGCTGTTTAATTAATTGTATTGTATGTAGAGAAAACGATATTTTATACTAGCTATTTAATAAATAGCTGTGTCCTAAAGTGTCAAACTCTTTGATAATGTAGAAGTTAAAGTCCTCGGTCTTCGGACCTGAAAAACATGACAAAAAATCAATATATTTAGAAAAAATATTTTATAATACAAGATACAGAAACAAGAAAGTGGAAATACATTTATCTTTTTAAGAGATTTTCGTGTGATGATTGAATTTTAAGTCTCAGCCCCCAATCTACTGGAGCGAGAATAAAGGGCGAGATAATACATTTTTGAAAGTAAAAATCATTATTTTTATATTTCTTCAAATTTTAAAACTGTTGCTTAGGAATAAAATGTCATGTGCATTAAAGAGTCTCTGTGTAGAATCTTAGAAACTGTGCGGAAAGAAAGAGTATCACGTTCTGAGTTCTGTAATCCGCGTTCTCTATAACGTACACCACGGTGAATAGTTATAAACGTTACGCAGCTCTAAGAATATCAAAAGCTGAACGCTTTTTATTTGCACATGTCTTTCAAGTGGAACCAGTATTGTTGTGAAGGCAATATAATACTCTTGTTTTCATTTCATAGAATATGCAGAGTTCTTTAAATGGAGTCAATATTGTTAGGAAGGCATAGTAAACTCCTGTCTCTCTTTCATAGAATGCGCGGAGTTCCTCCACTGCAAGGGCAAGAAGTTCACAGACTTCAACGAAGTGCGCGCCGAAATCGAGGCGGAGACAGATCGCGTCACCGGCTCCAACAAGGGCATCTCCCCCGTGCCCATCAACTTGCGTGTATACTCGCCTAATGGTAAGTGGTTATTGTAAAGCCCGAACTGCACGCTTGACGGCGGCAGCGAACTCCAACACTCTACATACATTTGGCTAATTTTGGGAATTAACCATCGCTGTTTACACTCTTGCGAGTGCTTTAATGCATTGTAATGTGCAGGCATGGTGGACATCGTGTTGAAAGAAAGAAAAAAGTATGATGATGATCAAAAATTCGTTCAATTTTTACAGAACACAATAGTTAGGTTAGATCGGCGCAAGCGCAAAACGCATATATTTATAAACACGTCGCAAGCGCTTCGGATCAATCCTTTTAATTCGTGAATACGACTATCGGATCGGATTACAAACTTACATAGACCAAATCCAACAAATTATTCACAAGTTTGATTTTGTATCGACTTTTGAAGTTTGACAATCTGTAGATAAATATCGCATACGAAAATTGCGAACGAAGTCTTGTCGCTCGCTCTCAAGTCTCATGTTAACATAATCCTTAGTTTTAAAGTTTAAAAATGTCAGCGCCGTTGCTAATCGTGTTAATTTCGTACACAATCTCAAGTCCTCTAAGGATTAATCGTACATTATACAAAAAAAAATCAAGGTTAACACGAAGTCACTTCCGCCGAATGGGAAATGATAAAGTCGTTTCCTTTAAGGCTGTCCTTGCAAGTATAGGTAAAGCGATTCTTTATACGTGACAAAATGACAATAGAAGAAATACATTATGCAGTTGCCTTGTACGAAAAAACTCCATAGAAACGGGTTCGCCGCTCGCACTGGAATGTGCTGTTTACAAAAGCTATAAATTACAATTCGTAAAATATACTATAGACTAATTTTTCAACGTTAACAGTGTTTGAGTTATGAGGAAAATATGTTCGTACAGATTTGTGTTACATTCTAATGTAAACTGATAGTAGTGCCTCGCGGTTTCGCTCGCTTTCCAGTGAGATAGGGATGAAAGGCTTATTTGTTATTTTCGACGATCTCCGTGGCGCAGTGGTATGCGCGGTGGATTTATAACACTGAGGTCCTGGGTTCGATTCCCGGCGGGGCAGATTGAGATTTTTCTTAATTAGTCTTGGTCTGGCTGGTGGGAGGCTTTCGCCGAGGCTAGTTACCACCCTACCGACAAAGACGTATCGCCAAGCTATTTAGCGTTCCGGCACGATGTCGTGTAGAAACCGAAAAGGATGTGGATTTTCGTCCCACTCCTAACAATTAGCCCGCTTCCATCTTAGACTGCATTATCACTTAACATCAGGTGTAATAGCAGTCAGGGGCCAACTTGTAGTCGATAAAAAAAAAAGACCTAGGTTAGGTCAAGGTTCTGTGTCAAAATTTGCCCCAAACTTATGCTCATATTTAACTGTTTTATTTAAATACACAATGAATTTTAAACAACTACCCATGTTTCATAGCAATCACTTGAAAATATATCAAAAAAATAAAAATTTCAATCGATTTTTTGTGTTCTGAATCACGTGACTATCGTCGTAGTATGAAAAGTCAACTTTATCAACCTTCATAACTTTTTCCTGCGACTGCATAGCTACATACAACTTTGTTTTTCTGTAAATAGAAAATGTGCACTATTTAATGACATATATATAATTACTGGGCAGTCTGGGGTACACTTCCATACAATTTTTGGCAATGTCCTTTAATCACATGAGTCTGCAAGTTGTGATTTTACTAATATTCAAAATTCTCATAGTACACAGATAAACATAGTTCTCATAAAACTATTTTCATCGGTTGAAACAACGATGTAAGTTCACATTTTTTCTCACGTCGGTTTATAATTGTATCTCCATAAATCTATTGACTTTAATCTTTGTGTTTATATGTATAAATATGTAATAATTGTTATATTATAAACATACTTCTATGCTTCCTACTTTACGTAGCAAACAAATATTTTAACTAGCGAACGCCCGGGACTTTGTCCATTTGGAAAAACTGAACCAGGACATTCTTTAAACGACTGCTTGCCGCAGGGATTTCTTTCTTGTGAAATTCCAAAAAAAAATATTTTTGGTATAACTTTTTCTTGCGTCTGCTCCTAATGAAACAAAACCTAAGATTAATGCAAACGAAAACCGTATGAAAATTGGTCTCTTTGTTTTTAAATAATGCTCAAATAAACAAGCACGTAAACAAAACGCAAAGACATTTTGTGTTTTTGTTGCCGAAAACTGCTAAATTCACGCCAACAACATGAACAGACCAAACTATACTAAAGCCAAACTCAATTGAGAATGCTTGTCAACAAACAAATTTAAAATGAAGGTAGAAAATGCAACACGTTTTATGCCTAATAAATTTAAAAATGTGATTAGTTATTTTAAAAAGTCTTATTTAAAAGGTATTGAATATATTAATTCGTTTTAAGCTTACTAACTGATTGTCATGAATTTGTCATTAACTAGTTAATTAAAAAATAGGTATAAAATGACTAGTGATTTCTACCTTCATTTTTAATTTGTTTGTTGACAAGCATTCTCAATCGAATTTGGCTTCAGTCTGGTTATGTCTGCTCCACAGCATGAACAAGCTCATGAATAAGAACCCCATATGGGTTTTGAAACTATCATTTTTTATTTCAATACAACGTATGAGGGTCGGTAATAACTTTTACGCAAACATAAGTAGGCGTCCCCTATCTTCAAAATTTCCTGGAAGTTGAAAGGATGTTGAGAAATCAGAGGAGTATACGTAGGTATTTTAATTGGCGGATAAAACATTGTTTGCTACTGTTGATGCGTAAGCGCGTGTTTTTATCTGTTGCACTTAATTATTTATTATCTTATATGGCTCTTAGTAATTTTTAATACCAAAGATAAATGGAAGTAGGTATTGTGTTAATCTGTTCTCTGTTATACGGGTTCAATAATTATTCTTTTAAGTAAATAATAATAAATAATAAATATAGGACAGTTACACACATCGCTATATAGCCCAAAAGTAAGCGTACTCGTAGGTAGCTAGTGTTATGGGTGCTATGATGACTGATGAATATTTTATTTATATTATACATAAATACTTATAATATATAGATAAACACCCAGACATTGGAAAATATCCACTCTCACATGAACATTTTTCCAGACGTGGGAATCGAACTCACAGCCTAGGACGCAGAGGCAGGGTCACTACCCACTGCACCACTCGGCCGTCAAAATTTTAATTAATTATGTTAAAATAGTAATTACATGAAAACGTGATTTGTTTGCACTTGCTCAGATCTCAGAATCGGCCGAAAAATCGCCGCTCTGGTAAAGTCAGTGTACACAGACATACTTTTCTAAAGCGATTTTAAAGAAAGTCTACTTGAAATAAACGATTTTAAAGATCGAGATTCAGACTGCAGAATTTCACATTTCTAATGTACCAGTATTAAAATACAAGTGCCTTTTAGAGTAGTAAAATGTTTTATTACTAAATCTCACTATAGAAATAACTAGCTGTGTCCCGCGGTTTCACCCGTAGGTAGTTCCCGCTTTCGTGCGTATATTAGGATAAAAAAATAGCCTATGTTGTAATCCAGGATATAATCCACCCCCTTTGAAATTTAACCCAAATTGGGGCCAATAATTGCGGCGGACTGCCTCGTTGGTCTAGTGGTTAGCCTAGGTTCAATAATTATTCTTTTAAGTAAATAATAATAAATAATAAATATAGGACAGTTACATACATCGCTATATAGCCCCAAAGTAAGCGTACTCGTAGGTAGCCTAGCCTTATGGGGCCTCGATCACGAGGTCGTGGGTTTGATTCCTGGGTCGGGTCATGGAATAATTCTGAGCTTTTTCCTTCTTCTTTGAAATATTCAGTACATTCCAAGCCCGGAGCCCCGCATTGGTGCAGCGTGATGGGTGTACGTTCTGTATCCCCTCTCCTATAAGGAGGGAGGCCTGGCCCTGTAGTGGGCCGCTAAAAGGCTGATAATAATGATGATAATGATGATGAATTGCGGCGTCAAGGTAACAAACATACACACACACTCAAATATAGCGACAGTGTAAAGCGTTACCATATGCGTCGCATTCACCGACCTTTCCTATAATAAAGATGTCAAGTCAAATCAGGTAATCAGTTGGTGTTTTTAGTAATAAAATTGATGAACCAATGATGACGTCATGATGACGTAGACCTATTCATGTATAGTGAGTCAGTGTCTTAGATAATGTCTGGGAAATGACTATAATTGCGCGTTTGAATGTGTATTATGAATAATGTTTGTTTATGGACAAGTTGACGGTCTCACCTGATGCGCGATAAGCTATGATGCATTCTAAGCTGGAAGCGATTATCTGTATGGATAAAATACTGCAAGAGTGATGGTCTCAAGGCCTATAAACAGAGAACAGAAAAACGGTAGCTGTTGTATTCTGTATCTGTGACGGCCAAACTTTATTTTTTTTTTATTTACAAGTTGGCCCTTGACTGCTATAACACCTGATGTTAAGTGATGATGCAATCTAAGATGGAAGCGGGATATCTTGTTAGGAGTAGGATGAAATCCACATCCCTTTCGGTTTCTACACGACATCGTACCGGAACGCTAAATCGCTTGGCGGTACGTCTTTGTCGATAGGGTGGTAACTAGCCACGGCGAAATCCTCCCACCAGCCAGACCAAGACAAATTAAGAAAAATCTCAATCTGCTTAGCCGGGAATCGAACCCAGGACCTCCGTCTTATAAATCTACCACGCATACCACTGCGCTACGGAGGTTGTCAGAAAGTAGGAACCTTGGCCAAAAATTATTTATTAATGTTGAGCGTTAAGTCATGTTCATGCCATAGTTAAGTAAGTAAGGTATGGAGTTAAGATCCTGGTGGATGACAGAGGAGACCAACCACCTATTCTGTTACTGTTATTTAACCGACGAAAAAAAAAAACGGAGGTGGTTCTCAATTCAACACGTATATATATTTTTTTTATGAATGACCACGCATAATTTTTTACAGAGTTGTCCGATTTTGATAATTCTTTTTTTATTAGAAAGGGCATACTTCCAAGGTGGTCGAATTGTCATCATGTTAGGATCTGATGATGATATCTTGGAGAAATTGAAGGAACTCATCAAATTTTGGAGGCACGCTTACAGCGATTTCGGTCTTTGTTTCGGTATCGGTAGCTTTTTGGCTACTAGTGCCGTATAATATACTATGACGGTATAGTACGCGTACGTTACGTGGCGATAAATCACTAAAAAGTAAAAATTACTGTGTAGTTGCTTTCATTTACTTAAGCATATCTAGGAGTTGGTGTCAGCCAAGGTTCCTACTTTAAGAACCCACAAACTGCTTTACTACGTAAAATAAATGTTCCTTAAACTAGCTGGCACCGACTTCATAGATATGCTTAAGTAAATTATAGCAACTAAATGACACATTTATTTTTTACTTTTTAGTGCGTTTTGAGTCAGTTCTTTTTTTTTAGTTGACAATCGAATTCGATGTTATCGACAAAGAAACAGAATACTAAATTCTATCTATCTTTGTGTATAGTATCGCGTTAAAACGGAGAGAGAGAGACGAATAATTCAATAGTCACATGTCAACTAATAAAACATAATTAGTTACAGAATAAAGGAGCTGAATCGATTTTATAAGATTTCGATTATCATAAGAACTCATGATTCGTAATCTCGTGACACATGTTTCGTGACAATTATTGAATAGGAGCACGGGCTGTCACAACAGATAATTAGTTACAGAATAAAGGAGCTGAATCAATTTTATAAGATTTATATTATCTACGGACTCTGAAAGCTTTGGATAGGAAAAACTTTATGTTTGTAAAAATTTTGTGTGTTTGGGGAATTACGACCAATTAAAATTTCGAGAAACAAGTACCATACGATTTAGCGTTCCGGTACGATGCCGTTGGCCAGTCATGATCGTAAGGTAAATAACCTAACCGCACCAACTTCAACGTCACTGTCACTTACTATTAAGTAATATCGGTCAATCGTTAACTTGACGATGATTAAGTTTATAATTAAGAAAACAACAAGCTTCTATTATACGTTCATATCAACACGAATCAAATGAGACCAAACTCGATAAAGTTGTGTTGTTTTATTGTGGATTTTCTATGGATATCCTCCAGCTTCCTCAGATCAGCTCTACGCACCATAATATTGTGTTCTCACGCGATATACACATGCATCAGCTCAATCGGAAACAGGGACGTGAGTCATTTAACGGCCGAGTGGCGCAGTGGGTAGTGAACCTGCTTCTGCGTCCTAGGCTGTGGGTTCGATTCCCACATCTGGAAAAATGTTTATGTGATGAGCATGGATATTTTCTAGTATCTAGGTGTTTATCTATATATCATAAGTATTTATGTATAATATATATAAAATATTCATCAGTTATTATAGTACCCATAACACAAGCTACCTACGCTTTCTTTGGGGCTATATAGCGATGTGTGTAATTGTCCTATAATATTTATTTATTTATTTATATTTATTTGACTGTAGGCGCTGGCAGTGCCGTAACTAGGGCAGTTCTAGCGGTGCCTAGGCACAGGGCGCAGAAATGACCAGACTATGTACAAACAAACTTTATTTAGAGTCAGTTACAAGTCTGTAGAGCGCAGTTACGCACGCTGGAACTGGGTGCATTAAATGCGGGTTACACCTCTGGGCGTTGGGACAGGTGAAACTAAATAAATGTACTGATACTAGCTAGCGTACGGTGTTGTAGTAACTGTACAGATGTTCTTTGATGATAACGTATCTAAGCGTTCGATTATTGTTCAAACTATGATAACGTT
The DNA here is from genome assembly GCA_034621355.1 of Mycalesis mineus. NCBI lineage: Eukaryota > Metazoa > Arthropoda > Insecta > Lepidoptera > Nymphalidae > Mycalesis > Mycalesis mineus. Next base: position 14,790,672 of record CM067884.1, on the reverse strand, counting down.
TATACGTTTGTAGTGCTATTTTTGATAATTCTGTAACAAGTACACATGCTAGTACATATGGTAACACAAGAGATGGTTCAAGAAAAATGCCAGATCACATCAATCAGAGAAATCAGATTTCGCTAGTAATGTAGGTATGAATGCTTTAAAAATGGGTTCTGATATGCGTAAACAAATTCCGCATTGTAAGTAGTAAATTCTATTTTCGTTTACTGCGTTTATTAGTAATGGAGTTAGAGCCCTTTCACACTTGTTTAGGCGACGATATGTAGGTAGGATTTCTTACGTCATCCATAGGGGTGCAAGCTGATGTCAGGCCTGCTCTACTTATAAAGTCATTTAGTTGCAACGCCCTTCTAAACGTGAGCAGCAGCATATCGAATTTTTAACGAAATTCAATGCTTGTTTCGACGTCGTCTCTTTCTCTCTCTCTCTCTCTCTCTCTCTCTCTAACACAATACTATAGATGGAGAGATATAAAGATAAAGTAGAGACTCGCACTTTCAAGTTTCGTAACAGAATCGACATGCTTGTCAAAGAAGATCAAAGTACCTTTAGAGAGGCAGAGTATCCGCGCTTGTACGAACCCCAACGGTGGCACTGCTGTGCCCAGTTATAATTACGCGATCAGTAACATGAGTATTAGATGTTCACAGAAGAAGCTCTTAGAGAGACGGTTCCATTCACCCACTTTCTTCGAATCCTCTGAATCTACTATGATAAAGCTGCGCTCCATATCCCATGAATATGCAGCTGAGGTCCTAAAAACATGCAACAAAGCTATTTTAAAATTACAAAAACGGAAGCAGGACACGCCTTTAGAAATACGTTCCGTCCTTTTACGGCTGTAAAATCCACTTTAGCTGAATTTCAGCGATCGCCCAAACCCCTCTTTGACGTTTATGAGGTTATTAAAGATTCCACAGCAATTACACAATTAGAAAAAAATACTGCAAACTTTCGTCTAATGCCTACGAAAGTGTGAAGGCTATTTTTAATAAGTGGCTTACGGTACACGTCTCGTGAACGTAGAATCATTAACAACATTGCCAACTTTACTGTTAGCGGTAATGAGATTGTGAAAGATTAATAATTATTTGTAATGGCAAGCCTACCTAAGCCGTGTGTCTGTGACTTCAATGAGCATCGCTTTCTATGCTGCCGAGAAAGTGTACGACAAGAAGGTTATAGGTTTTATGTAATGTATTCCCATTACAGGCAATGAGTGTTGTCATTAATTGCCATAAATGGAATTGTGGGCGTTTTGTCATATCAATAGTTGACGTAATAACTCTTATGGTAAATAAACACTTGCTATAAAGAAAGCCCTTTAATGTGATGCTCTACGCTATTCTATCAAAGAACCTTTTTTTTTTATCGACTACAAATTAGCCCTTGACTGCTATCACACCTGATGTTAAGTGATGATGCAATCTAAGATGGAAGCGGGCTAACTTGTTAGGAGTTGGATGAAATCCATACGCCTTTCGGTTTCTACACGACATCGTATCGGAACGCTAAATCGCTTGGCGGTACGTCTTTGTCGGTAGGGTGGTAACTAGCCACGGCGAAAGCCTCCCACCAGCCAGACAAATTAAGAAAAATCTTAATCTGCCCCGCCGGGAATCGAACCCAGGACCTCCGTCTTATAAATCCACCGCACATACCACTGCGCTACGGATGTCGTCAAGAGAGTCATGACCTGAGAGAGTTATGATTAGTAAGACATAACAAGAATAGTCAAGGTGGTACTTCCCCGGATATGTAGAGTACTTCTACTACTAAATTTTTAACGCAGTGATACTCCACATAAAGTGGCTATTCGCTATATCAGTCGCTTGGAGAATGTAAAAGTGATACAAAAGGAGATGGTCCAAAATTGTATGGAGCACAGACTCACTTTCTGTACATAAGTTGAAAAAAACTACATGTATTAATAATCTAGTTTTGATTAGCCAAATCTCTGAATTCACTTTTATTTGCGCGAAATATTATTTATTCTCTCCAAAACAATGCAACACTTTACGTATAATTATGGCGGATCTTAGATAAGTTATATTATCTATGGTAGACATTCTCCAGGTGGCGGATTGATGTTGTTTTGACTTTTATTGACGTATGGTCCATTTGATTTGATGGTTACTGGTTAGGTATAGGTACCTAACGGATTACTGAACAATCAGATTAAAATATTAAGTTTTGTTCTTATTATAGCTAAGATTTCTATGTCTAAAATGTATGCTCGAAACACGGAAGAAAAGACTTGTCAAAAATGACATATTTTGAGTTTGACAAAATAATGTCATATTTTGAGTTTGACAAAATAATCTTTATCACCTACAGACTAATATTAGAAAGATCTTTTAATACCTCAAAAACTAGGAATTTCATTTTTAACCAACGTTTTAATTAGGTCGTTTCGTTCACTTATTTTATTTTTGATAAAATCCCTGTATTTTTTCCATTTTAATGGTATGTGGTACATGAGTGAAGCTGAAATGGACCATCTCCTTTTGGATTGATTCAATCTTAATGTAAAACGTATAAAATCCTAGCAGGCCTTCTTTGTTTTGGTAGGTGTAAAAATGAATGGTGGCTAATTGAGGTTAAACGCTACCAGTTAAATACTATAACTGTGGCTGCATATCTCAGGAATACCTGTTATCTAGACATGTTGTAGTAATTAGTGTGCAGTAATAAATCTTTTTAATACGGCGATGTACCTAAATCCTTCGCTATCTTATCAGTTTGCTATCTGTTTGAATCGAGTATGTGTGTGAATTCTTTATGAAATATCTAGAACAGAACGCTATTGTTATTTTCAGGAAATGAATTATTTTCAATATTAATGGTAAATTATCTTCCTAAGCTGCGCCGTAATCGGTAAATTTTTTTAACAAAAAATAGAACCGACCCAAAACGCACTAAAAAGTAAAAAATAACTGTGTCATTTAGTTGCTTTAATTTACTTAAGCATATCTAGGAGTCGGTGCCAGCCAACTCTAAACTGCGGTTCTATTTTTTGTTAAATTTTTTTTACTAACTTTTTAGTGATTTATCGCCACATAACCTACTCGTACTATACTCTCATAGTAGGTATATTATACGTCACTAGTAGCCAAAAGGCTACCGATACTTACACAAAAACCGAAATCGCTGCAAGTGTGCTTATAAAATTTGAAGAGTTCTTTCAATTTTCCCAGGATATCATCATCAGATTCTATCATGATGACTATGGGACCATATTGGAAGTGTGCCCTTTCTAATAAAAAAATATCAAAATCGGACAACTCTGTAAATAGTTATGCGTGGGGGCATACATAAAAACAAAAAATATACGTGTCGTATTGAAAACCTCCTGCATTTTTTTCGTCGGTTAAAATTAGATAATCGATATTTTCAAAATCAGATTCGATCGAAAAATCAAGTGTAAAATTCAGGATATTTTTTGTTCTCTATTTTACCTAGTAGGATCATCTGCCTTCTGACCCGTAGTAGAGTCACTACAAACATAATTTTGGCGATCCAAATGTGTTTGCAAATTAAATCTATTTAAAATTAACAAATTTGAATTCTTTATCACACATTTTTCTTAATAACGTTTTTAAGAGATTTATCAATCAATTGTAGGGTAATTTCGCCTTTTAGCGTCCACCACCCAATTCGCGTCCATTTTAGGGATCTTCTTTAGAAATCTCTCGAAATTAGGTACACTAACACACAGATTAGTCGAAAAGTCGTTTTTGCCAATACCTAAATGTATAAGAGACACACAAACATACACAGAAGTTTCGTGCGCCCAACCAATCCTGTGTAGTAAAATAGTTAAGAGACGGGTGTTCAACCAAACACCGCGGACGCGCGGTAGGTATTAAGAGAAAAAAATAGTGAGCAACGGTGCATTTGAAGGTAAATATTTTATTGTTTTATGTGTATTTTGTATAAGCAGCTGTTTTTAGACGTTGATAACGATAAAAATAATTATATTAATTATAAATATCGTTATTTTTTTTATAGTTAACAGTTAAAATAAAGTGGACGCGAATTACTACACCAAATTTAAACAACTTTCACTTTGCGTCCACAATGGACGCAAACTATACACCCATGGAATAACAGCACAAACAAATTGCGTCCATTATTAAATCAATTGAAATTGAATGGGTGAAATGTTTGGTAAATGAAATAGGTATTTTGTTTAATTCTGATTTCTTTTTAGGATGAGTTCTTCAGAGATGAGAAAAAGGAAGGAAAAATTAACTTATACAGAAGAAGATTTGAGGAAAGCATTGAATGAAATTCGAGAGAAGAAGAAATCGGTAAGACAAATATGCAAAGAATATGCTATTCCCAAGACCGCAATATTGGACAAAATCAGTGGACACAGACCAGATGGAGTGAAGAAACCGGGCCCAGAACCTGGGCTAGGAGTAGATGGTGAAAAGAAGGTAGTTGAATGGCTTCTTAACATTTCCAAATGTGGATATCTCTCTAACACACTCGTTAAAGTGCTCCAAAACGAAAAAAGAAAATACACCCTGTTCAAGAAGTCTCAAATGATACGGTGGATGTGGAAATTAATGTACAATGTCCCGAATGCAATGATGTACTCATTTCAGATGTAGAAGATGATGATGAGAAAAACGTTGGCTGTGACAAGTGTATTAGTTGGTAGGATTAAGTTATTTAGAGACTAAAGATAAGTCTTTTGTATGGGACTTGTGTCATTAATTAAAATTCAAGGGCTTGAATGGGCTGGAATAATCATATTTTATCTCATAATTATTAAGATTTAACATTTATTTTAGTAGTAAGAATAAACCAAATTATTGTATTTGCTATTTGTTTTGCTATAATTTAGCCAAAAACTTATAATTAATAGGCTGATCTTTAGTTTACTTACAATTCTTCTAATTTTCGGGTAAAAAGCAAATTATTGTTGATTTTGATTGGTTATTACTTTATTTTTAATTATTACTATATAGGTGCTTAATTTGTTTTTATTTTTTAAGTTTTGTCAATGTTTAGAAGAATAAATCGGTGATATTATTTTCTTTATAGTGATTTATGTTATAGTTAAGATGTTGATTTTGAAATAAACATTGTTATTTGAGAAATAAGTTATTAAAATCCAACTTATCTTTACATTATCATAAAATATCATCCCCTCAATTCGTTTTTAAAGCTAGTGGACGCGAAGTGGTCTAGCGGGTGGACGCAAATTGAATTTTATGGACGCAAAGTGGGTAAAAGACCTATTTTGGATGTCTTTTATTTAAAAAAAAATATTATCTGATGTTTCCAAAAATAATAAAAGTGACCTTAAAATAGACTATTATTATAAACACATTACATAAACTTCTTATTGAAACGAGTCCTGGAACATTTTTATTTTCTCCATCAAACTTGCCAACTGCACTAAGTGGACGCGAACAGGCGAAATTACCCTATCGTGTCGATACGACGTTGTTTGTGCAATGAGACCCATATAGAAGAAATATAGGTACATCGCCCACAACGTCCTGGTGTAATGATAAATAAAATTTTATGGTTACACGATTCCTCACACCATAAAAATATTTATATACCTATACAGCCAAACGAGAGTTCAGGACAATGACCGATAAAAAGCTTTATTGAAAGTAGATCACGATGAAAATAACATCATTTGCTTCTAATAATATATTATTATCTAATCAATAATCTTAATGCGTGCTTTGAATAATTGCGTAGTTTTAGCATAATTGGCAATACTTTTTTGCCGTGCCCTTAAATTGTGTAAACACGCACGTTTCCATTTACCTTCGGCTACGAACTCGCACCTTAATGGGTAATTTGTCGCCGACCGCAAATCGTTTTCAGCTTTGCCGTCTCCGTCAAGGTCAAAGTACTCGGTCGAAGTTTTAGAAACAATACGTAACGGTCTTTTTTCCTATGACTCAGCTTGAGTAATCATTTTTGTCCATTCAGTACTCAGGGAATTTGTTCATTTATTTTAAATTTAGATTATAATATTAGACGCCCGCGTATTTCGTCTGCATGCAATATATTGCAACTCTCTCAGTAGATAAAAATGCAAAAAATACACGACTTTTTTAAGGAATCAATTTTTTGCAGTCCTAATAAAGAGGAACAATCCCTTACATTGTTTTGTTTATTGTGTTATGTCAAATAGATAAGGCAGAATTAGCAAGGAAAGCTCTCAGGCGTTGCGACTTTTCTAACAATAATCATTATATTTGAATCAATTGATACAAAACCTTAACATATATACTAAGGCCTGTTTGCACCAAGATTTCGGTTATCATAACCAACGGTTAACATAAGCTAACGATAAATTTAAAAAGCTCGGTTAAGATAACCGCCCGAGCTAACCTGTTAAGAGTAGGATGAAAATCGACACCCCTTTCAGTTTCTACACGACATCGTACCACAACGCTAAGTCGCTTGGCGGTACGTCTTTGTCGATAGGGTGGAAACTAGCCACGGCGAAAGCCTCCCACACCTCGCCACGGAGGTCGTCAAAAAGTTATCGTATTAACAGAACAATAGGGTTCAAAATTGCATTCAATATACTTAACAGGTAAATCACGTTATTAATTAGATCTCATACTTGCATGACCTTTCTGAAGTCGGTGCCTTAATTGGCAGACCACCCAGGTCATATAATTTTGTTGCGAATACTAATTGGGTGTATAACACTGAGACACATTGTGCCATAAAAATGTCTACTGTTTAATTTTATAATTTTGTCTTTTGATTACTTCGGATACGAGTACCTATGATTGTAGAACTTGTTTCTAGTGATCCCTACGAAGTGTTGTTTGGTGCCAATAGCTTGTGCTGTGTGCATTTCTCTTTGTTCTTAGCTCGGACTTTGGAATTTGTTGGCGTTACATCTACGTCACAGAGCATGTTTTTTTTTATTATATCGACTACAAGTTGGTTCTTGACTGCTATCACACCTGATGTTAAGTGATGATGCAATCTAAGATGGAAGCGGGCTAACTTGTTAGGAGTAGGATGAAATCCACACCCCTATCGGTTTCTACACGAAATCGTACCGGAACGCTAAATCGCTTGGCGGTACGTCTTTGTCGGTAATTAGCCACGGCGGCCTCCCACTAGCCAGACCAAGACAAATTAAGAAAAATTTTATCTGCCGCGCCGGGAATCGAACCTAGCACCTCCGACTTATAAATCCACCGCGCATACCACTGCGCCACGGAGGTCGTCAAACCGTCGTCGTCGTCGTCGTCGTCGGTATATGTTTGTTACTCTTACTTTCACACACATCAGGATAACACGTAGGCTACATTTTATCCCCAAATTCCCACTGTATTGGTTTAATTATAAAATAGAATATCTATAGTAATGTGTGGTTGTTCTTTGCAGTACTCAACTTGACGCTGATCGACTTGCCGGGGCTGACGAAGGTGCCGATCGGCGACCAGCCGGTGGACATCGAGCAGCAGATCAAGGGCATGATCTTCCAGTTCATCCGGCGCGAGTCGTGCCTCATCCTCGCTGTGACCCCGGCCAACACCGACCTGGCGAACAGCGATGCCCTCAAACTTGCCAAAGAAGTGGACCCTCAAGGTACTACTACTACAACTCCAGCTTACAGCTCAATCTAGGCTTAAAGGATAGGTTAACGGAAGCTGATGTGTGAAGTGGAGCAATTAGTGTACATAACGATATCTTACTTATGCCCGACTAATAACTAGTACTAAATACTAATACCACTTAGGTCGAAAATTATGGGTTACTGACCTTCAAATATTTAAGCACATAGTGCACGACGAATGCTAAAATTACAAAATGTGTAAAAAATATCTTCAACATCATGAAAAATCCATACTGTTAACCTACTTAGCCTTCTTCTACGGTATGCAGAAAGTAGGTAGTTAGAAGTATTACTTCATCTGATATCGATGAATAAAAAATAAACATATTAATTGAGAAGATAAATTAAGCTTGTTTCTAATTCTAAACCCTAGACTGATGATGCTTATACATATACAGTTGCGATGGGTTAATTCCACTCTTGTATGGGTTCTTCGTATATCGTAGAAACACGTGTATTATTATCTGCGATGGAAAGTCACTGAGTTTAAATGATTATTATGTCCCATGGGCTTAAAACAGAAAATTATGTTTAGTAAAAATCTTCAATAATGAAAACATATACTTTGATATATTATCTCATTCGATCGGCTACAAATCATCGTGGTCCTAAGTACTAAGGGTATGAAAAGTGTGCGATGAGAGGCGTTTGATATAAATGTTTTTGTAATACTTAAAACGTTACCTGGGCGCCTCTCGAGTTCTGACATATATAGAACACATCAGTGGGGCAAGGGTGAGTTTGAGTTTGACTGCTTAAAAACGTACTCACTCGTAACGTCAAATTATATAGAAACAAAAGCGTTTACTCTCACTATAACTAGATGGCGCTACTCCTATTCCATATAAAAGGAGATGGTCCAAAATTGTATTGAGCCCAGAGTCACTTTTGTCAACAAAAATAATTTAAAATGAAGTTTGTAATACTCTAGTCATTTCACACCCAATTTTTTTAGTTGGCAAATTGTTAATGTCGAAAACAATGCAATACTTTAGTTTAATCATGGAGATGTTTAAAATTAATTAATATATTCAATATCTTTTAACATAAGATTTTATAAAAAAACAACACATTTTGTACCTAATAAATTTAAAATATATGTTTTGTTATTTTAAAAAAATTTTATTTAAAATATATTAAATATATTAATTAGATAAAAGCTTACCAAACTACATTTTATTGTCAAATGAATTCACCGTCATTATCTACTAGTTAATTTAAAAAAATAGGTGTAAAATGACTAGTGATTTCTACCTTCATATTTAATTTGTTTGTTGACAAGCATTCTCAATCGAGTTTGGCTTTAGTATAGATGGCGCTATTCCAATTCCATATAAAATTTGCGTTTATTGTTTTCGGTATCGACGCAGTAAAATCTCACACTACCCACACAGAGTTGTCGTGCTGAGCGTGGCGCGTCGCGTCCACGAAACGACTGCTGCTTCATTTCCTCCTATAAAGAGGGAGACCTGATCCGGTAGTGGGTCATGAAAATAGGCAGATAATGATGAGGTGGTAATATTGTGCAGGTCTGCGCACAATCGGTGTGATCACAAAGCTCGACCTGATGGACGACGGCACGGACGCGCGCGACGTGCTGGAGAACAAGCTGCTGCCGCTGCGGCGCGGCTACATCGGCGTCGTCAACCGCTCGCAGAAGGACATCGACGGACGGAAGGACATCTCCGCAGCGCTCGCCGCCGAGAGGAAGTTCTTTCTCAGGTAATGATCTGCAGCTTTGAGCACATCAGCGTACAAAATGAATATTGTTGTTCCCCTCCATTAAATAATACTAGTAGTACTAAGGTAGTCTAAGGGACACAGATAAAACTCGAAGGACTCCGGTTTTTTCTTCGAAATTCAATGATTGGTATCTTGATACAAAAATTAATTTTGACGACCTCCGTGGCGCAGTGGTATACGCGGTAGATTTGTAAGACGGAGGTCCTGGGTTCGATTCCCGTCGGGGCAGATTGAGATTTTTCTTAATTTGCCTTGGTCTGGCTGGTGCGAGGCTTTCGTCGTGGCTAGTTACCACCCCACCGACAAAGACGTATCGCCAAGCGATTTAGCGTTCCAATACGATGTCATGCAAAAATCAAAAGGGGTGTGGATTTTCGTCCCACTCCTAACAAGTTAGCCCGCTTCCATCTTAGATTGCATCATCACTTAACATCAGGTGTGATAGCAGTTAAGGGCCAACTTGTAGTCGATAAAACAGACACATACCGACGTAGGAATTAAAGTGCAGTCTAACTGCTCTTACTTAAAATCTATGAAATATATTTCCAAGTTGGAAATATATTTCTATACAGTATACTGTAACCATCATGTGACGTGTTGTAAGTCAAGGGGGATGTGACGTTTACAAACCAATTGAATGCACTGAATTAATACAACCATTATTACATTTGCAAATATATGCAGCGTATTGATATACTCGTGACTTCGTCGATCGTTTGGATAGCCTGGTTTCGGTTGACGAGGGTAATCGGTTCAAATACCTACTAGGCATAGCCAAAAATTATTGAGGTTTTCTTCTTAGCCTGGAGCTCGTTACTTCTTTGTTCCCATAAATTTTCATTAAAGTTTGATTTTTTTTTATTAACTACAAGTTGGCCCTTGACTGCTATCACACCTGATGTTAAGTGATAAGCAATCTAAGATGGAAGCGCACCAACTTGTTAGGAGTAGGATGGAAATCTACACCCCTTGCGGTTTCTACACGACATCGTACCGGAACGCTAAATCGCTTGGCGATACGTCTTTATCGGCCTCTCGCAAGCCAGACCAAGACAAATTAAGAAAAATCTCAATCTGCCCAGCCGGGAATCGAACCCAGGACCTCCATCTTATAAATCCACCGCGCATACCACTGCGCCACGGAGATCGTCAAACAATTCTGAACTGAACTGGAATCTGAACAATTAATTTATTTCCACTTTTTCTTCATTTTTATAACTAATCTAGTGTAATACTATTATTTTAGAAATCACTTTCTTCAACACTCAGGACAGAATGATCGCACCTCCTACATCTCGACACCGACTCTTCCATTTAAAATCGTTTTTATAGGGAAACGTTCCAAGTGGCGTGATCCGCCATAACCAATCATACGCGATCTGTCGATGTTTTCACAGATTAACTATTTACATCGACTGACTTACCACAGTTAAGTTAGTACTTTTTACGAATCTAAAACTATTATCATTTCAGCCACCCATCATACCGGCACCTGGCGGACCGGCTCGGCACGCCGTACCTGCAGCGCGTGTTGAACCAACAGCTCACGAACCACATACGCGACACGCTGCCCGGACTACGGGACAAGCTGCAGAAGCAGCTGCTCACACTGGAGAAGGATGTCGACCAGTACAAGCACTTCAGGCCCGACGACCCGTCTATCAAGACCAAGGCTATGCTCCAGTGAGTATCGACCTTTAAACTTAGGTTGACGTTCATCTAACTGAGTCCTAAATATTTATTAAATTATTTATACCTAGAACCTGAACACATACGTTGTGCATTGTTTATGAAATATATAATTTACAAAGACTTTTCTGCGCATTGTCTTTCACTTCGTAAATAATACACGAGCCGGTTCAGGTTTTAAGTAAAAAAATTAACATTTTCATAATTTCTTGTGTAGATTGGGCCCAATCCTAACTAATATTATAAAAGCGAAAGTAACTCTGTCTGTCTGTCTTGCTTTCACTCTACAACTACTGAACTGATTTAAATGAAATTTGGTACACAGTAAGTCTAGAGCCTGAAAAAGGACATAGGCTACTTTTAATTGCGAAAAAAGGGTTGTAAGGGGTTAAAGGGGGGATGAAATGTTGTATGAAAGTATCGTCATTTTGAAAGCTTAAGACCTATTTCTTAGGCAGTTGATTAGATATTAATAAATATGACATTCAAAGCTTAGAAAAATTAGGCAGCCGTAATAACTAATTCCACGCGGACGAAGTCGCGGGCAAAAGCTAGTCTATAATATTTTAGTGTCTGAATCAATTTTTGAAATCGATTTCGTAATGTAATATTGATTATTCCGAAAGATCCGCGTAGTTTTTGAAATTTTATTAACTCATTAAACAGGTCTTGTTGGAAATATGCTTACAGTATAATTTTGGATCGTAAGTTTTGGTCTTGACATGGCTAATTGGTTGAGGCATCGGATACCGCATTCATGCAGATACATTATAAAAAAGTAGACGTATTTTCTTCAGGTAGTCAAGTGACGTCATTCTAATACTAATATGGCGGGCTGGCTGGACTCACGATATGTTCTTTCTCAACAGGATGATTCAACAACTGCAGACAGACTTCGAAAGGACCATCGAGGGTTCAGGCTCGGCACAGATCAACACCAACGAATTGTCTGGTGGTGCTAAAATCAACAGACTGTTCCACGAAAGGTTCCCCTTCGAAATTGTCAAGATGGAGTTCGATGAGAAGGAACTGCGCAGAGAAATCGCATTCGCCATTCGGAATATCCATGGTATCAGAGTGAGTATTGCATATACATTATATTTATTAAATTTGTCTTTTTAGTCTAGTGGCTTTTTAGCCATTATAACTTCTTTCTATAGAAAAATGCATAACGTCGCCCAATAGCGTTGAAGTCCGAAGAAAGAACTATAGCCGTGTATTTTAAGCCAACTTGTTTTGAGTTTTTGAAATACGGGCTACGAAATATTGAGCTTTTAATAAATTTGGTAATAGGCAAATTTTTAGACTGGCAGTTGGTGGTCATTATCTGTGTGGCTAGTGTGAGATTTTACCGTCGGTACCGAAAACAGTAAACGCAAATTTTATATGGAATTGGAGTAGCGCCATCTAGTTATAGTGAGAGTAAACGCTTTTTTTTCTTTATAATATGACGTTACGAGTGAGTACGTTATTACGCAGTCGCTCGGTGAAAACTCGCACTTGCCCCACTGATCGTAACAGTTACGAAATCAAACACGTACGTGATAAAACAGACTGAATATAAATCAACTTGGTAGACATATACTAAAGCCAAACTCGATTGAGAATGCTTGTCAACAAACAAATTTAACATGAAGGTTAGAAAATGCAACACATTTTATGCCTAATAAATATAAAATTATGTTTTGTTATTTTAAAAAATCTTATTTAAAAGATATTGAATATATGAATTACTTTTAAGCTTACTTATCTAATTTATTGTCATGAATTCGCCATTAACAAGTTAATTTAAAAAAATAGATGTAAAATGACTAGTGATATCTACCTTCATTTTTAATTTGTTTGTTGACAAGCATTCTCAATCGAGTTTGGCTTTAGTATAGAGTAAAGAGTTTTAAAAAATTGAATTTATCCCTAAGAGGTTTTTTCAGCTTGGAGATTACATAAGTATATAATAGTATTTATTTCTGTGAAGTATGAAGTTGTGAGCATCACAAAGCCACAGTTCCATAAAACCTTACGTTAAATACATTTATTTATTTATTTATTGTTCAGAAAAATCAACAGCGTAACCAAAAATACAGAATAATCAAGATATTTTTCTTAAAATTAGGCCAATAACAGATTTTTCGTAAAAAAAGCAATAAATAACTACAAACTGAAATAACAATCGAATTCACAATAAAACTTGTGCGTGTATGTGTGTGCGTGAGTACGTGTGTGTATGTGTGTTCGTCTGTGTGTGCGTGCATATGTGTGTGTGCGTGTGTGAATGTGTGTGCGTTAGAGTGTATTTGGTGACTAGTTCTGAAGCTTATGAAATACTGCAAGATTATAGATACATTAAATTATGTTATAGGTGGGTCTGTTCACTCCGGACATGGCGTTCGAAGCTATAGTGAAGAAGCAGATCGGTCGGCTAAAGGAGCCCAGTCTCAAATGTGTTGACTTGGTCGTACAAGAACTGTCCAACGTAGTCCGAGTATGCACAGAAAGGGTGAGTAAGTTATACTTCATGATATTTTACTTTCTGATTAATCTTAATTGATATTTGCTTAAATAAATTAACCAATTTGACTTATAGGTGTTGGATGTTTTTTGTTTATAGAAATAGTTAGGAAAACACGCTTACAGCTTTTGTGATGTTAACCGTCATCTGAAACATACCAATACCTTGGAGAAGATGCTTGGCACATCTTACAAAACGGTGCTCTGTATATTTTTAACTCAGCCTTCGACTCAGACGAAGCCACTTGTGCCTATAATTTCTACATGACATATGGAAGAAATAAGTATATCGGTACATCTCCTGACAAGCTTTGTTACAAAATGTTTAGTACTAGAAACATTGTCTACAGGTTTCAATATTGCATTGACATTTGTGTTGGAATTCCCCAGATGTCCCGGTACCCGCGGCTGCGCGAAGAGACGGAGCGCATCATAATGTCGCACGTGCGCTCGCGCGAGCAGCAGTGCAAGGACCAGCTCATCCTGCTCATCGACTGCGAGCTCGCCTACATGAACACCAACCACGAGGACTTTATCGGTTTCGCCAAGTGAGTGTCTACACTCCGTACCATAAATAGTTCGTTCGCGTTAAGAACGCAGTGAGCGTCGGCAAATCTCGCCCCCTAACCTATCAAGTCTTTTCAAATTACAAGGTCAACAGTGACCAGTTGAATGCGTAGCTCCGAATGCGACGCCCAATTTGATTGGTTAGGTGGGGATAGGCCGGCGAACAATAATGAGTCACTGCATTCTTAACGCCAACGAACTATACTAAAGCCAAACTCGATTAAGAATGCTTGTCAACAAACAAATTAAAAATGAAGGTAGAAATGACTAGTCATTTCACACCTATTTTTTGAAATTAACCAGTTAATAATGAATTCATGACAATAAATTAGATTAGAAAGCTTAAAACTAATCAATAAATTCAATATCTTTTAAATCAGATTTTTTAAAATAACAAAACATAATTTTAAATTTATTAGGCATAAAATGTGTTGCATTTTCTACTTTCATTTTAAATTTGTTTGTTGACAAGCATTCTCAATCGAGTTTGAGATAGTAGTTTGTCTACTCCTTTGCTCTTATAGCTACTTTCGGGTTCAACGCCCTTTATTGTCAATGTATATGGTTCTGAGTATGCAACAAATCGCTTACCTGAGTCTTTTGCCGTGCGGTTAAATGCTGACCACAAAGGGGACGTAAAAGAAAAATGGGCGGCAAAACGCCGTTAGGGAATGCATGTAGAATGCGCTCTCGCCGCTCTGTCTTAAGCCTTCGTCATTTTCATACCCCCTTTATTATTCTTTCGAATGTTCACGGAAGCGGGAAAATAATACCTCCTCGTTTATACACATTTTATTTGAATGTTCAAAATTAAGTATTTCTTCGTTTTCCAGTGCACAGAATCAATCGGAAAATGCAGCTAAATCTGGACAGCGCTCACTTGGGAACCAGGTCATCAGGAAAGGCTTTATGTGCATACACAATTTAGGGATAATGAAAGGTAATTTTGTAGATACATTGCTCTAACTATGCAGATCAGCAATTTACATTGCGGTATTAGCAATTTATTCAAAATGCAAAATGCTGTCAGTTGTTCTCATTATTATCTGCCTTCCAAACCAATATTAGAGTCACTAGAAATTCCATATTTATTTATTTATTTATATACTTTATTTTTACTTCACAATACATGTAAGAAATAAAAACAATAAAATGGCATAAGGTTTAGTAGAACAAGTAGAATACAAAAGGCGGCCTTATCGTTTTGTAGCGATTTCTTCCAGGCAACCTTAGGATTAGGACAAAATAAACAAGAGACTGCAGGTAGTGCAAATAAACATACATACGTACGAATAATTACTAATACATAACCTAAAATACACAAATATAAGTACTAATAATAACATTGACAAAAATCTTATTGGATGTTAAATAGTCGTTGTTATTCCGATACATAAAGCGATTTGATAACAGCTTTCTTAAATTTGTATAGAGATTTAGACTGTCTAATCTCTGCTGTTATACTGTTATGGACCGGCATGCCCAAAGTAACCCCTAGGAACCTAAATCTCTTTGAGGAGATTTCGGAATAAATATCACACAGTACAGAAGTGAAGGAACATGTATATGTCGTAGCCGCATTGTAGATTTGATATTATGATAAATTGGGGCTAGGCCCAAAGATTATATGCAATTTATTAATTTATAAATGCCATAATAATAATGAAACATAATATATTAACACCCCACCCCGCCCCGCTTCGCATGGCTCCTATTTATGGATGGTTTACAAAAAAATGAAAGTCGGGGTGTAACTAGTTTACGATATGATCAAATAATTTTGACCACTTCATTACTTCATGAAGTGGTCAAAATTATTTGATTTTTTGCGCATTATGTTGGCACATCGAGAAACGATTTTATATCATTGATCTGGCCAAACCATATCATGATGTGGCCAATAGACAGATTTCGTGAAACGCGACCATTTCATGATCTACTCAAACATTTCACGAAATTAGCAAATCTACGATATGTCTACGACATATATATTTCGGAGTAAATTGATGTGTTATAAATGAATTAGATTTATGTATAGTTTTTATTATCAGGTGGCTCCCGCGACTATTGGTTCGTCCTTACGTCCGAGAGCATTTCTTGGTTCAAGGACGAAGAGGAGCGGGAGAAGAAATACATGTTGCCGCTCGACGGGCTCAAGCTGCGCGATCTCGAGCAGGGCTTCATGTCGCGCCGACACATGTTCGCGCTCTTCAACCCTGAGGGAAGAAATGTTTACAAGGTAACTCAAAGATAATACGACTCATAAGGTACATACCTCCAGACCTTGTCATAAGGTACAAGGCAAAGTCATGGTAAACACATGCTGCCGCTCGACGGGCTCAAGCTGCGCGATCTCGAGCAGGGCTTCATGTCGCGCCGACACATGTTCGCGCTCTTCAACCCTGAGGGAAGAAATGTTTACAAGGTAACTTAAGATACGACTCCCTTCTCCTTGAATGCATGCCGTAATTGTCGTCAGGGTTGTTATAAGGTCTTGTACCGTAAGGTGTACTATGTAGTGCCGATTTGCGCATGTTCGCGCTCAACTTGGCTTCATGTAGAGACATGGCCGAGACATGTATGTGTTCATGCTCTTCAACCCTGAGGGAAGAAATGTTTACAAGGTAACTTAAGATACGACTCCCTTCTCACTTTATGAATGCATGCCGTAATTGTCAGTAACAGGGTTGTTATAAGGTGTACCGTAAGGTGTACTATGTAGTGCCGATTTGCGCATGTTCGCGCTCAACTTGGCTTCAGTAGAGAATGAACATGTATGTGTTATGCTTTAACCCTGAGGGAAGAAATGTTTACAAGGTAACTTATAGTCCCTTCTCCTTGAATGCATGCCGTAATTGTCGTCAGGGTTGTTATAAGGTCTTGTACCGTAAGGTGTACTATGTAGTGCCGATTTGCGCATGTTCGCGCTCAACTTGGCTTCATGTAGAGACATGGCCGAGACATGTATGTGTTCATGCTCTTCAACCCTGAGGGAAGAAATGTTTACAAGGTAACTTAGATACTCCCTTCTCCTTGAATGCATGCCGTAATTGTCGTCAGGGTTGTTATAAGGTCTTGTACCGTAAGGTGTACTATGTAGTGCCGATTTGCGCATGTTCGCGCTCAACTTGGCTTCATGTAGAGACATGGCCGAGACATGTATGTGTTCATGCTCTTCAACCCTGAGGGAAGAAATGTTTACAAGGTAACTTAAGATACGACTCCCTTCTCCTTGAATGCATGCCGTAATTGTCGTCAGGGTTGTTATAAGGTCTTGTACCGTAAGGTGTACTATGTAGTGCCGATTTGCGCATGTTCGCGCTCAACTTGGCTTCATGTAGAGACATGGCCGAGACATGTATGTGTTCATGCTCTTCAACCCTGAGGGAAGAAATGTTTACAAGGTAACTTAAGATACGACTCCCTTCTCCTTGAATGCATGCCGTAATTGTCGTCAGGGTTGTTATAAGGTCTTGTACCGTAAGGTGTACTATGTAGTGCCGATTTGCGCATGTTCGCGCTCAACTTGGCTTCATGTAGAGACATGGCCGAGACATGTATGTGTTCATGCTCTTCAACCCTGAGGGAAGAAATGTTTACAAGGTAACTTAAGATACGACTGAATGCATGCCGTAATTGTCGTCAGGGTTGTTATAAGGTCTTGTACCGTAAGGTGTACTAGTAGTGCTCAATTTGCGTGATCTCTTTGGCTTCATGTAGTGCCGATTTGCGCATGTTCGCGCTCAACTTGGCTTCATGTAGAGACATGGCCGAGACATGTATGTGTTCATGCTCTTCAACCCTGAGGGAAGAAAAATGTTAACAAGGTAACTTGACGACCTCCAACGCGTTACCAACCAAGATATTAACAGTCATACCAGTATATGGACTTATTCTTGAATACATGTAGCCACAGTTTTGATCTCCTACCAGGTGGATTGCTATCATCAAGCGGGTTACAGGATGTCTGTATAAAGACCGTGTGAAAAGCCTTGCAGAGTCTATGTCCAGCAGTGGACGTCTAACGACTGATGATCATCATCAGTATGTGTCATCATGAATGTAGTCAGGATTTAATAAAGAATGTGAATGTCGACTGTTTCGGTAAAAATGCCGCTTGCGTTACCGCGCCCCCTCATCGTTTGTTAGTCACTGCGTAAAAACGTAACGCAAAATATGGGATTGAAGCCACGCCATTTAGGTTTAGCGAGAGTAAACGCTTTTTTTTCTATATAATTTGACATTACGTTTTTACAGTCACTCGCTGAAAAATTCACACTTGATCCAATCGTTTGACTTCTTTCGAAATGCGTTGCTTAGCTGGTTTTTATAACTGAACTCATACTCGATTTATTGAAGTGAAACTTCTTTATCGGGGTTGGAAAAAAAATTAGTGTAACATTTTTTCGTTACACGTTACATTATACGCCATCTTTGACTTATGGAAGTGACGTGATAAATATATATATATATATGTTATATTGAAGTGATCAGCAAAATCAAAGGGTTTATTTTAATTCTAATTAAATTCTGTAAAGTTGCATATAGTAAATTATTTTTTGAAAAATAACGTCATAAAGAAGTTTCACTTCTTACGAGTGTACGCTAGTACACGCACACATTTTTTTTTTAATTTCAGGTGTGATAAAGTATTAAAATGATAACATTTTTGTTTTAGGATTACAAGCAGCTCGAGTTGTCTTGCGAGAATCAAGACGACGTTGACTCGTGGAAGGCGTCCTTCCTTAGGGCCGGAGTGTACCCTGAGAAGACTTCTGAAGCGGCGAACGGTGACGAGGTCTGTATACTTGTATTTTCAATGTTTTTTTTTGCCTGTATTTTTTTCTACTTTACCCTTTATATTCCTTTATATTCTTCATTTTTGTTACGTCCTGTAAAGACTATAGCCTGTTCAAGCAGTGTATTTGCTTCATAAACCAATAATAGTGTGGATTTTTATATATTTTAATAATAATTATTTGATATATTTGTAATATAAATATTTTCTACTATTATGTAAGTACAGTGTATTCAGTTATCCAATGATTTGTTGTTTTGCCATGCCATACAGAGCGAAGGAACTGAGGTTTGTCCAAATAAAAGGCTTTTTGGTTCTACATAATATATGTTCATGAAAACTCACGATGTCATAATTTAACATCATTAATATCATAAATAATATCGAGAGTGAATTTCAAGAATATGTTTTTAATGAAAAATAGTTAAAAATTTAATTAAAAAAATGTTTTTCTTGAAATACATTAAAATAAAATGTAGCATGTTTAAAGGCATGTAGTTTGCTATTAACACGATGTGTGTAGTCATCACGCTCAAGTGTGTCCACTGTTACACGCATTAACACTATTCTACACAAGCTATAACCTTGAGGGATTTCTGATAATATACACGCACACTCAGCGGCGTGCACAGAGTTTTCATTTCGAGTAAGCACAAGGAACAAAAACGATTTAGCTTCAGAACGTTGCAGTCGTGCATATATGAATTACACTTGTAGTAATAAATTTCAATAAATGTCACTAATTAAATACTCAAGTAAAAGTATTAAATTACGAAAAGAAAATTATTACAGTTAAAATAAGTTACTTCAAGATAGATACAATAAATAAATATAATAAAAGAAATCGAAATAAAATATCGAATTACTCTAATAATTTTTGTAATTTCGTCATTGGAATTATAGATCAGCCGCATTTAACATATGTGTAAAACAGTCAATCCTTTTTATACATTTTTTTTCACTTTTCTAGAGTTACAGCTAATCGATACATAAACAATCGATTCAATCAATACTTAAGCCTTTTAAAGACAAAATAACAAAACACTGAACCAATTACAACATGTTTATTAAACAATTCTTGCTGTTAGAATGTTTTTATAGATTAAATGTGGTGCGAAAGATATTTTTATATACAAAAGCAGCTTGTAGTTTTTATATAAGCTTAACATATTTTTCTTTTGTCCGTTGTAGATTTTTTTTTATCCACTTGGTGTTGTGTTTTATGTGTTTTCTTTTTTATTTTTTTTAGTTATTTTCGCCTTTTCCGGGAATGGGGGTTAATAAAAGTGTAAGTCAAATAGAATTTTGAAGCTTGTGTGCGCTTCGCTCTTTGTGAGTGTCCGAGGCACCACACGGTTTTCGGTACTGTACATACTATATGGTCCACGAGCGAGGAACAAATTTTGACAGTAAATTCTTTTAGTACGCCTAGGACACGTCAACAGACATTATCTTGTAGAGAGGTAGACATTGTCGACTAATAGCGACGTAGTACAAAATATGACTCTCTCTTTCACCCTATCGCAACGAAAGAGCGAATCAAAATCGATATTTTTGATTTTGCCGTTATTGCCTTTCTCTTAACAGTTAAAGTCTACTTAACCTGGGCTTACTGGCATTAAAATATTAAAGTATTTGGACTTTGTACTAATGCAAAATTTACGTCAAAAGTGTCCAAGATATATTATACATATCAGGATGTATTTATGTTTTTATAAACAAAATAACATGTAATGTATGTCTTATCGTATTGTTATGCAGCTAATTTGTAAAGGTCTAAATGCAATATCAGCTTCGATTTCGGTTCCCTGCGCCTTTTGCAGCTCCCGAAAATAGTACAACATAAATGGTGTGGAGTAGGTAGCTTTGAAATTTTTTTGGCATCTTATATTTATATATTATATTTACAGCAAACTTTATTTAAATTTACATTCCGTGACTTCTATATGCTGGGATAAATCTGGTACCAAATAATAATTGTTGTAATTATCTTGTATAAAATAATAATTAGTTATATTAAATTAATCACAAATTAAATAAAAAGGTAAAAATGATAGGCCACGATATGTTCTTTACTTTGAAAATTTGTCACAATTTCCCTCTTGGCAAACGAATAAAAAGGAGGTTCTCAATCACACGTATATATTTTTTTTTTTTTTATTATATGTATGACCACGCATAACTTTTTACAGTGTTGTCCGATTTTGATAATTCTTTTTTTATGAAAGGGCAACAAAGGTGATCCCATTGCTGTTAGTTTCTGATGACGATATCCTGGGGAAATTGAAGTAACTCTTCAAACTTTGGAGGCACCTACAGCTCGGTTATGACTCCATCTAGTTGTCTTTAATCTATGTGTAGAAAGGTAGACATTGTCGACCAATAGCGGCGAAGTCGAAAATATGATCTCTTTCACCCCATCGCAACGAAAGAGCGAATCTATATTTTTGATTTAGCCGTTATTGCATTTCTCTTAACACGAGATATGTCGTTGACTCAACCTGGGCTTACTGGGCTATAATACGGATATGCTTGAGAAGAGCAGTGTTGTAAAACCTCGTGAATGTTAGCTGCGATTTTCGTTAAAAAATTTGAGGAATTAATTTTTTTACTTCAATTCTTTAGCAATTAAATATTCTTCAATTTCATGTAGATAATTCTTAGTATTATAAATTTATCTTATATAAGTTATTTAATTTAATTCTCATAAAAAATAGTGACATAAACGTAAGCATATGAATTGAAAATAATTAAATTATTTTCATTCAAAGATGTAATTTTTCAAATAAAACACAAAAAGTCGTTATATATCTGCCAAAATATAAAATATATGATATATGCTATCGCGGAGCTATTTTGTAGAACTTTTGTTAATTTTGGATGCAATCCAATATTTAAAATATAAAGTAGCGTACGCGAAATAATACTTTAAAATCAGCAGTAAAATTTATATAAATTTCACGGTCCGACTCGCGCGACAAAAACTGTAATAACTCGGGTAATATGTACAATACAATAATAAAATATAGCCTATATATAACACTCACCGATAAAGTAGCATTCTACTGGTGAAAGTATTGTTAAAAATCTGATCAGTAGTTCCGGAGATTAGTCCCGACAGAGTTTTATTTACAAACTTATAAACTTTACCTCTTTATAATATTAGTATAGACAAGTTGGCACCTGACTGCAATCACACTTGACTGTAAGTGATTATGCAATTCTAAAATGGAAGCGGGCTAACTTGTTAGGAGTAGAATGAAATACACATTCATTACACGTTAGCACTTGACTGCAATCACGCTTGACGGTAAGTGATTATGCAATTTAAAAATGGAAGCGAGTTAGCCCGCTAGTAGAATAAAATCCACTCCTTGAGTTCTTACATGACATATAATATTACCTGAACGCTAAATCGCTTGGCGGTAGGGTGGAAACTAGTCACGGCCGAAGCCTCCCACCACTCACCAATTAAGAAAATCTTAATCGACCTAGCTGGTAACCGAACCATGGACCTTCCGTCTTATAAATCCACTTCTTATAAATCATAAATTTTCTTACGTAATTAGGAGATTACGTCTGCTGAATACACCTTCGAAACCGCAGCTTTCGTTCACAAGGCTTCAAATCGCTCTTTTAAGCATTTCACAGATTATTACCCATAAAGGAATTGGTCATGAGAATCTGTTGCTAGCTTGCAGACTATTAGAGGCAATGATTTTGTTTTAGGCGTGTTCTGCATAAGGGTTGGTTTAGTCACAAAATATGCATGTGTAGTTTCGATAATACTAGTTTTAAAACAATTTGAAGCTTCCAATAGCTCCACGGGAATATTCTATTGGATTTTATTAATTACAGGAGAATTAGGAATATTGGTCATGTTCAATTAAAACTTGGCTAATATTCTTGTATTTTTATATAACATCCTATTCATGTGGTAATGGTTTCTTTGCAAAAAAATAACACAAGTCTTTAGGACAGATATTTTGTTTTGAGATGTCATACATGGAGTTGGTGAGTATATTATATGCGCTAACAGAAATAGGTGATTGTTAGGGTACAAGTTCCTTGTCGATTACAGATCGTAGCAGCACACAACATGTATTTTTTAACCGACGAAAAAAACGGAGGAGGTTCTCAATTCGACACGTATATTTTTTTATGTGTGACCACGCATAACTTTTTACAGAGTTTAATATTTTTTTTTTTATTAGAAAGGGCACACTTCTAAGATAGTGCCATTGTCATCATGTTAGGATCTGATGGTCCTGGGAATATTGAAGGAACTTCAAATTTTAAAGGCACGCTTGCAGCGATTTCGGTTTTAGAAAATGCAACACATTTTAAGCCTAATAAATTTAAAATTACGTTTTGTATTTTTATAAAATCTTATTTAAATGATATTAAATATATTAATTAGTTTTAAGCTTACTAATCTAATTGTAAGTATCGGTAGCTTTAAAAAGTTGGCTAAAACAAGTAGGCGTAAATAATATTTCTACCTTCATTTTTAATTTGTTTGTTGACAAGCAGTCTCAATCGAGTTTGGCTCTAGTATAGTCGGTGCCAGCCTACTTTAATGACATTACCTAGAACCCACAACTTGCTTTACTACGTCAAGTAAATGTTCCTTAAACTTGCTGGCACCGACTTCATAGATATTAAGTAAATTGAAGCAACTAAATGACTTAGTTATTTTTTACTTTTTAGTGCGTTTTGAGTCGGTTCTATTTTTTGTTAAAAATATTTGTGAAATACTTTCCGTGGCTAGTGACACGTATATTTCATATAAATACGCGCTCCTACTGGTTTCTATACCAGAAGTGTCTCAGCGACATGTCGCCTGCTACTATTGTTGGCTACGAACTTGTACCCTTATGTTAGGAGTTTTTCTTTCTAGGCTATTTATTTAACAATGTATTGCAGTGTTCAAATTTAATTAGCAACTACTAATCGAATATGAATACTGAAGTTTGCATGACTTTATCACATGAACTGAATACAATTTTTTAAGCTTTTTGGATCATGCTTTAATGATTTCAATAGACAATGCTAGAGTTTCAACTAACTACCAATTTCATTAGACTAATTGTTTTGTTATAGATTTCTAAAACTACGCTAGATGCTTTATAAAGACTTAACATATGAACACAACACAAAAACATAATTGAAATAGATCAGCGAAATATTTTAAATGTACGATTTTTAAATTATAAAAAGGAATCTAAAAATAATTTAAAAAAGCATCACAAGTTCAGCTCACACTGGCAGTAAAAAGAAAAATAATTAAGTAAATAAAGGAGATGGCCCATTTCAGCTTCACTCTTGTACCACATACCATTAAAATGGATAAAATACAAGGATTTTATCAAAAATAAAATAAGTGAATGAAACGAACTATATAAAACGTTGGTTAAAAATGAAATTCCTAGTTTTTGAGGTATTAAAAGATGGCGTCTTTCTAATATTAGTCTGTAGGTGATAAAGATACGGTGACATTGATTTGTCAAACTCAAAATAATTATGTCATTTTTGACAAGTCTTTTCTTCCGTGTTCAGGGCTTTGTTTTCAGCTATAATACATTTTAGATATAGATATCTTAGCTATAATAACAACAAAACTCAATATTTTAATCTGATTATTCAGATACCTATATCTAACCAGTAACCATCAAATCAATTGGACCATACGTCAATAAACACTGACAACAAAAGTCAAAGCACCATCAATCCGCCACCAGGAGAATGTCTACCATAGATAATATAACTCATCTAAGATCCGCCATGATTATACGTAAATTGTTGCATTGTTTTGGAGAGAATAAATTATATTTCGCCCAAATAAAAGTGAATTCAGAGATTTGGCTACTCAAAACTAGATTATTAATACATATAGTTTTTTTCAACTTATGTACAGAAAGTGAATCTGAGCTCCATACATTTTTGGACCATCTCCTTTGATATAAATAATGTAGATTTATAAAATTAATCTCTAGAGTTTACCGCAGATTAACTGTCACCAATAAACTGGGGGATGTAGGTATGAATCGCGAGTACAGACAAAAATAGTCACATAGTTTTACCTTAACCAGATTCCCTTACCTATACGTACATTCATAACGTTTATAAGAACGTGCGCGTTATAAAGTAAGATGAAATATTCATTGTGACTTTTGTAAGACGACAGACATGCATTCGACCTGCGACTTATTTGATTATTATTATCTACAGAAGCATTTATGTCATTTACCTGTTACAAAATCAAATAAAATACATACAGACTATATTGATTATTCTTAGAAGTAGTATGTTCATTTTACAGAAACAAATCATTTGACTTATTTATAACTTTGCTTAAAAATGGATAAAGGTATGATTATCAATAGACTGTCGCTTAACTCTAACCCACAGATTTCCATAACCCGCTAGTGAGACGCTTATGAGAACGCGCATGTTCTAGAAACGTTAATAAATGCTATTATCGGAGTTATAACTGACGAGACGATTTTTTCTTTTTTCCAGAGCTCAGATACGTCGGCAACTAGCAGTATGGACCCGCAGTTGGAGAGGCAAGTGGAGACTATCAGGAATCTGGTCGACTCGTACATGCGCATCGTGACCAAGACGACGCGTGATCTGGTGCCCAAGACTATCATGATGATGATCATCAACAATGCCAAAGATTTTATCAATGGGGAGCTGCTGGCGCATTTGTATGCGTCTGGCGATCAGGTGATTATGTCAAATATATACTAATATCTACATCTGTACTCACAATCAAATTAACAGGTCGAATTTTGTATATAGAATCTTTATTGACGGCCGAGTGGCGTTGTAGGTAGTAACCCTGCCTCTGCGTCCTAGGCTGTGGGTTCGATTCCCACGTCTGGAAAAATGTTTGTGTGATGAGCATGGACGTTTTTCAGTGTCTGGGTGTTTATCTATATATTATAAGTATTTATGTATAATATATATAAAATTATTCATCAGTTATCATAGCACCCATAACACAAGCTACCTACGAGTACGCTTACTTTGGGGCTATATAGCGATGTGTGTAATTGTCCTATATTTATTTATTCGTTTATTTATTATCAGTCGTTGGTTTGTAATTCAGAAATTTAAGACCTTCAGCATTAGATTCAAATAGCAATAGACATCTACTGTCCTTTGTTATTTTCTCGAATGCCTGTCTCATTCTAGAGTTGGAGTCCATGAATTCCCCTACTTTCGCTTTTACTTTTACTTTAAAGGAAAAAATAACGGGTAGTTGACATGCTTAGGGGACCAAGTCTACCTGGGGGATAATGTTTTTTTTTTAATGACTACAAGTTGGACCTTGACTGCTATCACACCTGATGTTAAGTGATGATGCAATCTAAGATGGAAGCGGGCTAACTTGTTAGGAGCAGGATAAAAATTCACACTCCTATCGGTTTCTACACGACATCGTACCGGACCGCTAAATCGCTTGGCGGTACGTCTTTGTCAGTAGGGTAACTAGCCGCGGCGAAAGCTTCCCACCAGCCAAAACGAATGAAATGAAAGAGTACCTTTGTACTTTAATACTAGGGGTTCTGTACTGTTCGGTGGCGATAATCTGATACGACCAACTTGACTTAATAATGTGATGAACTTGGTCCACAGTCGCAAATGATGGAGGAGTCGCCCGAGGAGGCTCTGAAACGGGAGGAGATGCTGCGCATGTACCACGCGTGCAAGGAGGCGCTGCGGATCATCGGCGACGTGTCCATGGCCACCGTCAGCACGCCCGTGCCGCCGCCCGTCAAGAACGACTGGCTGGAGAGCCGCCTGGACTCCAACCCGCGCCTGTCGCCGCCCTCGCCCGGCGGCCCGCGCCGAGCTGCGCCTGCGCAACAGGGTACGCTACCCTCTACCCTGCCGATGACCTTAGAGAGTAGTTCCACTCTCCTCTGTCTGTTAGAAGTTTTCCCAACCAGAAAATATACACACAAAACATTTAATTCATTTTTGATATTAAACCATATAATAAAATCCTTTCGAATGTGCCAGGTTCACTAGGACAGAGAGGTGCTCCCCCGGTGCCCGGCGGCGGCGCCGGCAGGCCTGCCCCACCGCTGCCGTCGCGACCCGGCGGCTCCGCCCCCCCGCCGCCCGGCGGCCGCCCCATGCCCTCGCAGGGCCTGCCCGCACCGCTCATTCCCACGTGAGTACGCACTGACGCATTACAGTTAACCTCCCCGCCGCAGGGTTTCCACTAATGAAGGCCACATACATTTAAGTAATTTGATCAGACAGTTTTATCAAATCGCCATGATCTGAGAAGCGACTACACACCGTCATGCAGATTTGAAGCGGTGTCTGTTGCTCTATCGATGCGAGCAATAGTTTTCTAAAATATAGAACACGCCTTATCAATAATCGGCCTATTGTTTGCTTTGACAATAAGCAAAGACTCATGAAAAGAGACGAATATTCGCGTATAAACTTGTTAACTAAATTGACATTTGTTCCTAATGACTAGCATTATTATTTGCGAATGAATGACAAAACGTATTTAAAGCTTTTATCGTTAGCAAGTCCAAGTACAAAAGAAAGACACTTTCATGCAAAAATCTATATAGCCACATGAAATACAAACAATCAGTCAGAACTATGATACCAACAGATCAAGTTGATGTATTATAATTTTTATTTATTCAAGTCATTTTTAATTCCATTATATTTGATAAAATTTTCACACAGATCTTCATATCAATTTGCAACAGCCTGTTTGATCAAATAACTTGAATGTCTATGGCCTTTATAAGGAATGTTTCGATGTTGGTGTTGAACTGCCGCGCTGAGCCGATGCGTTTGTTGCTATGACTTATTTTTCGTACAGTTATAATGTAGATATCACGCAGCAGTTCTACGCCTGAAGCACATTGAAAGAGTAACTTACGTCAAAAGACACTGCGCTATAGCGGTGCACGGTACAACGCTAGCACACGTTTTGCTAGTCGGCTCTATTGGCTATTAGATGGCAGGGTTGCCACCGTTCCACAATCGTACTATTGGTGATTATCTGTTGTCTGAAACTGCATTTACGATTAATTCATATTTTACGATAGCAAACGATCTGAATTGAAGTTATATATGTCGTAGCCACATTGTATATTTGCTCATTTCATGAAATGTTTGAGTATATCATGAAATTGTCGCGTTTCATGAAATGTTTGCGTGTCTATTGGCCACATCATGATATGGTTTGGGCAGATCAATGATACAAAACCGTTTCTCGATGTGGCCAACTTAACGCGCGACTACTTCATTACTCCATGAAGTGGTCAAAATTTTTTGATCATATCGTAAACTAGTTACACCCCGACTCAGAGTACCCCGACACGGATAGGTTAGGTTAGAATATAGCCTTAGCCTTCATGGTTATTTTTTTGTAAACCACCCATAAATAGGAGCCATGCGAAGCGGGGCGGGGTGGGGCGTTAAAATATTATGTTTAATTATTATTATGGCATTTATAAATTGCATATAATCTTTCGGCAAACATTACCTAGCCCCAATTAATATGGTATGGCCAAACGTGGATGACAAAATCGTGAAATGTAGACGATTTAACGATCTGGTCAAATTGAGTTGGCCACATCATGAAACGCGGTCATTTCATGAAATTCTCGAGCATTTCATGAAATGAGCAAATCTACGATGTGGCTACGACATATATATACAGAACATAAAATGTTAAAGATTGAACTACTCACTATTTAGAAATTACCCAAAAAGATACAGGCGCTCAGACAGAGGTTTACGGGCGCATTGCAATGTTCGCACTTGGCCTGTACTCTTTCCTCTGTTATAGACTTTTATTTTCAGTTTAACATCGGAAGAGATATCTGTTGTTTCATTCACTGATACAATAAAAAAGCAATGAACCTTTTGCGGTGGCAACCCTATCTTTTACAAACAAATTAATAATTATATATATATATTTTTTATTCATGGCCTATATTTTATACCAACACGAGTATTCTAATTATGTATTTACAATGTTACTTTTATTTTTCATAAAATGTTCTAGATATTTGACGTTCTGTATTTTTACGTTTGTTTTGTTTCAATATGAGGACGTATTTATCTGAAGTCAGCTTTGCTTATCTATACACGTAATTATAACTATATATGGGTGATGTAACCGCCATAACTGCATTTGTGTGTGGGCCTGGTATTCTGTGTATATTTTGTGCATTTTTAAAATGGCAAATCATTTTCGACGAAGTAATTATTAAAAGAGGGAAATAACAGTAATGAATAACATACGCCTTTGCTAATATATTCCGGTATAACATACTTCGAAAATATAATTAATTTATGAAATCCGCTATGATATAATTATGGTTCCTATTATTGATGATTTTTAGTCAATATAAAAATCGATTTATTCTTTAAACATTTAAGGACATTTCAATAGATTTTATTTTGAAATTCTGACTAGTTTTATTAATTTTATTACATATGCTGTTTTAAATTGTTTAAGATTTAGATACAGGTTTTTTGGCTCTAAGGATATTTTGAAAATGATATCTTACTCTCATTTTCATTTATAAATTAAATCGTTATAAAATACCTTATTACTAAAAATATGCGAGTAACTCTTGATTTACTGATTTTGTAACTTGCTTGACGTGTTTGTCTATATTATTCTTTATTAAATTTATTTATATTAGTCTAAAGCTTTAGCAATGGTGGGGCTAGGAAAAAAGATCTTAATTTGGAAGAAGTATTATAGCGGAGTTTTAATTATATTTTTTGACAAATAATTGCTGTACTACGTCAGTATACAGTATTACTAATATACTAATCAACAAATCGTAGTGTTGTTATTATAAGTATATTAGCAGGCGTGTAGCAACAGTGTGTGTGGTTGTTCGCAGACGGCGCTAGGCGGTGTCGGCGCGTACTAACTTAAGTTACTTACGAGCGTGAGGTACTAACTGACGAGCATGTTAACTTAGTGCAGTTTAACTTAGTGCGATATTTGTTGTTTATTGTTTCTAAGCCGCGTGCACTCTGACGGGTTAACGAATGCGTGCTGTATGGGGAGTTAATATAAGGAGAACCAAAAAAAATCAAAAGTATATGTACGTAGTTGTACCCAACAAGTTATATATTTGAATATATCCGTGGCGTTATTGATGACCTCCGTGGCGCAGTGGTATGCGCGGTGGATTTAAAAGACGGAGGTGCTAGGTTCGTTTCCCGGCGGGGCAGATTGAGATTTTCCTTAACTTGTCTTGGTCTGGCTGGTGGGAGGCTTTCGCCGTGGGTAGTTACCACCCTAACGACTAAGACGTATCGCCAAGCGATTTCGCGTCGTGTAGAAACCGAAAGGGGTGTGAATTTTCGTCCCACCTCTAACCAGTTAGCCCGCTTCCATCTTAGACTGCATCATCACTTAACATCAGTTATGATAACAGTCTAGAGCCAACTTGTAGTCGATAAAAAAAATAAATATTCGAACCTAGTATTCACACTGCTCGAACGCCATTTTGTAAGTTTAGCATGCGCGCTACGAAAAGATCGTCAATGATTGTTTTCATGTCGCTCTGTCGATTTATAGACAAACGGAGAAAAACTTATTTTACGGCTCCATGCTAGACCCACTGATCTAATTTTGAAATATATATTATAATTTCCGAGCAGTCAGTGTTTTTAGCTAAACTCCACGGTGGTTTCGTCCATATGATTTTTCTCCTTACATTTCCTCTCCATAGTCACGTCATCCTTTCGGCGAATAACAGAGCCCCATAGTCTCAAATGAAGCCTTGTGATTGGTGGAAACATGATGACGTAGATGTAAACGCGTCGTGTGCCCGAGGTACACGTAACATCACACATTTCTAATTGGGAAATATCACAGTGTAAATAATAAAATGATGGTTATCTTATTTAATCAGTGATGAACCTTATGACAAGCAAACAAAAACACCAAAAAATTCCCGGCCTAGTGGTTTGTTCAGAGTATCGATTCGACTAAGTTTTTTACATTTTAATTCGTTTTTTTTGGCTGAACGTTTATTTTTACCGTGATTTTGAGATAGCAGTTGGAACTGTGTGACACCTCTGTCTCACAGTTTACTTATTAGTCATACTGTGATGTTTCCTATTCTACCCAAAGTACCTAACCTAAATTTATGTCTAATACTTCGTATCTGGTTTATTATATTTTAACCCAAATTGTCGTTTATGAAGTTAACAAAGTTTTATGAATTTCTAAGTCACCAGTCAAAACTTTAACACACAATTGTGTTGTACAATTTATTTATACTAATGTTGTTTTTACTAATTCTTCTGCTATATTATTGACATGAAATAAAAATTAATACTTTGTATTGTGTTTATCAAAACATAATTGAGATTTTTCAGTTAGTTTACTCAAACTAAACTGGTTGAAATACGCTAATTTAATGTTACTTTGTCTAGTATATAAAGTTGCGTCCAGACTTTTGTACTGTGTAATGTAATGATTTGTGTAATAGAACATGTTTTCTTAATGTGGCTGGTTACCTTACAATAGTAACTGAATAACCCCTACTAGATCTATCCTGATTTTCGTCTACATGACACGTTATGTTACATTACATCACATAAGTCTGGACGCAGCATTATGTAACATATTTCAATAATTGTAATAAGTTAACAATCGTGCCGCAAAATCAAAATTATTTATACAAAATGTTATATACAATATTAGACATTTAATCCATGAATACTTATGATACGTCTGAAAGAACGTTGCTTCCAAAGTTTTAAAATAGTTATTTAATGTAGTCTGTAGTGTTATATTGATTGATTTTTATAATTATATCACAGGCAGCTAGCTATATAGCTATGTTTTAAATCGAAAATATTTTTATTACATTTGTTAACATTAACATTTTACTAATATAGATTGATGGCTTATGACACTTTTTGTTATCACTTGATTTTGTAATTTTTTCGGAGATGAAATATTTTCACGTCCCGTCCCCTGAATGACAATGTCGACAATAAAATTTTACTCAAATTTACGTAATTATTATGATTTAAATAATGTTTATTCTTAAATATAAATAATCCCCTGAGTGTAGGTAACACTTTTCTTAAAAAACTAAAAAGGAATAAAATAGGAATATGTCATCTTTAAAATTGAAGAGCTTCGTTCGTAATATGAGCTTTCAATGGTATTGTAACATGTTCAGTTCGTACTGTAGATGGCATTACAGGCCGTATACCTGGATATTAAAAGCATACATAATATCAAAGTACAATTTCGGCACCGACGTCATCGAGATCGTGGCCTAGCGGTAAGGCGCTCTAAGTGCCCGGATTGCCAGAGAGACGCGGGTTCGAATACCGTCGATTCCGCAATTTTTGATATTATGTTTATTCTTAATATTGATTTAAATAATCATATTTTTATGAAACGTGGACAATCTATTTCGAAATTTCTTGCATTCCTTTTTCAATATACTTGGAAGATATATTCATTTCACGTTCTTCCTTCACGATTGCTAAGTTTTCTTTATTATTGCAATAAGGTTGTGCGCCCATCGAACGCTGCCTGTGAGATGACAAAAATCATAATATAACCAATATTTGTAGGTGTACAATTGAGAGCACTAAACACGTTTGAGATATTATTATAATATAATAATTATTATTGTATATTAGCTTATTAACATAAAGTGAATGAGATATTTTATTATGTTCTTTTGTAACTAAAATGTTCGATGTATTATTATTAATGTAATAAGTTGCGTATAATAATATATTATATAAATTAGGCGTAGACAGCACTGCATGTATGGTGTCTCTAATTTGTGTGTGATCTTCAAATATAAGTTATTGCTTTTTTTTTTGCAAAAATAACGTAATTTTACAATTAATTTTGTAAATTTAAATTTTACTATACTTCAGCTGTGGCCACATAGCTCTTTTCTTACCGCCAAGCGATTTATCATTCTAGGATGTTGTTACGTTGAAACCCTTGAATGGGTATGATTATCTTTTCTAATAAATCATACTGCTACTATCTTAGACTGAATCGTTAAACAACATTACGCGGGATCGCAGTTAAGGGTTAACTTGCTGTAATAAACTAAACAGGACGGTTAAAAATTTTTAAAAGTTAATGCAAAACGTTGTTTTGTAGAAAATTAGCATTTAAAAGATGTGTGAGACACGAGTGTATTGATTTGTCGAAATGTAGAACCGATACAAAATCGATATATCAATGGAGATCGTCCAATTAAAGGCTAAAACTTACACGAAGCATAACTGACTAAGGCGTAAAGTTGTTGCTTACACAGATGTCGCTCGCATTCAAGAGACGCTCCTTGTGTAATTTTAACCTTTAATATGACGATTTTACTGTTAATACTGTTATTACATTATAAAATAATTGCTTTGTTCACAGTTGCCCTGTAAGAACTAAGAATGTTTGATTATATTCCATCACATAAAATTTTTGTTACTATTGTGTTTATGGCAGTTACATTACTCTGACAAATCTTACAGAGAAGCTGTGAGAAATTTATATTAGGCACATGTACAGATTAAATATTGGCGTCTTCTTTTAGAAAATTTTCAAATTGTAAATTTTACTAAGATCTTATTAATTTTTTTTATTAGACAGTTTTTCCAAAATCTTTATCGGCATGTCGTCACCATATTATATCATAGGCTTTACCCCATATATATTGCGTATTTATTTGTGACTCATTAATGACGGCATTGTTGGGGTCAAACAAAAATACCCCATATGTATTACGTGCGTAGACCGGTCTTTGATTTCCCTATTTAAACTATTATTTATCGATTTGACACTCATTAAGGACGGCATTGTTGGGGTCAAACACAAAATAATAACAAAGAAAACAGTATTAAAAAATCCAAACTGCGCACTAG
The DNA here is from genome assembly GCA_034621355.1 of Mycalesis mineus. Taxonomy (NCBI): domain Eukaryota; kingdom Metazoa; phylum Arthropoda; class Insecta; order Lepidoptera; family Nymphalidae; genus Mycalesis; species Mycalesis mineus. The sequence goes on along the minus strand of CM067884.1, from coordinate 14,756,812 downwards.
GCGACCGGGCTCGGCAGCGGGCGTGGCGGCGGGCGCCATGAACCAGATGCCGCCGCACATGAGGCAGCAGATCAACCAGGCGGTCGGCCAGGCGGTCACCAACGCGGCCATCAGCGAACTGAGCTCGGCCTTCGCACGATTCAAGTAATACAAGCAGTGGCTGATGACACCCGCGTGCTATGGGTCGCGTTTCTTGGTACATTGACAATATCACACGTAGGGTTATATTGTTGTTATAATAACGTGCTTTGCATGCCTGCAACGAAGTTAAACAGAGGGATCCAATTATTATCATATCGTTAATTACGTTGCTGGATTACGGTTTCTTGATGCCCAAGTAATCTTCCTCAGTGCAACCCCCTATAAGTGAAATTAGTTAAACAAACATTAATTTAATAGTTTTACATTTAATAGTTTTATTTCAGCTATTGGTTTTTTGCAAGTAACAGAAAAATTTATTTTGCTCTTTGACTAGGATTTGCTTACTTGAAGAGGAGTGTTGGTAGAATTTATAAAGACAGTCATTTCCATTTTTCTTGACACTTCAAAAAAACGTAGTTGATTGTTAGTATCTCTCTATAAATAATATTTATATAAGTGTAAAATTGCCCTTTACGAAGCACAAATTATAATAGACATAATAAAAATAAACGCTATACTGAAAGTAGTGTGAAACGACGTGGCCAAATTATAAAACCTCATGAGCAATTTACCAAGGAACAACACCAAAAGGCTCTCCTTAGCCTAACGTGTCAATGTTGTTTGAGCTAACATTGTTTATTAGTGTGACAACAATTATGTCTGTGTTCTTACTCAATATCTAATATTGTTAATGTAACAACTACTTTACGCTTTTGTTTGTCGTCTTGACGGACTAATTACATGATATTTAGCTCAATTCAGCGTTTTTGGCTATACTTAATTAGTGCGATAAGGTACGGTTTTGAAACGCTGAATAACTTATCAATCGGTCTAGCTAAATACGAATTGAGCCGAATAAGTGTGATCAGTCCCTAACAGGGTGTGCTTCTGAACTTTTAATCGCAAGAAATCTAATTTGATTGCGCTCCGTCTATCGGTTTCAGTTGATGTATTTACAATGCACTTTATATTGTAACGAATGTATAACCAGTTTTTATTTAATAATACATATTAAGTTTAGTTTATTAGATAGAATCAACTCATTTATGTTTAGGTAATCGTGCTAATGTGATGTCCAAAATCACAATGTTACCATAGTGTTAATTATAACGTTTGCGGAATACATCTCGAAATGGGAATCTTATGCGTGCTATCGAATATAATATATGTAATCTTTAATGGAAAACTATCTAAAAATGCCACATTCAAGGTAATTTATACCCACCGGATAAGTGTATGTTATCCCTATATACAAAAATATATATTTTCTTAAAAAAATAACAAAAATAAGCAGTGAAATATGTGTAAAGTCCATAACTTAAAATTATTAGAACTATGGCATGACATTTTACCTTTAATTGAAATAAACAATTAATTATCAATAAGTAAGTAACTAATATTAAAATTACACTATTTGTTTATCTTTATTTATTCTTTGTGTGATTTATGTTTTAACTGCGTGTGTATATCATATTTTTTATTTTCTTGTAAATATTTTTATATTTATGTCTATTTATTATTAAAATTTTTTTTTCCAATTATATGGATTAAAATTAGTAATAATTTGATCTTTCGTTACTTTAAAAGGTTTGAAACAATCTCTGAGTGCGGGGCATTTTTAGGTGATCTGGGGTGTTAATATATTTGCCTAATTTATAAAATTTAAAATTAAATTATTAAAATTAAATTACTATTACGCGATTTGATGGCCACGAGTAATTTTGGCGTACAAATACGAGACACACGCAAATCCATTTCCTACTTGAGTTACTCTTAACTAATCCAATACGGTTGGTGTGTTATGTAGGCAAATATAATGCCTCAATATGTGGTTTTTATGAAACTTTGAAGATCACACACGATTTTTGACACGTATTGTTACAGGCTAGAGGTGCGAATGATTATTAAAAGTTGTAGTATTCAATAAACAAACACAATAATATTAGATATTACGGTATTTATATGTCGTACACTTTTGATCGAAAATGTTCTTCTAAAAGTATACAGGATCTCTAGCCTCAAGCTTTTTATAGGTGTAAAAATAATAATGAAATTGCACAATTGTTTTAAATTGGATTGCTATTAATGAATTTTGCTAATATTACTGTATACTCACTAGTGGCTGAGTCCAAAACGATTGGATTGTGTTATGAAAATTTTTCAGTATTAACTGCAAACGACTTTGTGCAGTGCTTTAGGGTAATATTACGAAATATACGATGTTGACACTTTACTGGACTATATTTAAGGCTCCCGTTTTATATCGGGATTGTGTAAAGTTTATTTTGTGAGGTTCATTGTACAGATTCAACGACTTAAGGTGTTAAGGTGAATTTTCATAATGACAACATTACGCAAGGGCACTTTAGTGAATGTTATTTTGAAAATCCTGGTAAATCCTTTGATATGAAATGGATATACTAAGGTTAAAGCACAATGTTAAAATTTCCAGGCCAGTGTATCACATTTTAGGTATAAATGACTAAATATTTACTGCATAGTCAATCGATTCCTATGCGATAACTGTTCACTAATTGAAATCTGTTATGTAAATTATTATTAGGTATTGTAACATGTTAAGTTCATGCTAAAAGATGGCGTTACAGGCCGTATACCTGGATATCAAGAACATAATATTCAACCATTTCGGTATCGACGTCATTGCGATCGTGGCCTAGCGGAAAGGCGCTCTAAGTGCCTGGATTGCAAGAGAGACGCGGGTTCGAATGCCGTCGGTTTCGCAATTTTTGATATTATGTTTATTCTTAAATATAAATAATCCCAAAAGTGTGGGTAAACACTTTACAATAAAACAAAAAAAAAATGAATTATGTAAATTACCTTTGGTTTGCGTTTTCTAAATTAAAACTTTTCTAAATTAAAAAACTGCTTTGTATAAATTTCATTTGTGAAGATTGACCTTAACGAGTAATAGATGGGATAGTACAATAATTGTGTTATTCGTATGACATGAGGCATTCCGGATTGCATCAGATGATCTTGCTATGCATATCATAGTGTTGTTTTTGTAAATTTGCTAGGGTTGTACTTTTAAGAGTCGATATTATGTTTGTTGACGTTGCCGCACTTGACGATATCGTCGTAGTTTTAGCTGCGTAGCAGTATTGAACATTTTTCACCTCGGTGTGTAGGTGTTTCGGTAGCTTAGGGGCTAAACACTCAAACTTCGTATTTCAGTCTCTCGTAGGTAGTGACCCTAACGTATATATGGATTTAATGCATTTACTCGATCAATATAAATTATTCAAGCTTGTCTGTTATTGTATATTAAAATTTTTGGATCAATATAATTCTAGCGAATACATGTACATGTATTGCGATAGTATTAATCACAAAGTGTTGACTTTACAAAGTTTGTATGTAAAATTATGTGTACTTATATAAAAAGTGGCTAAGACCAAAGCAGTCTCGTATCGTTGCTGTTGGCAATATCTTTGGTCAATTACTAGAATGTTTCATCGGTGCGTTACATGCATTATGAACTCGTTATTGAATACTTATTACATGTAAATCTAATAGAAATATTTAATCTTGAAAACAAATATTGTCATCGCATATAGATCACGCTTGTTCTCATGATGTTTTCTTAGTTTCATTTCCCGACCAACTAATTGTATCGTTTAGCTACGCAGTGTAATCATGGAAAATATATTTTTTTAATTTATTATATTTAAAACTGACGTTGAACAATCCTTCAGTGATATTTTCGTATAAAACCTCGACTGGCGGGTGATGTGGTATATGATATATACAGTTCCTATGCAAGATGAACGCTCTGGCCCCATCTCATCTCGATTGTAATGTCGATATTTTAATGGAAATTATCACAACCATCAAGTTTTGCTCTCTTGTTAATAGCGTTTAGTGTCATCGAAAAAAAATGTATAGGCAGAGATTGTTGGATTTGATATAGTTTATGAATATTGTTAATCTTATGCTGTATAAATAGAATAATTAAAAGCTATATGTGTACTAAAGAGGTTTGATTTGATCCAGTAGACTATATTAACAAAATAACAACGAACAGACGATTAACATTAGGTAAGCCACATTTTAATATTTTGTTTTATTTCAATAAGATAAGGCATGTCAAATATGTTGTTTATTTAAATACAAAAGTATCAAAAGTGTTTTTAGATTTCTAAATTAAATTAATCTTATAGACACTGATGTCTTTCATAGACACTGGTGTCTATGAAAGACCTGACGTTACACTAAAGGGCAAAAATCTTGTAAATCTTGCCTTTTATAGCGGCTGTACACTCTCGTCGAGGGACGGCGAGGCAGAGAATACAATATCTGAACCCTGGCGGTACTTGTGGGCAAATCTACTTCGATTTCTGATTTATTGTAACTCTCCGTCATTGGTTATTATCTTTAATAGCATACGGACGTTTTGTTGCTCTAGATATGCAATATGTGGTATAACGAAGCAGAACTTAACTTTTTGGAAATTTACCAAACCGAGCCTATATTGTGGGATCCAACGCACCAGTTCCACAAAGATAAAAAAAGTGGCACGATGTTCGTAGTAGTTAAACTGGCTTTCCTATCGAGCAGTTAAAGAAAAGAAGCTTTTGCTTATGGCAACGTCTCCTATTTCGATGCATCATGAGCATCCACCATCTTCGTTTACGCCATTTATTTTTAATTGTTTTACTATGATATACGTGTACGTAATTATAATAACTAATAGAGCATAGGTTAACAGCTGCCGTGACTTGGAACGCGTCCATCTTCTCTGCGTTCCCAAAGCGTACTGAATAAACGAGAGTGTACAGGGTCGCGCTCGTCCCTCGAAATCTCGCGCGAGAGCTCTCGACGAGATATCACGAGAGCACTCGCGCGAGAGTGTACAGCCGGCATTACAGGTAATACAGTATCTGAGGTTGTTGAGGGAAATAATATAGATGGAATATGATTTTTTATTTATTATAATGAGTTATGTACTTGATTCTTTAAGGTAATATAAAGTAATAACAATTTTTAATAAAAAAAAACAAAAATTTTATCATATTCCAAAGCTAAAAACCTCGAATTACGTTACATTTATATACATTACTTCGGTGTAAATAAATTTGTTTAGTGCTGTATCTTATTGAAATATGACTTTACTTAACGTTATACTAAATAGCATGACCTAATGTTATTTATTGTGCATGAATTCAAAACTTGTGTTCGTATTATGAGCAACATTTGTACACAAGTTCATAGATAAGTTTTATATCATCAAAATTAATTATGTTAGCATGTGTGAGATCCGTATTTTTAAAAACTATGAAGGCTGTGGTTTGTTTTTGAAACATTTATATTTCATATATATCACTATCATTGCTTTACATCTATTACTACATATATTTATATCTGCTTAGTGTGTGTTTGCGTGCGTGCGTGCGTGCGTGCGTGCTTGTGTGCGCGTGTGTGTGTGTGTGATTTTTTTGCATGTTGTTCTGTTCCAAATATATAAGACGCGCTACGATTTATGAGTGATCGGCGTATGTGAAAAGGTTATTTACAATAGTCGCTATAGTTATTCTGTAGTCATTCGAGTAGTTACGTGCATACAAACATTACTTTAGGGCAAAGTGCATGTTTTAAGTTAAATGAATTACAAATACCAAATACGTATTTATATTTCAATTTCAATTCAAATACTACCTAACCTTTGATGTAGGTGCTACCGCATTACTTATATGCTTTCAAACACAAAACAAAACGAACAAAACGTCGTTATTGCTGTGTTCCGAGTTTAAGGACATGGTTACCGTTGAAGTTACAGGCGCATAAGACAACACCTACGTCTCAGGTTGATGGACACAAGGCGGCACTTTGTTTGGACGTGTTCCTAAGACGCCCTAAAAAGTGTTGCTATATTTATCGGGTGCGATGGCGCACCCGATAAATATAATATATGCTTGGTTTGTCAATCCAATAAATACAAGTTTTGTTTCGCTTAGTTTATATTCTTTTTCTTCTCTACCCTCTGTAGTTTGTTCATGGTATGTGTTATATAACCACATTTATATTCTTTTTCATATATGCAGGGCTTGTTGCACATGGATACAATTTGTAATATACATTTTCATTATTATTGATAATAGTCACAGTGGATATTCGATTAACAGCGCTATCTGTCGTCTTCAGAATAAAAATAATATATTTTTGACTTAAAAAGATTTTTAGGATTCAATTTGGAACATTAGTAATCCGTATAGTGTTCCTGAAAATCGAATCTCTGCGCCTAGTACCTACTTGTAAATATGTATGAAATTTTATTGTAAACAATTATATTAATATGTATTTTAATATGCCAATAGCCGCCCGATGCCTAACATGCCGCCGAAGCTGCCGGAGCGACCGCAGAACGGGAGGCCATTTTGAACGAAAACACGCCGCCAGTTTGTGATAGCAGCTCTGTAAATACTACATTTAGGGTTCGAGCTCGTAGTCGACTGCATACGACAGTAGCAGGCAACTTGTCGCAGCGACATTGCTTGTTTTATTGTATTTATATAAAAAGACTTGTAGACATACCAGACCTGTAACTGACTCTAAATAAGGTATTGCTTGTATATGGCCTGTATATGTCCTAGTTACGGCACTGAGGCATACATGCAAACTAGTCTCCTAGTCACTGTGACATGTCGCTTGCTGCTGTAGTCTGCGGTCGACTACGAACTAGCATCCTTATTCCTACATGTTACATGAAGGTTATATAGGTAGTCACTGTTCTAACATTTTCAAAATATACAGTAAAATGTGCTTGAACAGACTTGCTAAGCATTACGATAGGTTCGTAATATTTATATTTAATTTAATGAAATAACTTAATTTGCATTTGATTTTTTTTAAACTGTATAATATATACGATAGACTTAATTGACAATGTTATTTTGTTAATGTGACAATAGTATCAGTTTAATGTGTATATAATAATGTAAAATTGTAATAAAACGAACTAAAATAGATAGGTGAAGATTGAAGTGTCGATGTTTATATTAATTATTGTTTATTTGTACCTAGTTAATTTAAAATGTATTTAATACAAATTTATGAAATTTTAATGGCTAAAAATCTTAATAATTAATAATTAATATGCGCCTCTATGAGATTACAGTGCATTACAAAAAAAATAGCATTTAGATTTTAATGTGTGTGTGAATGGGCCGCAGTTTAGTACCAATACCAAAAAGTTCCTCTAAGTTAATTTTTGGAAAAAAAAGTACCTCCAAAAAATACAGGATGGATTATTTATAACCGACATCAAATTCCTATTAATAAATAATCCAGAAAAGTGTTGGACTGATTTTGAAATATTTTTCATAATTTTTTTTATAGGTTTTCTTTTAGTACAAAATTAAATCGAATCGAAAATGTTTTGAACGCCATCTATTGCTTTTAAAGGAAAGGTTTTATTTGAGAGATAGAAAATATTGTCTAATTGATTTGGTAACAAAAGTAATTTACTTTTTGAAATGGTTTCTATTTCTTTCTCTTTTAATTTGTACCCACACATTCCTTCAGCTGAGGTTAGCGCGGCAGACGTATAATGTACCTTTACAATATTTGTATATAGATGTAAAAATACTGTGAACCTGTTTATATGTTGTGTACTTGTGTATGCGTACTGAAATAAACTGTATATAAAAATATATAAGACGTGACTTTTATTAATGATCCAGCTGCGAATCGGTCCAGTGATTATCTTGTGCGACTTCAGTTTATCATCTTGCGGGGCACTTGCTTTGAATTCTGGGTCGCGATATTTTTTTTATTTATCACAAGTTGGCCCTTGACAATTGTACCTGGTATGTATGGTATGATGCAATCTAAGATGGAAGCGGGCTAACTTGTTAGGAGTATGAAATCCACACCCTTTCCGTTTCTAAACGGCATTCTACCGGAGCGTTTAATCTTTGTCGGTGAGTAATTGGTGGTAGCCTTCTACCAGCCAGATCGAGGCCAATCTAGAAAATCTGAATCGGATCTTCCGGGAATTGAGCCAAGGACCTCTTTTTTTATACCACTACGGCACGCAGGCCGTCAAATACTTGGGTATTGAGCTTTTGTTTTCTAATATATTCATTAAATAGTGCAGATTTTCTATTCACAGAAAAACAAAGTTGTATGTAGCTATGCAGTCGCAGGAAAAAGTTATGAAGGTTGACAAAGTTGACTTTTTATACTACGACGACGGTCACGTGATTCAGAACACAAAAAATCTATTGAAATTTTTATTTTTTTTTGATATATTTTCAAGTGATTGCCAAAATTTGCCCCAGGCTGTCCAAACTTATGCTCATATTTAACTGTTTTATTTAAATACACAATGAATTTTAAACAACTACCCATGTTTCGAAACATGTTAAATATGACCATAAGTTTGGACAGCGTGGGGCAAATTTTGGCAATGTCCTTTACACATTGCCTCAGATATGTCAGTCCCGGTAATTATTCAGTGACATCAGACAGTGATCGTCTCACAGTCACATTGCATAGGTAGATAAACATCATTAAGCTCGCCCGCCCGCATTGGAACACCGTGTTGAGTCGCAGCTCCATATCCCTTCTCTTATAAGTGGGAAGGCCTGGCTCTGTACCAGCAAAGTAGGTTTTTGATGATAATGCTTGTAAATGATCTATCAGGAGGTTAAGGTAAAGAGAGAGCTGAAAGATCTATCTGTTAGATAATTTAAATAGGTAAGTAAATACCTACATCTAGAATTTTTCGCTTAACTTCAAAATTTAAAAATAACATTTGATCTGATCAGAAAAATAAAGAAACCTTCCCATATTGTGAAAAAAAAAACAACTAAGCTTTCAATTTCAAAAACTATTACTTGTAGCATCCCCAATCTCGATAATTTTTCTGTGCAAGCTATAGGTACACACACCTCTACAATAGACGACGTTTCACCGGTGTACGTAAGTATAGAGTAAGTAAGTAAGTAGAGCTTATTTAAGTATATGTGATGTGGTGGACCGGCAAAGAACCGATGCACTTCGACCCTTTTAGATCTTTTAAACTCACCCCACACGTCCTTCCCCTGTTAGTTCAAACACCCACTCCAAGAGCTAAATGGTCTCTTACAGATTTAAGGCACAATAATCTGGTTATGGGTATGACACATCAATGAGGATTCGCTAAAAGTTTAAAACTTAAATATGAATATTTTAAAGATTAGATAAATTTAAAAATGAAGCCCGGTTATAATCCATTACGCAGCTCTGCCACTGGTGTCTGGTACATACTCGTAAGGTCGTAAGCTAGAGATATAAGAATTACAACATTCATCTACCGACACGCCCCGCTGGCCGCAGACAAAAAGTGTCCATTATCCATTATTACGATTTAATGAAGAAAGGCTATTAGGAAGCCTTGATTAAATCGTCGCTCGATGAGCAATTGTTGGGTCCTGTGGCGGCTGTCTCGCTGCGGCGTGCGGCCTAATCGCGCTGCCACGATTCTGATTACCAGTAGGGTGACCACGTGCGTGTCCTGACGCAAACGCTGAGATAAGCAAAATAATAATAGTCGCGCGATCGTTGGAAATTGCTTACTTATATAGATATTATCTAAAAAAAAAAGTTGATAAGTAGACCTCAGAGGTCAAGCTATGAGACAAAGCTATGTCCAAACATATAGTCAATTCTTTACTTGCAGGGATGGTGGTAGGTAAACTTGCGTCTTTGGTTATCTGTTCGTGGCTTCGTTCGCATGGGATTCAGATAAAGACTAGCAGGTGATGGCTTCTCAAAAAATCTGTGAGTCTCGGACACCTGACAGAAGTGAAAAAAAATTTTAACAAAAAATAGAACCGACTCAAAACGCACTAAAAAGTAAAAAATAACTGTGTCATTTAGATGCTTTAATTTACTTAAGCATATCTATGAAGTCGGTGCCAGCAAGTTTTAGGAACATTTATTTAACGTAGTGGGTTATAGGTAATGTCCTTAAAGTAAACCTTGGCTGGCACCGACTTCTATTTTTTTGGCTACAACTGCCGTATACTTATACGGCATACTCGTACATTACAGTATAGTACATTACGTGGCGATAAATCACTAAAAAGTAAGAAATAAAAATTACACAAAAACCGAAATCGCTGCAAGTGTGCCTATAAAATTTGAAGAGTTTCTTCAATTTCCCCAGGATATCGTCATCAGATCCTAACATGATGACAATGGGACCATCTTGGAAGTGTGCCCTTTTTAAACAAGAGAATGAATCAAGACCGGACTACTCTGTAAAAAGTTATGCGTGCATACAAAAAAAATATACGTGTCGAATTAAGAATCTCCTCTGTTTTTTTCGTCGGTTAAAAATACTACTAACGCTGTGGGTTAGAGTGAGCGAGGAAAGGACTACCGCTGCCGTATGCGAATGTAAAATGGAAGCCTGATAGACTGACGCCTTAAGCTTTACTTAAGGAAGCGGTTTACCTCCCCCATAAGATGTTATCACTTCAAAGAAAACTAGTAGTTCGTATTAAAAGTCCCGAATATTTATAAAATTTTGTGTTATTCCTATTTACGTGTGATTGTTGTATCAATCATTTCTCGTATTAAATTATTCAGTGGTTCGTAATTCTATCGCCTCCGTATCTCTCCTTAATGGTTGCAGACAACGAGAGGAATCTATTCCTACGCACTTCGTTTCGGTTACTTATTTTATAGATACTTACTCATAATAGCTCAAATTTCTTACACCTTATTTACGTGATAGAAAAGTAGAGGAGCTCGACCTCCGTGGCGCATTGGCATGCGTGGTAGATTTATAAGACGGAGGTCATGGGTTCGATTCCCGGAGGGGCAAATTGAAATTTTCTTAATTTGTTTTGGTCTGGCTGGTGGGAGGCTTTCGCGTTCCGGTACGATGTCGCGTAGAAACCGAAAGGTGTGTGGATTTCATCCTACTTCTAACAAGTTAGTCCGCTTCCATCTTAGATTCCATTATCACTTAACATCAGGTGTGATAGCAGTCAAGGCCCAACTTGAATATAATAAAAAAGATATCTAAGTATCTACCAACTTGGGTAAATTATGGGTTGTATTGTTGTATTGGTAAATGTAGTATGGAATGAAAATATCTTTCGATATAGGTAGGCAGATTATCTAGATTGGTATTATATTTGATCAGAAGTTTATGTTAGGAAGGGGTACTTACGATAATAGCCCAGCAATGTAGGCAGAGATCTAACCCATGACCTCTAAGTGTTTGAGTGCAAACCTTTACACGTGGAGCTATTAAGGCTTACAATTTACATTATATTTGAAAAAACTGTTGTGAAAATTTTGCAAAAAGTTAGTCTGATTGACGCAGTAGTTAGGCAGGTAGTTAGGTACTATAGGTACTAAAGCCAAACTCGATTGAGAATTCTTGTCAACAAACAAATTAAAAATGAAGGTAGAAAATGTAACACATTTAATGCCTAATAAATTTAAAATGATGTTTTGTTTTTTTATAAAATGTTATTTAAAAGATATTGAATATATTAATTACTTTTAAGCTTACTAATATAATTTATTGTTATGAATTCGTCATTAACTAAAAAAATAGGATTAAAATGACTAGTGATTTCTACCTTCATTTTTAATTTGTTTGTTGACAAGCATTCTCAATCGAGTTTGGCATTAGTATAGGTGGTTATACTTCCTACCTATAAAGATGAAACATTGGTTGCAATTATTTAAGTAGTTGGTTTCACCTCCTTACAAACGATACACTTCCTGGTAGGGTTAATAAAGATAATAGGGGTAATTTAATGGTGTATAAATCATAGGCGGTATATTTCCCGCATGCGTTTTGTACCTGGTTATTTAAGACTAAGTAATTTCCTACGAGTATGTGTGCAAAATTGCCAATAGAGTCAACGAATATGATTTTTAGGTTATGTGTATTAGGAACACTCATAGCTTTAGTATTCAGTTTATGACCGTAAATGTTCACCATTACTTTAAATGTTATCTGAAACAAATCATCAGGCACCTTCGTCAAAATGAAGTTTGGCAGTCAGGTGGAGAAATCTGTTCCGGTCCTTTGAAATAGTTTATTTAAGCTGCGTGTTGCCAGTGATGACATACGGATCCGAGACTCGGTCGCTAACTGCGGGCTTCATAAGAAGGATCAGAGTCACTCAGCGGGTGACGGAAAGAGCAATTCTCGGAGTATCTCTGCGTGATCGAATCAGAAATGAGGAGATCCACAGAAGAACCAAAATAACCGACATAGCTCAGCGAGTCGCAGAACTGAAGTGCCAATTGGCGGGGCACGTGGTTCGGACAGCTGATGGACGTTGGGGGCCGAAGGTACTAGAATGGCGCAGTGTTGGTCGACCCCCCATCAGGTAGACTGATGACATCAAACGGGTCGCAGGGAGCCGCTGGGCACATGCGGCTCAGGATCGTTGTGTTTGGAAGTCCGTAAAAAGGCCAATGTCCAGCAGTGGACGTTCACCGGCTGATAATTATGATGATGAAGCAGCGTGTACCTAAATAAATATTTCATTCATCCAGAAGTACGTACATGAATGTGAATTTCACGCGGACGAAGTGTTTCACTCCAGCGTAATTTTATTATCACCATCAAATCGGTAAAAAACCACAACTATCCGACGGTGAATGTATGATACGCCATGAAAGAATATTGGTGTGATATAATTAACTAGCAACCAACGAGTTCGGCCGGCCACCCTTTTCTTATGCATCTAGCGACTCTTAATAGCTAGCAGGTTGCAGGGAGCCGTTGGATGCAAGCTTCCCAAAACCGTGGTGTTTTGAAGTCCCTACAATTGTGTCCAGTGCCTGCTAATAAAGCCACAAATATCCGACGGTGAGTTCACGATACGCCACAAAATAATATTAGTTTAATAATTTAATAGTTGTTTAATTTTATTACCAACCGGCCACCCTCGCTTATTACATGGTGACTTTCAGTAACTAGCAGGTTTCAGGAAGCCACTGGATACAGGCGTCCTAAGACCCTGGTGTTTTTAAGTCCTTACAAGAGGTCTATATCCAGTATTTGACACCCAACTAATAATGCTACAAATATCCAACGATGAGTCTAAGATAAGTACCTAAACCACGCAACAATATTGGTATGATATAATTAAATAGTTGTCTAATTTAATTAGCAATCGGCGAGTTCCCACAGCCCTCCACCCTCGCTTGTTACGTGGCGACTCTCAGCAATTAACTTGAGGTTACATACGTACTAATTAGGCACCTACTTGTGGGTGCGTCGTAAACGCAGCTCGACACTGGAATCACATCCGTCGACAGCTGTTTCGATATTTTTTGTTTTTTCCTTTTCAATAATTACTTTATAGGTTATTCTTACGGAATTTTGTAAAGTTCGTTCGTATAGTCAACCATTGCATATTATAGTTAGCTAATATAAGTTCGGTTCTCATTAATAATTATTTCAAGTAGATTTAAACATATCATTTTGAATTAAGTGGAGTCAAGTTGTAAAAGTATTTATAGTGAGTGACTCTACCACCAGTGGTTCGGAAGAGCGGACAAGATACTCAACATTTGCACTTTTAAAAAAATACGCATTCCTTTGGGTCTAGGTATAGCCGGCCGTTGAGAAATATAGTGATTTTGCCTTAAGAGAGCTTACACACATATTTTAAAGTTAGTTGATAGGTATATAACTGCCTGAGGCTAGCATGTTTTAGTAGTAGTGTAACCTTGGTAAGAAATTGGTAGAGAAATAATAAAAAGTTCGTTACATTATTTACTTCTAAAAGATTACTTTATGTCCGTTTCGAAAGTTTGATAAGGCTAAAAGCTTGTATTTTCTTTCTAATATGATTCTAATATGAATCTAATTGAAAAACTTCTTATCGGCGTAGTTTACCTACCCGAATATAGCTATTCAGCGATGGTGATTTCTTCGTCTAGATGCATATCTACGACAGGCAGTTAAGGGCACCCATTGCTTATATCTATAGACTTATCAGATTCTTAATTTTATAACATATAGATAGTTTTTTAAAATACTGATTCAGTATGCTGTTGTTTAACCCTAGAAAGATAATCTGAAAAATAATGCGTTTTCGAATAATTGCGTGAATCCATAGCTGTGCGTTTAGGACATCTCATACGTTGCTAGGACCTACCACGTAGTATATGTGTCAATAAGGTAAGTACAACCGATTTTGAAATATAACAACCGAGTGAGTCAAAATGACGCATGATTATCTTTAGTGTGACTTTTATGACAGCGGCTTATATGAAAGTTTTATTGTGTTTCGTATGTTTCAGTATTTTTTATCATAACTGTTATTATAATATTATTTTTGTAGATAAATTGTGAAATATATAATACAATGGGGAGTAGCAATTTAGACTAGGACCAAATCCTGTCCGGTCTTATGCAAAGTAACGACCAGATTCCGTAAGAAAACTCTAAAAGTGGAGTAGCGGACCATAAAAGTTAAGATGGCGTACAGAGCGACACAGGAGGGTTTGTAGACGAGGTTCAAGAAGCCACAGCCGACGCCGAGTGGAAATGGAATCTTCGAAGAGCTAAGCAGTACTGAATAACCAGCCGTCTGAAAGTGATATATCGTGAGCATAACGTTGATATGTGTCAGAGCAGTTTTTAACTTACTTTTATAAAACTTTATATTCATAAATTATAAAATAAGTTAATTGTTCATTTTCTACTAAGAAAAAGATTAATTATTACAATAAGCAAGTTTTCATTTGAAAGAATAAGTGTTATAAAATTTCATTGATGAATGGAAGTTTAGGTTTAAGTTTGTTTTCTTAAAAAAAATAAATGAGTATAAAAATGTATCTGCATTATTTATTATACTAATATAATATGTGCTTATATAATAACATACAAATCATTGAAATAAACTATAACACCTAGACCTACAGCTAATTCAAATACATGCGTCAATTTTATGCATGATTATCTTTCCCGTACTATAAAATATGATTATCTTTCTAGGGTTAATTGTGCCTGCTAATTGGAGTGTAATCTTTCTGGTGAACAAAAATCACGGAACTCGCGTCGTGTCACCGAAAGCTTTACTTTTATTAGTAGGCAGGTACTTAACTTTTTTACTAATTTAGATATTTGATTGGTATGTGCTTAATCTTTTAAAAATTTCAAGAAGAATTCAGGAAAGGGTTTTAAGGAGTTATTACCAGAATACTTTTAGTGTCGTAAAACGTATCTGTAGGTTCTTTAGTTTTATAGATTAACTAAGGTGTTACAAACAACATACTTTAATAAATAAATAATTATACTTTATACTTAATAGATTTTTTTACGAAAAATCGCACAAATAAGCATACGAAGGCCCTTAAGTATCATTCAAACTTTTAATACTCGGTCGGCCATGAAGTTTTTGTAATTGTACAGAATTCCTGACTTAATGACACTCAAAACCATAATTTGAAAAGTTACAAAATGTAACAATGTAAGGCACCTATATTGTGATTGAACGTAGGTATAATATTTATACCTTAATGAACCGAATGGATACCTTTGTCGTTCGTTTATCGGGAAATGTGGATGACATTGTAAGTAATTGCAGCTTGCAGCAGATGTCACGCGACTTTGTCCGTATGGCCATGTAAGTACATAAGCTAATGGGATATGGTCAGTGGCGAACTACACAAGCTAATGGGATATGATGATCTGTGGCAATTCTCGTGATAGCGGATCTCGGGCAGTACGAGGAATTTTTGCGAGGCCCTTGTTTTTGTATCGAAATTGAAATAATCAATAGGTATCTACTTACCTATGTGACTTTTTAAAAAATATTTATCATCATCTATCAGCATAGGAATGTTATAATACCTACCTACCAACACGTAGGTTTCACTACTTAGGTTTAATTTAGTTTTTACCCGACTGCGTCAGTATGTATGTATGTATGTATGTATGTATGTCCATTTCTTCGGCACGCGTTACAGCCTAAACGGCTGAACGGATTTTGACATGTGAGGTGTCGTTGAATTTGGCTAAATTGTGAAAGTGACATAAGCTATATGAATTTTCAAAATGGCGGCTGTAAATGGAAGAAAAAAGGGGAGACGTGTGCATTTTTTTCTTTTATCCTAGCAATATGGGTATCAAATGAAAGATCGTAAAAAGACCATTTCAAAAATATAAATATCATATCATGTTTATATTACTGTTTTAACAAGCAATGTCAAAAAGTGTACCAAGTATACCGTCTCATTTCTATACCACAAATTAAAACTAAAAAGTCTCAAATAAAATTATTATTGTAAAAACAAAAAACCCAGCTGCTTAGAAGTAATGAACTGAAAAGAGAAAAACAAGGATCACTATATCTATATAAAATTCTAAATACTTTATGGTGCTGCAAGCGGGGACAAACGTAGTTTTGGTAGGTCTTTCTTACCCAGGTAGTAAACTATTTTGTCCACACGTGCAGCACTATAAAGTATTTAGAATATTTATATAGATATAGTGATGCTTGTTTTTCTCTTTTCAGTTCATTACTTCTAAGCAGTTGGGTTTTTGTTCTTATAATAATAATTTTATTTATATAACTTCATTTTATCTGACTTGGTCTAGAAATTAATATAGCACCTAATTGGGTATTTGACACTAATCAAAATAGATATTAGAGTTTAAAATTATTTTTTGAAACTTGATTCTGTAACAAATAAAATATGATAAAACTAATTAAATTGATCGAATAAATAAAAAGTTATAAGCATTTGAAGACGGAGACAGCCATACTGTGATGTGACGTCACATCACAGTATCGCCATAGTGACTTAATACAAATATTCGTTTTGCGAGAAAAGGACAGAAGACTCCTACTCCAAACATTTACAAGTAGCGGCACGAAACTCTAGCGCTGACCGTTATTGCGCAGAAGTAAAAATTTAGGTATCATGGGGGAGCTTGAGGAATGAAGGGCGGGCGTGCGTAGCGGTGATTGGCTCCCCAGTCGCTTTCCGTCCCCCGCACCGAAACGACGCACCACGGACTTCCAATGTACAGTCTCGCTCTGAGTTGCATTGTTATTATTGTTAATTTTCAGTTGGTTTGTTAAATATATTTAAATATATTATTTTTATTATTATTTGTTAAATATATTATATATTTTGTTGTTTTTTTAAGTTTGTTTGTGAATTTAAAGGGAATAATATGCCTAGAAGAAATACCGTTTTGCGACACCAGGCACGGAAAATGGTGTATGACGTGCATTGTTTTTTAAAAAAGGAATCCATTGAATTTATTGATTTTTTAAAACAAATTAAAAGTAAGATTGATGAAGCTACAAATACTTTACTCAATTTTTCGGATAGCAACATTAGAAATTTAAGCCAAATAAAACAAACTGCAGAAGTTATTAAGGCAGAAAATGTGAAATTAAATGAAATAATCAGTGATTTAGGGAAAATTCAAAAAAGGACAGCAGAGTCTACACATACGTCAATTGCAACGGTAAGGAACATTTGCACTCAAGCCAATAATTCCGATTTGATCACAGTGTTTAGAACACCTGGTAAAAAACGTTCCAGAACCAAACCGGTCACAAATATCGATAATTTCGATCAAGGAGTAATAAAGAGGTGCATTCATAACTTTCACCAGATAAATAATGAACTTCCCACCGTTAGAAAGTTGAAAAAAAAGCTAGAGGAAGACATAAATTTACGTACGTGACGTAGTCTTCGAAGAATAATTAAGAATTTGGGGTTTCGGTGGAAAAATACCGAAAACAACCGGAAAGTGTTGATTGAGACTTCAAATATACGTTTCCAACGTATCGAATATTTACGTAAAATAAAGCAATATCGCCAAGAGGGAAGGCCTATTGTTTATACCGACGAATCTTACGTATATTCTTCGCACTCGTCTTTAAAAGCCTGGACCGATGGTACCACTAAGGGCCTCAAAAAACCTATTTCGAAAGGACAGCGAGTTGTTATTGTTCACGCAGGGTCTGAAACTGGGTTTATACCCAATGCATTGTTAATTTTTAAAGCAGGTACAAAATCCGGTGACTACAAAGACAATATGAATTTCGAGAACTATGAAAAATGGCTCAGAACTCAGTTAATGCCTAATCTATCACCAAATTCCGTCGTAGTAGTGGACAACGCGGCCTATCATAATAAACAGTGGGATCTTGCACCAACCTCTAATACTAAGAAAGCTGATATGCAGGCTTGGCTTACTGAAAAAGGCATACAGTACGAGAAAACACAATTGAAACCTCAATTATATAATTTAATAAAGGCAAATAAAGGAAAATTTAAAACATTTTGTATTGACCGAATCCTAGCTGAAAAAGGCCATCAAGTGCTGAGACTACCACCATATCACCCAGATCTAAATCCTATCGAAATGGCATGGTCCGATATAAAACAATATGTGGGCAGCAAAAATGTGAAATGGAGTATCACTAAATGTACAGAGCTAATTCAAGAAAAAGTTTTACTGATGGGTGAATGTGATTGGCAAAAGCTATGCAAAAAAGTGAAGGATATAGAAGAGCAATACGCAAAAAGTGACCATGTCGTGGATTTGGTAACAGAAGAGTTTATTATTCGTATTGATGGAGATAGTTCGGAGGAAAGCCTTGGTGAGTCTGATGACGAAGACGCTGCTAGTGCCAACGACAGTAGCAGCTCTGAGGCCGGACCCTCAACAAGCAAAAGACCCTGTGTTTCCATTGAAGGCGTGTTACCATTGCCTGATTCAGATTAGACTAGTCTTATATCTAAAATAAAAATTTACAATATAATAATGTTAAACGCGCACACACACACACATACACACACACACACACACACACACACACACACATTAAAACGATGTCGTAACATGATTTGGCCATTAATTAGGTAATTAAAGTAAATATTGTATTGCGTACGCATTGCGTACGCGACGGTACCGATGCGCAGCCATCCCTACTACGTTTCGTTCAGCGCTAGACTTACATGCCGCTAGTTATATGTGGCTGTAACTTTGCAGATCTTTATCGGATTTTTATTATTTTATTTTTGCAGCGTACGTTATTATCTTTATCCTAGTTTAATATATAAAAAACTAATAAAATAAATTGAGTCAAATACCCAATTATTTTGTCATAAATTTTATTGCAGAATACTTTAAAATGATATAATAATATAATATAAACGACAACATAACTATGGAGGTATACCTAATACACATTAAAAAAGTAAAAAAAAGTTACGCTACTAAAAGTATAGGTACAAGTAAGTATAGGTAGTAATAGGTACCTATCATCAATTAGGCTTCCAACAAAGAAAGGGCAAGCGCGGCGGTTAACCAAATGAACACTGAAGAGTCTACTCGAAGCGTTTTAACTTTTTGTAAAGTGCAACACTTTCCCAGTGCCGCCTGCGTGGGGTGACGAGGGCCCTTCAAAACGCTACTGCGTTTAGACAAATGAACAGCGTTGCACCCTTGATGGCACACGCCATGTTACATTGATATAGCGTGAGTTGAATACTGACTTAACTGGAATGAACTGTGTGCACCGCTGCACGGCTAGATGAACATCAGCGCATCGTAGTATACATGGCATGTAATGCTGATTGTGTGTAAAACCGTAAATGCAAGTAAATATTTCATAGCTACTAGCAATGTCCGCGTTCCCTTGATAAACCGGCTATAGTTTCATCAGTATATCATATCAGGGATTATACCTCTCGAACCAGGTGGTGGAAGAGGTTCGGTTCCCGCCGATTGGACAATACTCGGATATCGAAATTGGATATACCCTAACAATACTCTTCACGACTAATGTTTATGAGTGGACGATTGGGGATATAACAATAAACCTATATAAAAATTAATCACTTTCCCATTTGCCCTTGTCACTTTGCCATGACTTGAGAACGAGTAAACTGATTTTATTTATCTTCTAAGTCTTTGTAGCAGTTTCTTAAAAAAAATCAAACTAATCAGAAATTGAAAATTTTCAGGTAATTTAATTTAATGATATATAGGTAAGTATATTACTTGTTCAATAAATACCTACTTAATAGCTGAACGCATAGGCCAATGTGTAATATGTCTAAGGCTACACGAATCTGAATAAAATATGGCACAGAAGTAAGTTACGAGTATAGTTCACTTTAGCACATCCGCTACTTTTATTATTCCCAAAGGATCGGTGGAAGGGCGAGCCAGTTGGTCAAACATACTCTTCTTTTATTAGAAAAAAAAAATGTCAGTAAAGTGTTAACATAGTCTCATTTCAAAATGGAGATAAGTTACTTGTAATTTTAGGTATCGCTCTTCCAGCGCCGCTAGGGCCTTGTGAAACACAATAAAAGTCCCGTACAATGGCGGAACTCGTAGAACACAATAAATCAATTGGAGTGGGTGGTTGACTTTTCACTCAAATGTGTGGTTAATTGTAACCGAAAATGACTGTTGATCGAGCCACACTTAATTTGAGTGGTTAGGGGTTGCGATGGGGTGGAAAGTAATGGTTCACTTGATTTTACGATTATTTGATATTTGTGCGTATCTTGTACCGGAAGTGTTGTAATTGGAACGTAATATTTCTGTAATTAGTGTTGACTTTTTGTTTAAGCAGCTGCAGGTTACTTATTGTTTTAGTAGATTGTAATATTAATGAAATGTATATATTACCGATATCAATAATGAGTATTGAACAAGGGGATTATCTACCTACAATTAACATTGGTGTAGATATGTATTGGAATTAGAATGTAATGTGGATATTATCAAGGCTTTTTTTTTATGGCCTACAAGTTGGCCCTTGATTGCTATCACACCTGATGTTAAGTGATGATGCAGTCTAAGATGGAAGCGGGCTAACTTGTTAGGAGTGGGACGAAAATCCACACCTCTTTCGTTTTCTACACGACATCGTACCGGAACGCTAAATTACTTGGCGATACGTCTTTGTCGGTAGGGTGGTAACTTGCTACGGCGAAAGCCTCCCACCAGCCAGATTTATTATCATTCGATGATTTAGGTTGAAACCTTTTTAAGGATATTTCCATCTTCGTCGATTTTTAGATATTCAGCTCTAAATAGCAAAAAAAGTTATTTTTGATGTTTATAAACTAAACTGGTATTTTATGGTGTCGTTTAGTAAGTCCCTGTAATGATGTAGGTACCTAAGCAAAAGTATATACATAACTAGACACCTATGCTACGAAGAAAGTTATTGAAAATTAATTATCTAATTGAAAAAATAAGTACCTACTAAACTATCTGGATAGTTATTAGCTACTTAGATTTTTTTAAATGAAGGATTTTGAAGTCAAGTGTAGGCTAGCTTTAATAAACATGTACATTATCAGTATATTCTATACCAACTCCAGCTGTGCGCCCTTAACAGTCCGCACCCTCAGCTTTATTGTATAGAGGGAAAATTACACTTTAATTGCTCATTTGCGTCATTTAACTTTGTGGAATATGTAACAATACCAATAATGACGACTTTTGAATGCTTTTTGTTTGTTTCAAGTCCGTTGCTAAGTTACGCACAAATCTTATGTTTAAATCAAAGTTTTAATATAAGAGTTTTAAACGTATGATTTCGATAAGTAACTGTCTAGTCTATATTTAAGCGGTTTTAAATAATCAGCGACTGAGTTATAATTAATTCCGAAGCTTTTAGTCGGGGTTAATAATGTTCTGGATTCGGGTTTATAGTTCCAGGGTCCAGAAATCTTGATCTTCTGTTTCTGTTTTTTATTGCCATATTTTTAGTAAAAATTTCGAGCTATGGACTTAGGGAATGTTAAACACATTGGTTCCCAACGAGATCGAATGTATAAATGTCGTTGTAGATCTCGGTCTATATTGTGCCATTGAAATATCTGTTAAATAATATCGAAATATTAAAAACAAGGATGTTTTAAGCCAAATATTATATTCAAAGGATAAAATATGTTATTGCGAATAAACCAACTTCAATCTTCTTCTGGCCAGTAAGTTTCTATCATCTTTTTGAGGCGGTCGTCCGTTTCTTTGCCGTTGGGCAGCTCCTTGCCCATGATGAAGACGAACTTCTCGTGGCAGTCCATTATACCCAGGTATTGGCCCTCGATGATCTTCAACCGCATAGGGTAGCGGTGGAACGCCGCAATGTCAAGTTTCGCTAAGCAAATATCAAAAAATTAATCATTTGGAAAATTCGAAATTCGATAATTTGCAAGCGGTTTTAAATAGTTTAAATTAAATATTTGTAGTGGTTCTACCATCAGTCCCAAAGGCAGGTTTTGTTGCAAATAGCCGGCAAAAACAGAGACTTTAGCCATCAATAATTTCTGCGATCGTAAACGATATAATATAGATAACAAAGAAATGTATGAAAATTTAATTTGACGATCTCCGTGGCGCAGTGGTATGCGCGGTGGATTTATAATGACGGAGGTCCTGGGTTCGATTCCCGGCGGGGCAAATTGAAATTTTTCTTAATTTGTCTTGGTCTAGCTGGTTGCAGGCTTTTCGCCGTGGCTAGTTACCACCCTACCGACAAAGACGTACCGCCAAGCGATTTAGCGTTCCGGTACGATGTCGTGTAGAAACCGAAAGGGGTGTAGATTTCATCCTATTCCTAACAAGTTAGCCCGCTTCCATCTTAGATTGCATTATCACTTAACTCAAAAATCATTGATCATCATTGCTACACATTCCTTAAGCTTACAATGGCAGTGTAATTAATAATCATCTATGTACAATAGTAGATTCATCTTGGCCATATGTTGCCAGTGATATTGCTTAGTACTTACTGAGAGATAATATACGTACATAATACGAAAGAAATTTTTACTTATGTAATCTGTTTTTCCTTCCCTCGAGTGCGAAAAATCTAATAAATAAACCTGCTATACATATACGTTACGAGAATAAAATATTATCAAACCGTTTAACTTTTAGCTTGGCCTAAATCTAATCAAAGTTTAGTTACCTGTAGATGGCGGCATTTGTAGAGTCCTATAAGATCCGTTTCCTTCGAGCCTCTCCAAGTAGTAGTTCCTCGTTTTATTAGAGTCGACCGTTTTACATGGGATCTGCATTTTCAAGGCAAGCGTCTCCCAGTCGAGGTTCTCTACGAACTTTCCGATAAGTTCTTCTAAGTTCCTCCTTTCCTAAAACAATTTTCCGTTTTGATGCTATTATTTATAGCACATCTAAGCTTAAGTAAAAACTATACCTACTATATTGCAAGTTTTTTATCGACTACAAGTTCTTGCCAACACAATTAAGCCCTTGACAGCTATCACACCTGATGTTAAGCGGGCTAACTTGTTAGGAGTAGGACGAAATCCACACTATTTCGGTTTCTACACGACATCGTACCAGAACGCTAAATCGCTTAGCGGTATGTCTTTCTCGGTAGGGTGGTAACTAGCCAAGGCGAAAGCCTCCCACCAGCGAAAGCCTCCCACTAAGACAAATTAAGATAAATCTCTATCTGCTCCGCCGGGAATCGAACCCAGGACCTCCGTCTTAAAAAACGAAATATGTACCTAAGTAGTAACTTATAATGTTATTGTATTTGTATCGCTAATATTTGTCGTATATTTACTATAAGTATCAATGTAATTTATTAAGTAAGCATATTTTATTATAGATAGATAATTATTTTATTATAGTTACATCACATTGGACATTTAGCTCTCATTTTACGCTATCATATGACGTAATCAATAGAATAAATCTCATCCGCCTAAGTTTTAATTGCTAAATAAGAAGGCTAATTGCATATTTTAAATTCTCAGCAGTAAGAAGCCTAAATAAAAAGATACAATTTATACGTGTATTGTGTGTAATACTAAAGTTATTACCTCTTCGGTTACAGGGGTGAACTCCACACAGTGTGGATCACCGGAACCTTTAGTTTTCTCAGTCCTGAAGAGCAGGAGATGCCATGAACCGATTGCCTCGGAGTCATTGAACTGCACTCCTTGAGAAAATGTCTGGCAGTTTGGACCGGAGGGCTTGTCGTGTGACTTGGCTATTACTGACGTATGGAATGCTGTAATATAGAATTAAATATTGAGACTTTAACTAAAGAACTGTGTAATTTATGTTCTTTGTTTTTTTAGGAATAGTTTAATCTGAACGCCATACAATCGCAAGTTGCTTTAATATATTTGAAATATAGTAAAACGTGGAATGGAGTTCGTGTTCGTGTTTCAGCCCCGTATGATGTTTTGAGCACGTATGACGTTCAAGTGAATGCCTGCCTGCCTTCCGAGCCGGTGGTAGAGTCACTACAAATAGTCTTATTTGACGTTTCAAAAGATGATTGATTTTTGTTTTGGGAAACGTGTAGGATTTTATATGCAAACGTTAGAAGATTGTGCCATTCTTCTTCGTTATTGTGCCGAACGCACTTGTTGATTGTATTAGTAAGTGCTTCGGCTACTACGGGTCTGGCCCCCCGTGGCACACGTTTTATTATTGGAGTAGTGTGTTTGAGCTGGCCAAGGAGAGTTTGTAATGGAATTGCGGTGGTGGAAGACGGCGAAAGAATGTTTAAATTATTGGAACTTAGCGTGAGGCGTGGATTATCTTGAAGAATGCGAACCTGATGTATGCGTGATTGGTGAATGTGTAGGCCTCTTGTACTTGTAAAATATTTTTTACATACTACACACTCCATTAAGAGCAAAAGGCAAAATATAGAATAATACTTACAAAAATAACGAACCTAAATCTATATAAAATTAAGTAATTATACACTATGAATTAAAAACAACACTTCAGTCAAAAATCTGTCAACACTTCTAAGTTGGACGAAAATAGCTAAGGGCGCAGGCGTAGCAAGCGTTTCTTGTGGAGACACTCGAATCAAATATCGCAGCGCTTCTAGCGCTGTGGAGACAGGGCTGTTTTGATAACGGGCACGATGTAACAGCCATGGAAATGCTTAATAGTACATGCGTAATCTTTCTGTCATTTTTCCGTTAGGTCTCCACATCTATGGTCGACGCTGGTTTTTTTATAAACAATATTATATTTTTAAATGCATTATTTATATTATTTACAGTAAATTTACATATTCACAAAAATTTTAATAGACCTGTCAACTGTCATTTTTTTTCAAAAGTGATTATTATTAGCCTACTTGAAATAAATGATTTTGGATTTTTAATGATAGTGAATAGACATCGCTTATAAAAACGCGTTATAAACATAATTTTCATTTTTGCTTTTCATTAGGCATGATTACAGTTAAACGTAAGTTGAAAACATAAAAAATGATTTAATGGAATAATCCAAAGCATTGTATCCTTCGTGGTTTAAATTAATCTAACAACTTGTTTTTCATTTGAGTAGATGTTACTAAAGTTAATTTTGTTTACCAAGTCTGCTAATAATAATGTACTTACTTAGATACTCATTAGTTGTAACTTTTAAATATTGAATCTTAGTATATCATGGATTTTCTTACCTATAGCCAGAAGAACAAAGAGCGGCGACACGTTAAACATGTTGAGAGTTGGGATGCGACTTGAGATGTAATGAATTGACTCACTTGATTAAAATTGTGTCGAAAGGATAACAGTATTAACCGACCACCTTGGAGCTGTGTTGTTTAGAAGTTGGTTGTTTTATTCGGCAGAAAATAAATAAAGGATTTTTATTTTAAAAGAATAGTGTTTTTATAAATTTAGTGTTACATAATTAAATCATTTTAGTAGGAAAGAAATGTTTGTAATTAGTTGTTACAGAATTTTGGGAGAGTAAAGGTTTTGAATGTATTGTGAATGAAGTGATAATGAATGATGAAACTTAGGGCTTGTCATTTACACTTATGCATTCAAAGTCTATAAATATAAAATAGAAATATTAGTTTATGCTAACTGTAGTGGTTATTTTAAAGACAAACTACTCTTTAAATCTTACAAATATTTCATAGAATTCACCCGGCGGAGTAGGAACACCACGCTTTTTACTGTCGTCGACCAGCTTTTTCACTTAGTTTAGCTACCTTATTACCCTAGATTTAAAAATCTGAATACTTACTTGGAATTAGCTATTTTGATTTGACAGTTAAGGTTCCATTAGTAATACTTTTCACAATTAAACCTTAATCTTTGTTCTTTGCTTATTTCCTAATGCTGCCTTTAAATGGCAATTGAAGATTGCTTTGGGGTTCCTTCACATTTTGTTCGTTGTGGCCAGAATTTCTTCATCCAATTACAATGAACTCCCATGTATCATTAGAGAATAATTATTGACTTTTAGTTATTTAGACAGCTCCATATGTATTCATGAATCGTTGTACGTGCGTCGGAGTAGACGCCGAGCCCGCTGTAAACTGAATAATTTGCTGCGTCCTGTCCATTGTCCTTCTACAATCCACCAAATAATAACACATACCTACTTTCATTAAGGATATTGATACGTTTCTTAGAAAAGTATTTATTGGGTATGCGTATTCTTATGTTACTGGGAAAGAGTACTATAAAAATTGTCTGAGTTAGTAGATAGTACTGTTATGCTTATTTTTGCCTTCCATCATCATTGCAGCGATATAACTTTTGTAGTACTTAAGTACCGATTTCATCATCATCATGATTATCAGTCTATTAACGGGTACCTATAGGACCAGGGCTTCTACTACATGAGAAAGCATATAAAGCTGTGGTGAATCTACCATGCTATGTTAATGCGAGTTGGTGGGCTTAGTGTGACAATGATTAATTCTTAAGCTATAACTACCTATTGGATACCTACCGCGGTGGATTTATAAGACAGAGGTCCTGGGTTCAGGTTCCGGCGGGGCAGATTAAGATTTTTCTTAATTTGTCTTAGTCTGGCTGGTGGGAGGCTTTCGCCGTGGCTAGTTATCACCTTACTGCCAAGCGATTTAGCGTTTCGGTACGATGTCGTGTAGAAATGGGTGTGGATTTCATCCTACATATATATATAACAAATTAGCCCGCTTCCATCTTAGATTGCATCATCACTTAACATCAGGTGTGATAGCAGTCAAGGGCCAACTTGTAGTCTATAAAAAAAAAGATATTGACGATAATAACTTCTCAACTACGGACTTGGGATTTTTACTGAAAATTGCTTAGAAAATAGGAAATACACTTATAACAAAATACATATTTTTCGTCCATAGTGATCCGAAGCCAGTTTCCTAGTACAATTTTAAATTTAATATCTAGTACAATATAATAATAGTAGTTACAATAATTTACAATTTAGAATATAAGTTCTATGCACTTTGCCTACCGGCTACCATGCACATTTACACAATACAGTGCAGGTGTTGGGTGCTCTTCGACCCGAAACGTATCGTTTTACGTCTTTCGCACATCGCATCTTCAAGGCTGTAAAACAAGCTTAGGTAGCTAAGTTGTGTACATTGTACACAAATGTACATTACCTAGTTACCTAACTAAATTGCTTATGTATTTCAACTTAAAAAGCGAATCATCATTTAACCCTGTTTAACATGACAAAGGTTCTTGGAGGCAATCAGCCTTGCTTTTGTTCTGTACTTAAAATAGGATACTTAAGATTGTACTTCATTACATAGTATAAAACGAAGTCGTTTTTTATGTTTGTCCGAATGTATGCTTTAATCTTTAAAACTACGCAACCGATTTTCATGCGGTTTTTTTATCAGATAGAGTGGTTTAACAGGAAGGTTTATGTGTATAATACATGCACAATGTATTTACTAGAGAAAAACTGATAATTTTAGAAGTTTCTGATGTGATGTCGTAAATTACCGCATTTTTTGCGCTTACATTGGAAACGCTGGCTAAACCCTACGAGATATATCAAAATAATGTTCTACAGTATTACACAACTTAAAAAGTCAACAAAAAAGTACGCGATGGTATATGTCCATGTCTTAGAGATAACCCAAAATAACCATTTTTTATCTTTTACTTTCAACCAAAAGTAATGGCTTTTTTACGAAGTGATTTTAAGAAATACTGTATTAATCCTTATCCACCATTACCATTCAATATAGATCACTATTGCCCTTTGCAGCATGTAGTTTAAGTAAATATTTTCCAAGATATGTAAGATTTGAAATGCAGGGACGAGCGTTTCGAGGTCGCGCGGAACGTGCGTGCGCCGCCGTTGGTACCAGCATTATACGCGTGCGAAGCTGCGTCTCGCCGCTAGTAAATTATAAAATTCAAATTATAATAGGAAAAGAGTAACTGCCGGCACTTTTCGGTTGCTTTCTTCTGTCTTCAGAACCTGTGGTAGAGTCCCCACGCACAGTCCTCCTTCATCCATCCTTCTATCCGACATCCTTATCCATCATCCATCCATCCTTATGAGGAAGCGATTGTAGATCTAAAACCGTACGTTGCTTCAATGGGGTTGATACGAGTAAATGTATTTAGTCCACAAACACGGAAGCAGGCGTTATTTGTGAAAGTTTATGATGAACAATTAGTATTTAAGTTTTGTACTCTTACAAAGAAATGAACATTGTAGAGTAGACGTCTTCAGAGGATTCTTTGATTACGCAGTGAGTACGTAGCGGGATTGTCTGTCGGGTCAGTGCAAAATAAACCAATTATTTATTAAGCGACAAATCAACATGTTTCTCGATATCTCGATAGTGTATTCGCGCAAAAAGCAAACTACCGTTGTTCGAATATAATTTGAGCCTCTCTAATAATATTTTTTAGGCTGGATTTTGCTTTTAACTCTGTAATGTGATAGACTTACTGATGATGAAATTTCAATGAACTTTTTAATGGAAGATTAAAAAGTGTCCAGAAAAAATGTGATGGAAATCAAGGCGGCCTCATCTATGAGTTTTAAAGAATTTGTGCAGAAAAAATTACTTACACGCGCTTTGACAAAAAATAATTGCAAATAACTAGGCAGATACTTACTTACTTATTTTTTGTGTTGATAATTACTTCTAGAGTTCTCGACATTTTAAAAGTTTTTTAATAGATATTACTATTGAATATGTTTGGACGTCGTTGTTCGATTGGGTAATCAGTTTGACTACTAACATTATGTCTAGTGTTCTCATTCCGAGTCGGGCTATGAAAATAATTACTTATTATGTAAATATATGTCATATCGTGATTATGATAATTATAAAAACTGCTGGGTTTATTGTAGCCTCTACTTAGTGGGAATCTGTCTTCGGCACCGGTTGGTTGGTAGTGTCAATTAAGTACTAATATTATAAATGCGAAAGTAGGTAACTGTCTATTTGTTACTTAATGACGCTTTAGCTACTGAACCGATTTTTAATGGAACTTGGTACAGAGATAGTCTGGAGCTGAGAAAGGATAAAGTTACTATTTTTTGAACTGTCACAAAACAAAATTTCTCTTCTTCTCTAGTTCAAAATAAATGAATGTTATTGTTTAAAATTAGAAGTTATGAATTTGAATAATAGGAATTTCAAATTACATACCCTCTCTAAATACTAAAGTGATTAAAATTTCTGTTTTTTATAGGAAATAGCAGCTATGTGAGTTATCTTGCTCAGAAGTCTTTAAAAATAAGCTCATGATAATGACCATTGACCATAATATTTATTAACTGCCTCGTCGGTCAAGTGGTTGACCTATGTGTCTTCGCTCTCAAAAAGTCCTGGGTTTTGCTAACTTCTAAAAAATTTTAATTAATTCTAAGCCCCGAGTTGAGAAGTTGGTAGTGTTATTAGAGTACGTTAAGCCATATCGTCCCTGGTCACTATCAACAACATCTGATAGTGATTGGTAATTAATAAAACATTAAAAAAACTTAATTTTTTTATAATAAGAAAATAATACCCCACACCCGTCAACCTGTATTCTCAATTTATCTCTCTGTGCTCAATATCGCCTATCATACAAAAAGGAGGCTGTAATGGCCTGTTAATAGGCTTATTGATAATGATGATAATATTTATTAATTTGTGTTTTTTTTTTTATTGACTACATGTTGGCCCTTGACTGCTATCACACCTGATGTTAAGTGATGATGCAATCTAAGATGGAAGCGGACTAACTTGTTACGAGTATGATGAAATCCACACCCCTTTCGGTTTCTACACGACATCATAACGGAACGCAAAATCGCTTGGCGGTACGTCTTTGTCGGTAGGGTGGTAACTAGCCACGGCGAAAAGCCTCCCATCAACCAGACCGAGACAAATTAAGAAAAATCTACATCTGCCCATCCGGGAATCGAACTCAGGACCTCCGTCTTAAAAATCCACCGCGCATACCATTGCGCTACGGAGGTCGTCACACATGTTTACAAACTTTTTAGCACAAGATTGAATTTTCAATATGATTTTAAACCGAAATGGATTTCGTGCTACGCTTGCTTGCTGATTCTGTCGTGCAAGTAGGTTGAAGCTTAACAAAACAAAACAAAAACACAAAACAAATCGTTACAAATGAAGGTAGAGTGTCTGTCCGCGGCCGTGTCTCATGTTACATATTAGGTATAGGCATAAGTAGGTAGGTATATCGAACCGCAACGATTTTTTTAACATCCTGTGCGGTTAGGAGCCCCTCTTTGTCTTTGTCGTCTTAAGGAGTAAATGTTTTTAATTTTTATTACGAACTTTTGAACAAAAATGCGCCTTAACATAAAGGGCGAGGAGGTTTTTCTTACAAATCTACCTTAGGACTCTTGCGAACGTCTGATTGCGACTCTCTTGGTAAGTATAAGCTGTAGGTTTGCATGTTTGCGACACGGTTTTGCAGGGTACTAGTGTATTTCCATACCTATAACATTTCAAAAAAAGACCAGAGTCTTTGAACAGTGCGTGTTGCCAGTAATGACATACAGATCTGAGACGTGGTCGCCAACTGCGGGCTTCATTAGAAGGCTCAGAGTCTCTCAGCGGGCGATGGAAAGAGCAATGTTCGGAGTATCTCTGCGTGATCGAATCAGAAATTAGGAGATCCGCAGAAGAACCAAAATAACCGACATAGCTCAGCGAGTCGCAGAACTGAAGTGGCAATGGGTGGGGCACGTGGTTCGAACAGTTGATGGACATTGGGGGCTGAAGGTGCTTGAATGGTGACCCCGCTCCGGAAAGCGCAGTGTTGGTCGTCCCCCCACCAGGTGGACTGATGACATCAAATTGGTCGCAGGTAGCTGCTGGGCACAAGCGGCTCAGGATCGTTGTGTTTGGAAGTCCCTAAAAAGGCCTATGTCCAGCAGTGGACGTCCACCGGCTGATAATGATGATGATGATGAACATTTCAAATTGCACATGGGTCGGGCGGTGGAAATTTTCAATAAAATTCTAAAGCCTGGAGTTGGGAATTCGGTACACACACAACACATTAAACCGCCGAGTCATTCTAATTAAAATATGATATAGAAGAATTCAAAACATTATAATGCTAAGCCTGCCAATCAGCATTAGAGAAGCGTGGTCGGTATATTGTCCATATCTTTGCTCCTATTAGAAGTGAGGTCTGGCCCAGTAGTGGGTCCGTTAAGAGGTCAATAAATACTGTTCACTATTGCGCAACGTCAAAGCGTTGTATTGGGTCGTCCGTATGCAGTGATCCTAAAGCTCGGTATTGTGGTTTTGCGGCGCACGCGCTTCTCGTATTGATTGTTCAAGATCTTTTATTACAGGGCACAATTTGGTGGCACCTGTCGCCCCTTTCATTTAAAACGTCTTTCCTCAATAAACAATTAACTTAAAGCCCATTGCACAGATTCAATGGAAAAAACAGGGTAATTATTTGTTTGTTTTTGTGATTTCATGTAAATGATCCTTCGTGTTCAATTGTACTTATCAAGATGAGATCGAAGACACCTGATGGTATATAAATAAAAAAAATAATTAACTGAAAATGAGAGAGCAGGACATCTGCGTAATGACTCATTACTAAAAATATATTGACAAATAAAGATAAGACGTAAAAAATACCATTCGTGATTAAGCGTATCTATGAAGTCAGTGCCAGCCCAAGTTTAAGGAACATTTATTTTACCTAGTAAAGCAGTTTGTGGGTTCTAGGTAACGTCCTTGAAAGTAGAAACCTTGGCTGGCACCGACTTCTAGATATGCTTAAGTAAATTAAAGCAACTAGTAAATGACACAGTTATTTTTTACTTTTTTAGTGCGTTTTAAGTCGGTTCTATTTTTTAGTTAAAAAATTTTTTATTTCTTTCTTTTTTAGTGATTTATCGCCACGTAGCGTACTCGTACTATACTGTCATAGTATATTATATGGCACTAGTAGCCAAAAAGCTACTGATACCGAGTCAAAAACCGAAATCGCTGTAAGCGTGCCTCCAAAATTTAAAGAGTTCCTTCAATTTCCCCAGGATATCATCATCAGATCCTAACAAGCGGACAATGGGACCACCTTGGATGTATGCCCTTTCTAATAAAAAAAGAATTATCAAAATCGGACAACACTGTAAAAAGTTATGCGTGGTCATACATATAAAAAAAAATATATATATACGTGTCGAATTGAGAACCTCCTCCGTTTTTTTTCGTCGGTTAAAAATAAAGATAAGACGTACCATTCATGATCAGTTTTGTAGGGTTATTTTAAATATTTTAGTATTAATTATCTAGTATAGCGGTTCACGAAGCTCACTATATGACAATCGGTGACCTGGATGGCCAAAAAGCAGTGGCGGCATCTTAGCTACGTAGGTACAATATGACAAAGTTGTATAAGCCCAGAAGATAAGATAATATAATAAGATTTTTAAAAAATATAAATTTGTGAAAAATCATCATTGGATGGACTACAGCAACTAGTTTGACGACCTCGGATTCATAAGACGGATGTCCTGGGTTCAATTCCTGGCGGGACAGATTGAGATTTTTCTTAATTTGTCTTGGTCTCGCTGGTGGGAGGCTTTCGCCGTGGCTAGTTACCACCCTACCGACGAAGACGTACCGCCAAGCGACTTAGCGTTCTGGTACGATGTCGTGTAGAAACCGAGGGTGTGGATTTTCATCCTACTCCTAACAAGTTAGCCCGCTTCCATCTTAGATTGCATCATCACTTAACATCAGGTGTGATAGCAGTCAAGAGCGAACTTGTAATCCATAAAAAAAAAGGTGAACTGGTCGCTGCATAAAAACGTAACGCAAAGGACATAGGTAAAAAATGTATGGAAGTCTGCCCTAGAGATGCCCAGAGATGATATATATATATATATATATATATATATATATATATATATATATATATATATATATATGTCATTAAATAGTACAGATCTTCTATTTAAATAGTAATAAAGTTACTTGTAGCTAAGCAGTCGCTGATAAAAGTTGACTTTTCATACTACGACGACGGTCACGTGATTCAGAACACAAAAAATCGATTGAAATTCTTATATTTTTGATATATTTTCAAGTGATTGCTATGAAACTTGGGTAGTTGTTTAAAATTCATTATGTATTTAAATAAAATAGTTAAATATGAGCATACGTTTGACAGCCTGGGGCAAATTTTGGCAATGTCCTTTATATGGAATTGAAGTAGCGTCATCTAGTTATTGCGAGAGTAAACGCTTTTTTCTATATAATTTGACGTTACAAGTGATTACGTTTTTACGCAGTCGCTCGGTTTTAATCTCGCACTTGCACACATCGTTGTGTTTGGAGTTTGTAAGTAACTTCTTCATATTATACTCTTCAAAGTGCAAAACTATTTTAAAAAAACAAGTTTATAGGCAGGTTTCTATTCGCACATTCAGAGAATTATTCTGCCAGGCGAGTCAAAATAATTCGCAAGTAGGTTGATAAAGCCAGGTACGCTGCACTGCACTGCAGTTGCTAACACGTACAATAAACAAACGGGGGACGTTTATATTATAGCCCGAGCGCATGTTCCCAGCGGTGGGCGTCCACTGAGATATGGCGCGACCTAATCTCAACAGATAACCCACTCGCATAAAACAGAGTGCAACGCCCCCCGCACTCTGCTTTTTTCAATATTTAAGGATAAGTGTAAAGATATTTTTTATTATTATTATATATATTCTTATATTCTACTAGAAATTGTCCGCGAGGTCAACATGTCTGGAAAAAACCACCAAGTTAATCAAAGATAGATAGGTAAGTAAGTACCTGCATCTTTCAAATCAATCGGGTTCTGTATGTTTCAACATTAAAAGTTTATTAACGGCTCACTCTAGATCCAGTCCTCCCTCTTTAAAGAAGGGGGCATGAGGAGCAGACCCACCACGCTGATCTAATGCGGACTGGCGGGCTTGGGATGCTAATGTTAATGATAGATTTCCGAGGCAAGAGGTTGTAACGCCATTAACTTCCGATACTTTCTTAAGAGAAAGAAAAACCCACACCACCACCACAATTATTCCACGACCCGGCTCAGGATTCGAAACCAGGACCTCGGGATCGAAGCCACATAAACACTAGTTAAACGAGACAGTCAAGTCAGTAAGTTTTTTAGTAGGAAATAAGCTGATGATTATTTCAATACCTGATCAGATATAGCTTAAAATCATTTCGATCTTACGTCTATTTTCAGACAATAACAGTATCATAATCGGTCCATTTGCTAAGAACCTACAAAGCTACGGATACGTCAAATTTATGTACCCTGTCTCTTTTTTAACGCGTAGGTTAAAATAGTTAGTTTTTGACTAGAAAACTAGTACACTAACTAACCAACTAACACTAAAATATGTCTTAAATTTTTAAGATCTAAGGAAATTACTCTATGTACCTACATTATTTTATATGCATAGAAGATAGAACCTTCTCCTTTTTAGAAACCACAGGTGCAATCAAGTTCCATACTTGCATCATACTCTAATATCTGTAGAGTAACTTAATTTTTATTAATTTAATTTTTTGCCTCGACATCACCTGCTCGTAGCGTGGATTAGCGAAACAATATTTCATAATGTATCATTAGCGTTGGTCGCGACTCGTCTAGCTTTTGTTCTGTCGAGGCACAGACGTCCCGGCGTGCTTTTAATTACTCCACCGAATACATTAATGTAATCAAAGCTCAATACATCATACTCGCTATCGCCCCGCCTCGGTTTGATTAATAATTCTAATGAGCGGCGGTGCCAAACGAGTTAATTAAGCGTTCCTTTTTTATTCGGTGCCACTGCGACCGGTAAACGCTGCATCAATCACCGCTTTGTGCCCGCCGCCGGATTCTTAATGATTGAAATGACGGCTCTTCAGATACTGCGGAGCGGGAGGTGTACACTTTAACCCTTTGACGCACCTGAGTGTTACCATTGAGACATCTAATTCATCACAGGGCATCATAGATTCAGCCTTTAGTTATCAGGTCATCATTGAATCTGTTTAATTTGCTACGTTGGTATACCTAGTGTCACTACTAAATATGGTGAACTTCAGTGGGCGTAAACCGTAAAGTATGAAAAAGCTACGAAGTTTTACAAGTTTCAAAAGTCATGTGAATACGCGTAATGAATGCTCATTTAATTATTATTAAATATCAATGTTTTTAAATCATTTATTCGTAATAATACCTAACACATATTACGTAAAAGTAATACAAGATATTGATCTATTTTTTTGCGCTTGGTGCACGTTTTAACTTGACTGTCAGGCATGTGAGCACTGCAGTATTCATAAGTATTAAATAATCTATAGTAGGTAGTTTGGAAAACCATCGCTTACTTATAAAAGAGCACCCAAAGACACTACATATTTACACTTAGGCATAAGTAGGTAATTGTTAAGAACCTTGTAAAGAAACACCTGCAGCCAAACAGAACAAACAACACCAGTGTTTGGTAGCGGAAATAAACATAGCCGTCATAAAAAAGTCACGATAAATAGGCATAAAATTAATACTACTACTTATTAAAGAGCCCTGAGTTTATAAATCCAAATAAAGAAGTTTATCATACGTCGGCCAAATTAGAAATATTAGTATAAATTGAAACAGTTTATTCTGTAAAACTAGTGGGAACGCTGCCACGTCAAACATTATCAATCACGCGGCGCGCCGCGGGCGGATTTGCTTTAATTTGATAAAACGCAATTAGCTACCAAAAAGAAATCTAATCTCGAGAGGCGGTAAAATTTTTTTGGCAGCTCCATTTTTTGGAATACGTTCCACTTTGACGGCTCATATGATGGAAATTTGGAACAGAGATTACGCGAAGCCTTCGTCGCGCGATAGACTGAAGCAGATCCATTGAATATTTATTATTTCAATGTTATCTCAGTTGTCAGTTGTCACTCAGAGCCGCTAAATTGTTTTATGCGCGATTGTAAAATTTAATTAGTAGACCTGAAAAAGCTTTTAGATCAGCAATTAAAACGTGCAAAATTAATCAGTACATCAGTTACCTACTATTGTACCGGCTTCTTTAATTAGTGAGATTTGTAAAAGGCGCGTTTATTAGTGCAATTCAAAAGGTATGTTTTAGGCGAGTCATTCCAGTGGCAGTATCAAGTGGAACCCAGCGGGGTCCGGCGTCTAATTCACCGCGCTACCAACAGGTGGCAGCGATGCCGCTTTTCAAATCTGACAGACGCCATTGCCTTTACGTCAGAGAGCCGCGAATAAAATTAATGATGTTCGCGCCTTAATGACGTTTCACGACGCCGCTCCATTGTGTCCGTAATACAACAATTATTGAGATCATTTATTAAGTTTATTGATCTTTTAAGTTAATCTTTTATTTCGTAATTTAGTTCCGTGCGAGCGCGCGAACTCATGAAAAAAAATATCTCATATGCGGAGGCCATTTTTTGGACTATTTTTGTCATTATACGGCGTGATGTGAGCGGGTCTTTGAATGTGGAGGCAATTACTGCCCCGCATGTGGTTTGATTATGTACGAACGGGTCCATTCCATCTAGCGGTGAGGCTATAACACGCCGGTAAAAACATTACTATAAGCTTTGTGGATGCTTTTTGAGCTTCCGTTGCTAAATTGACGTTGATATTAAGAGCCATTGTTACAATTTAGACAGGCGATTGCACGTGTCGGTACTTTTGATCCGATCTACAGATTAAGATGATGCGTTTTTTTCTGATACGATGACGTACCTACTTGCGTGTTTGACTCTCTCATGTATGTTAATAAGCAATCGTTGTAGTGTGTACAATTTTCATCATAGTTTAATAATTGCATATCCGAGTTTGTCATGCAAGCGGTTCACTTAAGTTGGTAGTCTGATGGCTCTTTGGCAGTTTGCGGACTCTCGGCACATACTTAATTAGCGAGGACGCCCTTGGCTTCTTTGACGCTGCATAATCTCGGAGCTTCACATCGATAGCAATTACCGACCTCGTACCAGCTTCTCATGCGCTCCTAGTAGCTAATCATTTGAACACCCATAACAAATGATGCAAGGAAAACACGTCCGGCAAAATAATATCTAACAACATAACATTAAGATTATAACAGACGTGATATAATCTCTACAACGAGGATCGATCTCTGAATAATTGCGAAGTATTATAAATTTCAATCGGTTATTCATAGGTATATAGTCGTATCAGATCTGCTTTGTCTTCCACGATCGTCGGAAACCAACGCAATTAGACGCAATCGTGTTGGAATTATTGTAATAACCAAAAAGAATCGACGGTCTAACGATCGTCGATCGTCGATCGCGATTGGCCCGACGATCACCAATGCGCGCGCACGATCCTCGTCGTTAGGCGATCCACAGACGATAAGCTAATTATACTTCGACGGCAAACGTTGATT
This sequence comes from Mycalesis mineus, assembly GCA_034621355.1. Classification (NCBI taxonomy): domain Eukaryota; kingdom Metazoa; phylum Arthropoda; class Insecta; order Lepidoptera; family Nymphalidae; genus Mycalesis; species Mycalesis mineus. Next base: position 14,718,987 of record CM067884.1, on the reverse strand, counting down.
GCTATTCTACTATAATCCTCTATTTTTCAGATGTTAAGCTTTGAAAGTCACTTAAACCGTTACCCATTCGAAAAGTTCACGGTTGTTATTATAGCTCGATTCGGGAGGCGTGGCTATTCCTCAATCGAGAAATCTTATGATAGATTATACGTAATAATTGTTCAGCCGACCACCGACGAAACGTGATATGGACATAAAATTGGGGTTTTAATTTAAAAATAGGTATCAATGTAATATGAAAGAATTACTGTAGGTAACTTTAAAGTTTCTGGAATTGTGAAATAGATACAACGCTTTTTTTTATTGAGAAAGAATGGAATAAGAAACTTCAGCTTATAAGCACAAATCATGCTCACGTAGAATGGTAGCAAGAATTTCATTTGGTATTTAGGCTGATGCGTTAGCCAGCCCTTCTGTCACCAATCAAAGCCATAGCCACGGTGAAATATTTCGTATTCATTTTTTCTCTCCAAGACTCTGAATTATGGGTACGCGATGACGTAGCACCAAATGTCACTAAGAGTACTATATTAAACACCAGCCATAATACTTCAGTCACCGTATTTTTTCTTTATCAAATACAAGTTGGCCCTTGACTGCTATCACACCTGATGTTAAATGATGATGCAATCTAAGATGGAAGCGAGCTAACTTGTTAGGAGTAGGATGAAAATTCCCCCCTTTCGGTTTCTACACGACATCGTACCGGAACGCTAAATCGCTTGGCGGTACGTCTACGATCATGTACCCAATGTAGCTCCGTATGTATTGGGCGGCAAAGGATATATAGGACTTTAGTATCATTGTACGTCTATTTTCTGTCTCCAAACCTGAAAAAGCTGCTAAAAACTTGTACTCTAAATCTTCAAACATATTCAGTTAACCATTTTCCAAATAAACGCATGCAATCCGCCGCGTCAATGCTGCTATCGTAATATCCATTAAGTAGGGGTACGATCACATACCTACCATGTTTTCTTTTTTCTTTTTTTATCGACTACAAGTTGGCCCTTGACTGCTATCACACTTAATGATAGGTTTTTTTTTTTTTTTTTTTTTTTTTATTATGTACAGGAGGGGAAATCCTCATGGACACCTCATTAGGTAGTGCCGGACTCTTACCGGCTAAAACCCCTCCTGTCACCCTGTTGACCGTGTACCCGCCTTTCAGCCTATAACACGGCAACATTACTGCCTAATTTTTCTTTCTCCTTTTCTCCTCTTTCTCCTTTTCTCTCATTACTATCTCCAGGAACTTTGATATACTGATCCAGTTATATTCTGTTTCCAGCATTTTTAATACGAGGTTTTCTTCCGTTAAATATCCTACATCTTCGTAAATGTCCCGCCTTGCCTTACTCCACTGCACGCAGTTAAAAATAGTGTGCTTTGCGTTGTCAATTTCCCTGCAGTACATGCATGTGCCATCAGTCCTTTTCCCTATACGTGCAAGGTAATCCATGAAAACACCGTCGCCTGACAAGCATTGCGTCAAATAAAACGATAATCGGCCATGCCGCCTATTCGACCATTTTGCCAGATTAGATATGAGACGGTGTGTCCATCTGCCTTTGTTGGATGTATCCCACTCCTTCTGCCACCTAGTAAGGGTTTCTTGTTTGGCTACTTCGGGAGCTTGGGAGTACTTATTTTGCCTAGCCTTTTTTCTCTCACTGGCCAAAAGGTGAATAGGCGTCAGGTTTGCCAGAACTAGTGCTGCATCTGTAGACACTGTCTTGTACGCAGAACACACGCGGAGTGCTAGTACACGCTGAGCTTTCAGGACTCTCTTTCTGTGTATGGCAACGTTCAAAGCAGGTTCCCAGACCGGCGACGCATAAAGAATTATCGACTGAGTGGCCATAGCGAGCGTTCTTCTTTTATTATCGCTTGGGCCCTTTGTGTTTAGGAGTAGCTTGCACAGAGCCCCTGCCGTTCTGCAAGCTTTCTCGCAGACTGTCTTTATATGCGGACCGAAGTTCAATCCCCAGTCCAGCTTGACGCCAAGATATGTCACATTTAGAGATGGTATTACCGGTATTCCTCCGCAGTCGAAGTGTATACGCTGGACTGTTTTCCTTCTATGAAAAATTACAGCTTCCGTTTTCTCCGGCGCAATCGATAGTTCATTTTGGAGCATCCAGAGGTTTACAGCATGTAATGTCTCATTCGCTTTGACGATTAGCTCATGCTCCTCCCTTGCGGTAACCGTTATAGCCAAATCGTCTGCGTAGCAGACGAGTTTTACTCCGTCTGAGACTTCAATGTTCATTACATCATCGTAGAGGATGTTCCACAAAGTTGGGCCGAGTACTGATCCTTGGGGTACTCCTCCGGTCACTCTTGCCCTAACATTGCTATCCAATAGTATACAACGATTTTTGAAGTAGTCTACGATTATGTTTATAACGAAATTATCGATATGCCGGGATTTTAGCTTTCGGATAATAATAGACCACGAGGCATTATTAAAGGCGTTCCTTACGTCTATCAATATAAGGCAGTTCCATAGACCTTTTATATTTGCGTCTTTAGCTGTTTGAACTACGTCTTCAACAGCATCCACAGTTGTTCGAGCTGATCTAAAGCCATATTGATTATTGTGTAATCCACCGCTTTTGTCTATCTCCTGAGTAAGTCTGATGTTTACAAGTCTTTCGAACGACTTTGCAATGACATTTAAAAGGCAAATGGGTCTGTATTTTGTTTGCTCGTTTTTATCTTTTTTGGGCTTTTCTAGCAATACAAGCTTTGCGACTTTCCAGTTATCTGGGAAACTGCCTTGTTTCAGTAGTTTGTTGAAAAGACAAGTAAAGTAATCAGCGTTGTTGGTCATAACAGACTTCACAACTTCTGGCGGGATGGCGTCTGGCCCCGGTGCTTTTTTAACTTTTATTTTTTTGCAGCACTCTTTAATTTCGTCTACTGTAAAAGCAATTCCTTCGAACTTTACATCGCTTATCACTTCAAGTGTTATATCACGGCAACTTGTTTTTGTAATAAAGAGGCTTTCGAAAATTTCTCTTTTTTGTTCTATATCAAGGCATGTTAATGATAGGTGAAGATGCAGTCTAAGATGGAAGCGGGCTAACTTGTTAGGAGTAGATGATAGAAGTAGATGAAAATCCATACCCCTTTCGGTTTCTACACGACATCGTACCGGAACACTAAATCGCTTGGCGGTACGTTTTTGTCGGTAGGGTGGTAACTAGCCACGGGGAAAGCCTCCCACCAGCCAGACCAAGACAAATTAAGTGAAATCTCAATCTGCCCGCCGGGAATCGAACCCAGGACCTCCGTCATATAAATCCACCGCGCATACCACTGTGCCACGGACGTCTACCATGTAGAAAGATCTCATGCTTACATGTACCAGAAATCGTCAGTATAGGTTGACACATAGGAGACATTGTGCTTTGTGTCCCTTTACGACAATTTTATACGACCAAACCTGAACAAATTACTAGAAATTAGCCCTTTAAATATTCATTTTCCACATAAACGCTAGCAATGTGTCACTCCAACATCCGCGTCGCAGCTAGTGATGCACCATTATCCCTAGATTACGGGTATGCGATCACGTAGCACCAATCGCCAGTGAGGGTCGATTTTATTCATTTACTCGTACGTGCCTCCATGTATCCTTCAAAGCCGGTACTTGGTGAGCATTAATCGCGCCATGTGTGCGAACGCTCATTATAACAATGTACCATCAATGTACATAATAGCTATGCTCGTGTAAATTGTTGCTTGAGGTTAATACTTGACTACAATTGAATTTCCTAGATATGTATATTCAACGTACAATACATAATTGTGTTTAGGTTTTGTTTTCTCTATAAAACAATAATTTATGGATATAGGTAATACTTATTTTTTTATTTATAATATCTGTACCTAACATATTTTTACTATACATCAGTTGTTTTACTTAAATAAACACGTGTACGACAACTATTAGAAAATATCACTACTATTTTCGCTCTGTCTGCACTTAGTCGAAAGCGGGGGTGGTGACCAAACCAAATGACCAAACCACCACCGGGGGTAGAAACACTACGAACAGATGAGCTTGACTTTTCAAAAGTGCTTGCAAAAAAAACGAACTTGAAATAAAAGAAATTTGAATTAGCGTTCTCTATACTTCTAACTGAGAGGCAAGGCCACGCTTACAACTGCGAGTTCAATGTGGGTTGTCAACTGTAAGTTGATAAAGTTTCAGCTAATACATGGCATTATCATTATCATCGGCCTTTTTTTTATGTATGACAACGCATAACTTTTTACAGAATGGTCCGATTTTGATAATTATTTTTTTATTAGAAAGGGCACACTTCCAAGGTGGTCCCATGGTCGTCCTGTTAGGATCTGATGATGATATCCTGGGAAAATTGAAGGAACTATTCAAATTTTAGAGGCACACTTGCAGCGATTTCGGTTTTTGTGTAAGTATCGGTAGCTTTTTGGCTACAAGTGCTAACCACGTTTTCTACTTAAAGGACATTACCTAGAACTCAGAGACTTCTTTACTACGTTAAATAAATGTTCCTAAACTTGCTGGCATTGACTTCATAGATATGCTTAAGTAAATTAAAACAACAAAATAATACAGTTATTTTTTACTTTTTAGTGCGTTTTGAGTCGGTTCTATTTTTTGTTAAAAGTTTTTTATTATATACCAGGGTCTTGAAATAAAATTCTTCCTATTAGCAATTGAATTTTAGAAGTGAGAACGACAGTAGTACCTCGTCAAAGTGCAGGGATTAACCGCCTGTCTTCTTGTTGTTGATTCCGGTCACCTAGCATCGGAGTTAATAAGGAATTCTTTAAAAATGGGGAAAAATTATAAAGGCGTTCTGAAATTAGTATTCAATAGTTAGTCGGATGATATTATCTTTGGCAAATGTTAAATCTAATTTCGCTTACGTTTTGAATTTTGTCAATCACACATTGCTCGATATCCGGTTCCGGACTTTGAGTCTACTGAACGAAGTCAGATAAAATATCGCTAACAGTATAAGTTAGATGCCAAGATCTTATCCGTCAAGTTTATCAGCAATAAAAATTTTGCTAACTGCTTCATAACGGTGGTAAAAACTTCTAAAGTATTGATGATGATTGAACTTCTAAGGCCTAAAATTATGAGTTTATAACAGTTGGAATGGCGGTCGCGTCCTGCATCCAATCAATCACAAGAATATTATTTCAAAGCAGCAGGTTTATGATTGGTCGTATCGCATCAATCATCATTACCAGCCTATTAACGGCCCACTACAGGGCCAGGCCTCTCTCCTTGTAGAAGGGAGGATATGGAGCGTATACCCAACACGCTGCTCCAATGTGGGTAGCCAGGTTATAGTAGCTTAATTAGGCGATTCTAATATATTTTCGAATTAACAACTAACACCCGTGTTACGGTTTTTTGAACAAAACAACCAACTAATTTACAACTCAAATACCTCAGCTTCTAGAATAAAATCTTAATTATATCATTCATTAATTCGTATACTTCTAATCCTAGTTCCTAAAAGCTTGATCAAACGATACAGCAGAGGAGAGAGATGAAAGCTTTGCCACCAATCTAAGAGGCTGGCGAGGGGGGATATGATTTTAGGGAAAATATGAAAAAAATCATAGTTTATATTTGACTGTCTATGGATAAGAGATCATCATCATCATTATCAGCCTATCAGCGGCCCACTACAGGGCCTCCCTCCTTATAGGAGAGGGGATATGGAGCGTACATCCACCACGCTGTTCCAATGAGGATTGGCGGGCTTAGGGTGATAATGTTTCATTTATTAACGATCACTATCAGATGTTGATGACAGTGACCGGGACCGACGGCTTAACGTGCTCTCCTGACTCCGGGCTTGGAATTTACTGAGAATTTCATAGAAGAATGAAAATCAGAATTATTCCGTGACCCGACCCAGGATTCGAACCTAGGACCTCATGATCGAAGCCAGACAGGCTAACCATAGACCAACGAGGCAGTCTCCAATCACGGTCAAATCTCCATAATTTGAGGCTCACAAACCTTCAGCCTTCATAAGATCGTGAATTTCTGGTTATGAAGGGCTTTTAATCCATTGCCTAGGATTCATTGACAATCATGAAGCTCATCCGAGGATGTAGCTATTATGTTATCACTACCTACCTACCAGTCGGTGTAATAACAGCCAAAGGAGGATGCCAGATCCTAACCCAGAAAGAACACAAAATATAAATGTACTAAAAATATCCTATTATTATATAAATGTTTTACAATAAGTCATTTTAACTGTTGGACATCGGAATAAAATTCTGTTAAAGTAATTAAACTATTTCCTTTTAATTTACAGTCTACGCATTTTTAAATCTTTATTGATGCACTGGGTTCTAGCCTTTTAAATCATTTTTATTGTATTCTCATCAAAAGTGGGCTCTAAAAGGCTAGTATCCAGAGTCGTTAAGCCTGTTTAAAAATGTATTTAATGAAGCTTTGCGACTGTCACCTCGGTGCTACAACTATACGGAACAACAATACGGAAATGGACGATAACCAACGTTAGGCTCGTGTCGAATACTCCGAGTTCTAGAGCTTTTAAATGTAATTTATATTAAATAGTAAAAAAATGCAATAAAATGATGCATAATAAATTATTGTACAATATGTTTATATTAGTGGGTTAAAGTCCTATACATTGTCTGGCATTCTCCTTTGATTGAACAAGTCTCAAGTCATATTATAGGAACGCAGGGCAGAAGGCGCAGGGTAGAGCATAGTATGTTGTCTTCGACTTGAAGTTCAGCTGAATCATCTGTCTGTTACCTTAAATAAAAAATTATTTAGAACTATTTTCGTGTCGTTATAGTCCTGACAAAAGTTTACTTAGGAAGTCATTATAAACATATTCAAATAATTGCTTGCATTATTGCGGTTAAGTCAAAATTGTGCAGAAGTGGTCCGGGACAGTTGCACCAAATGTCGTATACGCTTGCGGCTATATGCTTTTTGAAAGCAATTAAATTCTTTGAACTAGCAGATGTCTGTAATTTTGTTGCATTTATGTTAAGTTTTGATATTCGATGCAGAAAGGTTTCCTTACGATCTAAGACTCTTGATAGATAAGCTGAAAGTTTCGACCATGATCGCTTTGAGAGACAGCAGGTTTCAAAGTACTCCAAAGTCGAAAGGAAAATTTCAAGAAAAATTAATAAGGAATTTTCTAGAAAATCTAATGCAGATCAAGGAGAAGGGTAAAAGGTGAAACGGACTGCGATGTTGGTAGAAGCCCTGCACTACCAAACGAGGGAGTCCATGAGGATCTTCAACTCTACGAAAAAGTTTCAAAGATATTTCTCAAGCATCCAAGTACAAAGTGTAATTATTTTTATATTTCTTTAGAGATAGTATTAAATTTAGTCCTCAGTTACCAAACAGTTTCATTGCAACCCTTCGTTAGAGACCTTTGAATCAACTGTGTTTTTATTAGAAGGAAATAAGGCTCTATTAATTCAAGCCTCAATGTTACAGTCAAAAATCATTTAAGTACTATAGCCTATTTACTCTTCTTCTATGTTTAGTTTTGGCAGACCCACGATTTTAAATTACAAGGGTTTACGATATACTTAGCTACGTACCTAATCGTTTCGTTTAGTCATTCCTCATGCTCATTGTAAAGATTTTAATTCCGATCCAGCTTTCGTTTTCCTTATCTCATCTGCAATGTCATTATCGTCACGTCAAAAGTTAATTTTACAATATTATGCATCATTGCTTCATCGTTTTCGTAGCAGTAAAATTACCTTTCGACGGAGAAGTATTTGCAAAGATGTTCATAATGTTATAAAACGGAATCTATACTCACTTGTTAGATACTCGTTCCATACCTTATATTTTATAAAACGGTTCTATATTTATCGCTCTTTCGCTATGTTATTCCTTTATCTATAGCTGACTGAGATAATAAATACTTATTTTGTTATCTACGTAAAACTAATTCTATTTAACGAACAGAAATATAATATTAATATCAAAAAACATTATTATTGTTTACTGAAAATCAGGAAAGGACAATTATTAAGGCTTGTACACACAGACTTATTGTGCTTAGTCTCTAATATTAAAACTCGTTTCAAACCATTTGGCATTTCAAATTAACCACATATTATTTTCGTATTATTCAACAATAAAACATAATTGTTTGTGGTTTTCTCCACCCCGATATGGCAAGCGCAGGGTGCACAGTTATTTGTGTACTGATGCGCTTCGTTATTCTAGAAACTGACGTACAGGATAGTCTTTTAGAGGAAATTGGTGGATTCCTCTTGACACCACTTATTATCATGAAACTAGAGTGGTCGTCTCAGACAAATCCATCGAACATTATCATCTAACGAATATAGAGTTGCGTTTTTAATTTCAATAGTAAATAAGTAATTTTTACATCATAATTTCTACATTTTTAAACGCAATGATGATAATCTAAGGTCGCAAATTTAAAATAAAAGTTGTGAGGATACCAAACGCGCCTTGGTCCGAGATGATCCTACAATGAACTCAACCAGGTTTATTATTTAGTTTTAGTTATCACCATTTTATAATACGGCTTAAAGCCAAATACATAGAGTCACACAAACTTACTTATTCCAAAACTTTCTTGTAATATAATCCGTACTTTTTGGTAAATGGTATTGGTACGTTCAATTTAAAATAACAATTGCGGAGTTTCTTGCCAGGTTTTATTAGCAAAATCTCGTTTCCAAACAGTGGTAGAGTCTACGTACTGGCAAACTTGACTTCTCAAAATTGCTTGTCTACTTGAAATAAAGAATTTTGAAATTGACTGCATTTACTTAATGTACATAAGGCACTTTTACCTAGTGTTCTTAAAGTTAAAACCAAATAAAATTAAACGTACTATCATGATCAATCAACTTAAATTATACTTAAAGTGTAATATAGTATAGTTAATTATAATTACTGGTTTTATGTCATTTAATAATTTCACGTTTCCTTGAACCATACGTCTTCCGCGGTTCGGGCCCTTTCGGTTACAAAAGTAAGTAATTGGTTAATTTTCATAATTGCCTCAGCTGTGTTTATACTCGGATAATAACTATTGTTCGTACAATTTGTTAATGAAATGGGAAAATCCATTTATGAGCTTCCATTGATAGCAACTTACTTGTGCGACTGCGTATTATGGAAATAATTGTCATCACCAAGATAATATTTTAGCCCATTCGGGCCAGGCTTCTCTCTTGCTATAAGAATGGATTTGGAGTTAAGACTCACCACGTTCCAGGGTCGGGGTTAAGGCTAATACAGTTGTAAGGCAAACAAGCCGGAGGCATTGCTGTGAAGGTCTAAATGCCATCGTACGCCAGGCGGAATACCTAACCTACGTCTCGGATTGATAGTCTCTCTGTGAGACAAGATTTTTGGTTGTCAAGCGAAATGTCACCCTGTTTATGGGCAAAGGTTTTCTTACCACAGATTGGATAGTCTACTTGGCCTGTGAAGTATTAAATATTATATATGGCTTACTTAATACGGGGGTGCGACACCTGCTAACAACACGTAACATTCTCTAAGTCGAAGGTGTTTGGTTTTTTAACGGCTTCTCTCCGCAGAACCTGTCTCCCGAACCGATGTTAGAGCCGCTACAAAATCAAACTTGACGTTACAAAAGTGCTCGTAAACTAACCATAATATACCAAAGAAATCCATATAGCAGACGTAGTTGCGTCTATTAACTAGGTATTTCGTAATGTATAGGTGCTCTTTTATCTTTTGGCATCGTTGTTTAAGTTATATAGTGAGCGCGTCTGGAGGCGCGTGGGAGGCTACATGTCCAGCCCATTTGTTTCGATGACGGCTGGCGTTTTATTATAATTCATTTACCGTGTCCCCGGCCGCCGCGGCGAGTAAGGTGTAATAACTGTACCCGGATTGCGTAGCGATTAATTCTCCCGGGTGGTATTTATCTAGTCCTTTTAAAAAGTATGAATTGTTATTTTATAAGTGCAACTTTTTCACAATACATGTTCTATTAAGTGTCAGCATATCAGGCTGTTAACGATTCTCTATGAAGGCAAGCTTCTCCCCATATGGAAGATAGAAAGGAGCTTCGACCCATAATGCTGTTCCGAAGCGGTTTGCCGGACATAGGCTGATAATAATTGAAAACTGTAAAACCTCCAACTTCCCAACTCTAGATTTAGAATTATTACTAAGAATTATTTGGATGAAAAAAAATTAATACTATACAATACATAACCAAGTAGCCCAGTAGGCAGTGGCCCTGCATCTGTGTCGAAGGCCGTGGGTTCGATTCGCACATGAAAAATGTATGTGTGTTGAGCATGGATGTTTTCCAGTGTCTGGGTGTATATCTATATTTATTTAATATTTAGTAGCTTGATGCAGGACTCATCAAGGTCCCTAGGACCTCGTAATTCGAATAAACGTACTCTAACTACTATACTATACTATTGTAAACGAATAACATTACCAACGAGGCAGTCATAATGTCTTGCAAACATCCTTGATAATTGTCTAAAGATTTATCAGTTACCATCAATTCGCAGTCAAGCGTAAACCTGTCATAAACAACAATCCGGAGTTTCCTATGATACGGAAAATTTCCTATTTCCAAAATAACGCTTCGTTATTATTTCGGTAATTTAAGCTAACTTAAAAATATGTTTATTATACTTATCTATGTCTTATATTATGTTCAACCACGGGGAATAATTGGCGTATAGAAAAACACGGGAAGTCATTAGTGGCAAAGCGACCAGTATCTATTTCACAACAGTGGGACGTTTTCATGGCTGGGGCCGTCTCTCACACCGTTAGAGTCAGTTAGAGTTACTTTGTGAAGCGTAGGGACGCATACGCTTACAAAAGTTTATTAATGCATCACTGAACTGAGTATGTTAATACCTAAGGTTTGGGGGTTTCTCCCGTTTGGTTACTTTAATTTTTTTAGTCACTGTTTGAATGAAATGCTTTAAAATAATTTAAACGCATATAATTACATTCTTATGAATGTAAGGAAAAGTATGTCAGGTATCTACATATAAAAATATTAACAGCTAATATTTCTTGGTTGAAGTCAGTCACATCTCCAGAAATCGATATTCTATTGAGCGTTTAGTGGTATAGGTCCAGGTGGAAGGGAATACGTACAGAAATTAGTTACCAATGGTTTTAGCATGTTCTTTGGCAGTTAACGGTGCTAAACGCGGAAAAGCTTGACGGCCTCCGTGGCGCAGTGGTATGCGCGGTGGATTTGTAAGACGGAGGTCATGGGTTCGATTCTCGGTAGGGCAGATTAAGATTTTTTTAAATTTGTCTTGGTCTGGCTGGTGGGAGGCTTTCACCCTACCGCCAAAGACGTACCGCCAAGCGATTTAGCGTTCCGGTACGATGTCGTGTAGAAACCGGAAGGGGTGTGGATTTCATCCTACTCTTAACAAATTAGCCCGCTTCCATCTAAAATTGCATCATCACTAAACATCAGGTGTGATGGCAGTCAAGGGCTAACTTGTAGTCGATAAAAAAAAAAGACTACAATTATTGGTGTCTTTTTATCTATAACAGATAATCAAAATATTATAAAGCTAGGAACAATGTGTGCACAACGTTGTGACAGACGGCCGCAAACAGCCGCTCGCTAATAAGCCATTTGTCCTCGCAATTTGACATTTTAGACATTTTAATATACTTTTAATTCGCCTCATGAATGGACTTTTACGCTGTTTGTATCATTTTGTCCATTAATATAAAATTGATACGGCTTGTTACCAGGACGGAGAGACCGTTACCGTTATTTCGTGGTAGATATAATAAAATTTTGAACAGATACGAGTTAGATGCTGTTTTCGAATAAAAAATATTTGGAGCGTGTCTCGTTTGGTTAAATCTATTTAGAGTTAATTCTCTACGAGATTAACAGTCTGTTTGGTGGAACGTAAAGTGTAAATACTTAAATGTAAACGATGTATGGAACCTTAATGTCTTCTCGGTTATAGAGCTGGACTTGATTACCTACAGGAGGTCTTGGATTCGATTACCGGTCGTTGGACATTGCAGTGGCGTGCACTAGGTTTTTGATATTGGTGGGCATTGTACTAAGAAATTAAAAAATGCAAAATTCCTTGTCCAATAATGGTACGTAATGAGATCATCGGCTAGGTAGGGCATTTTTGCATCTATGCATGTCACTGGACTATTGCCATACTCACAGCTATCAAAGTCATCAATGGAAGATCACAGTGTTCTAATTGAAAGAAAAAAGAGAATATTGGTCATTGGTTAAAAAAGATATTATGACTTATATTTTACTAGCTTTTGCCCGCGTAGAATTAGTTATTACGGCAGCCTAATTTTTCTAAGCTTTGAATGTCATATTTATTAATATCTAATCAACTGCCTAAGAAATAGGTCTTAAGCTTTGAAAATGACGATACTTTCAAACAACGTTTCATCTCCCCTTTAACCCCTTACAACCCTTTTTTCGCAATCAAAAGTAGCCTATGTCCTTTTTCAGGCTCTAGACTTACTGTGTACCAAATTTCATTTAAATCGGTTCAGTAGTTGTAGAGTGAAAGCAAGACAGACAGACAGACAGACAGAGTTACTTTCGCATTTATAATATTAGTTAGGATTTATTTGTATAATAACCTTTTGACTTACATTCTATACTTATAACAGTATTGATATACTTATAATAGTATTATTGTAACAATCAATATCAGGGTCTGCCAGCTTAACGTGCTCTTCGAGGTACATGACACCATCACCCAACTTCACTATGACAATTTCATAGAAGAATCCTTTCGTCCCGCTAAATATCACACACCCCGACCTTGGACCTCGTGATGTCATCACATCAACGACTGCTGGATCCCTGGTTGTACAAATATAAAACAATAGGCTCAAATATTAAAAAGCAGTTAATAACGCCACGGGTCGGGTATTCGGAAACGTCACCCATAAAATCTTTATGATTAGTCAAATCTCTAGCGCGGACGATTCATTATGGCCCATTATGCGCCGTGTTTATCGTCTCCTCTCTACAAGCCAATAAAATAACGAACGACCGAGATAACAGACGGACAGTCCTGTAATCTCCGGAACAAGGGACACTAATTCGATTGTGGTTTCGGGCCGGACTTTTTGGGTTTACGGGCACAAATTGAAGCGTTAAAAAAAACTACAAATTGACTTTTTCGACGGTCATTCATTAGTTGGCCGCTGAATAGCGTGTTATGTCGTTTTCGCTCAATTAGTTAAACGGAAAACGGGCTGGTCCGCTCACACACGGCGTCTTAGCCTTTGTGACGAAAGCGAGTGGTTCTTTTTTAATTTAAATTTGTTTTTTTATTCATTTCCAGCTAGCTCTTGAGCCGTTGACTGCTATCACATCTGACGGTAAATTATTATAATAATAAATAATAAATAAATAAATATTATAGGATAATTACACACATCGCTATATAGCCCCAAAGTAAACTTAGGTAGCTTGTGTTATGGGTACTATGATAACTGATGAATCTATATATATATTATACATAAATACTTATACTATAATAGATAGACACCCAGACACTGGAAAATAACCATGCTCATCACACAAACATTTTTCCAGACGTGGGAATCGAACCCACAGCCTAGGACGGGACGGGTTACTACCCACTGCGCCACTCGGCCGTCAACCAATTATACAGTATAGAAGGAAGAAGCGGGCTCACTTGGTAGGAGTAGAATGAAATCTACAACCCTCTCAGTGTCGATACGATATACTCGTAGTACCGGAACGCTAAATCGAATGGCGGTTTTTCTGTGTTCCACGACCGAAGCTGCTGGTGGAAACCAGCCAGACCTGGACCAATTAAGATAGTCTCAATGGGTCCAGTCGGGAATCGAAGCCAGAACCTCTGTCATATAAATCCACCGCGCATACCACTAAGCCAAGCCAAGGAGACCGTTATTTGACTATCATGACAAGCCTGTTTTAATATTCCATGTACCAGGCCTCCCTCCTTAGATGTGAAGCTTAGAATTATGCTGCTCCAATGAAAGTTCTGATAATATTTGTCATTGTAACGATCACTATCAGATATTATGATAATGGCTGGAACGGGTTAAATAGAATCAGTTAAAACATTATACTTTGATTGGACATTTGGTCGGTTGTTAAATAAATATGACAACATAAAAATAAAAGTTATAAGTTCAGGAATAAAAAAAGCAGAAAAGTAAGCGACACAGATAGATACTTTTTGGTCTTTCTAAATACTGTAGAACGGATTTCAATAAAACTTTACTGGAGTAACTACATTTAAGACAAAATTACAATGCTGCAGTTATTTTTTTAATAAATTATTATATCTAATAGTAATTAGAAAACTTATATTTTCCATGGCTTTCAAGGAACGCGTCTTACAAAGTGCTGCATCCATTAACCTTAGGCATATGTGTGTACACCAGCAACCATGCCTGAGCACCAGTGCTGGTGTCCGAGCCTGCTGCTTGGGAGCAAACGAGCTGTGTCACGAAAAGAACTACTACTACTAAAGAACGCTTGTTATAGGTAAATAATGTATGTTCGCTAGTAATAACTATTATCACATAATTCGCTATGAGTCTATAATATTATAGTTTCGGATACAATTTTCTAACAGATTAACAATAAAGAAACCAGATATCTTTTTTCATTTCGTAAAGATTATTGCTATAAGGCAAACTATGAGCGCTGTTTAATATTCATTGTAGTCAACAAGTGACTTATACCTACAGGTGCAGGTTGGCTTCGATCGATCGATCTTTTCTATGAGTTGTTCACAGCATAAGTTTTTCTAGACTCTTGAATTTATCCTCTGATGTTAATTAGATTTATTACATAATAGATATTTAAATCTTAAAACTCTCCAGTAAAGTACTACACATTGTCTTAACACAAGATGTTATTTAAGCTGGAGGCCTACGCTTGTTTCTACAATGTCAAATGGAAAGCAGTGATGAGGTCTGAGTTAGAGCCCGCTTGCTCTAGGCATTATGCCTAAACACTCAGAATAATAACGAAACTAATCCAATACAATACACTCTTGTTTTATACAGTTACTTGTCAAGAAACAATGACGCGGGGAGGGTACTCCACATCTTAGCTGTTGTAATTAAAGAGGTAGAAGTGTAATGTTTCTTGCGTGTCTACAACTCTTTGATATTGCTATCAAAGTTCACAACGTTCCTCTGTTTAGTTGTAGAATGCAGATGGAGGAACTAAATTGAGGTTCAAGAGCACACTGTTAGATACTCTTAGTAAGATAATAAGCTTGCCTAAGTACGTAGGTTCAGTCGGTAAGCTTACCTAGGTGGTACAGTAAGTTCGTTGTATTCTATCTAACTGCGCAGACATTACTTTATACCCGCATAAATATCATAACAATGTGTTCCAGACGTTGTTTCAGTCGTTGCAAGCTGCGCGTGTAGGCGATCGGACTGTATTGACAGCGCGGGCAAATTTATAATTTTCTTCAATGCAACAGCTTCCACTATCAAAAAACAAACGCCCACGTCATCGAGAAAGCCCACATGTAATACTATTCGGTACAGCCAAATGCAATGCGTCTTTCAGCGTCTCGAATTAAATGAGTAATCGTCAGATATCAAAACCCACTAACACATTCTTTTATCGTAAAAACCCCACAATAAGGTGATTTTAAACACATTTAGCGTATCGCCAGTATAGTTAAAAGCTGTATAATAGCGTTATCTGTGGGCCGGCACTAAATTGGGATGTCTCGGCCGAGGCGCGGCGGTTCTTATCAGTTTTGTCGTGTTCATCTTGAGTTGTTAGGCTTTACTCGGGATATTTACGTCGCCCCGCGCCGGGGTGGCGAGCCCGCGTGTGACAATGTCGGAAACTTATTGCTCGCGCGCTAGCGAAATGCCTCCTTCAATGCTGTTTTAATATGGGATAAGAAACTCGGGGCAGAGGAAATATCGCAGGTGACGCGAATAGTGATCGGCTGGTATAGAACGAGGTTTATTGTCTGAGATAAACGTTCGCTAACCACGGACATAAAGCATAATTTGTAAATGGAAAGCTGCGATAAGAGGTAATGTGCAAACGGAGCGAGATAGCCTATCGGCGAGCGAAGGCGACAAGCGACAACCCTTGCCGGACGCAATGGATTGATGAAGCGCTTTTTGGATATTTTTTCTCGTTCCTTTTTCTTCTTATTGTCCACGGCCCATTGATAAACGGACAGGTATACGTACTCAGACAGGCGCCAACATTCCTCGCCTCGACCTCACACTTGCTCGTGGCGTTATAAAAACGGGCACACTTTTTTATATTAGCGCTTTTTAGGCTTATTTGCCCCGCTTTGTGTCCATCGTGATTGTTTGTTTTGGTTATTAGCGCGGCCGTAGGAAGTGGGCCCGATAAACCTATTGGCCCTAAGCGTTTTATTGTACCAATTTCAAATATCCGTTTCCATCTCCCAACGTTACAAAGTCTCGATAGATTGATGAGCCTCTAAAGATAATGGTTTAACTCCATTAGCGCCTAATCTGATAGAATCTATTCGTCAATATAATATAGTACCGTTTTCCGATAATAATATTCACGTTTCGTGTATTGAATTTTGGTGTGTCATTTTTTTTGTCAGGTGCTAATTAATGTTGATTACATGCGCCATTGGAGTCTCAGTTTGTGGCCGCGAGCTATAAATTTAGCGAGAACAAATCCGGTACTAGCCGCATTTGCATTTTACGAACGGCATAAAGCGAATATTTGAAAGTTCTGTCACCAATCGTCGCAGTCACCGGCGAGGAGCAATATCACCGGCCCGTAACATGGAACGAACATTCGCAGACGCTTTCATATTTATTGCTTTCCTTCTTATAAAACGCCAAGCCGTGTTTAAACGTCGGTAAACGGATTCCGATAAAAGGTACACTTGTGTCGATCTCGTTCTGACTAAATATTGCTTTTGGGCTGTTGACCCGCGCCCAATACGTACCATTACTTTGTCGGTTGGTACAGTCAACGACAGATTTATCATACTCGTTGCAAATATGTACATAATTTATTATTGAACTTTTTAGCTTTAATAGCTCAATGGTTAAAATCGGACTGATCCTGATGAAGGTTCCATATTCTCGCGTTGAATTATTTTCGAATCTAACTGATCTTTGTACTAATAATATGCAGAGGAAATAATAACGTTTAAGACTTGTTATAATGCAACAATAATAATTAAATCTAAATTGATTATAAAGCTTGATAACCATTTCAAAGACGATGGCTTACTTCATTTCAATGGCTTTTAAATAGCAAAATTGTATTAAGTGTTTAGCTAGTACCTATTAGGTACGCTTGGAGGGACAAATCCAAGGAACTCCTCAATGGCTAGAATAAATATTTCAAAGTATCAAAAATCTTCTAGGCATATTGACCATTCATTTTCAGAGGTGACATTTTAATTTAATTTGGAGACGTTTCGACACTCTCCGCGAGGTCATTTTCAAGCCAAAGTTCGCTTAAAAATATTCATTATTATTCGTTATTACACTCGTCAACCTTAAAATTAATTAAACACTATGATATTAATACTAAGAAATAGCTCATCAAAACATAAATATTGTAGCAAAAAAAGTTTCAATTAAATTAAAATGTCACCTCTATGAGTGTTTGATATTTAGTACTAAATGAATCCCAATACATTTTGAATGATCAATATGCCTAGAAGGTTTTTGATACTTTGAAATTAATATCGCGGAACGCTTGGGTAACCTTCATATATATTAGATTAAATGTCTTAAAATGTTGTACCTAGTCCTAAATTTTATATTAAAATGCCCTTAAATGTCCAGTTCGATACAATATTTTAAGAACCCAACCCACTTCTCATTTACACCATTCTCAAAGTTTAAAACATAATATAACTTAACGTGTTTAACTGTACCGACTAGTTATTTTATGAATGAACGAAACACTATGTCCTCAGGCGCTTCCGCAAATTATCGTAGAAAGGTTCGGGCGGATCGGAAATTGGTCGCAAATTACAGTTTGTCTTTGCCACATCAATTCGTTATCCTAATGAATAGTGAAGCGGTCCCTTTGCTGTTGTGATGGGCGTACTCTAATAGTGCAATTTTGATTTATTTAGCAAATCATTTCCTGTGCTAAAAGACTCGTTCATATTTTTAAAATTAGTTTGGATTTTTTGGATGTGAATTGTTTTTATTACTCGAGTTAATGAGGTAAACTTTGTACTGGAAAGCTATTATAATAATTGTTTTGTTTCGTTGTTCTTGGATATTTAAAATTTAGGAGGAAAATATATATTGGACTAAAGAGTTAAAGTGCGTTAATCTTGTAAAGTGGTTGGTGGGTTTCTGTAAGACATTTTTGAAATTGTACGAGTTGTTATGTAGTTGCTCTATTAAATTAAAAGCAAAATAAAAATATTGATGCTATTTCTTTGAGATATCAACTTAACAAATCTTTAAATTTACACTGGAACAGCGTGAAGGGACCTAAGTATAAAGGAGAATGCCAGATCCTAACCCAGAAAAAACACAAATTATAAATATACTAAAAATATTCCATTATTATTTTACAATAGAGCGATGGAGAGCGAGAGAAAGAGAGAAAGAGAGAGAGAGAAAAAATGCGAGAGAAAGAGAGAGAGGGGGAGAGGGAGGGAGAGAGAGAGTCAGTCAGAGAGAGAGAGTCAGAGAAAGAGAGAGTGAGAGAGAGAGATAGAGCTCATCTGAAATATCTTGATCACAATGCTGATTAAGAAGATTTTTAATAAAAATTTAACACGTGAAGAGAAATTGAAATAATAAATTTCACTTCATTTCAAATCTACGGTAGTGTCATCACATACTCGTAATAATTATGAGGTGATAATAATAGTTCCCTAGAGAACAATTCAAAATTAACATTCAATAAATTGTTGTAAAGAAATTTGAATAAATGCAAATCTATTACTATGAATTAAATATTGATAGATTGAGGCCGCGTCGTTTGACATATCTAGTGTGGGACCCGTGGCTAGATTTAGCAACGATTAAAAAAACACTTTGTGAATTGTTTCTGAGAAAGGTAGGTAAGTATATAGTTCTAATAAATGAATTCCATTCTTTAATTAATGAACTTGCACTTGAAATATGAGTTTACTAGTCAATTCAGGTACTAGTTTAGTTCACAAGATCGTTTAAAAAGATAGAAAACGAATGGAGAAAGAGATAACGCTTTGCTTGAAAAAAGGTTTTTTATTTCTTACCATTTTCAGTAGCGACTTGGAGTCGGGAAAACAGCGGTGTTAATAGGTAAACCATGAGCAGAGTAGGCCTGAGCTGCGCTTGACTAGATCGCAAAATCAAAATATCGCTCTCTTTTTCGCCCCAATGCAACAAAACAGAGAGCAAATTCATTCTTTTCGAGTTATTGTATTGGGAAATGATGTCTTTTTCTGTACACTAGATTTGTATTCATTGCGCGCCCTAGGTTTACAGTACCAGTATACCCAAATTAATATTGGTAGAGACACACACGGGCGAAGTTAGTTAGCTAGCATGGGTATAGCTTTCTCATTCTAGTTGGGGTGGTCCAAAAGCCAAAAAATGATCTATAGCTTTCTAAACGCTCAAAAAATTATAAATAGATAGGATTTGACGTTGATCACCGCAGTAAAACAGAATTCTTAATGCAAACAGTGTAGTTACGATCCGTCAACGTTATCTACGTATTTAATCTAATATCCGTCCGATGAATATTCGCGATTTTTATTACTTACTTTCAGTGCTTAGGACTCGACCTCCTAAGCTTTTATATAAATTCCTGGGTAGAGAACAACTGCGTATGTTAAAATGAATTTAGGCGTCGTGATCAAAGTTTCATGGTGAGTTTATTGTTGACTTAGGATTGGATATTATTATTTTAGGTACAAAAATAAATATCATTCAGCAAGTTAGCTGACGATAAATCGGCAAGCTTTACATTTAATCCTTTATATATTTATTTTTAGATATCGTTGCCTTTTCTCGATATTTGGCACCCGTTTGTAAAATGTTGAGGCAAGCTGTCCATTTTGGTACGTTTAATGGAGAGGCAAATATTGTCGTAGGCACGTCTAAGATGTTGGATGTTTAAGAATCTACCATTTAACATCTTCCATTTGTTTTGCTGTATGCCTCTTAACCCTAATCCTAACCTATAGTTGACCCATCGAAACGAGAGAAAACAAATAAACCATTTTTGAAAAACGGGAAACATTTTTGCTGACGAGAGGTAAGTAGAAAGGTAATACATGCCCACTTTTACATACCAGTCTTTTGTTTACGTTTATTTTTTAATGTTTGGACCTTTGAAGTTAGGTACGTTTAATTTTTAAAAATATTTTCACGTTTGTGCGGTAGATAGGTTATCTCTTCAAATATCAGAGAGCCGCGATAACTTATACAGGGCTAAACACGAAGTCAATTTTGATAAAAACCCCTTTGAGTACTCAAAAAGCATTTTCAAGGAAAAAAAGGGAAAACTTGTCCTAACCAATGAGCAGATTTACGACCACTTTAAAAGCACATATGAGGTACCAAGACAGGGGAGGCTATATTCAGATCCTCATTCACTAAGGCCTAACAATCCTCTAGCAAACTTTCAAAGTATTCCACCCACCATAGAGGAAATAAACAATACTATCAGGAAGAAAACATCTAAATCTGCACCAGGCCCTGATGGCATCCCCTATATTGTGTACAAAAAATGTGCTTCAGTCCGTAAACATCTCTTAAACATATTTAATAAGATCTGGCTAGGGCAACAAATACCAGCGACATTTGGCGAAGCGATTTTTGTCCTCATCCCAAAAAAAGCCGAAGTAACTCATCCAAAGGACACTAGACCGATAGCTCTAACTAATACTATTTCTAAATTATTTTTCAGTATTTTGCAAACAAAAATGACAAAGCACATGATAAACAATAGGTATTTCAGGCCTAATCACCAGAAAGGGTTTTTGCCCGGAATTTCTGGTTGCCTGGAACACAATTCACTTCTAGGCGAAAGTCTCAAGGATGCTAGAAAATATGAAAGGCAAATTACGATCTGCTGGATAGACCTAGAAAATGCGTTTGGTTCTGTCCAGCATGATCTATTGACTTTCGCCTTGAGGTGGTACAATTTTCCTGATCTACTTATTGATTTAATCACTTCTTATTATTCAAAATTGAAATTCACCATAGCAGTAAACAATGAGTACTCAAAACCCCTACATTACAATGTGGGGCTGTTTCAAGGTTGCTGCTTATCCCCAATAGCTTTTAATGTAGTCATCAATATTTTAATAGATAAATTAATTGTTCAAGAAAAGAAATGGGGCTATCGGTTTAAAATCAACAATAAATATACAGAGTCCATCTTAGCTTTTGCAGATGACCTTGCTTTACTGACACGAAACCCAAAACACTGTCAGGAGCTATTGAATGTAGTGGATGAGTTCTGCTCATGGACTGGTGGGCTGAGGGTAAAGCCAAGCAAATGTCACTGTCTATGTCTGGGGAGACGAAATACTAAATTTACATCTTATGATCCGGGTCTCTCTATTAGTGGCCAAAGTGTAACCACCATTGCTGAAGCATTGCCTTTTAAGTTCCTCGGTAGAAAGATTGATTACAAAGGACGCACACCATCCCTTGAGGTAGTCGTCGATAACTTCATAAATGACCTCAATAAGGTAGACCAACAGCCCATTAACAATATAAAAAAAGCGTGGGTCTATGACAACTATCTCACTTCACGTCTGACTTGGCCATTCCTCGTTTATGATATTGGCAGAACCCATCTGGCAAAACTAGATGCAAATGTCATAAAAACATTGAAGTCTTGGTTTGGTCTAGCACTCTCGGCTGACCCTTCAACTCTATTCAGAGATTACAATAATTTTGGGTTAAAACTAAAAAGGCCATCGGAACTCTATAAACACCTCAGGGTTACCAGAACGCACATTCTAGTTAAGTCTCAGGACGAACTAGTTGCATCACTTCCTAAAGACGAGGGTGCCGGAAAACTTGACTCTAGGCTTCAATTTTACAAACAATTTATGGCAGGGGCTCAGGTAAATAGAACCGGGTTGGGTGCAAGACGTAAAAAGGAAGACCAAGACATAATAAAATCTTTTCTTAAACAAGATGAGGACGACAACTACAAAGTGCATGCCATGAACCTAGAAATGCAAAACGAGTGGTTAAACTTAGGCGAGTTCTGCATCCCTCTGGCTCTGAAGTGGCGCGCCTTGCTGTACGATTGGTCTCCTGCCCTATTGAAATTTTATCTTAATGCCTTTCAACTGACTCTCCCAGATCAGAGTAACCTAGTAAGATGGGGAAAAGCCTCGGAAAAATCTTGCTATACCTGTGGCGAGGCAGTGGGCACTGCAAGGCACTTATTGGTAGGATGCAAGGTGCTCCTGGACAGGGGTCTCTACTCACGCCGCCACGACAGAGTACTAGAAATCATACGTGAAGCTATAAGCCTTTCAGTAGCTAGGGCTCAAAAAGGGTTGACGACGAATAAAAGACAAACTAACTTCGTTAAAGCAGGCTCAAGTACAAATTCCACCAGCAAGCCTTATTCAATTCTGGGCTCTGCTCCTGATTGGACTATATTAATGGACACGTATGATAAGCACTATAAAATCCCGGAAGACTTAGCTATTACGACATCTAGACCGGACATATTTCTTTTTTCCAAACAAATTAAACGTATAGTACTTGTCGAGCTTACAGTGCCGTGGGAAACAAACATCCCTAAAGACCATGTATTCAAAGTGAATAAATACTATGACCTTACTAATGAACTAACCAAAAATGGCTATGTGGTTAGTTTATACGCGGTAGAAGTGGGTGCGAGGGGTATACCAGCGAAGTCTCTCTACAACCTGCTAAAAGACCTTGGCCTTACTAGAAGCGCAGTAAGCTCCATATTGGAACGAGTGTCCAAAGCTGCACTAGTAGGGTCCTTCCGAATATGGTTGGGCAGGGAGAATAACTTGAACAGAGGAGGTGAGTGTTGACGCGCGTCACAAAGGGTACCCTTAAACCTACACCCGAGTCACAAGTCTCGGGCTCTGTTCGGAGTTTTTCTCTCAGCCACGCGATGGACCCGGCACCCGCACGGTGAATCCATGGAATGCTAAGATATTCGTCTCTCTGTATTACTTAGTTGTCATTAACAATATCAGTTAATCTAAAACCTTTTATTTTTGTTCAAACTTATATATAATTGGTGATAAATGGTATAAAAGAAAGTTCAGATAGATTCTAGGTTGGTAATTTGGCCCCAATCTGGTATGTTCTCCGCATTATAGATACCCACCTATTTATTTATTTAGAAGAACCAATAAGGATCACATACAATTCGAGTACAAACAGATAAGGGAAAAGACATATATCTATAACAGGAGATATAAATATAAATAAATATTTTTAAAATAGCTTGGATTAAAATAGTCTAATTCAATTCTGGTAAATAAACCGGACAAAATATACTTAGTACATATATTACGATACCAAAAAAAAGACTTTATCGTATGTACAGGTAATAGGTAAAACCAGTATACAAACAACGTGTAAGATTTTATCAAATGTATTTTTTACTGATAGGGATTCAAATAGGTATGTTATAGAACAATAAAAATCAGAAAATAAAATGACCATTAAAAACCAGCAACTAACTATCAAATCGAAACCAGAAATTATAGCTCACTAATCCAGAATTATATTTCCGAATTTTACATTCCGTCACGTGTTGTTCACCAGAAATTCTCACAGTAACAAGCGATCGGGCATTTAATAATTCGAATGGTCATAATGCGAATCAATCGATTTATGTTCCACGTAAGCGCATCACGTAGTATCTAATTCAGTGGTCAGCCGAAAAGATATATTCAGATCGCTCCTATTACGTGCTGGCCACGAGGAACTTGCGGCGGCGAAATTTCCGCGATGCGAAATGCTCGTTCAATGACTTCCAATAATTATGTAAATAGTAGATATAGTTACACTTTCTTTAATATTTGGCGACATAACGAACGGGAATTAATGAGCTGTAAAGTTCTAGTTAATATAAAACACGTTATACTGATTTTGTCACAAACGGCTTTGTGTAATATATCATTATTACACAAAGCCGTATTTATATTATATTACTATTATTATTATATTAGGCATAGCGCCAGCGCAGCGTCGAGATGTCGTCTTGCCCTCCCCTGTGTGGCGAAATCAGAAGATACACTGCGGCGCAATTTAAATTTTGATGTCAATCGTGTTTAGAGCTTTGATGGTTAAAAATGTGCTAATAAATCCATATCCTTGTCACGGTCTTGAAAGTTGATTAAGAAAAGAATATAAAGCAGGCAGTGGCGTATTTACCAGCAGGCTGAGTAGGCTGGAGCCTAGGGCGGCAAATTTTAAGGGGCGGCAAATTTATTTCATAAATTTATTATTTCGGTTTACAAATTTAAAAAAAAATTATTATACACACACATAATACGAATTTCGAAAATTGGAGAGAAATTGAAATATTTAACAAAAATCGAAATATTCTCATATACAGTGCTAATTAATAAATATTTCAACATCTCTGCATGAACAATTCCTAAACGCTTTACTAATTATACATTAATGATTATGAACTTTTAGAATATCGCGATTCGATATTATAATCGAAATTTAGTAATTTTTACATATATTCTTCACTGATAACTGCTATAATTTTTTCTCCGTGTACCTAATAATTATGAGATCTGCTTACCCAATTCAATCGATATAATATCGATGGTCTAACAAAAATACTGACTAAAATTGACTAATTTTTATTAAACAAAAAACTAGTTCAATATCTTATAGAGATCATATTAATCAAATAACTGATAGTTAAACGACTGTGACTTGACAATAAAAAAATTCCCTCCACAAAATATGAAGTGAGACAATTTGCTCATTAGAAAATTGATACATTTTATCAGTTAATTATTTTATTTGCAGTAAGAAAAAGTTTGTAAAATTCAAATGAGCAGGCCTTAAGCGCTCATGTCGTACACGAATTATTTTAATTAAATGTTTACATCAGTATATTTGATAACTTTTTCGCAAAGCCAACTTTTTCAGAAAATGCCAATCGGAATGAATTAATTATAATAAGATAAAACAATACTCAGCTGCAATTTTTTATTCAACGGCTTCTCTCCAGTTAAACGAGTATATTAAAAAAAGTGAAAAAATTATTTTTTCGAAAGTTATTGTGTTTACTGTGAACACGATCATCCAAAATCCATACGATATGGCATTAAAATTTCTTCCTTTTAAATAAAAAATAATTAATCATAAATATAACTTAATATAATATAACTAAGCATAACTCATAACCGAAAAAATAATTTTTATAAGCTCAGCGATCATTTTTCTTTCCGATAAGTTGCTTTTTAAATAATATTCATGTACATCATATTTATTAGGTACGGTTTAATGTGAGAAAACATCGGATTTAGATTTTTAGGCAAGAGTAGAGCATACCTACTACGCGCTTCGCACTTAAGGCATGCAATTGTGTAGTCGTATTTTTAACCGACGAAAAAAAACGGAGGAGGTTCTCAATTCGACACGTATATTTGTTTTTTTTTTATGTATGACCACGCATAACTTTTTACAGTGTTGTCCGATTTTGATAATTCTTTTTTTATTAGAAAGGGCATACATCCAAGGTGGTCCCATTGTCCGCTTGTTAGGATCTGCTGATGATATCCTGGGGAAATTGGAGGAACTCTTTAAATTTTGGAGGCACGCTTACAGCGATTTCGGTTTTTGACTCGGTATCGGTAGCTTTTTGGCTACTAGTGCCGTATAATATACTATAATAGTATAATTCGAGTACGATACGTGGCGATAAATCACCCAAAAATAAGTAATAAAAATTTTTAAATAAAAATAGAACCGACTCAAAACGCACTAAAAAGTAAAAAATAACTGTGTCATTTAGTTGCTTTAATTTACTTAAGCATATCTAGGAGTCGGTGCCAGCCAAGGTTTCTACTTTAAGGACGTTACCTACCCACAAACTGCTTTACTACGTAAAATAAAGGTTCCTTAAACTTGGCTGGCACCGACTTCATAGATATGCTTAAGTAAATTTTTACACAAAGCCAGTTTTTATTTTAATTACTTTACAGTATATTTGATAACTTTTTCGCAAAGTAAAATAAACATATTTTCTATTTGGCTGGCAATTTAAAAATTTTTTCTTTAGGAGGTTATCAATAAACACGTAATACGAATTTCATCGCATATACAGTTTTTTTTTATGAACAATTCCTAAACGCTTTACTAATTATACATTAATGATTATGAACTTTTAGAATATCGCGATTCGATATTATAATCGAAATTTAGTAATTTTTACATATATTCTTCACTGATAACTGCTATAATTTTTTCTCCGTGTACCTAATAATTATGAGATCTGCTTACCCAATTCAATCGATATAATATCGATGGTCTAACAAAAATACTGACTAAAATTGACTAATTTTTATTAAACAAAAAACTAGTTCAATATCTTATAGAGATCATATTAATCAAATAACTGATAGTTAAACGACTGTGACTTGACAATAAAAAAATTCCCTCCACAAAATATGAAGTGAGACAATTTGCTCATTAGAAAATTGATACATTTTATCAGTTAATTATTTTATTTGCAGTAAGAAAAAGTTTGTAAAATTCAAATGAGCAGGCCTTAAGCGCTCATGTCGTACACGAATTATTTTAATTAAATGTTTACATCAGTATATTTGATAACTTTTTCGCAAAGCCAACTTTTTCAGAAAATGCCAATCGGAATGAATTAATTATAATAAGATAAAACAATACTCAGCTGCAATTTTTTATTCAACGGCTTCTCTCCAGTTAAACGAGTATATTAAAAAAAGTGAAAAAATTATTTTTTCGAAAGTTATTGTGTTTACTGTGAACACGATCATCCAAAATCCATACGATATGGCATTAAAATTTCTTCCTTTTAAATAAAAAATAATTAATCATAAATATAACTTAATATAATATAACTAAGCATAACTCATAACCGAAAAAATAATTTTTATAAGCTCAGCGATCATTTTTCTTTCCGATAAGTTGCTTTTTAAATAATATTCATGTACATCATATTTATTAGGTACGGTTTAATGTGAGAAAACATCGGATTTAGATTTTTAGGCAAGAGTAGAGCATACCTACTACGCGCTTCGCACTTAAGGCATGCAATTGTGTAGTCGTATTTTTAACCGACGAAAAAAAACGGAGGAGGTTCTCAATTCGACACGTATATTTGTTTTTTTTTTATGTATGACCACGCATAACTTTTTACAGTGTTGTCCGATTTTGATAATTCTTTTTTTATTAGAAAGGGCATACATCCAAGGTGGTCCCATTGTCCGCTTGTTAGGATCTGCTGATGATATCCTGGGGAAATTGGAGGAACTCTTTAAATTTTGGAGGCACGCTTACAGCGATTTCGGTTTTTGACTCGGTATCGGTAGCTTTTTGGCTACTAGTGCCGTATAATATACTATAATAGTATAATTCGAGTACGATACGTGGCGATAAATCACCCAAAAATAAGTAATAAAAATTTTTAAATAAAAATAGAACCGACTCAAAACGCACTAAAAAGTAAAAAATAACTGTGTCATTTAGTTGCTTTAATTTACTTAAGCATATCTAGGAGTCGGTGCCAGCCAAGGTTTCTACTTTAAGGACGTTACCTACCCACAAACTGCTTTACTACGTAAAATAAAGGTTCCTTAAACTTGGCTGGCACCGACTTCATAGATATGCTTAAGTAAATTAATGCAACTAAATGACACAGTTATTTTTTACTTTTTAGTGCGTTTTGAGTCGGTTCTATTTTTATTTAAAAATTTTTTCTTTAGGAGGTTCTCAATTCGACACGTATATTTGTTTTTTTTTTTTTTTTTTTTTATGTATGACCACGCATAACTTTTTACAGTGTTGTCCGATTTTGATAATTCTTTTTTTATTAGAAAGGACATACATCCAAGGTGGTCCCATTGTCCTCATGTTAGGATCTGATGATGATATCCTGGGGAAATCGAAGGAACTCTTCTAATTTTGGAGGCACGCTTACAGCGATTTCGGTTTTTGACTCGGTATCGGTAGCTTTTTGGCTACTAGTGCCATATAATATTCTATGACAGTATAGTACGAGTACGCTTCGTGGCGATAAATCACTAAAAAGTAAGAAATAAAAATTTTTAACAAAAAATAGAACCGACTCAAAACGCACTAAAAAGTAAAAAATAATTGTGTCATTTAGTTGCTTTAATTTACTTAAGCATATCTAGGAGTCGGTGCCAGCCAAGGTTTCTACTTTCAAGGATGTTACCTAGAACCCACAAGCTGCTTTACTATGTAAAATAAATGTTCCTTAAACTTGCTGGCACCGACTTCATAGATATGCTTAAGTAAATTAAAGCAACTAAATGACACAATTATTTTTTACTTTTTAGTGCGTTTTGAGTCGGTTCTATTTTTTGTTAAAAATTTTTATATTAG
The DNA here is from genome assembly GCA_034621355.1 of Mycalesis mineus. Classification (NCBI taxonomy): domain Eukaryota; kingdom Metazoa; phylum Arthropoda; class Insecta; order Lepidoptera; family Nymphalidae; genus Mycalesis; species Mycalesis mineus. The sequence goes on along the minus strand of CM067884.1, from coordinate 14,690,342 downwards.
TAACAAACGACATGACGATTCGGTAAGAGTGTCTGGCTGAATGGATAGTACAAGTGCAGCGCGATAGGGTTACTACGTGAGCCGCAGCGGGCAGATATAGTGTGGCTATACCATCGAGGAAACTTGGATATAGCACTTCGTATGGCTCTTTGTACACCAGCGGCAAATTGTTCAGGTGAAAGAAGCTTCTCTTGCTTGAAGAGAGTAAAGAACTACCTACGATCGACTTTAAGTCAAGAAAAGCTAAACGCTTTAGCTCTCTTGTGCATAGAGTCAGAGCTAATGAACAAGATTTCGTACGACGATATAATAAATGGTTTTGCGAATTCAAAGTCTCGCAAAAAAGTATTGTAATGCTTTTATAATTTACCTTAAATCATAAAGCTAACAAATAATAAAGAAAAGATATATTTATTGTATTGTTTTTAAACTGTGAGTGTAATAATAAATGTTAATCAACGTTCGCTAAATGTATTTTTTTTACGTAAGCTTAATTCATATTTTGTAAGTATTGTATAGTTTTAAGACATACCTTACCTTACTTTAAAAGTGGTATACGATTGAGATATTTTTTCCTTAAAATAATGTTTTTTGATAATTCTTTGCTGTAAAAATAATTAAGGATCTAACACGGTACCATAGTTCTCAATAATAATAACTATATGGGAAAAGTTGAAGTAACGAGGATGATGGGGCACATAAAGTTGGAATTTTATTGATTGAAAATTGATATGATTGTGGACTAAGATATCAAAATTTAGAGGCGGCAAAAATTGAATAGCCTACGGGCGGCAAATCTATAAATCCGCCACTGAAAGCAGGACCTGCAATTCAATCTCGCTTTCTCTCTACACTGATTTTAGCTGTACCCTACCTTCTCGGCTTGAAAGTTGCACCGATATACGATATACTGTATGCTTGATTGGCGTAAATTTACTGTAACGCTCTAGCCATTCCCCGTTCCCGTGGCCAGGCGTTTAGGCAGGTTAGCTTAGGATCGGATCACTCGGTATTAAATCGTATGTAATCGATTCGAATCGAGGATAAACACTACAATCGAGGACTCGTTGCAGCTGTTAGATATGCGATCGGCGTCATCCACTAAAATAATATGACACAGCCGTTTTCAAAGCCTGTGAGGGTACTGTTGATATAGTCATAATTATCTTGTACCGTTGACAGAGAAAGACGAGTTGGATATTTTATAGAAATATTTAATTTTAGTTTTGTGCTAATGTCAGCTGTATATTTTGTACGTATTATTTCATAGTCTCATTAAATAATTTTAACGAGATAGGTAATTGTTGAATCAAATTGTATTTAATTTTACTAGGGAATTCTCTTCCATTTAAGTTAAATATTAATACATATTTATTAATTTAGTACGCTATATGCGTACTAAATTGAACTTATGCCTTATATTATTTCTTTTGTTGAGACAAAAGTGTAGTGGTCCACATTCCTGAAAATCTTTCTAAGCTAGTATTGGGTAGTAATTCAGGTGCTACTAATGTAAAGTTCATCATGAATTTCCGCGAAAATTTAAGTAGAAATGTTTCATTTCGGACACAACCAAGACAAACCGGAGGATCCTGAAAAAATGTTGATTTCGACAAAGTGCAATTGCGATAGATCTGGGTAACTTTGTTGCTGGGATTCGTCATTGTCTTGCAGAAAATTACAAAAGGTATAGGTTATTAAGTAATTTAAAATAGACTGCCACGTTGGTCTAGTTCTAGTGGTTAGCCTATGTGGCTTCGATCACGAGTCTTGGGTTCGATTCCTGGGTCGGTTCACGGAATAATTCTGAGCTTTTTCATTCTTCTATGAAATGTTCAGTACATTCCAAGCCTGGAATTTGGAAGTTGGAGGTGTTACCCCCCCGTGCCTCGGAGAGCACGTTAAGCCGTCGGTCCCGGTCACTATCAACAACATCTGAAAGTGGTCGTTAATAAATGAAACATTATCATCCTAAGCCCGCCAACCCGCATTGGAGCAGCGTGGTGGGTGATAATGATGATGATGATGATTAATTTTACAATGTAAATGTGTGCAAAAATATTTTATAATACTGGCAAATAATACAAAAAGTTAAAATGATAAAATTATTAAATATACCATAGGTTGATGCCGACGGTACTCCAGGGATCAACGGCAGACCCTGTAAGTGGTTACTCATGCTTTCAGAGCCTATAATTTGACAATATTTTGTGTCATTTGGAACTTTAATATTACTTATGCCATTACACGTCTGTGGATATAATGTTACTACATAGCCGCGGCGATTAAGGGCGAGCTAACCACAGGGTTCCCTAATTCAATATTAAAAGCATCCTACGACGTGATCAGCAACTAATAATAGGCTGATTTGGGGAAATGTCTCTGAGAAAACGTCGGAATGTCATTCCGTTTCATAGTTTTTTTAGATTAATTCTTGGAGAAAAAATGTCTCCTTTTGTTATTTAGTACGTGAACGTTTTTTTGGTGTCCATAAAAAGGCAATTGCGGTCATTTAATAATTTTAATGATTGCATATAATTCTCTATAATTTCATGTTTTATACAGTTTTATTTATTACTATTAAAGCTCTCACGGATAAAAAGGAATACTTAAAGGGCCTGTAATAGTGTTGAAATTTAGCTATAGATATACATTTTCAAAATATATTACAATGCATTTAAAGATTTTCCTTTCTAAGTTTCTAATTATTCATAAAATATTCGTTAAAAAGACTTTTCAAACTCTTGATATTTTTAATAAAGTTAAGCATAAGTAAAGTTGCAAGTTTTTTATGTATTTTTTTAAATAAAGTCCTTCAATATAATTAGATGTTTATAATTAGATCTGTAAATAAATACTTTTTTGTTCGTTTTTTTTATCATTCATTACGATTTTCTATAATAGTTTAAACTTTTATTTACGAGTATACATAAATTATTACAAATACCTAAATCTTTAAAATCAAATCGAATGTGTTGTTGTGAATTCCAGTAGACTTATTCTTTTAAAATCTCACGTTTGTCTATTAGTAGTGACTCTACTATGGGTTCGGATGATGCATGCTACAAAAAAATCGGCAATTTATATATGAACAGCCATACTGCCTCGAATGGGAAGTATACCAGTTCTGCTACCATTAAAAATATATATTTTTAAGTTGCGTGAGTTTTTCGACTGCCTCTGTGGCATTAATATGCGTGGTGGATTTATGAACTGGAGGCCCTGGGTCCGATTCCCAGTTAAATTGGTCTAGTTCTGGTTCTAGGTCTGGAGGCTTTGGCCGTGGTTAGTTACCGCCCTATCGACAAAAATGTACCGCACAGCAATTTAGAGTTCCTGTACGATGTCGAGTAGAAACCGAAACGGATCGGGATTTTCATCCTACTCCTAACAAGTTAGCCCGCTTCCATCTTAGATTGCATTTACACTTACCAGGTGTAATTGCAGTCATGGATTAAAATATATAAAAATTATTATTATAAAAACAAAAAACCTGACTGAAAAAATACTTTATTTCTGCGGGGAAAGAAAGATCTACCAAAACTAAGTTTGTTCTCGCCTGCAGCACCATAAAGTATTTAGAATTTTATATAGATATAGTGATCCTTGTTTTTCTCTTTTTAGTTCATAACTTCTAAGCAGTCAGGTTTTTTGTTTTTATAATAATAATTTTATTTGAGAATTTTTAGTTTTAGTTTATGGTATAGAAATGAGACAGTACACTTAGTACACTTTTTGCCATTTTTTGTTATAACGGCAATATAAACATGATATGATATTTATATTTTTGAAATGGTCTTTTTACGACTTTTCATTTGACACACATATTGCTAAGATATGAAAAAGAAATACACACGTCCTCCTTTTTTCCCCCCATTTACAGCCGCCATTTTGAAAATTTATATAGCCTATGTCACTGCCACAGTTTTAACAAATTCAACGATACCTCACATGTCAAAATCCGATCAGCCGTTTAGGCTGTAGCGCGTGCCGAAGAAATGGACATACATACATACATACATACGCTCGAAAAACATAATCCTTCTTCTGACGCAGTCGGGAAAAAACATAACCCTCCGCAGTCGGGTAAAAATATATAGTTACGATCGTGTCGCTTTGGGTATAGGAATATAGCGGGTAGTCTGCAAGTAGGGATAAACATGACATCGGCGGTATTACGGCGCGCGTTAGTATGCATGGGCTGGGACGGAGGGCTGCATTACGGGCTATACCTACATTACGGGCTATACCTACATTATGGGCTATACATAAACGACGCTTCGGCTTACAAATTGCGAATCCAGAATGCAATCTCGATTTGAATCATATTTGGAATTGTAAAGCGACTGATTTTCCTTTATGTGCTGGAATTATGCATAGCTTCGGTGCTCTCGGGTTGATGAGACAAACCGAATAATAAAACAAACAAAAATGTAATAAGATAGATGGAGAGAGATTCAAACAATTCTCATTAGAGTTATGTGTTTTTTTAATTATTGTTTTTCTGTCGAACATACACAAAAATATCAAAGAGTTTTTATGGCTATTGTTTGGGGCTCTGCTTGCGTGTTGGCCATTGACATATTAATACTATGGACTTCGGGTCAGCGATAAAAAGTGTCCGAACCAAAAGTAAGCCAAAACGCGAAATGAGTTCCAATCGCAATTCAGTCTCATATTAGCTGACTGACAGAATACACGTCAATAATGCCGTAATGTGTTATAAAAAACTTGTAAGAACTACCCGAGTAAGGTGAGAAAAGAAGACGGTGTACCATATTTTCAGTAAGTAAATATTTACTGATGATTTTAAAGTATTATTTTGCTTAGAAACAAGCTATTTTATTAAAATTTTAATAAACTATAGAAACGAATTGCATAACCAACCAAAATGAACAAAAGTATCTATCTGTCCTTTTCCCATACGCTACCCGCGTATAGGATAGAAGGAGTGCAATATGTTTATCTAATTAACCACATTTAGTTCGGATCTGCCGTGAGCAATAGAATATTTCAGAACAACGACTGCATAGAGTTATTTTGTTGTTTAACATTTGAATTATTTAATTACTTAATTTTTGAATGAAAATAATTTATTTTCAATTCAAAAATTTGTATTTTTTATGTCAACTTTTATTTTTTATGTCATGAATATTAATTAAATAACTTTTACCATAATGGTATATTAATGGTATTGATAACTATAAGAATTATCTACATGAAATCAGGAACAGTTATTTAAAAAAGTGATCTAACGTCATTGAAGTAAAAAAATATATTTTTAGTTTAATTAAAAAGAGGAAAATATCGAGAACTTAAAATTTCAAAGTAAAGAACTATGTCGAGTGGCATATCATTTTGTACATTAGTGGATTTGGTTTGTAATTAATTATTATTATAACTAATTATTATTTTATACAAGATAATTACAACAATTATTATTTGGTACAAGATTTATCCCAGCATATAGAGGTCAGGGATATGTAAATATAAATTAAAATTTGCTGTAAATATAATATATAAATATAAGATGCCAAAAAAAATTGAAAGCTACCGACTCCACACCATTTATGTTGTCCTATTTTCACGGGAAGCTGTCATGTCAAAAAAAGGCTGCCATGGTAACCGTCAATCGAAGCTGATTACCTATTGCATGCAATTAGACCGTTGCAAATTAGACTGTATAACAATACGATAAGACATACATTACAATGTTATTTTGTGTATAAAAACATAAATACATCCTAATATGTATAAAATATCTTGGGACACTTTTGACGTAAATTTTGCATTAGACCCGAAGTCCATAGTATTAATATGTCAATGGTGTTGGCGTATTTTTCTATCTGTCGGAAGAAATACTTTGTTTTTGGATGATAATGTCATTTTATGTACCCCTGACTACGTGTGTTCTGTATGCAAACAACAAACATATCTATTTAATGGCTAGTCAGACCATAAATGCATACAACAAACAAATACCTGATTAGAATATTACTTACATATGGTTTCAAATACTTTTAAAAATCTTCCCAGTAGATACTTACACGACAACAAAATAAAATACACAATACACGATTTTTATACGAAGTATGAGAATGTTCTTACGCAGAGATAAATTAAATAACATACTAGTACCACAGACTCATCACGAGATCTGTAAAAATGCACTCTAAATTGAGTTCATTGTAAGGTTTCTACTTTAAGGAAGTTACCTATAACCCACAAGCTGCTTTACTACGTAAAATTTCTTAAATTGCTCGTACCGACTCCTAGATATGCTTAAGTAAATTAAAGTCGGTTCTATTTTTATTTATTTCATTACATCTCTGGATATCTTTGGGGCAGACTTCCATACATTTTTTACCTATGTCTTTTGGCGTAGTTATCTGACCAATAATGGATTTCCCGACCTTCCCATGGAAAAGGGATCTACTGGGTGAAATGACGGGGCATAACTAGTATAGTAATAAATCATGACAATCATTTTACAATATTATGTAAGGTAAATGAGGGTAAGATTAATTTCGCATAAATATATTTATCAATATACAATTGCGTGTTACTATTTATGCATTTATTAATTGCCGATAAGTTATACTTTATTTAATTAATATAATATTTATTACCACCGACCACGACATTGTCAAAGAATAGAAAATCCGTAGATATTACAAGTATTTTACGTATTCCGTTTAGTTTGCTCGACATGTGCAAAGTCCCGTAAATACATGCTAAGGGTGCGAGTTCGTAGCTGAGTGTAGGCGACAGCAGCATATCTCTTGTCGCTGTGACAATACAGATAGTATGAAATTCAGCTATTTTTTAAGGGTCTGAGTTGTTTTTACTAATATAAAGTAATCAATAACGGTACTCCGCTCAACAACTCACCGCACGTAGCTTACCGTGAACAGCGTTAGATACGGCAAGCGGTGGGCTTCAGATAACGAGACCATCATCGTTTACAAAAGTATGTTTAATTAATAGTTGACAGAGCCTGTTGATATATCAAGTGATTTTAAGTATTAGTCTAAAAGAGTGGAAAAGTTTGCAGGGAGTCTATACAATTTTTTAATAACAAAGAGTTTTTTATAGATATCTGTGTCGATATTCCACTCGCCGCGCGCAGCGTACCGTGAACAGCGCAGTGAGCACTGCTTAATGCATACAACGAGATTATCATCGTTAGCAAAAGTAAGCTTAATTAATACTTGACAAAACAAGTAGACATCTTACCAGATGTGAAGTGGAAGAAAACCATCGCCTATGAGAGACTTAAAAGCAAGGTTTATATGGAACATGCTCTACAATACGCCACCCTGCGCTTGTGAATTCAAATCATACATGTTATATGACTCATATATCTGTAGCTTCACCCGCAACCATGGGCAGCCCATAAATGAACAATCACCCTTAGCTATCTACACACATTACATAATCTGTGACGGTATTCCGCCGAGTTCGCTCGCCGCGCGCAGCGTACCGTGACCAGCGCTGCAGCGAGCGCGGGCTCTGCTTAATGCAGATAATGAGACCATCATCGTTTACAAAAGTAAGTTTAATTAACGTAAAAAAGCGCGTTTACTCTAACAGCCGACTTATCGTGCCCATCTCGCTTATAATGACTTTGCTTCATTATTTTGTTGCGACTACGTGTCTGTTAAGTTTCCGGTCCCGCTGGATTCAAACAGTAATTTTATGGTTATGCGATTGTTTCATGTGAGCTCTTTTTGAAATTTTACTTTGAATTCATTATGTTTGATATGATGCTAAATGGAATGGCATATCGGTATTTTTAATTGTGTTTGTGTTTATTTAGATGTTATTACGAATTACGTTTTATTTAACAAAAAACCCCAATTTGTGTAAATGGTAGTAACCGTTTTAAAGAAATTAAATAAAATCACACCTGCATTTCGTTTCACTTAAAATTTTATATAATATTATATTAAAATATTATATAATAAGAATCTTAAAACGAGTCACGCTACGCACTTGAAGAGCGAGACCAATGTTTAATCTAAGCTAGGTATTAATTTGTATGTTTCTATGCAGTATGCACAACATATTACAATGTTGAGTTTTACTATAAATAGCTAGAATTAAAGCACAGCTTTAAGTTCTTCTCTTTTTGAACATGTATTTTACATGGATTCTTTAATGTCTTTAACCATGACGTAAAAAAAATTATGTATGCTCTATGATTGTTCTATTTAAAAAATTAAATAATACAATAGCCATTCTCAGTCATTCTGATGAATATTAACGTAACGACGTAGGCAGCTACAGTCGTACAATCGTACGATCGTACAATCAACGATACTTCCATACGATGTGAATTAAAACTGGCGTATGAATAATTTAACGGTTAGTTTAACGCTTTATCTCATTAACATGAGTAGGCTTACTTCTACTAAACAGTTAATATTTATTAAGCACAGTTAGAAAAAATTGTAAACATTGTATGTGAAATGGTGGAAGATAAAAATCTGCAATTTGTTTCTATTGTCTTGAACTTTTGTATTAGAGCATGAAAGTACAGATCACGTTTCGTATAGCCCTCGGTTAAGCGAGAAAGTGTAGATATATACACATATAGAGCCTAGGCAAATAAATAAAAACATTGTCCGCAATTAAGATGCTGACGCAAACGCAAGCTAATCGTCAATATGTATATTTGTATCTGCAAATACACGCTGATAACGAGCAGTGAACGCGCTTCTCAAAAAATATTATTATAAAAACAAAAAACCGTTGCTTAGAAGTAATTTACCGTGAAGAGAAAAACGAGTATTACTGTAATAAATAAAAAAATAAAATGGACTTTAAACAATTTAGTCTGCAAGAACCCCTCTGTAGGTAAAGGCCTCTTCGAAAGACATCCATTCTTCTCTAGATTGGGCTACCCGATTCCAGTTGGAGCCGGCTATTTTTCTGAGGTCGGTTTCCCAACTAGTTACAGGCCTACCTCTCTTTCTTTTCCCTTGTGGACCTGCCCAAGTAGTCATCCTCGTCGATCATCTCTGATCCCGTAGGCGCATCACATGACCCGCCTACTTCCATTTTAATGATTGAGCATGCACCATCCGTCTTTCACTAAGGCAAGAGACAGAGTATCACTTTAAATACTTTATGGTGCTGCAGGCAGGAACAAACGTAATGTTGGTTAAATACTTTGGTTCTTCTGCGGACTTCTCTCTCATTTTCTGAACCTTCGTATAAAGCCTTTCCTAACTTCCAAGCAGGTGAATCACTACTAATAGTATAAACTTGACTTTTCAACAGTACTTATAAACTAAGCCTACTAGGAATAAACGATTTTGAATTGAATTGAATTTAAGTTAATGTTATTAATACAAGTATACAAGTGTTATTATTACAAGCACTTTTTAAACATCAAATTGGACTATTTGTAGTGACTCTACCAACGGCTTGAGAAGAGCCTGCAAGAAACCCAAAAGTTGCTCTTTTTATAATATTATCAATTTTACAATATTAAATGTGTTGTCACATAAAGTTATTTATTTCATTTCCTGTGTGAAGTTGAAAGCCGATCCAATTGCCTTTGAACATCTTTGTCATTTAAGTTAAACGTATAAAGTTCCGTTATAATAACTACAAGACTATGTACCTATGTAGCCTCGAAACTTAGCTATGTAATAACTTAACTGTAATGTATCTTCAAAGCTCGTCTACAACAGCTACCTATCTAAACACTGGTACAACAAGCTAAGTAGACTAAATGAAAGCAATTACGAGTGTACGGTCTACGGAATTGGTATGCACATTACTCTGCTACCATTATATTTTCACGCTCCAAGACGCCGGATTGCCCAACGCCATTCGAATTTATGTTCGTGGTGATAAATCTCCGTTGTGTAATATTTGTACTTACTTACTTTATATTGAATTATCAATCCCTGAAAACTCGTGGCTGGAGTTCACTGAACTCACTGTGAGTAAACTGTGTTCTTTTATTTTTATTCATTTCGAGTTAACCCTTGTCTGCAATCACACATTTTTTTTATCAACTACAAGTTGGCCCTTGACTGCTATCACACCTGATGTTAAGTGATGATGCAATCTAAGATGGAAGCGGGCTAACTTGTTGGGAGTAGGATGAAATCCACACTCTTTTCAGTTTCTACACGACATCGTATCGAAACGCTAAATCGCTTGGCGATACGTCTTTGTCGGTAGGGTGGTAACAGCCAGACCAAGACAAATTAAGAAAAATCTCAATCTGCCCCGCCGGAAATCGAACCCAGGACCTCCGTCGTATAAATCCACCGCGCATACCACTGCGCCACGGAGGTCGTCACATGATAGTAAGTCATGATGCAATCTAAGATAGAAGCGGGCTAACTTGTTAGAAGTTGGATCAAATCCACATCACACATCCCCTTCCGGTTATTGCACAACATCACATCCTGCCATCCCATCACACCAGCCAATTTGGAAAATCTCAATCGGGCCAGCCGGAAATCGATCCCAGTTTGGATTCGTATATTGAACTCTTGCGTTCACAATTGTGCAACAATGTCTTCTCAATACAAAGATTTGATTTTAATTTCAAGAGCATTTTCCTATTATTAATTAACCACTGGCCACTAATTTCTCTAACAGAGAAATTCGGTCAAAGTGTGACGTGTTTGAATGTGTAAAAATCACTTAGATGTTGATATCCCAGACAAGCGTTTACATTTTATCACATATAGGGTGTAATGTAATACCACCATAAGAGCACCCTAACTCAGAGCTGATAATTTATTTTTGAAAATTTCTTGGAAAAAGCAAAAGCTCAATATTCATAGCTTAACTCAGGACTCGAACTCGTGATCCAAAACCACATAGACTTATCACTGCAGTATCTAACTCTCTATATATGTAGCTAAAAGTAAATAGATCATTCATTTTTTATGGAAAAAAATATTATTATAAAAACAAAAACCCAACTGCTTAGAAGTTATGAACTAAAAAAAGAAAACCAAGGATCACTATATCTATATAAAATTCTAAATACTTTATGGTACTGCAGGTGTGGACAAACTAGTTTACCTGGGAAAGAAAGACCTACCAAAACTACGTTTGTCCCCGCCTGCAGCACCATAAAGTATTTAGATTTTTATATAGATATTGTGATCCTCGTTTTTCTCTTTTTAGTTCATAACTTCTAAGCAGTTGGGTTTTTTGTTTTTATAATAATAATTTTGTTTGAGACTTTTTAGTTTTAATTTGTTGTATAGAAATGAGACGGTACACTTTTTGACATTGCTTGTTAAAACAGTAATATAAACATGATATTTATATTTTTGAAATGTTCTTTTTACGACCTTTCATTTGATACCCATATTGCTAAGATAAAAGAAAAAAATGCACACGTCCCCCCTTTTTTCCCCCATCTAATTTTTTTTCTAATTCTTATAGCCTATGTCACTTCCACAATTTAGCCGAATTCAACGACACCTCACATGTCAAAATCCGTTCAGCCGTTTAGGCTGTAGCGCGTGCCGAAGAAATGGACATACATCCTTACATACATACATACATACGCTCGAAAAACATTACCCTCCTTCTGACGCAGTCGGGTAAAAACATTGCACAATTTTGAGAGCTGCCGTTTCAGTAAGATTTGTTTAATTAAAGACCATTAGCTCTAGTAAAATGTACTTTTAAGTGTTTCAACTTTATATGTATCGGAACGAATTTATCTGTTCTTGAACGCGTTTTATTAGCAAATTGGCCAAGCAGAGAAATGACTTATCATTAACTTTTTACCGCTTCGAATTTAAATTGCATGCAACGACTGACGCGAACAAATATGAATTTATCTGGGGAAAAAGTCTAATAAGAAAAATATTGTGATTCTTTAACTTGTCTGTCTGTATTTATTTATGTGGCTTCAGTAAGAAAGGCTCATCAATATGTATAGTTTGTTTAAAACATGATTTTATAAGCTTAGGTAGTAAGTACTAGTATTTGAGTGTTGAAAGCGCAAAATTAGCAATTTGCTAAAAAAGGTTTCCTTCGGCAAAAAATAAAAGAGGGTTATATTCAGCCACTTTTAATCCATGGCGGCGCAGGCGTGACTTAAATGTATGTAATGTGTGTAAAGACTTCCAGCTGCCCTTGCGCTTTGACCGGAATTTTCAAAATACGTCTAAAAATCGCTTACTTTATACACAACATAATTTTTCTAGGTAAGCGCGTTCTATCTTAGACCTCATCAGGCGTGATTGTAGTTCAGCGAAAGCCTTATCATCATCATCATTATCAACCGGTGGACTGAAGGTGGAAGAAAGATGTGGTCTATGGTACTAAAGCCTTGTCGGAAACCGGCTTGTCTGGGAGGCTGGAACGACGAGCGAGCGAGACGATTCGTGATGACTCTGGAGAACTACTTGTAGACATGACTCAGCAGCGAGATTGGTCTGTAATTCTTCAGCAAGGTATTGTCACCCTTTTTGAAAGCCGAAAACCTATCATAACAAAAAAAATGTGTGCGTGTACTAGCGTACACTCGTAAGAAGTGAAACTAACTAACTAACTTATCAACATTCAAGTATTAGAAAAAATTGATACCATAAATACACCCACGTGTTAGTGTATTGAAAAATACAGTCATAAACTGAGGTTAATTTTAAATAACATGGAAAAATAAATACCATAATTACACCTAAGTATTAGAAAAACAGATGTAATTACTTACTCTTTTTAGAAATTCACTGGAATTTGAATTAAAATAAACCCTTTGATTTTGCTGATCACTTCAATATGACATATATATATATTTATCACGTCACTTCCATAAGTCAAAGATGGCGCGTAACGGAAAAATGTGACGCGTACTAACGAAAAAATGTTACACTAAATTTTTTTCCAACCCCGATAAAGAAGTTTCACTTCAATTACATGGTGTTACTTATCACTTGTTTGCAAAGTGTAGACATGAAAATTAAAAATCTTTATTTATTATCTAAGTCTTGAAAACTAGTAGCAAGGGCCCTTGTACTAGGTGGAAAACACATTACTGGGTGCTCTGCTCGTTCACCACTCAGAACAACCGTTAGTTAATAAATAAGAGAATTATTGCATTTTTTGTGTGTGCGTATGTGCGTATATGTGTGCGCGCGTGGCTAAATAAAAAAATAAACAGTTACGTGTAATGTAATTTTTGAGCAAACCCCGAATGTTATGCATAACATTTTAATCCGTGATTTAACACTAAATATCTTTAAGTTGATGGCTTGTAACGCACGCATAGGTATTAAAGCCTGTGTAATCTCTAAGTAACTCATTAAAGTCAGTACGAGTGTAATGGTACAGAACATATTATGCGTATTGTTGTTATATGTTTTAATTTTTGCTATAGCTACACATAGTCGATTTTCACACTTAAATGAAAGTAGGTAAAACAGCTATAATTTTACGATTACTCCAATTTATAGAATTTATGGGATCCAAATGAGATTTTACTGTTCACAGTAAAATCCCATTATACACACGACAAGAACATTGGAAGCAGGCGTTACTGTGCAGAAGTTTATTATAAATAGTGTTAGATACACCGACAAATCCCAGCAGCAAAGTCACCCTCAATGTTCGTTTCTTTTGGGAACCGGAACATCCTTAGAAAATGTTGATTCTATAAGTTTCATTTTCAGACTTCAACATCAGACTATTGCCGGCCCGCTACAGATTCAAGCATCTGGTAAGACAGGGGATACGGAGCGTAGACCCACCATACTGCTATACGTGTTGGCGGGCTATACAATTGCTTATTGCAGTTAAAACGAATACAGCGATAAATGTGCAGCAAATCCAAAGAGCGCAGCTAGTTCCACAAATTGCCGGTTCGGTAACATCAACAATGTTTCCTGCGCTGATAGCGTTCGTTGTTGCTCTAATCACGAGAAAAATCTGATTAAACGTTAAGCACGCCAGCTCGTACCAGTTATAAAGTCTTTACTTTTTATTCGCCTGAGATTCTACTAGGGCTATGCAACGCTTTATATTGTACTATCGTTTTTAAACTACAGGTTATAATTGCAAAATTCTAAATAATTTTTTCTCTATCATTTATTTATTTACAATTCTTTTTAAAATTTTTAACAATGCTCATAAAAATTATTAAAAAAACACTATTTAAGATTTATAAAAAAATCCAGTCCACCTGCTGCGGGGCCCGGGGTTCCAAGCAGCTGGTAGTCAGGGCTCCAGAGTGAGGAACCTCCTGACAATACGCGCCGTTACAAGAATTACCGCCTTCTGTATCCGACCCTTGATCCAACAACTAAGTGAAAGCTTTTTAAGATGTTGGTCAAAGCTTTTCGCTAAAAGACCGTTGACTGAAACGACTATAGGAACAATCATCGTTGAATCAACATTCCACATGGCGGTAATCTCATGAGCAAGGTCCAAGTATTTTAATACTTTTTCCTTTTCGAATTCTGATTATTATTATTAAAGCCCCATGTCTAAAAAGTTGCTTAAATGACATTTAATATTCCGACAAAAATAACTGTTATCGGTTAGGTTAGGTTAGGCGGTAAAATTACAGCGGTTTCAAACTATGAATTATAAAAATCCCTTAATAGTTTTTATAAAATCTCTTATTTCTGCAAAAAGAGTTCCAAATTTAATAAAATTGTTCATTTTAGATACACGTTAAGTCAATTTTTTATAGAATCAGAACATTGCGATCGCAATCTATTAAGTTATGGACTAAATCATTTTATTACTTGTTTACCTCGCTCCGTGACTATACAAATAGGCTTATTTAAAAATAAATACTAAAATAATTTCTTAGAAAATTACAGGGTGAATAAATAGTAAATAATTTAGTTTACTTAGAAATAATCGATGATGCAATAAGTGTATAAAGAAACTGTTACTTTTAATGGAAGTTCTTTTTTTTTTTTTTTATAGACTACAAGTAGACTGCTATCACACCTGATGTTAAGTGATGATGTAATCTGAGATGAAAGCGGGCTAAATTGTTAGGAGTACGAAAATCCACACGCTAAATCGCTTGGAGGTACTTACGTCTTTGTCGGTAGGGTGGCAACTAGCCGCGGCGAAAGCCTCCCACCAGCCAGCCTTTCTTCTTATTTTTCTTAGTATCAGGCCAGCAGAGCATCAGTAGACAGCCCTAGGCACGCTTGCGCAACGATCAAAACTGTTTGATCTATGTCTGTACCCACGGTTGCATCATCCACATAACAATCTAGGTGGAACAAAGAGCGGGGCAATTAAATAAGTATTTGTTAAGCGCGAGTAAAAACGGCACGAAATTAATGTACGCCATGCTTCCTGATAATGAGTAATTATTGCAATTAGAGTACGGTCCGCGTTATATTCTATTAACAGGCTCATTTTATCATTCATTTTATTAAATTATCGCTCGCTATTCAATTACTTTTTATTAGTGTTGGCTTTATGTAATACACGCGTGTATTAGAAACATCATCAGAAGGGGTTAAAAGGCACGAGCAGGAAAACAATATTAACCAAAATATTAACACATTTTAATAACGAACTTTCTTAAATCAAATCAAAATGAAACAATATGACGGTAGTCACATAATTTACTTAACTAGCATTACATTTTATTACACTTTAACTTTTAACAAAATTAACTGGCAGCATAACTGCACACAAAGAGAACACACAAAATAATTATATACAAATGGAAATACAGAATAACTCGGAACGTGGCTGAGAGAATAACTTCGAACAGAGCCCGAGACTTGTGACACGGGTGTAGGTTTAAGGGTACCCTTGGTGACGGCCGTCAACACTCACCTCCTCAGTTCAAGTTATTCTCTTGTTTGCGTAGCTCCGCACTGGTCGGCGACTGAATTGCAAATCCGCCCGACTGTTTATTGCCGGCCCTTTTATAGGGTAGCTTTTAAAAATAAGTCATACATATGACTAGATAATAAGATACATCTAAAATAAGTTAATATAATTTTAATTAGTTATATTATTTGCCCATATTTTACAACACACTATAACTTGATTAGCTTTAATTATTATACAATTAATAATGAAATACAATCGTTGTATTTACCTTTACTCAAAACAAGAACTTTCAAATAATTATATTCTTATTTGATATTCATGACTACTATAATTTAACTAAGAATCTATCACGGCCATACTGACTGTACTTCGTCCCCGAAGTACTTACTTTTAGGTTCCTCATATTATGTAATCACAAACGTTTGCAGTGAATTTATTTATACATAATGCTTAACAATACTGAAATCTTAAAATACTAATTTTATGGAGCTATTTGCATAGACATGGTGGTCCCCTTCAATTTGCTATTGAGATAGACCAACCACCAAACAAATAGATCTTTTAATGAATATTTGCCAATTACATCGACATGCCAGTCACATTCACACGCTGCGAGTGAGACAACTGGCACCAAATAAGAGGCCGCCCAGCGTTTAACTAACTTAGTTTTGTAGCCAATAACCTAGACATACTGTTTCCATTCATCCGCTGCCGATGAGATAAAACAAGTACCAAGTCATGGCTCAGCAGCGACAAGATGGTTTTACACAGTAATATTGTACATAAGAAACAGATTTTATGTAAATAAAAGATTGTGATTACAATAAATAAGTAACTAATATTAATAATCGTAAAGGAGAAAATCCAGTTGATTTTTGTACTGTAGTGTTTAGCGTTTGCTGCACTTTTGGCAATTCGTTCGACCATTCTGACGGATCATTACACACTATCCATCTTAGGTTGTTTCATTTTGATTTCTGTTAACTTTTTGTAGGCGTTAAGTCCTTTATCCCACTTCTGATATTAGAAACATCATCAGAAGGGGTTAAAAGGCACGAGCAGGAAAACAATATTAACCAAAATATTAACACATTTTAATAACGAACTTTCTTAAATCAAATCAAAATGAAACAATATGACGGTAGTCACATAATTTACTTAACTAGCATTACATTTTATTACACTTTAACTTTTAACAAAATTAACTGGCAGCATAACTGCACACAAAGAGAACACACAAAATAATTATATACAAATGGAAATACAGAATAACTCGGAACGTGGCTGAGAGAATAACTTCGAACAGAGCCCGAGACTTGTGACACGGGTGTAGGTTTAAGGGTACCCTTGGTGACGGCCGTCAACACTCACCTCCTCAGTTCAAGTTATTCTCTTGTTTGCGTAGCTCCGCACTGGTCGGCGACTGAATTGCAAATCCGCCCGACTGTTTATTGCCGGCCCTTTTATAGGGTAGCTTTTAAAAATAAGTCATACATATGACTAGATAATAAGATACATCTAAAATAAGTTAATATAATTTTAATTAGTTATATTATTTGCCCATATTTTACAACACACTATAACTTGATTAGCTTTAATTATTATACAATTAATAATGAAATACAATCGTTGTATTTACCTTTACTCAAAACAAGAACTTTCAAATAATTATATTCTTATTTGATATTCATGACTACTATAATTTAACTAAGAATCTATCACGTGTAACCAAGTCTAAAGAAATAGAATCCGTTAAATAATTCATCTTCACACAATAATTATCCTTATAAAGCAAAATGTGCTAGGTCGCCTTGCGTTAATCAGCTCTTCGAATTATGAAACGCCTTAGTATCGATTTTCAACTGATGAAAAAAAACGGAGGAGGTTATCAATTTGACGTGTATATATATTTTTTATTTTGTATACCACGCATAACTTTTTAAAGAGTCGTCCGATTTTGATAATTATTTTTTTAGAAAGCGCGCACTTCCATAATGATCCCATGGTTATCATGTTTAGATCTGATGAT
Source organism: Mycalesis mineus (assembly GCA_034621355.1). NCBI lineage: Eukaryota > Metazoa > Arthropoda > Insecta > Lepidoptera > Nymphalidae > Mycalesis > Mycalesis mineus. The sequence goes on along the minus strand of CM067884.1, from coordinate 14,672,509 downwards.
GATATCCTGAGAAAATCGAAGGAACTCTTTAAATTTTAAAGACACACTTGCAGCGATTTTAATTTTTGTGTAAGTGTCGGTAGCATTTGGCATTTGGCTATAAGTGCCATAAAATATACTATATTAGTATAGTACGAGTAGGTTACGTGTCGATAAACCACTAAAAAGTAAGATATGAAAATTTTCAGTAAAAAAATTGAACCAACTCAAAACGTACTTAAAGGAAAAAAATAACTAAGTAAGTCATTTAGTTGCTTTAATTTACTTAAGCATATCTATAAACTAGGTGCCACCCAAGGAAATTACCTAGAACCCACAAACTGCTTTACTAGGTAGGGGAAGGTGGGGTAATTGTGAACGGTGGGTAATTGAGAACAGTTGAATATCAAATACACCCCCCGCACTACACCGCTTGCACACATCTAATCCGATGTGCTTGCAGTCCCTTAGTATGGCCGCAAAAGCGTGAGTGAGAGGATGCACTCATTTCGTCACGGTGAGTCAAACAATCGTTCACGTGATTTTGTTACAATTTTTGTCTTAAGTTAAAATCAGCGTAAAAAGTATATTTTTTTGTTTAATGACAACATATTTTGTTGCCATCTTACTTGTACTATCTTTTTATAAATTCCAAGTAGTTTTAAGTTCACCGTCGGTAATATCGCGAATAACGGTCATTTTGTTTCAACTTTTCAAGTTCGGGTAATTAAAAACGGCATCATGAGGGTAAATGTAAACGTTCCTAATTACCCCCAATAGTTAATTGATGATGTAAAGTGTTCTAGTATTTGAAATTGTTTTAGATGCCTAGACATTATGAAAGAAAAACCACACCTAGATACGAAATTGAAAATCTTCACCATGCAATACAAGATGTTAGAAGTAAACAGCTTACTTTGGGCAAAGCAGCGATCAAATATTCAGTACCAAAAACAACATTATTTAAACAAGTTAAGCAAGAAGTTTTTAAGAAGCCAAAAAATGGTCGTTACACTGTTTTAAATAAAAATCAGGAAGATCAATTAGAAGAATATATTCTCGGTTGCTGTGAATCTTTTTATGGCATAACACCAAAGTCTAAAGTATAAAGTTTAAATTATCTGGAATCCATCCTATGGACACTGACAGGTTTAAATAATGTTTTGAAAATATGTTATCAGACGAATATAACGTCAGTCAAACTTTAGACTCAAGTACTTTCATGCGTAAAACTCCAGCTGAGCAAAGCTGGACTGAAACTACTGACTGAGACAAAATGCCGCTGCTTCTGATCTTATGATTCAAACTGTTATGGATATGACCCTTGATACTACTCCTCCATCAGTTCCTGTGCTACTTTCTGAAATCACAAATGTACCTGTCATTTCCACAACAACCATTCATTCGGAAGAAATAAAAAACATTCGCAAATTTTGTCCAGCACACCTATAAAATATCAATTAGAGGAAAAGAGAAAAGACAAATTGAAAGGAAAATTAAAAAAGAGAAGTTTGTAATGAAAAAGAATACTAAAACCACAACTACTAAAAGAAGAATAAGAAGAAGATTAAGAATACTAAGAGAAGCCACAACTAAAGCGGAAAGAGGTCAGAAATTTAAAGAAGGTATTTGAAGGACATGAAAATTAAATGAATCTCCGCCCATAGAAGATTGGATCATGTGCGTCATTTGCAACAACAGGGCACATGATCAATGTAACAGTGGCCAATGCAGTAGGGGTTACAACTGTGATTTATGCCTAACTAAATAATTATAGTACTTTATTAAGACTTAAATATGTCGTTCGCAATTACCCCATATCGTTCGTATTTCCCCCGCGGACAGATCTCAATTACCCCACACGATATCGGGTAAATGCGAACGGCAATGTTTTTGATTTTCTCTATTTTCTTTATTACAAAGTTTAATTCCAAGGGTTTTGAGTTGATTTGTTTGTAGCTAGATTAATAAAGTTCATGTTGCAATAAAAATAGATTACACTTATGACTTTCTTTTATTATTTTACAGGGTTGTAAGTTAGGTGTTCCCATATACCCCACTTTCCCCTACGTTAAATAAACATTCCTTAAACTTGGCTGGCACCAAATTCATAGATATGCTTAAGTGAATTAAAGCAACAAAATGACGTAGTTATTTTTTACTATTTAGTGCGTTTTGAGTAGGTTCAATGTTTTTACTAAAAAGAAATTTGTAATATTAATAAGTAACGGAAGAAAATCTGTTTGGAAAGCTACCGAGAATCTTTGATTAAAAGTTCCAGGCACTTATTTGACTTCCATATTATAGAACCATTTAAGTACTCATTTCAGGTTAGGTGTAAAGTGGGTCCCTATAGGTAAGTATAAAATTGTATCTAATGATTCTACACTATAAACTTCCCTAAGACTAGAGGGACGATATTCGTAAGGAAACTTAGCATCTCTACAGAAAAGTAAATCCAAACCCAGGCTATTTGCTGTCTGTACAATTATATACAGTAAGAACAACATGGGAGGGAGCTAATTGTGTCAAGCAGATGATTATATTTAGTTATTCTCTATGGGAATATTATTGATTGTATGTGTGTAAACTATTAATAATGAATCAATTCCTGAGAATAACAGTTTTTAATGAAATAAAATTATTCTTTGTGTAACCTGTTACTAAATAGAAGGAACTCTAATACTGTATATACCATATTTTTATAGATATTAGAAATTAGAATCTTAATAACTTTTATTGCGGTTTAAGAACAAGTATTGTAAAAGAAATAAATTATTTATTTAAAATAAATAATATCTACTTAACAAGGTAGGTTATTGTACAATGAGAGACTTAGAGAAGGTCGCTTATCTACATTTGGAGGGAGGCCTGGCCCTGTAGTTGACCGTTAATAGGCTGATAGCGATGATGATGAACAAGGTAGGTTCCTACATAACCAACATCATAAGGGGGTCTGGATCGGACTTAAATTTGACATAGATTAAACCGCAGGCGTCCTCTAGTTGGAATATAAATTGGCCACGTATTTTATTTCAAAACTCTTTAATAGGTATGGCATCAACGCACACTAAAGTCAAAGATCAACCTCCATAGTCCAGAATCGAGCGACGTCTAAGCGTCTAACGTTTACATAACGTCGTCATCACAAACGGAACAAGATTAAGCTTCCGAGAATTGTACAAAAAAAAGAAATAATCGCAAACATAAAAGGCCGACACCGGCGGCTACGCGGAGACGTTACATTAATTACATTATTCTAGCAATCGATAGCAGAACGCATTAACGCGATAGTGCACCGGAAGCGCGCGATAAACAGCAGTTCGCCGACTACTACGGATAATAATTTTATTATGATTCAAAAATTATCATATTTGTAATATAAATTGCAAACAGACGCCATTAAACGGGCATGATTAGAGTTTTTCAGCGATCAGCGTCGCCGGAGAGCGTGAAATTACTGCCAATGCAGAACTTAAGTGTTCCCTTTTTTATTAACCACTAGGTAACCCATCTAAGGCCTAGCTCAGACTTGAAGCGAAGCGATGCGGCAAATTCGTCAATTAAAAATTATTATAGGTATTCATTTATTTTCAAATTGTTACCTACAAAGCTGTAGATATTATTTAAAAATTTAAAACACAAAAGAGGGGCGACGCGCGGCGGCTGCCTTTCTTGACGTTTTTGTAAATCTAATACAATTTCGTACTTGAGTTTTGCGAAAATAGAGATGAATTTGCTATTGGCAAAAATATGACGTTTCAATTCGCTTCGCCTCTGCGCCAGTCTGAGGTGCGCCTAAGAATGTATTCTGCGTTATATCCTTATAAGTGTAATGCCTTCTACGTAATACATTTTATACAGTGGAGCAAGAAATATTTTGCAATTAAATATACGATTAAAGGCCTACGCGAGCGTGAAATGGAAAATTCTGATTACCCCCATATTAGAACTGCGTTGAATTTATATATTTTCCTTGTCTATATGAGGAATATGAAAAAACGAGTACCTATTAGGTATAATTATCTAGGTAGAGATTTTAGTTTTTTTACAAGGAAATATTATAAAATTATCTTCCTATTGAAATTGTTTTTGAGGTATGTAAAGAAGAATTGTAGATGAAAAATATACCAAAGTACGTTCCTAGATCTTATATCAAAAGTTTATTTTGTTAAGTCCCTGATTTCTAGATGTTGGTAGGAGGTAGATAGGAGGTACCTAATCTACCCATTAGATTAGGGTCCTACTCACCAGCATACGCTGTAATTTAATTTTCTTTTTTATTGTATTTATATAAATATTACCAAGTACAAACTTATCAAATAGATATAGATATATCTTTTAATTTTTCATTTAAAATTTCAGTTTGATGATATAAAGTTCAAAAATTCATTATGAATTAAAATTTGGTTGTAAGCTTGACCATGCTTAGGTAGATGGACCTTAGCATTGGCAAGGTAATTTTCAAAAAAGATTTTTGTAAAATTATTTAGGTACCTTAAGTAAGACTTAGTACTTTACCTATTTATGTATGAATAATTAATATCTAAGTAGATACTGTAGTATCTAAGTACCTACTTAAACATATTTGGTAGCCATTGAAATAAACTTAGCGTTTTAGTAAAATATGTAAGTACTTTATACGGAACGACTCAAATATGCTTAAATAAGGCTTAGAGGTAGGCACAAATTACAATACTTAGTTAATGACAGTTTCTTATGAATGTTTATTGTTTCTTTAAAAAAAAGCTATAGGTAACGTTTAGTTTTTTTATTATTATTTTAATAGGTATATTTTGAAAATCACTTAAAATATTTTTTGAATGGAATGGTTATTTGTGATAGGAACCACATCCGATACTTATCCAATTATTTTAGAAAATTATTATGAGTAGGTAGTTACCTATATATTCTGTTTATGAGGTAGGTATATTTAGTCTGTTCGTATGAACTTTACCATAGATTTTGATTTTAAACTTAATATCCAGTAGTAAAATTAACGTTCGTTCCAAAAAATAAAACAAATAGATATTAAATTAATGTCTATATAAATCTAATTTTATTTGGCATTAGGTACCTAAAAACTTACCTAATCAAGTAGGATCAAGAGAATTTGAGGGATTTATTTTGAACGATTGAGATGGATATGTACAAGTTTGTAGAAACCGTTACTGAATATTAACATACCCATAGTCATACATTATTAAAACGAGTCAAACTTTAAACGTATATCAGTATCAAATAGCCATATACGACACGCTAGCCTTAATTTGGCCGAAGCGAACCAATTACGAGCATATAGTGTCGCCAAGTTTCAGTAAAACGCGTCGTAAAGCGCGATATCCCGCAGCGAGAACGCTTTATTTTCCTATAAAAGCGTTTTATCCACGTATAAAAGCTTAAATCCGCGCGGAGCTTTCTCCCGCGGCAAAAAGAGCATTACCGCGGGCAGGCTCTCCGGGCAACATGGCCTCGGCACGCCCCGCCAGCGTCGGCGCGCCGTTGGCTGCCGCGCCGCGCCCACGCCCGCCTCGCCGGGCCCCTCCGCGCCGCCCGCCGCGCTCGCCTCAGTCGTAGCCGACAGCTCGCGACGGACGCCTGCGCGCTCGCACGCCGGAGCCTTGCACACGCGCTCACTCGCGGCGGAAAACTGTGAACCGACTGCTTCCATGGAGCCGAGTTCTGTGTGTTAACTGACGTCGCAGACACGAAGTGAACAGTCGAGCGGTTGAGTGATGGTGAGCAGTCGTTAGTGTCCAAACTCTGAAGCTGTACTGTGATGAGACTGAGTCTGGTGCTGTAGACAGTAGCGGTCCGTGTGATGTGTGGGTCTCGGTGACGCAGCCACGTGTGTCGTCGCGCTGGGGGCCAGCGAGGTGGAGGTGGCGGTGGGCGGGTGGCGCGCGCGGGCGCTGGATGCGGCAGGAGCGGCGGCGGGCGCGGGCCCCGGCGCCATGACGGTGCAGAGGGACGAGCGGGACCCGCGCGCGCCCAGGACCAGGTTCATGATCACGGACATCCTCGATGCGGCGCCGCGGGACCTTAGCGCGCATCGGGACTCCGACTCCGACCGATCAGCCACCGACTCGCCCGGTCAGTACCACAGAACACTTATAGTTGCTCAGGTGAAAATCTGCGCCGGATATTGCTCATATTATGTCTACAATAGCGGCATAATATGCTGAGCTTTATACCACTTGTTATTATTCCTACATACAGTGAGTGAGTGACACATTGCTTATGTCGGATATTGTGTAGCATTAAATATAATAAATATATGCTAAGAATAGGTAAAAATAATGAAAAGAAACGTTACTGTAATTTAATTTTGTGTGTCACGGTGTGACAGCCGGACAATTGATGCAATAATTGCAAAATGTCCAACAATATTTTTACAATAATTTGGAATAAGGAAAGAATATTATTATCAGTTAATTCTTTAAATTTATATTAAAATAACTAAGTATGCCCGAAGAAATTTTTACATTGATCCAAGGTCCAATGAATCTGGAAAATATAATAATGTATGTCTCTTTGTTGCTTTTTATTTTGTTGCTTTTTATTAGCTTTTTATTTACTTAGGTAGGTACTAGGTAATTAAAAGTTTTATTTATTTATTTTAATAACTTTATTGCATTTAATAAAAGTAACATAGCATAAAAAAACAGAGGATTATCAATTTGCAAAAGGCGGCCTTATCACTAAGAGTGATCTCTTCCAGGCAACCTACTGTATTGATTCTAAATATTCTGTGAGACGGGAAATTGCACATACAAAAGAAAACATTAACAAAATCATTTTATTATACATACATAATACCTAAGTATTTTTAAATTGCAAGTAGACAGATTGTAATTAGATAGGTAATAGGATAGGATAGGTATTGTTTAAACAAGCTATGTCAAGCTCACCTTCGTAGGTCACCTGCCTTTAGCAAAGGCATTTAATTAATGTACATTGTATACGATAGGTAACCTTTTTTCAATTAATTATTATAAAGATAAATAAAACAATTATTTATTATAGTTATAATACTACCACTATAAAAGATAAAATAGGTTAATAGGTAAGATACCTATAGACTAGGTACAATAAATGTAATATATGAATATTAAAGAAAACACCTACATACACCTATACCTAGACCTGTTGGTCTCGATAGCCTGTGTGCTTCAAACTATGAGGTCCTAGGTTCGAGTCCTAAGTCAGTATATGAAATAATTAAAAAAAATTAAAGCTTTTCTTTTTCCTATAAGAAATTTTGTTTGTATTGTGTTGAAAAGGAACGGATTTGTGCAAATTAGTAGTGAGTGTCACAACACCGCACCTCGAAGTACGTTAAGCCATCGGTCCCGGTTAATATTATTACCAATAGTGATCGTACAAAGTTTAACATTTTCACCTCAAGACCCATTACCGTATTGGAGCTGTGTGATGGGAACTAGCTCCAAAACCCTTTTACAATTGAGTTTTTGACCTGGCCTAGACGTCGGTCAGTAAAATGAACTGATAAAAATCATAATAATTTTCATTATTTTCGATATCATTACTATTATATTTAAAAAGTCAGTATTTTCATTCAACATCAATGATAATATTATGTAGACAATATTATTGATGTTGAATGAAAATACTTGTTCTAAATACAATAGTTTCCGTCTAAGAAAAGACTTCAACGAGACCAACGTCACCTTAGTTAATATCTTACAATATTAACATTTTAAAAGTTATTTTTATGTTTGAACTACTATGTATATACAAATAAAGTACAAGTAAACAAGTAAAGTAGATATAGATCTAATTAAAAAAAACTACCTAGGTATAGTAAAATTTCCTGTATCTACTTTAATGTATTGATTGTTTAGGTATGTTCTTGTCCTACGTTTTTGCAAGGACACAGGATAATAATCATTATAGTAGGTACACATTTGATTTTTTAAAATTACAATTTAAGTAATATGCTACAGTTATAATATTTTATTACCTATACCAAAATATGATCATAAAATTTATCTAAACATTATTTTTGTTCTATCGATCAATCAAATAAATACCTAAATGTTTAATGATTCCTGATGAATTAAGATAAATGCTTGCTGCAGTCATTTCCTAAACCTAAGGTTGCCTGGTAGAAATTGCTATTTAGCAACAAAGCCGTCTTTAGTATCCTTTATAAAATACTAGCAGTTGCCCGTGACTTCGTCTGCGTGAAAACCTCTTTGGTACCCTTTTAATTTTAAAGACAGACTTTCATATAAAGAGTGCTTTTTGCCCGCTACCCCTCTCAATTTAATTTTTTTATGATTTCCCGTCAAGCAATATCCTCCGTCCCGTCTCGTGTACTAAAGATCTACATTTTTGTTAAACATTATATATAACGATATTATAGTACATTAACATTAACAATATATATTAATGGCAAGCTGATGTGTATAGCTTGTATTAAATAGTCTATTTCACTTTTGAGTATAGCTTTCATAACAAAGAAATAATTTACAATCCGACATGAAGATCTAGACATTTTTATTGTAATTGTTCTTCTATAATTTGGTGCACAAATAAAGCATAAAGAAATAAAATAAATGTGGATATCAGGACAATGCCTATGCTTTACGGGCATCAGTGTGCTATGGAATAGGTAGGTACTCAGCCATAGATCTACCACACATAAGTTATGAAACAGTAGCAAGTTGTAGTGAAAATTCATGTGTGTATATTTTTTTGGGATTTTTTCCTAGAACTCTTACCACGTACATTTTATTTGAAATTCAAATTTTCTCTATAAAGTTACATCAAACGATTGCCCTTTCTGAAGCTTATAGGTAAATAATTTGTTTTAGTCAGATTTTTATTTATAAGATTATAACTAAAAAATTAAAGAAACTGTAACTCTATAAAAAATATTATTATATATTTCTCAGTGTTAATATTTTTAGATATGTTTCGGTGGGTAGGTACTCAAAAACAAACGGCTGAATGGATTAATATGAAAACTGGCCAGATAGTTAGTCGAACGTTCAACGAGATGTTTCATTGAGATCGAATTGAGAGATTTTCTACAAAACATCAAATTTATGGCCATCCAATGGTATAAATAAAGACAAAAATGGCTAATTTAACAAAAAAAATGTATTGAAAAATTCTTTAAGCGTATGTGATTCATTTAAAAAACATCCAATGATACTTCGAATTAAAATTACTATAATACCTACCCAGTTGAGCAGGAAAACTTTTTATATTGAGAGCATTATTTGCATGGTATAACAAAACGTCCTAGACACATTTATTAGTTATTCTAACAGAACGATCGGTTGAATATTCTAATTATTTGATATTAAAACGGGCGTAATTGCCGATAAAGCGGCGAGCGGCATCACCCACCGGTCACGCGATCCGAGTAGCGCTGCAGCACACTGTGTTACTTGTAACAGCAGCGTTCAGCTATATCTATTCACTACTTCGGTGGCTTAATGGTCAGCCTGTGCGACTTCGATGACGAGGTCCTGGATTCGGACCAGGTTGTGGAATAATTCAGATTTTTTGTTTCTACTAAGAACTTTTTAGTAAATTCCGGTCAACATCAACATGTGATAGTATGTTAATTCAAATTCAAATTCAAAATCATTTATTTCAAGTAGGCTAATTATAAGCATTTTTGAAACGTCAAATTAGACTATTTGTAGTGACTCTACCACCGGCTCGGAAGGCAGGTCTTGTGAAGCAAGAAACTCAACAGTTGCTCTTTTAAAATTATTAATTTTTACAATATTAACTGTATTGTTGAAAGCTGATCCAATTGCCTTGTCATTTAAAAATTCATCTATGGTATAATAACCTCAGAATTGGGCATCTTGTTGTACCCATGGGCATCATCTTGTTGACACCCAGTCCAACGAATGACTTTTGAACTTTTCGGAGGCGATACGCTGATAAATATAATTTATGTCGATTCCTAAGAAGACGATCGTTTAAGTCCTTTTTCTGTTTATACATATTTATATTTTGTTTGTAGTATATATATATATAATAACCTAGTCTTATAGGTTATTATATATATATATATTGACAGGCTACTGTAAGGATTCCTATTTCTTTAAATTTATCACGAAGGGACTCACTCACTCAGCAATTCGGTCGATATATAAACTAAAACCCCAGTTTATATATCGACCGAATTGCTCGTTTTTTTTTTGATGAAATAAACTAAACATTGTTACACTACCCTCCTTATCCTCTCTATTAATATTCTGATAATAATGATGATTTATCCTTGCAACCATGGCAACACAGTGATGGTTTGCCCCTCTGCTAGACTGACTACAAGGCACAAGGATTGTTAAGTTTCAGGGAGTTAAGGACTTACGTTTTAAAGGCAGACTCTGTAATCAACTTCCTGCTGCGGTATTTCCTGCCAATTATAACATATAGGTATTTAAGGGGCAAATAAACCAAGTCCTCAAAAGCCGGCAACGCATTAGCAGTGCCTCTGGTGTTGCAAATGTGACCCGCATGCTCGTTTGTTTGCTTTAATAGCAATTGAAAAAAAAGTCTCTACCAAAGTGCTTCCTTGGACAATGATTGTTGCCTGATGATTGATGGAAAGCCTGTTTGATCCATATTGAGTACACTTACATAACAGTGTGCCCAGTGAAGGCAGATAATAATTAAATGAATTATTTTATATAATATATTTTAAGTCGCATAAAATTTACTTGAGTATTAATAATGAACTAATTTTATCAACAAAATCTATCGGCAATTTTAAAAGGTCATTCTGAAGAATCAATCTGGTTCTAAAACTCCTAAATTCGAATCTGGCCGATGTTTGAAGTATTGCGTGTGCTCCGACCCTTACAAGGCGATAGCGATCATTGTTCCACTAATTAGGAGAACAATGGCACTTTCTTGAACAACTATTATAGTACTGAACGACACTTATCACGTTATAATTAAACAAACTTACTTTGCTCTCTTTGCAAATTGAATTAGAAATTGATAATTACTGCAAATCATCATAGCGCCTATTCAATGGAAACAAGGGTATTAATAATATGCAAAGCGGTCAAATAGGCTAAGTTCCACCACAATTACTACGCAAATCATAGCAAAATATTTGATCAAACAACCTCTAAATATTATAATTCTAAGGTAGGTATTTCCTAAACTTTCATTTACCATTTTCGCTATGCATTTTTAACACAATACCTATACTAATGACAAACTCGATTGAGAATGCTTGTCAACAAACAAATTTAAAATGAAGTGAGAAAATTCAACACATTTCATTCCTAATAAATTTAAAATCATGTTTTGTTTTTTTATAAAATCTTATTTAAAAGATATTGAATATATTAATTAGTTTTAAGCTCACTAATCTAATTTATTGTCATGAATTCGTCATTAACACATTAACTAAAAAAATTAGGGGTAAAATGAATAGTGATTTCTACCATCATTTTAAAGTTGTTTGTTGACAAGCATTCTCAATCGAGTTTGGCTTTAGTATAGGTAAGTAATTAAGTATACTAAATTTCAACAGCTTGACTGCAAGTTCATTCTATATTTGTATATTATTCAGATTTATCTCTAGAATAAGGTGATGAAGACGATTCAGTGTAGTGTGAGATAGTAGCGCGTTAACTTAAAATATTAGATACAAACTGTATCTAATGTATCTTTGACGACCTCCGTGGCGCAGTGGTATGCGCGGTGGATTTATAATGACGGAGGTCCTGGGTTTGATTCATGGTGGGGCAGATTGAGATTTTTCTTAACTTGTCTTGGTCTAGCTGGTGGGAGGCTTTTCGCCGTAGCTAGTTACCACCCTACCGACAAAGACGTACCGCCAAGCGATTTAGCGTTCCGGTACGATGTCGTGTAGTTACCGAAAGGGGCGTGGAATTTCATCCTACTCCTAACAAGTTAGCCCACTTCCATCTTAGATTGCATCATCACTTAACATCAGGTGTGATGGCAGTCAAGGGCCAACTTGTAGTCAATAAAATAAATCCTTTTAAGTTAACGCGCTACTATATACTAACTTCTCGGGTTATATCCTTAACTTCGGGCCTCATGAGAAGGCTCAGTCACTCAGCAGGCGATGGACTGAACTATGCTCAAAGTAGGTACCGATTTCAGTCGATAATTTTGATTCTAATTCTTTAGAAAAGAATCAAAACTATCGGCATAGCTCAAATGATCGCAAAGCTGAAGTTTCAACAAGCGGAGCACATAGTTCGAAAAACCGATGAGCGATAGGGTCACCCAACACAGTATTGGTCAACCATTAGATGGATTGACGGCATAAGCATGTCGCAGAATTGCTGGTCACAGCAACTCGGAACCGCTGTGTTTGGAAGTACCTTCGAAAGGCTTATGTCCAGCGCTGGACAGCCGCTAATGTCATGTGATGATGTGATACCTCCGAACTTGTTTTTACATAGCAAACCTAACAGCAGCAGCAGCAAATCAATTGAAAAACAAATGATGCATGTTCGACCGAAATAAAAAAACTAATTGTGCAATCGATCACCGAACTACGTAGGTATCAATCGCATTAAAAGTAATACCCGTGAATAAAAGTCACACAAAATTTGTTACACTCAGTGGTTCGCTGTGAGTTGTTACAAAAACGTTTCGGATCATGTTACCAGTCGCACCCGGCGTCGCTTGACCTTCGGAAGGTCGGAAAATATGATAACAGTAACACATATCTGACTGATCTAATATAACTTTGTATGATTCCCCCTTATACCCACTTAGTATGTGCGAGTTTAGGTTTTTAACTCTTTTAGATTATGTTCTATTATAGATTCTTGTTTTTAACCAATTCTGTGTAGCTATTCTGGGTATTTTTAAAATAAGATTGTTTTTCTATTTAAGCGCGTTTCATTTTAGGTCACATCTATTCGTAGTCTCAGGTGATATGCAAAGTTGGGGTCTGGAGAACTTAGGGATGTTTTTTGACGCTATAATAGTTATTACTAAAAGATGATAGTACCGGTCCCGACGGCTTAACGTGCTATCTGAGGCACGGGCGTGTAATACTACCAACTTATCTCCAAGTTCAATTTATACCTACTGAGAATTCCTCAATCTTAGGTGACCGTGGAAGTATTCCATTTTTCTTTCTATATATAATGGTGTCCGCTAATAAAAATTATTTGAAGAGATATGTAGAGATGTTTGCTTCAGTATTACGAAGTCAGAAACTCTATAAAGTCCAATGTAACAGAACAGTTAGTACCGCATATTAATTTTAAACGGAATAGAAATAATATTTATCACCTATTATTACGATTATGGCTGTATGTAAAGCGTACATAGCATAAGATTTTCATTAATTAAAAATGAATTCGTGTAATCTTATTCACGGTTTTGGAATATCTCATTAATTTTCAAATTTACCAAGCTGGGAACTAATTATAGTATCTGAGACAAACGATGCTTATCTAGAATTAACTTTAAGAGATTCATGTTTAACATTTTTAAAGGGATTTTTTTTGGCTGGTAAATGGTGATTTTTATTCTCGTATTCTGCAATTATAGATTTTCTGCTTCAAATAAATTCATTTTTAACAAAATTTAGAGAGGTGGAAAACGTACAAAAGGAATTAGGGTGTAAAGTTATGGTAGTGGGTACATGTATACTCATGATTTCATTTACTGTTTACTGTTCGTTTGAAGACGAAAATCTATCCTGGTGTTTTAATTCGAACCTAAGTAGAAGATGTAGTGTCTAAAATAGAGAAAGGGTGAAGGGAGAATGCTTAGATGGTTTGGACATGTAGAGAAAATTGATGAAAGAAGATTAACAAAAGAGATTTACAAAGCGAGGGTGAATGGACCAAATTCAGAATATTTTAATATATATAATTTTAATAATGGCCAGGTCAACAGTACCCCAAATCGACGAACTAGTATGAAAGGATTAATGAAAGTGGAAGAAGCTAAGGAAGTATGCAAGGACCGTGGCAAATGGAGGGATGTGATCTATGCCTACCCCTACTGGAATAAGACGTGATGTTATGTTTGTATGTAAGTATTTCAAAAGTGGTTCAAGTTTTTTTAGTTACTATAATCTTGAAAGCAACTTTTAGGGGCAAGTACTTGTAAAGTGGGGATGAATTCAAAGACCAACGTTTACAACCAAAGTCGCGAGCAATAGTTAGCAACTCGAAAGAAAAAAAAATATAATAGCAGCAATTATTTACATTTTGGTTGAGCATCTAGATTTTAGATAAAGCCAGTTTGTCTAATTATTTTGTATGGTTTTGTTTATTTTTCAAATTAAATTTTATTTAAAATTCACATCTAGCATGTAACTGAAATAACCGACGTGTTGTGACGATCATAATCGTACATACTAACATATATAATAACACAAAAAAAAAATAATTAAAATATATATAAATATGTATATACATGTAAAATATATAAAAGTGTTTTATTAAAGAATAGTAAAACGATAAACAACAGTGTTTTATATAAAACACGTAATTAGAAGTATTTTCTAATTGAACACAAAATCGTGAAGCGTTCCTCATTCTATACATATTGTATGTCAAATACGCCCCGACGGCTGCCGGAGACGAATAGTGAAGTGACTTTCGAACGAATGCTAGATCAAAGGATCTGCTCAGTGTTTGAGCGATGCGCGATGCGCGGGGCGCCGCTCCGTCTGTTTCTGCTGTATCTGCTGTATCTATGTGCTCCGCGTATGTGTCAGTTCTATGAGAATGCGGTGTACCGACAGTGGCGCGGTTTCATTGTAACTCTGTGTTTTCATCGAGCGATGAATATAATACATAGAGGTCGGTTATAAATAATGTGAGAAGGCATATATGGAAAGAGATTAATACGCAATAATCCATCAAGTAAGGTTATGCACCCTTACTAAGAAATATTGAATTTAATAAAATAAATTATTGAATTATGTGATAGCAAGACACATTATAATATAAATATATTAACATCTTCATATAAATATGCCTTGACAGCTTGGGCATTTACACAATAAAATACGACTGTTGTATTTATATCTATGTTAAAGCTTTTTGAACGCATAACACCTCGTAACGAGGTATACTCATCTGATTGGTTGAGGAGTGAGATACTAGCCACTTACATTTGGTTCAGCTCTGAATCTGCATCTGACGAGATGTTTGAAACGGATGTCTGAGCTCTATGTTGACTTACTGAGTGCCTTATTCTCATTTAACTTCTCACAATTAGAATCCAATATAAGAGGAACACACCTCTATAAAATGTGCTGTTTTCGAACGCCTTACACCTCGGTATCGAGGTATGAAATTAAAGAGGAACACACCTCTATAACTTGTGCCGTATACATTTCTCTCACAAAGAAATGATTTGAGGGGGGGGCTCCGGTTTCTCTAATAAGAGATTCGATTATTAGATTCTTTCCACAGAATCGTGCCGGTTCTTTGAACGGTTCGTTGAGCTGTGCGACGCGGTCGGCGCAGAATGTTCTAGCAACTAGCGAAGTTTATAGAGACATTAACGGAGGCTGCATTCACGAAGTGTGGCTATCATATTATAATTATTAAGTTAGACGTTTTGCGGTAACCCTCACTCGGCCCGGGCATCATAGAACTAGCATTTCTGGTAGCGGGGCACCGTCATATTGCGGGATGGAGCATATGACCATCTTTCAATAGAAAGATGCCATCGATCTAAAGTTTGTCTGAGGACTTACTCGGATCGCTCCGCGTGCGTATCTGTGTCACCACAATGTGGAGCAATAGTCTGTACATCTTTCAATAGAAAGATGCCATTGATCAAAGGTTTGTCTGAGGACTTACTCGGATCGCTCTGTGTGCGTATCTGTAATACCATTCTAATATTGAACAGAATTGACCATCTTTCAATAGAAAGATGCCATCGATCTAAAGTTTGTCTGAGGACTTACTCGGATCGCTCCGCGTGCGTATCTGTGTTACCACAATGTGGAGCAATAGTCTGACCATCTTTCAATAGAAAGATGCCATCGATCTAAAGTTTGTCTGAGGACTTACTCGGATCGCTCCGCGTGCGTATCTGTGTCACCACAATGTGGAGCAATAGTCTGTACATCTTTCAATAGAAAGATGCCATTGATCAAAGGTTTGTCTGAGGACTTACTCGGATCGCTCTGTGTGCGTATCTGTAATACCATTCTAATATTGAACAGAATTGACCATCTTTCAATAGAAAGATGCCATCGATCTAAAGTTTGTCTGAGGACTTACTCGGATCGCTCCGCGTGCGTATCTGTGTCACCACAATGTGGAGCAATAGTCTGACCATCTTTCAATAGAAAGATGCCATCGATCAAAGGTTTGTCTGAGGACTTACTCGGATCGCTCTGTGTGCGTATCAGTGATATCACTCTGATATTGATTGGAATTTTAAGTTCTTAAGAGAATTTGATTCTAATCACATTTTTGGAACTATACGATACATGAAGAGGCCACATAAACACTTCGTGTATTGAAAAATATAAAGCAATTAATTTATAAAACATGAAAGGGGCCACATATATGAGAATCAGTTCATGTAATAAATACAGTGAGAAAGTGTGAGTTTAGGGATAGTCAAGATTTGTTTATGGTTGCATGAATTTTATCTTCCGAAACTCTAAAAGTACTTGAGTTATTTATGGACATAACATTGATAATAGGGTCCTAATCGAAAGACGATCACGTGCCAATCTAAAATAATACTTTTAAATTAAAAGTATAATAACCTTTAGAAAGATCTAAAACATGATGTAAATTGTGTTTATATTTATATGTGACGAATGTTTACCTTTGTATGGGACTTCGAAACAGTTACAGTGTGAGTAATTGCCTCATTTCTAAAACTAGAAATTAATGTTCAGCGTAGCTGAAATTCAATCCGGAGGACGGTTAATTAAATTAAATTATTAAAATAAAATAATTATTATTATTTGGTAACATTTTGAAAACATAATTGTAACTGATATAATTATGTATATGTAATATTAATTTTAAATACGCTTCAGATTTTTGTATAGGCACAACTAACGCAATAAATAGTATTTATTTATTTTTATTGATTAAAGGTTTTGAGTTGGATATTTCAAAAAAAAGTATTTTAACGCTAGTAGCTCCAAAAGACATCAGTCTTAACCACACGGCAAGGCGTTTCTGTTTTGTTTTTTGTTAGGGATCGTAGATGTGGACAGTTCTATAACAATCATATAGTTTTGAACATATAGAGAACAAACATGTACATACTATACATTTTTTATTGATTTACTCAGTGTATTGCAAAGAACTTAAATCGAAAATGAAAGAAGATGTTATGACTGAGAAAGGGATGCTTACATACATGGTTTAGGTATGTAGAGAGAATGGATGAAAGTGGATTAATAAAAGAGATTTATGAGGCAATTAAAGGATTAATAAGATTAGAAGAAACTAAAGAAGTATACAATGACCGTGGTAAATGGAAGTATGCAGTCTTTGCCTACCCCTATGGGAATGAGGTTTGATGTTATGTATGCATAATTTAAAAACAAATCGGCGCTTTATAATTACCACCATTGACGTATAATAAAATTAGTCGGTACTAAGAGAAAAGATATTATATATAAGATATAAATTATATTAAAAGCTTTGGTATATCTAATATATAAAATTTCCCTGTCACAATGTTAGTTACCGTACTCCTCCGAAACGGTTTTACCGATTTTTACCAAATTTTGTATTAGGCCTGAGAATCGGCTTCTATCTAATTTTCATCTAAATTTTTTTTAAACTTTTAATGCAAAACAACGTTTGCCGGGTCAGCTAGTCTAATATATAAAATTTCCCTGTCACAATGTTTTCGTACTCCTCCGAAACCGCTTGACCGATTTTCACCTAATTTTGTATGCGTATTCAGCAGGTCTGAGAATCAGCTACTATCTAATTTTCATCTAAATTTTTTTTTTAACTTAATGCAAAACAGCGTTTGCCGGGTCAGCTAGTAAATATATAAATATAGAATAGTTTATTGAAAATTAATTTTACAAAGTGCTTTAAAATGTAGCAAATTGTCTCAAATTGAAAACACGTGTAAAAACCCGATGACATTACAATATTGTAGAAGGTATATCTATAGTTCAATCGCATAGTGGGTTTTATCAGATAACAAGGCTGGTAGGTCATCATCATCAATGTATCTATTAAAAGCTTGTTTATTAGATATCTTGAATATGCAAAATAAGCTTTTTATTTTCATTATTCATATTATTATCTCGCCTCGTGTCTCAATTTTCAATTAAAAATACAGGAAGTATCGTATTAAGTCCAAAAATGATTTTGACGCAGAATACGTAATAGATGGTTGAATAAGCTTTTAAGAAAATCCCATTAGTGGCCTGAAGTTGGTGGTATGGTTGAAATTTTTGATGCTTAACTGGATAATATAGTGGACAAATATACACTGATTATTTAAATTTTAAAACATATTGAATTATGTATTTTATTTGCAAGCAATCTCCTACATTATCAGGTATAATGTGTGCGTGATAAGTGGAATGAATTAGAATCCATGTTAGACGTGATAATAGCGACTGCAGATAGCGATGGTGTATCGAAAAACATTTTTTTTAATGTTGCGTTATCCATGGAAATGGATTTAAAAAATTAAAACCTTATCTGTTGACATAAAATTTGATCCCAATATTACGTCCCGGTTCTGAGATCTCAAATTATACAAGTACGTACTGTTTATAGTATTAAGTAGTACTAATAGTATTCAAAATCATTAATTTAATTTAAGCAGGCAAGCACATTTTGAAACATCATGTTAAACTATTTGTAGTGACTCTATCACTGGTAATATATGTGCCCCTGGCCGAAATTCATCGATCAGAACGTTATAATAAGCCATAGAATTAATACAACAAGCCTATCAATTAACTGCTCTACTATCAACGCGTAAAAGCTTTAGTAATTTAAAAGTAACTCTCAAAATATCTCGAGTGAATGTTTAAGTTTCAATCGCATTATCCCATCGACGATTTAATAGACAAGCCGATAAACTCGAAGCGTTAAATAAATTAAATAATAAAACTTATAATGGGCACGATAAATAAACCCGTTCGTACCCGGCCCCGAGATAAGTAAGCCCTTATAAAACGGACCAAATTAATCCTCCCTGAAAAGGCTCTCCGTTGAGCGGGAAAAAAGTGACGTCATAATCAGCTTTTTGTCAAATGTCAAGTTAAGTTCGCTTTTTAAAGTTTAAATAGCTCACCTAATTCGTGAATGTTCAACGTGGCAGGCGCAGTTCGCGGTACGATTGCGAACAAAAGTTTTATGATATAAATTTTCGAAATATACAAAATGAATAGACTTTAATGAAAATAAATATGTATAAAATTTGTAATAATAGAGACATTTATCACATTACATTGTAAACTATGTATAAATTAATGAAATTAAAATGCAAAATAAATATATTAAAGAAACGTCCAAATAAGAAATTTATATGCATTTCTTAGTTCGGACATTTTTTTTATTTGATTTATAAATTCTAAGATTTACTGATTAAAATCTACAGCAAAGTAGTTTGTTGACCTTTTGAGATGTTGTTTATGGGAAATTTTCAAATAAGATTCTAAGATAAAATGGATAATTTATATTTGTTTTCCAATTTCCTAAAGTTGTACAGGTCGCATTTGGTAGAAAGTTTGAATGAGGAGATTATTGGTAGGTATTAAAATTTTAGGTTAGGTCAATTATTAAATTATGTACTGTGGTAAAGCACGATTACAATATAGAAACCCTAAATATTAAAGTTGCAATACAAAATCCTAAATTAAAATTTCTACTGCCTAAAAATCTTTTATCTCGAGGTGCTGCCTACAAAACAAACATAATTAAAAAAGGTTTTATATATACACTGCATGCATTTAGTAATATATTGTTAATAAATTTAATCTTTCCGACTATATGCCTTGACTAATGATTTTAACCTGTCAATTACTGCACTCAACCTCCGTCCGCCGCAATTAAAACGTCGACGTACAACTGTAAACATTACAAAGCTTCTCGCGTTGTAATTAAAAAAAACCATTTACTGAGAATGTGAAAAATACAACGTTTATAGCAATTAGTGTTCATAATATGAAAACCCTACTGACATTTAATAAAAGTAATTAATCTATGGCTGTTAGCCGCGCTCGCACAATTACGCCGGTTACTTAGTAAAACTTATTTTTCTAATAAACAATTACCTTGATTTTACCGCTATATGCTGATTTATTTAATACTTTTATACAGGATGTTGCAGTAGTGTAAGAAAAACTAAGCTCTTATTAGTTATATGGAATGGATTTTTTTAAGCCATTTTTCAGATAAGTGGATGAACAGTCTAAATGTTAACCTCATCCGTCGAATTGTATGTACATTGTATAACCTAATTTTTTGTCAGTAATATCTAAATATTCAGTTACTAAGCCCCTAAAATACATAACTGAACATCGAAATAATATTATACATATAAAACAATATTTAGTCATAGTTATTTTTTTTTAAAAACAAAATATTGAAGTATTAGAAAATGAAGTGCCTTTGTTAACGGACATAAATCTATTAGACACTATAAGGATTTTATGCCGAAGTTAAACATGTAGATCTCGTATAATTTGCAATTGAAAACTTTTTGTCCTGAACTGTACCTACTGTTACGAAGCCACTGGTTCGTTACTCGAAACGTCAAACGTAACCTCAAGCGCACCATCGCTAAGCTGCTTAGCATACCTTGTTTACCATCAACCCAGTTTAACGTAAAACAAACTTTGTAATCAAAGCAGTAGAGATTAAATTAGCTCCAGATATAACTTCGTGACTTTTGGCATCTCGATAAGCGAGAGGTGACAATTCTTTCATCGCGCCAAGTGATAAAATCAAAACTTTTTAGTTGTGACAATAAATAGATTATTGAAATAAATAGGCCCAGTTTGAGTTCTCACATAATACGGCTGCTATTCCGGCTTTGTGTCGTTTTTGACAGGCGATGTGAGCTGTGAAATTGAGTTCGATTAAAAATATAAAGGTCCGTCTTAAGACCTTTGTGATTAGAGTTTTTTCGATAGGGATTATTTACAGTTTGATTTTGTTGTGCTAATGTTGGGATTGTCAGCCACTACGTTTATTGAATCATATTTATATTATAAAAGTGAAAGTTTGTATGCTTAGACAGTAGTCTCAATCTCCTAAAACAATTTGTAAGATTAAATTCCAGTTCGTCTGTCTATATGTATTTTCTTTGATCTACTAAACGACCCCACGTGTGTTTTGCACAGGTTATAACAGCCTAATACATATTATTATTCTCTCATTTATTTTTACTTACATATATTTTTTAAATTTTTAACAAGGTATATAATACAAAAATATATAAAAAAAAACACTATTAAAAATTCATAAACAATTTTCCCAGGAATCATGATCAGATCCAACATGATGACTAATACGGACCATTTAAGGATACTGTGTGTGTGACCCTTGGACAACAATTCGGCGAAAAAGTTATGGTGTGGTCATACTTAAAAAAAAGACCATTGAGACCACCATCATACATATTATTATTATTACGTGTTTTTAATCGGAATATTTTAGAAATAATTTAATATTAATCGAAATCCTAATCCTAGACGTACATATATAAAGTAGATAAAATGATGTAATTGTAATTATTATTATTTTGCTTTAAATTTAATTTACATATTATATTTAAAGACGGCATTCAATCATTCTAAAGTAGGTATTTTGGGATCTGTAAAAAATGTGTTAAAGTTAAATAAGAGTGCATTTAGCGTGTAATGTCCCTGAAATCTAAATATTCACATGAATGGCTCCTCTAAAAGCAATGGAAAATTCATAATTTTCCGTGCTATTTCATCTCAATGGAAAACCAAAAGTCGGGTCGAGTTGAAGTGTCCTCATGACTGTTATACGTAACATTGCGTAAATATATCAGAGGGTATTATCATGCGATTTCGACGTTATTGTTGTAAATGATAATAAAAATTGTTATTTTACCTACGAATTACGTATGTAATGGCCAACCTATATATAAAATTTAAAATTTGCGGATAAAAGATTATACCATAGGTATTTAATAAAAAATCATTAAGTTAGGATCATGACCAAGTACCTATAGAGCGTATTTTTTCATATTTTCTTCAAATTATGTCTTCAATTTGGAGGCACCTTCACCACCTTCACCTTCGGCCCCCAACGTCCATCAGCTGTCCATTGCCACTTCTGTTCTGCTACTCGCTGAGCTATGTCGGTTATTTTGGTTTTGCGGATCTCCTCATTTCTGATTCGATCACGCAGAGATACTTCGAGCATTGCTCTTTCTATCGCCCGTGAGTTCGTTCGTTCCATGAGTAACTCTGAGCCTTCTTATGAAACCCGCAGTTAGCGACCAAGTTTCGAATCCGTATGTCATCACTGGCAACACGCACTGTTGAAAGACCTTCGTCTTCAGGCGGAACTAAGGAATTTTGGACGAAAAAATGTCACGCAGTTTCCCGAACGCTGCCCAACTGAGTTGGATTCGGCGGTTTCTCAAAATTGGACTTACCTAACTGGACTTTAAATACATTAAATTATTAATTAAGTTAATCAGGTACGAAATCCTCAAGCGAATTTGAAGATTAAATTTAAAATTATATTAGCTAATGATAGCGAGACAAATTAAACCGAAACTAGGTACTTACATACTTGAAGCATGTTGAAGAGCGACTTCGTTTGCAGCCACCCTAAGTGATAGTCATTAAACGAATTAAAGAAATTGTATTGCAATCTGTTTACGTAAACACACAATTACGTGGATTTTCTAATTGCTATCGTGGTAAAAATCGTGCGCCGTGTTCTAGTATTGTTTTACAATAATTATTAAGTGGATGCAATCACTAATTGCGGAAAAGATTGTACTCGTAAATACTCTTCTATATTTTTAAAGATGTAACTCGTTATGTAAACTAACTAATGTGATCGTGCTATCTGACACCGTGAAGTGTTCCTAATTAATAATTTTAATCAGTAAATATGTACCTACCTAATTAGAGTTTTATAACAAACTAGCAGTCGCCCGCGACTTCGTCCGCGTGAAAACCTCTTAGGTACCCTTTCAATTTTAAACTTTCATATAAAGTGTGCTCTTTCCCCGCTACCCCTCTCAATTTAATTTTTTTATAGTTTCCCGTGAAAAAATATCCTCCATCCCGTCCCGTGTACTAAAG
Source organism: Mycalesis mineus (assembly GCA_034621355.1). Classification (NCBI taxonomy): domain Eukaryota; kingdom Metazoa; phylum Arthropoda; class Insecta; order Lepidoptera; family Nymphalidae; genus Mycalesis; species Mycalesis mineus. The sequence continues at coordinate 14,649,258 of CM067884.1, read as the reverse complement.
ATCTATATTTTTGTTAAACATTGTACAATATTACAGTACATTAACATTAACAATATATATTTATGGCAAGCTAATGTGTATAGCTTGTATCAAATAGTCTATTTCACTTTTGAGTCTAGCTTTCATAATAAACAAATTAATTTACAATCCGACACGCAGATCTAGAGATTAGCCAGTTTAAACAAGTAGTTCCGTAGATTAGCCCCGACAGATCTTTATTTACAAACTTACAAACTTTACCTCTTTATAAAATTATTATAGATAGATTAATTTTTCCCGTTTATTTTAACAATAGAGAGCCCGGACCTTGGTCATTTTATAACAGCTACAAGTGTGTTCAGTCATATTTCAGTACGAGAGGTAACAATGGAGGCTGAATAATGATTGTTTTGAGGTACCAATGGTCCAGACCAGTTACTTATATCCAGTTGCCATACGCTTGGTTTCGTGGCAACCCTCGGCCGAACACATTTTTATAGTTTTAAATCGCAACGATTCAAAAGAAGTATCACTAAACATCAAAGATTAACAAGAAGTTAAGAAGAGATTTACAACTCGCAACTGACAAAACAATATCAAATATTGATAAAAATTCTAACTGCCGCAAACTTCTTCGATGGTTTGGTTCATAGCCCTTTTACATCGCGTTTTTCCAAAAAAAATCTCACAATAATTTTTAGCACAGAGTTTGGTGGTCACGTCGTGAGCATGGAGAGTACGTTAAAATCGGCAATCCATTCAAATGATAACTATTTTAGCAAAACATTATCTACCTATACTCCGTATTGGTACAGTCTGTATGGGTATAAGCTCCAAATCTCCTTTCCTACAAGTATGAATATTGAATACCTATAGTAGGCCGTTAAAATGGGCTGATAATGAGGAAAAAACTTTTAATTAATAATAATTAACGTACGAAAGTCGGTTACGACGCGTTCATGACGTAACGCCGTCGCCTATTGTTTGCGCCTGCGCATCTTACCAACAAACACGTAACGCGTCAACTAATTAGCTCAGCGTACCGGATTAAGGTAAACGTTAACATAATATATTTAGATATGCTTATTTAATTCTCAATGCTTTTTAATTGCACTTATAAAGGTACTTATTAAATAAAGGTAATTTAATAAAGGTACATTACATTTTAGACGAATTTTTTTTAATCAGTGGATCGATAATATTTAATTGTTTTTTGTTTAATAAAACACAGATCCAGTCTACTAGTCTAAGATTGGAACTTGTGCGAAATACAATTATGAGGCCGGAGCATGCTTGCCTAGAAGAAATTGTATACGTACCTACTGTTTTAACCGACGAAAAAAATGGAGGAGGTTTTCAATTCGACACATATATTTTTTATGTATAACTTTTTACAGAGTTGTTCGATTTTGATAATTCTTTGTTATTAGAAAGGGCACACTTCCAAGATGGTCCCATTGTCATCATGTTAGGATCTGATGATGATATCTTGTGATAGTTGAAGGAACTCTTCAAATTTTATAAGCACACTTGCAGCGATTTCGGTTTTTGTGTAAATGATAGTTTTTTTACAAGTGCCGTATAATATACTATGACAGTATAATACGAGTACATTACGTGGCGATAAATCACTAAAAAGTAAAAAATAAAATTTTTTAACAAAAAATAGAACCGAAAAAATTCAGGTATTCGTAGATACTGTTTTAGATTTGTTTGTTCTTTTCTATAAAAATGATCTTGCGAAAAATGCTAATTTTTGTAGTATTTTAGATTTTCCTGCAACTTCAAACTGTTGTAACATGCCCCATGAACAACTCGGTGCTAAGTAGCGCTAAATAATTTGAAGATAATAATAATTATCTCAATTATCTATGTTAATAACGTTGCATTTTGGAATTGTTTCATGCTCACGTTAACATATTTGGCTAATAAAAAAATAAAGTGGAAAGTTTTAAAATCTGTTTTAGGTAGGTACTCACTATTTAACTAAACTTAGGTTCTCTCTCTCTGCAGTCGTTCTTTCATTACTGAATATCGTGGTCAACCTTAACTTAGTTTAAAGCAACTTAATGTAAGCCAATTTTTAAAACCTAATTTTAAAATTAGGTATATATTGATATGCGTTTATACCTTCATTTATTATTTATTTGTTGATAAACTTTCCACATTGATTTTGGTTTAAGTATAGGTGTTAAGGCCTCGGAACACATGGTATGGCAGGTACTTTTTCGTGCGAGTTCTGTTACAAAAAGCTCTTTCAAAAGAGTTCTTAGACAATTTTACTTTTTTGATTTACATGAAATATACATTACTTTTAATTTTGAAAATTTAATAATAAATTAAGTGCTTTTAGACATTCGGGGCTATTGAATGCTCAAGCAACTGGTGGTTAGTGCAGCAGTGGAATCTCCTATACAACACTCGTCGCTTCTAGGATTCCCTTATTGCACTTTATCCACCAGTTATGCAAAAGCTTCGATCACAGTAGAGCAGCACTTCTATTATCAAGGAGTGAAGGTTGATCTTATCAATAGTTTACTACAAGAGGTCCGCGACTTCTTCCGTGCAATAATCAGTACCTATAACGTTCTATCAGCATAAATAAGCGTGACATTTTTTTTGGTAAATAGAATGGGTATGCAAGCTCTTAATATATACCATCGCAATTTCTGTAGTCTGAAAAAAAGAAAAAAATCTCACAACACTTGTTTTGTTATACATAAGTAATATTATCCCAAATTTAAACAAAATCATAATTACACACATTACACAAGACATAAAAGTCTTGAAAAAACCTTGAAAATCTATATTTAAGAATAAACATAATATCAAAATCATAAAATAAAAATAATCAATCCGGGCACTTACAGCATCTTACCCCTAGGCCACGATCTCGATGATGTCGGTACCGAAATTGTACTTTGGTATTATGTTTTTGATATCCAGGTATGCGGCCTGTAATGCCATCTACAGTATGATCTGAACATGTTACAATAAAAAAAATCTGTTTGGTAGTATTTGAGTTAATCGCGACTAGACAGACGCGACGTAGCACTATGTTATACAATATGTAGTATTATTATTATCACTAAGCAACTAGTTTTCGACAATTAATTCGACAAATATAATTGTTATGACGCACGTACTGTAAGATAATCAGCTTTTAGCATAACGAATAATAAAATAATAACCACTAAAGTCCGCTTATTTAAATTTTGTGGCATTTAAAATTATTTATCAAGATTTTTGGCATGATTATTGCATGTTCTTGTAAGTGTAATTAAAATTTCGTTTAAGAAAAACTTACAATGTAACATTCAGTAAATTAATAATTATTATTAGGTAAATATAAATATACAAACCATTTATTTTTAGATATCTATATATAAATCAAAGTCTGGTTAGCAACATGAACGGCTAAACGGATTTAGATAAAATTAAGTGCAGTTGTAGACTGGTCTGGAATACATAATATTCCATTTGTACTCCTATTGGAACAGGAGCCACGCGGGTGAAACTGAGGTGTCTAACTAGTTATGAAATATATTGTGTATAAAATATACTTCTTTGCAAACACGTATGATATTATTTTTGGATTAATATAAAAAATCATACATTTTTTGTAACCTATTGAGCGAGGACAAGGTGAGCTTTCTCTGATTATTTGACCTACTTCGCTTATATGTAGAGCGAATATTAATAACACAGCTTTTTGATAAATGATTTAAAGATTTCGAAATAGAAGAGAGGTAAAGAACTACTCTATAGTTGATGATGTTACACTCTCATGTCTTAAATATATTAAATCTAGAATATTTTAATGCATAAATCGCAACTTTCTTCTCTACACTTTACTAATTGTAGAGTTCATATTATCGTGCGACTATCACGACTTTTATTTTGAATAAAATATCTTTATTTCTAAATTATTTAGTATATAAATCTAGCCTGAAGCGGTACATCTCTTCTTAAGACAGTATACAACCCATTTAAAACTAGCGTTTCACTGCATAGTTAAAAATGTATTCGACCAGAGTCGCGGTTATGTATTAGTCAATAAAATGATAAATGTTTTTGGTAACCAACCTTCACGGTTTTAAGACAACGAAACTATGAATGGATTAAAATTCAATAAATTGATATCTATTCATGAGGTCGCCTTCGAGCAGCTCTATTAAATTATTTGGGCACCTATGCGAAGGCCGTTCATGCGCCTAATTACAACTGCCTACTGGACCGTAATGAAATTTTAACACTGTTGTGATTTGATTTTATGTATCTACAGCGGTAGAAAATAAGTAATAAATAATTTATCCATTTTATCATTTATTTATTATTAAAATTTTACATTACATTTTAAAAAATTTTTAGAAAAACATCTTGTCTGCTTGTGGGGCGTTTAAATTTTCACAAATGTCGTCTGTGATTTAGAGTAAGGAATCACCTCATGCGCACCTTTTCGAGGATTAAGGCCTTCTGAAACTAACAGTCAAGCGAAAGCTTCTTTAGGTTTTGGTCGAAGCTTTTCGTTATAAGACCATTGAAACAACTAAAACCTATAATCGGGAAATTATTATTTCACCTGACCATAAATTATTATACAACAATTATTTGACTTTGAAACATTGACTATAATATCATCCATTATAATTATATTATTTAATTGAATATATCATTAGCAATGTCTAGACAAGATCTGTGTATCATGCATGCTATTAGAGTTTGGAAAATTATTGTAATAGTAACATGAATGCTAGATATTCAATACGATAGAAACGATACTCTACTTTAGGAAGACGGTAGTATTAAAATGTACAGCCAGGCCTATTTGTGTGTGACTCTGAAGTACTGTCAGCAAAATAATTTATCGTCTCGCTGTTAGCGGTTGCTAAGCTAAGGATTTTTTGGTATAGTTTTGTTTGTTTTTTCTTGGCTTCTATGTAATCTGTGGAAGTTCACTACTTGAGTCTAATTAACGTGTACAAATATGGCCGAACGAGTAGATTAGTGACGTCAATGTATTATAACAATGAAGTCTTACAGAAATTCCTCATGCGTGTAAACATTATAAAAACTAAATAAAAGTTAAACTTTTAATAGTTAAGTTTTATTTGATACTAATTATAACAATAACAAAATCCGACAGTCTACTAATCTACATACCTAATTATTTTCTGAAATTCAAATCTTCTATATTTAGCTATATGAATGGAAAATCACAACGTTTCTTTTCAATATATTCTAGCACCTAATTGTGTGGGATGCATAAAGTATAATTATTATGTAAATCCAAATAATAAAATTTATAAATCTTTTCAGTGTGCTTATTATTGACACTTTTAATTTACCGCTGCTACTTAAGACATTATTTTTTTTAAAAAGCACGTTAAAGTTCGCTAACGAATTACTCTAGGTATAGCTGCATAGGCTACATTTCACATCAATAGAAAGGTCTTGTGGCGATAGAGTTTCTAAATCGATTGTTTACTTTGAAAATAAGTAAGTAATTCTTGAGTTATAATAGTAATCTATATTAATAATTTCGTCAAGGGGTACGATGCACTCGATCGAAACCTTAGATAAATAACAAAATATTAAAAAATATTGATTCCGTGGTAAAAAAATATATCCGTATGATTCGAATTATAAAGAATTTCGTTAAATTGTAATGATACTGACAATCAAACCATAGTTTTTTTTTATCGACTACAAGTTCATGATGCATACAAGTGATGATGCAAACAAACCGTTGTTGCTATCCACACAAACTGCAGTCGCCATCTTAGATACGTCTCGCCAATCAACACATCAAACATCATATGTCAAACGAAACGTCTTGCCGAAAACATTGAGTGAATCCAGTGTTGTCAGAACATAGAGAGAGCAATAGTTAAGAAATTTTGTATGAAAGTCTGTCATAGACAAATAGAAGGGCAAGTGGTTTTCACGCGGACAAAGTCGCGGGAGAATACTAGTTACCTAAAAATTCACCACTCTGTCATATTAGATTTGATTGATATCCTAATTTTATACTTCCAATATTTTACTATTATAATAGATACTATTTTATAATCAGCAATTCCATCGCCGTTAAAAATAATTCCATTCCATAGAGTATACCTATATAAGGCTTTTCAAGCGGCAATGCTGTAGGAAATACATATAGAATTGGAAATCTCGCGATAACTCAATAAGTCAGTTGTAGTATTTCGCTACAGGTATTGCCTGTCACAACTTGAACGTGTCAGTTACAAAAAAGTTACCACACTGTGAAACCTTATAACTGCACGCCGCAATTTTGTACCATTTAGCTTACCTTGCTACCGGCTCCTTGTAATGATTTAATAATTCGGACGTTCAAAATCTCATTTTGTAATTATTGCATAATAATAACTAAAATAAGTTATTCAAGACAAGAGTAAGTGAGTTTTAAACAAGAGTATTTACTTGGTTTCAACAAGACACGTAACTTCTGATGTGAAGGAACCCAATAAGGAATTATGGAATTTACAAGATTACGGCAGATAAGGGAAATCCTAATAATTCCTTGCAATTATGACTTAGTAATGGTTAAGTATAACCTATTTTCTCAGATAACTTCAACACTTGCAATTAAATTAAATATTTTAGATTTGTAGAAATTAATTTTCGTCAGAAAAGTGGTCCCCATGTTCAAAATTCATTTATTATACTAGGCCCAGTCATCTATAGTAATTTTGGATCAAACTAACAACTGGCTGAAACAGACAGTAAATCCTATACGTAAAGCTTATAATATTTTTCAAGAATGGAACTACAAAACACTACAGTAATTAAGTACAATATAAGTATAACTTACAAACAAATACAGTTTCGCTCACTGCTAATATTATTTAGACGGACAAACAAAGCTAAGTGACAGTTCCATTATAATAGTACAGATATAATTAATTAGTTAAGTAGATAGTTGTCTACCAAGCCGAGCGGTGACCTTAATCGTACAGATTTTATTCATGTAACCGATTTGAGTGTTTATTAATCAATTAAATATTCCTCGAATCAATCAACCGCTCACAAGGAACTTAATATTCAATTAACGGCTTAACATATCTAATAGACACGAGTACGTGGGATGTCCTTTCATACTTAGCTATTTGGTCTAAGAGCTTACGGTGGTCATTAAAAGATCGGCCATGCTTTCGTCATTTATGTCATTGACTGCCTTGTAGCACAGTGGGTACACCATATCTGGAAAAAAAATGTGTAATAAGCATGGATGTTTTGCAGTGTCTGGGTGTTATATATGTTATGTATAAATATTTATGTATAATGTATTATATAAAAGTATTCATTAGTTATCTTAATACGCACAACACTAGCTACGCTTACTTTGGTGCTAGATAGCGATGTGTATTATCGTATAATATTTATTTTTTTAAAAAGCTGAGAGTTTGCTAGCCTCTATATTCAAACATTTGACGATCCATTATTAGATACAGAGGGTTTAATAATTTTACAAAATATCGAATAGATATGAGTACCTTTCAGTGCTATTTGGTCTAAGAGCGTGCTTCGATCAGACATTCGTCATTCCAACTTCGTCAGCCTCTATTATTCGAAAAATTCGTAGTGTGTTATAACGGCTTAACATAATATATAATACGCCCGTGGTTTCACCCGCGTTGTTCTTATTCGTGTGGGAATATCGGGATGAAGTGTAGCCTATCTATTAGTCTGATATATATATAAGCTACATTATTGTGAAGTTTTATAAAAATTCATTCAGTAGTTTTATCAAAATTCATTCAGTAGTTTTTGCGTGAAAGAGTAACAAACATCCATACATACAAACTTTCGCATTTATAATATAAGTAAGGTTATGTGAGTATGTGGGACATTATTTCGGTCTAAGAGCCTGCGATGATCTGATATTCGTCATTAAAAGTCAAAAGTTCATTAACACTAATGCATAAAATTTGACGGCAAAGGACTAACATAATATGTAATAGATATGAGTACTTGGAATGATCTTGCGATGTAAGCTATTTGCTCTAAGAACATGAGATGAATCAGCATAAAAGGTCTAAGTACTACCTAACATAGAGGAGGACGGTAGCCAAAGTGAGATTTTTATGATCACGTTATTTTTGGAAGTCAAAGTGGAAGTTTGGAGTTCAAAATTTCTAAAATTTAAAACATTAGCGTTGATTTTCAAAGACTTACCATGAAGCTAACTGACTATTACTAATACATGCGTATGTACAACTGAAGAAATGATTTTGTAGAGTATCTGGAGTAAATATAGAAGAAGACGTATTAGACTTAGATGTTTGACCTCTTAACCACTACTTCACGAAGCCGTCATTGTATTAACTTCATAATTCTGTACTTACCCACGTAGAAGCAGTAGAAACACGGGCTGACAAACTTTCAATGACGAAAGTCTGCCAACACAGGCTCTGTGACTATTCGCAGTCAGCTATTGCGGTGACACAGAGCGAGGCCGCGCACGATATTATAAATACATTAGACACTAACATGTGTACTAAGTATCCATTATCTTTTTTAATCCTTGGACGGTATGAAAAACTTAAAGAGCCAATTTGTGGGTCGTAAAACTTATAATAGTTCGCTTAGAATAGTAGCAACTATATAATTTATTGTTCACCTACGGACGATAATTAACGCTTTTGAGTTGCAAAGATATTTGAAATATAGACTGAACTGCTAGAAGTAACTACTGAATTTAATTGGTTAGTACCTTCTTTTTGAGACACAAAGTACCAGACATCATATCGACGGGTGCAAAGTAAAAAAAGTTAACTGCAATTTTGAGATTTTTTGATTATTACAGTAGCTAACTAAAAATATCATGTTCTACAACTTCGTAAAAAATAAATCCTAAATATCGCCATATTTCTTGAACTTTTGTCACGTTAAAGAAGACAACTACTCCTGTTTTATAATTTGTACGACGTAGATGCGTTTATCTACCGTTGGGCGTTTTTACGCAGGGCGTGCGGCGGGCGCGCAGTCTGTCATATTGTGTCATCAGGCAGATGACATGTGTTTCGCCGGCCGGCAGGAATATTTACTTGTTATGGTTTGTTACGTGTGAAAGTTTGTGTGATAGTATTACCATAATAATAAACAATTTGATTATATAACAATAGACATGCAAAGACGTAAATTGTTAGTGAATTTGGCAAAAACAAAACGGCAATGTGATATTATAAACCGAAAAAACTATTGAAACTTAAAGATAACAACCGTGGCACTGGTTCTGGTACGTATTTTTTATTGAAATAGTGTAATCTTATTGTTTTTTGTAATGTTGAGTATTGTTTGATTGTTGCCTTAATGCTCATTCATTATCATCATATTATTTTTTTACTAAACGACGTATAAACGATCATCTGCCATATAGCTTTTTCTACTTTGTGATCTTACATGTAGATGTCTCAATTTTCGTAAGTAAAATAATATTTGTTTTCGGTTATTGGGTTTCTCTGCCTTTGTTACTTCTTATTTTAGCTAAATTAATCAACTAATATTAATTGATTAAATATTAATTGAATAAATTTTAATTTTCTACTAATATTTTACAATTGTTTCATGTTCAACAAGCCAGAAATCACAATTTAAAGAAGAAAGCTTACAAAACATATGCAATGGATTTTACAATTGTTTCATGTTCAACAAGCCAGAAATCACAATTTAAAGAAGAAAGCTTACAAAACATAAGCAATGGATTTTACAATTGTTTCATGTTCAACAAGCCAGAAACCACTATTTAAAGAAGAAAGCTTACAAAACATAAGCAATGGATTTTACAATTGTTTCATGTTCAACAAGCCAGAAATCACAATTTAAAGAAGAAAGCTTACAAAACATAAGCAATGGATTTTACAATTGTTTCATGTTCAACAAGCCAGAAATCACAATTTAAAGAAGAAAGCTTACAAAACATATGCAATGGATTTTACAACTGTTTCATGTTCAACAAGCCAGAATTCACAATTTAAAGAAGAAAGCTTACAAAACATAAGCAATGGATTTTACAATTGTTTCATGTTCAACAAGCCAGAAACCACTATTTAAAGAAGAAAGCTTACAAAACATAAGCAATGGATTTTACAATTGTTTCATGTTCAACAAGCCAGAAATCACAATTTAAAGAAGAAAGCTTACAAAACATAAGCAATGGATTTTACAATTGTTTCATTTTCAACAAGCCAGAAACCACTATTTAAAGAAGAAAGCTTACAAAACATTAGCAATGGATTTTACAATTGTTTCATGTTCAACAAGCCAGAAACCACTATTTAAAGAACAAAGCTTACAAAACATAAGCAATGGATTTTACAACTGTTTCATGTTCAACAAGCCAGAAATCACAATTTAAAGAAGAAAGCCTACAAAATATAAGCAATGGATTTTTCGAAAAGAGCTTGATGTGTTCGCAATGAAGACAAATGAGTGTCAGTTAATTTCGCAAGTTAAGTCTCCATTTTCTGCATCACACTCTCGGCCAGTCTTACCTGTTCACTCTCAATCTAATTCACAAATTTTGAATTTAAAAATGATGATATTGATCTTATAGATACTAAAAGATTTTTTTCTGATTCTAATTATCTGATACACCAACCCCCTCAGAATATAATTCATTTACTTGAAGCCCGCCACGTCCATTAGCTATTAGAGTTAAATCAAAATATCTGTTCATTAAACTCAGACAGGCTATCGAGTATGTTACTTTCAAACTGTCAATCTCAATAAACAACATCACTCATACTTCGTCGGCAGTGGAGGCTTGTGTGAAATGTTCTACGCCTTTCTCATTAAACGGCAGTTCTATATTGATAGATCAAAGAAAAAGCGTGGATCTGTGACAAAACAAATAAACAATTCATGGTGCATTAACCTTACAAAATCATCATAGAAGAAAACGCAAACTCAGGACGAACTCGAACACAAAGGATGTGGATCAGAATGGATCAAAATCCACCAGAAGTACAGGAGCAGGTGCATACTGCCAGGAACTGAACATAAAGATCATGCAAGCACTCGGTAAGCACAACTCGAGTCTTCCAGGCCGAATGCGTTGGAAACACAACAGCAGCCATATGGCTTTAGCTAGCAGAATGGTAACAAATTTCATATTATCATACATACAGACAGCCAAGCAGTATTAAAAGCTCTAGCAAAATCCCCAACTACTTCAGGGCTACTGTTCAACTGTCACTGCGCCCTTGTAGCACTTGCGACAGGTAACACAGTGACTTTACAATAGTTGAGAAGTCACAATGAAATAACGGGAAGTGATATGGCAGACAAGTTATCAAAATGGGCTGCAACGCTGATAGTAGTAGTCCCACAACTAATAGTGCCCATACTGTTTAGTGAATACAATTCATAGCTACACAAACAAACTACAAATGCCCATGCAGAGCTATGGGTCATCTTAACAGAGTGCAACCAGATAAAGGAGATACTTACCAAACTTAAACTCAATTGTAACAAATAAACTCATGCGCTTGAATCGTATGAAGTTGAGAACAGCAGTAGGACCACTGCATGCTAAACAAATACCTTTCAATTTTAGGTATGACAGACAGTTCTCTATGTAAAGTCCGCATGGAGGAAAACAAGATACCGATACATGTTATGCTTAGATGCAGTGGTGTATCACAGCAACAGGCAGCCTACATTGGTTCCTCAGCAACACTACACGAGTCAATCGATAACCTGGGCGACCTGCTAAGCTTCTGGAGCTAGCTCGGCTTGTTGGAATAAACCATAGGGGACCTACACCGGAGGAATCATGCACAACAGCCAACATCATGGCCAAGTCCGGAAAAGCCCAGGAAGGAGAAGAAGATACCTTAGAGGATTTATTTTTGTTAAAATACAGAATTATTGTCATGATTGTGATTATAACTAGATCATCGAAATTACTGTATTATTGATTATTGTGACTGATGTTTAGTTTGAACTTTAGTTTGTTGATTTCATATTAATTGTTTTTTATAAAAAGTTTTTTTAATTTTATTGTAAGATTTTCAACGAAAGTACGTAATTACCTGAAAAAAAATCAATAGGTTTTTCATTCCGAAAAAAGTTTTTATAAGATTACTTTATTGCTAAAATAAATAAATAATTTCTTAGCAAATATTCCATTTAACTTCCTTATAAATCGTACTCCTTTCTCAAACATTGCAACGTAGAAAATTATATCTGCAAAATTATGTTCTGAACTTGGTGTATTTAGAATTTAACAGAGCCTTAAAATAATTTTAGCAATATGGAAAGTTTTACTTGTTGTATTTACTGAAATATATGGAACATACTTTATTAAATCTGGATTTTTGCAAATTCCATGTACAAACGACCAAGTGGTAGTTAACATAGTTGTCACATTTTTAAGTACAATGTAGAAACAGACAACTGCAATATCTCTTAAATTAAACTTAATTAAAAGAAATCAAAGGTGCATGTAGATGTCTTATGAAACAATAAAGCAGTGACGAAAATTTCAAAAAACTTGGTTTTAAATTAACAAAATGGGAGCACTTTTTTCTATTCTTCGCTCTCCTGAAAAGTGCCTGTTTTGTATATAGCTCTTTTTACTTTGCACCCGTCGATATACCGTAGGTGTTTGTAATGCTGCAAGTGTTCATTAACGATAAGACCGCCAGCTGTACATTGTTTTCATTTTAAGGTTATTTTCTATTTATAAGCTCTTTCATTTGGTGTACATTAAAAATATTTCATTCATTCATTCATTCAAGTAATATATAATAACACTTGTCAAATGCTCTGAAAAATGTAGAATAATTACTATTGAAGAACTGAGTAAAAATAAATGTTCTCTTCTGTAATGTTACTTACTAAATAATTTTCGAAGCGGTGAGGAACCCTCGGTCTCGCACTTGATCGGTTTTTTCCTTGTAAACACAACCTTGACTACGTTTAGAATTAGTAGTGGGAACGTTACGAGGTGGCGATTTTTTCAACACCCTCCAGTTTGTAATGTGGAGTGTAATTATGACCGACCGGGGCCCATTAGGGCCCGCCGCCATTAATTTATTATAATAAGGTCCAACTGCCAACTGCATTTGTTCGACCGTGAAAATTATTATCATTAGTGGGCAATAATGTTACTGTAGAACGTCAAGCTGCCATTATCCTTATCAATATTGTTTTTGTACCAAAAACTGCTAACATGCATTATAGTTTTTGAACTAAATTACTAACAAATATCTAAACTCTCGTTATAGTGAGAGAGCCTGTGGTGGCCAGACTTTGGTCACTTTATAAAAGCTGTAAACTTGTCAGCAATCACTCCTACGTTAAGTAGGTTGGCAACTTTACGTGTTTGGATTATGGTAGCTATGATGGAGACTAAAAAAAATATAAATTCTAGTTCTCTATCCCTCTAGTCTAGCAGGTATACACTTGCATGCCTTAAAACGTTTATGTAAAAGTTTTGGTAGTGATAACTTCTTATGAGAGGATAAGCCGCTTTGTTACGTAACGCTGTACGGCGCCAGTCTGTCTAGCATCATGCATACGGCAGCGGTAGGTAGGCTCCTCGTCTCTCATTCTAATCAGTACCTATTTAAATTATCATATTACACGACTTTTTTAAATATATTATTCAAGATTATTAAGTAATCATATCCTCAAATAATCAAATCTCTAAACGCTGCCGTAGCTATTTCTCACTGGATACTTGAATAGAAGGCGAAGCATTCGTCTTTTGTTACTTTATCCTAAAACCACCAATATCCTAACATAAAATGCCTTCTGTACTTGCTGTCATGTCCATGACTGACAAACTGTCAGCATTGAATAATTGACGAAAGTTGGACGATCACAAGCTCTTGGTCTTGCTTTACCTGTAAGAAAAATAACTTATTTTTTTAAAAAGTAAACATAAAAAGTTTTACAAGGGAAAGTGTGCGTATCAGCGACATAGAACAGTGATGCCGACACGCGTCGAAGGTTTTATTGCTCTAGGTATACTCGTAAATATCATATTATATGTTACCGCGTAACATATTTTTAACAGAAAAAATTGAAAGCGTACGTTTTATGGAGATATAGCAATTTCGTGCGTGTAAAGTTGTACATTTGCATTTAACCTACATAAGTTCAAATAATGTAATGAACACACTTAATACACCGATAGGCCATGGCTTCGATTCCCGCCCGCCTATTGTCGTACCTACTTCTAACACAATCTTTACGACTGAAGGGAAGGGGAACGTCGAATGTCAATTTTGAAAAAAATATAAATATTAAAAAATGTGATTTTATTATAACCATAAAAGTCAAGAGGCGAAAATCATCAACATTTATTAAATATGTAGAAAAATTAAAAAAAAAACAGCCTGCCAAATCCTGCGGTAATAAAAAAAAATATTTATACACTTCTCGTATTTAACCTAAACAAATAAACATATCAAGTTAAATAAAAGCTTGTAAAAATGTAATCGACCCGTGGGCGTCTCGCAGTAATTCGCCGTTGAGTTGCTATAAGTTTCCAATAGGGGACATTACAGTGCACGGGGCGAGTCACACGGCTGTGAACGCTTAGGGCTGACGCAGGCGGTGCGTTTTTTACTCGCAGTCCATGCGCGTTTGTGGCGGACACCTCTGTAATCTCAAAGCTCTAATATCAGATTATTACAAGATATTACAGTGCGCAGTGGCACGGCTGTAAACGCCGGTCGACGCTGGGCCGACGCAGATGGTGCGTTTTTTACGCGCAGACTGTGCGCTTTTATGGTTGACACAGCTATATGACTATTATAATAACAAAGTTATATTTAGATATTATTTAGATTTTATCAATTCTTGTAAAAACTTAAAAATTTTCTTATCCCTCGCTGAATTCATTGTGGAAATAACGCATCAGCAAATAACTGATTGACTGCCAGGCTCTTAATTGGATTATATTTTAACTTAATCTTTAAATATTTGATAGAAAAAAGTTAATCTCAAGTACAAAAAGCTAACAATGACGTGAGTGATTGTTCAGATAGCAAGTATTTACCTACTTCATATTTACATTCATCATTTACCTACTTCTGGGATATGTTAGCAAATATTTAAATTGACATGCTTAATAACCAAATAGGTACCAACCAGTTCATAATGGTCTCTGAGAAGAAAAAAGTCCCAATGTGTATTTCTGACTTTGGTTTGAACTCTTACAAGCAAAAAATCATGTTAAAAGACGTGGATTATATGTAGTTAGTGAAATAAAACAAATAATTCCTATATTTACTCTTTAGCTTCCGATCAAGAGGTACTCGGTTCGAGTTATGAAATATTGACTTTTATTTCTTTCGAGAAAATCTCAGTAAAACTTCTCACCCTGCAGTTGGGATGTTAGTGATGTTACACCGTCTGCTTTGAAAAGAACGCTGAGCCGTCGCAAGGCATAAACGCGCGTGTGTTCAGGTCGTGCGTGCGCGCCCTTAGTGCGTGGGTGGTAAACCGCAACGCGTACACTCGGCTGCGCTAATTCCCTCCGCATTATACCGACGAGTATAATCCCGTGTAGTATTTACTTATGTGAACGGCTATGTTATAGACAACGTTTTAAAAGCGAAACACTTGCAGTTACGTTTGAAAATCTATCCACTGTATAATATCTCACAATATTACTATAACTATATTTATTATTATTAGACTAGCAGATGCCTGTGACTTCGTCTGCATGGAAGAAAATTTTTTACTATAAAAGTATGCTAAGTTAGCTGTCTGCGAGTGAAATTCTCGTCAAAATAGATCCAACCGCTGCAGAGATTAGCCTAAACAAACAGATAAACAGTCAGAAAAATCTAAAAGTTGATTTTTTATAGCACCAAAACCATGTGTGTGTACATAAATGTATTTCATACGCATTTAGTGAAAAGCTGTTAATTTTAAATTACAATTTTATTTATTTGTTTAAATTGTTTCGAGCCTTTTTTATCTTAATTTTTTTTGTTGTCAACTAGTTGACATATCTTAATTAAGCTCTTCCATGTAAACTGGAGATCTAGAGAAATAATCAGAAATTATAAAAAAATACTTCAAAACGTGTCGGTACAAAACCGGTCGCTGCAAAACATTTTACTAATTAAATAGATAAATAACATATCAACTATCAACCCAAAAATATTTTTTTCCAATTAGACTACATACTAGTTTCTGAGGTGAACAAGTCCGAACCAAGACACTGTGAATCTGATTTACCTGCGCGACCTTTTTGTTCGAGCCTTTTTGGAATAGTGACGTCATCAGAGTCATATTTACTCATTTCGAATTCGAAGCCAGAGATAAAAGCTAGTCATTAATATAATTAGGGGTTAACGTATGACAGCCTCTGCGATAAGTGATAATTTTTTTAACTTTATCGCATACGTAAATTTTGCTTTTAACTCTTGCTAAATTATCTCATGGGGTATAAAAAAGCACTTTAATAAACTCATATTCCGATAAACATGTTAATTTTTATGCTTGATAGGTATTTTTTGTCACTCATTTTTCGTTGCGACGTTATATTTTTAAATAAATGTACTAGATACTTGAACTTTGATTTAATTTCTTTAATATTTCCGTATTTTTACCCGACTGCGTCAGAAGGAGGGTAATGTTTTTCGAGCGTATGTATGTATGTATGTATGCCACGCGCACGGCACGCGCTACTGCCTAAACGGCTGAAGGGATTGTGACATGTGAGGTGTCGTTAAATTCGGCTAAATTGTGGAAGTGACATAAGCTATATGAATTTTCAAAATAGCGACTGTGAATGGGGGAAAAAAGAGGGGACGTATGCATTTTTTTCTTTTATCTTAGCAATATGGGTATCAAGTGAAAGGTCGTAAAAAGACCATTTCAAAAATATAAATATCATATCATGTTTATGTTACCCTTTTAATAAGCAATGTCAAAAAGTGTACCAAATGTACCGTCTCATTTTTATACCACAAATTAAAACTAAAAAGTCTCAAATAAAATTATTATTATAAAAAAAAAACCCAACTGCTTGCAAACGTAGTTTTGGTAGGTCTTTCTTTCCCAGGTAGTAAACTATGTTTGTCCCCGCCTGCAGCACCATAAAGTATTTATAATTTTATATAGATATAGTGATCCCTGTTTTTCTCTTTTCAGTTCATAACTTCTAAGCAGTTGGGTTTTTTTATAATAATAATTTTTTGTAAAATATTTTAGGAAGATACTTACTGGCAAGAATATTTTTCAATAGATGTACCTGCTTGCTTGAAGACTCCGTTTCCTTTCAAGCTTAAAGCTGAAAATAAAATCGACAATACCTATTCGTGATTCCCGTATAAAGACAAAAAGATATCGTCAAATAGCCTTAAAGTAAGCGTAATAATATTAATAAATCTTTTATTTGCAAGAATGTGGTTACAATGTCGATCTTAAAGTCAAATTACAAAAATATGTCCAATCACATCCTACCACATACATGGTGTGCAAAAAATGTATTCAAGTTAAACTATACATATACTTTCTTTTAAAATAATTACAAATTACGTTAGTATAAACCTTATATTATCGTCACATGTGTAGTATCATTAATCGTCTAATATTTAAATGTTAAGGATTATATTTATACAACTTCAAAAAAATATATATATATAAAAGAATTAGTAGCTTGTGCTAGAAAGACTAACGCCCGAATACTCAAAGTATTCTACTTAATTTGCCAGATTTTCATTGTAAACTGTCCAAGTCTATTCGAGACGTACGTTTTGATTTACGAATTTGGGCCAAGATATTTAAATAAATATAATAATATAAAAATAATAAATATTATAACCTTACAAATGAACTAACCAAGAATGGCTATGTGGTTAGTTTATACGCCCTAGTAGTGGGTGCAAGGGGTATACCAGCGAAGTCCCTCTATAACCTGCTAAAAGACCTTGGCCTTACTAGAAATGCAGTAAGCTCCATATTGGAACGAGTGTCTAAAGCTGCTCTAGTAGGGTCCTTCCGAATTTGGCTAGGCAGGGAGAATAACTTGAACAGAGGAGGTGAGTGGTGACGCGCGTCACTAAGGGTACCCTTAAACCTACACCCGTGTCACAAGTCTCGGGCTCTGTTCGGAGTTTTTCTCTCAGCCACGCGATGGACCCGGCCCCCGCACGGTGAATCCATGGAATGCTAAGATATTCGTCTCTGAATATGTATATTAACGTATATAAATAATACCTATACAATAGATACTCTGAAAGAAAACAAAACCGCATCGTAATCAGTTCATTCGTTTAAAAGCTACCATGCCTTAAACAAACACGTCAAACATATGACAACACTATAAAAAAAAGCTCGCGTGTAGATCAATAAACGCAAGAGGTGGCAACACTCGCTACTAAGCTGGGTAAAAGAGCTTTGTAACTCAAGTCTGGAGTAAGTTGTCTTTACGCGGCGAGAGTGAAGCCGTGTTGCGGGGCTTCGTGCGGTCGGCGCTTCCTTACTTGATTGCTTACATTTCTGGCACGGGTTTTGTCATGCAAGACGTGTCGCTAATTTAACTTGAGGTACGTTCGTTAACTAATTTGCGTTCAGGTATATTCGTAATCTAATTTGCGTTTAGGGACGAAATACAGTAGGTAACTAAATTGGTACATCGATGATCATTTACGACTGAAAAAGTTTTTGAAGAGTAGCATAGGTAGTGAGTTTTTTAATGTTTAGTACATTGTGTTGGAACTATGAGCGAATAAGTTTCTATTAGGTACATAGATAGCACGGGATTTCAAGATTTCAATCCGTCCACTTTGTCTATCCAAAATTTTGAGCTACTTTTTCAGTCTATTGTAAATGTGGATTTTATAGTCATCTACTGTGTTCAATATGTTTGTCTGTTTATATATTAATATGTTCAGATACGTAGATAAATTAAAGATTAGTCAAAAGATTGATTTATAGAAACACAAAGATTGATAAAAATTATAAGTTGGAGTTAGCGGAGTGAGACTATCATAAATTTAGGCATCTTATTTAATTTGTTATTTTAAAATAAGGTCGATCAGCCAATTAAAGGCCCACTACAGGGCCAGGCTTCCCTCCTTATAGGAGAGGGGATATGGAGCGTACACCCACCACGCTGCTCCAATGCGGGTTGGCGGGCTTAGGGTGATAATGCTTCATTTATTAACGATCACTATCAGATGTTGATGATAGTAACCGGGACCGATGGCTTAACGTGCTCTCCGAGGCACGGGGGTGTAACACCGCCAACTTCCAAACTCCGGGCTTGGGAAGTACTGAACATTTCATAAAAGATTGAAAAAGCTCAGAATTATTCTGTGTCCCGACCCAGGAATCGAACCCAGGACCGCTTATATGCAGTCAGTCTTATTAAATTGAAATTAGTAGTAGCAGTAGAAGGTGTATTAGATAATACATGTTATCAACAATATTTTTTGTCTCAGGTGTTAAAGACGACTCAGACGACGTATCAAGCAAGTCCTGCGGCGGCGATGCCTCAGCGCTCTCGAAGAAGCAGAGGAAAGCGAGAACAGCCTTCACGGACCACCAGCTCCAGACCCTGGAGAAGTCCTTCGAGAGACAAAAGTATCTCAGCGTGCAGGACCGCATGGAGCTAGCTGCTAAACTGGGCCTTACAGACACACAAGTCAAGACCTGGTATCAAAATAGACGGTAAGAAATATTTTAAATTTATCTATGTGAGATACTACATTTCACGAAAACCTCATTAATCCAGTGGTTAGCCAATGTTGCTGCAGATAACGAGGTTCTAGGTTCAAAGCCTGGGTCGGGCTATAGAATAATGCTGGGTTTTCTTTCTTTTGAGGCATTATAAGCTTGTCGGTTGAGTTGGGAAGTTGGTCGGTCGGTCTCGGTCCCGGTCTTTATCATCAACCTCTAATAGTGATCATTATAAAAATTCAACATTATTCCTAATCTATATTTCAAGAGAGAGAGAGAGAGAGAAAGAGATCTGGCCATGTAAAGGGTAAGATGCGTACGAACACAATTCGAATATTTTCGTCGATATGTAACAGAGATCATCTAGGATTTACCGCCGCCATTTTTTCTGCCTCCAAGCAGCATTGGGGCAGCAGTAGATCTTTTCATGACAGAGCTCAACCGGGAAACTATTGCCACCATGTCTCTATGCTTACTGTATCTCAGTCAGAAGGGGTACCTAATGCAATTCTACACTGATATTAAGCTATATTTGCCGATATTTAAAAACGATTAGTAAAGCCATTAGTGACAAAGCTCATGCGTGGTCAAGCTATAGGTGATTTTATTTTAATGTTACATCGCAAAAACTCGATTTTCTTTTTTCACTTCATTCGTATAGTTTCGTATCATGGCGCTTTCTATGTATGATATTAAAATCCCTTTATATACATGAAAATTGTGTAAAACTAGAAATGCTATTAAGTGTTCTACCTCCCACGCCGTAATGGGTTTATGAGACTGAATACGAGTAAGACGGCTCGAATGAAGAAAGCAATTATTATCGAATACTACTGTACTGGGAGTTAAAGGACAAGCGTTTCGCGTTTCAGAAAAATAAACATTAATTTGTAAAAAGCGATCTATCAGTCAATTATATATATCCTTTGTATATGTTGTTAAATCCTTAAGTGTAATGCGGGTAAAAGCTCTGTTGGAGAGTTAGTTTAAATCTTTCATTCTGTCGTGTCTTTAAAAATGATTTAATTAACATAATAATTTAATTTAAAATTAATTAAATTTAATTGTAAGGTTGTTTCTTATTCACTACAGATTTTTCCCATATACCCGTTGTCGGCTAAATAGATCTAAATGGAAGGCACATAATATATCTAAACTATAACCTAAAACTTTCATAGAGACGGGATGAAAGCGTGGAAAACAGCAGGGCACAGCTAGTGTTTGTCACAGAAATGCCCAATTAAAAACTTAAAAAGCTGTGTAACTTTCATGTAAATGTATTCTGCCGTGATTAAATAACAAAAATGTATCTACACTTTCGCATTCATAAAACATTTTGATCTTCACTCGTCAGCTGATATACGTCCATTGCTGGACAAAGGCCTTTTTCAGAGGCTTCCAAACACAACGTCATCTATTGTCAAACATCCTAAGCTGCTTTAACCAACACTGCCCTGCGACATGTTTGATGTCGTCACTCCACCTAGCGTGGGGTCGAACAACACTGATTTCCGGTGCGGGGTCGCACTCCCAGCACTCTGGGACCCCAGCATCTATCAATATGGTAGTTGGGTACAATCGCGCAAGTCAATGAATTGAGGCAGTCTTTTCATGACGTAGTTCGTGAGATAGTCGGCTGTCTCACAGAGCGCGCTGAGTCAGCAACTCTCGTTATACGAATAGCTACCGAGCTACTATAGCGCCATGTTCGCAACTATATTAAATCAATTTATAGTGTATAATGTATAATTAACGGTCCAATACAGGCCTCTCCCTTTTTGTCTGAGAGACGGGACGATATGGAGCCTATACCGACCACGCTGCTGCAATGTGGGTTGGTGGGCTTAGGGTGATAATTCTTAATTCATTAATGATCAGTAGATATCAGATGTTGATGATAGAGACCGAAACTGACGTTAAGCCTGAGGCATCGGGTGTAATACGACAAACTTTCCAAACCCGAGCTAAAAAATTTTATTGAGATTTTTTTGGAAGCAAAATAAATTGAAACCTCGGAATAGACAACTACATAGGCTAATGTAGATGTAGCTTAAGATTCTTAAATATTCATCATCATCATTATCAGCCTATTAATGGCCCACTACAGGGCCAGGCCTCCTTCCTTATAGGAGAGGGGATACGGAGCGTACACCCACCACGCTGCTCAAATGCGGGTTGGCGGGCTTAGGGTGATAATGTTTCATTTATTAACGATCACTATCAGATGTTGACGATAGTGACCGGGACCGATTAACAGGCTTAACGTGCTCTCCGAAGCACGGGGGAGTAACACCACCAACTTCCCGACTCCGGGCTTGTAATGTCCTGAAAATTTCATAGTAGAATGAAAAGATCAGAATTATTCCGTGACCCGACCCAGGATTCGAACCCAGGACCTTGTGATCGAAGCCACATAGGCTAACCACTAGATCTGTGAAACTCATAACAAAGCTAATTTTACGCAATGAGTTCAACTCAAAATATTTTTCACCCAACTTCAGTTCGTACAACACTTATAGAACTCATTATAAATCACTTAGCAAGGATCGTCGTCGCGTCCAAGGCGGTTATTTCAAAAACAAACCTTAGTAATTAGAGCTTTGTGGCCGCCGACTGAGCCACCGCGTATAACACATAAAAACTAATCCTAACCCAAAAAAATCGACTACCTCACAGTTGCGTCTGTATTTTTTATTAATTTCTAGTTTATCAGACGTACGTTATTAAATTTTCGATGCATTTAGTTTTTACTTGCAATAATTACAGAAACTAACCACTTTATATATAAGATAATATATTAGGTACATAATAAGCTTATATACTTGTATATCTATTTTTGAATAATTTTCTTGTATACTTGTGTAATTTATTATGTTACTTGCAAAATAATTGATAAAATTTGTGTTTTTAAAATGTTTGAACGTATCACATCAGTATATACGTATAATTGTATAAATATTTCAATTTAAAATAATATATTAAATAACATTAAATACTTAGTTTAATCCAAATTCACAAATACTGAGATGGTAAAATGATATCATCAAGGTAGCGGGCCGGAACTGGAATCAGACAACCCAAAATAGAAAGGAATGGAAGTTAAAGGACAAATAAAAAGAAGGAGGAATCCCACATTTAAACACTACTTATGTAGGAATAAATATAATCTTATACACTGAACATGAATGAACCAATTATATAAGAAATAGGTATTATATAACAATAAATAGAACCGACTCAAAACGCACTAAAAAGTAAAAAATAACTGCGTCATTTAGTTGCTTTAATTTACTTAAGCATATCTATGAAGTCGGTGCCAGCTAAGTTTAAGGAACATTTATTTAACGTAGTAAAGCAGTTTTTGGGTTTTAGGTAACGTCCTTAAAGTAGAAACCTTGGCTGACAGTGCTGGCACCAGCCCATAGATATGCATAAGTAAATTAAAGCAACTAAATGACGCAGTTATTTTTTAGTTTTGAGTCGGTTCTATTTTTTGTTAAAAAAAAATGTGTGCGTGTACTAGCGTACACTCGTAAGAAGTGAAACTAACTAACTTATGAACATTCAAGTATTAAAAAAAAATGATACCATAATTACACCCACGTGTTAGTGTATTGAAAAATACAATCAAAAACCGAGGTTAATTTTAAATAACGTGGAAAAATATTACTTTTTTTAGAAATTCACAAATATATATATATATTTATCACGTCACTTCCATAAGTCAAAGATGGCGCGTAACGGAAAAATGTGACGCGTAACGAAAAAATGTTACACTAAATTTTTTTCCAACCCCGATAAAGAAGTTTCACTTCAATAAAGAATTATCAAACTCGGACAACTCTATAAAAAGTTATGCGTGGTCATACATAAAAAAAAATATACGTGTCGAATTGAGAACCTCCTCCGTTTTTTTTCGTCGGTTAAAAACTAAGTAAAGTTTAATTTCAGAAAGACTGAACAGATGGACATGGAATTTAGCAATAAAGTAGATTATAGTCTGGAATGTAGCTAACATTTATGTCAATATTTCTAGGAACAGTATATACGAGTGGTTTGTTACTAACTTACTACTGCTAAGTTACGCGATAGCCAAAATGATAACAAAATCAATTCAACGCAGTTTTTGTTATTGCTGTCGCGTAAACGGTTAGAAAAAATTCTATTAACTGTCTTGGCGACTGATCTGTTTTCTGTTTCTCTTTTTGTCTTTTAAAATTCGTGAAAGTAGAATTCGTCAATAACAAAAGAGTTTAATTGCTTGTGGACCACACAACGTTACCTATTAACAAAACAACTACTTAAAAATGCTCAAGAAGAAAATGCCTATTAAATTGTTAAGAAGAAAATTTAATAAATTAAAAATTAAAATTTATTTCTTTAAAAAAGCGAACTGTTTTATTTGAAGTGAACTGTAAAACTGATTCGTAACAGTAGGTAACAGCTTCACAGCAGGATTGTTACTAAGAATACAAGTAACCTAAATGTAGGGGCCTAATTAATATAAAAAGTTTAGACAGTGTTTTTCTGACGTCACCACCGAACTACGCTCTAGTCTGTATGGTATTGATACCTACCATTTTATTAACATGTCACATAGTCGCTTTGGTATTCAAACCAACAAAATTTCAGTTTAAATTAAATTTCATATAGATATTCAATGACTCCATTATCACCAAATATAATCAAGTATACCTAAAATCGAATCAACCGCTAGTAATAATTCAGACCTACACATTCGATCTGGGCATTTTATATCTTTTTTATTTTATACAAGTTAGCCCTGGACTGCAGTCACATTTCTACACATCGTACCGCTAAATTGCTTGGCCTCCCACCATCCAGGCCTTCGATTAACTAATTAAGAAAATCTCTATCGGTCAGCCGGGAATCGAACCGAGGACTTCCTTACAAATCGACGTACCGCTGCACTACGGAGGCCGTTAAAATGACTACTAGGTCAAACAAATAATTGTAGGGGACGCAAGCGAGGCGCCGCGCAAGGTGTAGCCCGCTGCCCGCCCCGTCTGGCTCTGCTTTTTCTATTATCCGACATTTTTTTGCCAAGCTTTTTATTAGTATTCCATAATATCGGTTAAACTAATGTTTGGGCTTCGATTTTTCGGTTCGTGAAAGGGTGTGAAATCGGAGTTAATTGAAGGATTTAATAGCTTTTGTAGTGTTTTATGTTTGGTTACTTCTCTGTTGTTAAGCTAGTGGACCAACTGTATTTATTTTTAAATGACAATAACGCTTGGAATAAACCAGATCTGTTTCTGCACACCAAATACTGTTAATTTTTCATATTTAATGACTTTTATTATTTATTTATCGACTACAAGTTGGCCCTTGACTGCTATCACACCTGATGTTAAGTGATGATGCAATCAAAGGTGGAAGCGGGCTAACTTGTTAAGAGTAGGATGAAATCCACACCCCTATCGGTTTCTACACGACATCGTACAGGAACGCTAAATCGCTTGGCGGTACGTCTTTGTCGGTTGGGTGGTAACTAGCCACGGTGAAAGCCTCCCACCAGCCAGACCGAGGCAAATTAAGAAAAACTTCAATCTGCCCCGCCGGGAATCGAACCCAGGACCTCCATCTTATAAAGTGATAAATAAATTTATTTTATTTTATTATAACAATTAACTTTTTTTAAAATGAATTAATAATTTTCCTGTGAGAAAATCTAGCAAAGAATTTGCAATATTATCATGAATATTAAGGTTTCTACTTTAGGTTACCTAAACTTTGCTACTTCCTTCGAATAAACTAAACTTGGATGGCTCCAACTTTATAGAAATTCTTAAGTTAATTGAACCTACTAAATGTTAACAAACAGCCAAACGGGAATAAAACTTAAAACACCAAAAGACAAATTTAATCAGAACTATTTATTTACAAAGACATCAAATATGATCGAAATGAAACATTCTTACAGTAACCACTTAATTAAACAT
This sequence comes from Mycalesis mineus, assembly GCA_034621355.1. NCBI lineage: Eukaryota > Metazoa > Arthropoda > Insecta > Lepidoptera > Nymphalidae > Mycalesis > Mycalesis mineus. The sequence goes on along the minus strand of CM067884.1, from coordinate 14,623,636 downwards.
TACGCGCACAGATTCTTTCGATAGCTAAACAGAATGACTGTTTTCGGACACCAACGTGAATAATAACAATTTTCCATAGGGGCATCTTTTATAGCCTACCGCCCACCATTTTTGTTCGACGACTACAGTCCCTAGTCTATTATCTATAGTTTAATCGGGGTACCAAAACATAGCAAATAAGGCCACTATTGTCTATAGTCTTTTCAAACAGAGTATACAATTCTGCCAACATAAACGATGCAATGATTTCTTGGTTTTAGTGCGTTTTGAAGCTTATACCCAGGCGTGGACGTCTATCGGCTGATGATGATGATGATGATGATGATGATGATGATGATGATGAAGAGTCTTCTGAACTTAAAAACATTTTATTAACACAAATAAAATTAATATACACTCGTAAAAAAGTGATTGACAGTTAAAGTTGAACCCTCAAAGTTATTTAATCAAATGTTACAATCATTTGTTAATTTTAAATTAGGTATAATTAATTTTCATAAATTATACAAGTTTCCATAATTGTTTTAAAACCAAGCAAAGATAATTTGATGTAATTAGCTCAAAAAACTATAAATGCGATAAGGTATCTAATACCAAATCATATAAATATGTACATATAATTGGACGAATACCTATAGACTAGAGAAACCTTTTTGCTTAGCGTAATTCTAATTAAATAATAATTATTTAAAATTTTTCCTTCTAAGGAAATTCTAAGACGGGAAATCTGTGTTGTTACATTCTGTGCCTCAGAGTGCACCTTAAGCCTTCGGTTCCGCTTATTATAATCAACAATTGATATTATTGTCAACTAATTAAACATTAATCACCTCAGCCCACCAACCCGCATTGGAGCAGCGTGGCGTGGCTAGCTCCACGGTTAAGACGCCAGACTCCGGGGAGTTTTATCTACTACAAGTTGGCCTTTGACTGCTATCACACCTGATGTTATGTGAAGATGCAGTCTAAGATGGAAGCGGGCTAACTTGTTAGGAGTGGGACGAAAATCCACACCCCTTTCGGTTTCTACAAGACATCGTACCGGAACGCTAAATCGCTTGGCGGTACGTCTTTGTCGGTAGGGTGGTAACTAGCCACGGCGAAAGCCTCCCACCAGCCAGACCAAGACAAATTAAGAAAAATCTCAATCTGCCCCGCCGGGAATCGAACTCCGTCTTATAAATCCAACGCGCATACCACTGCGCCACAGAGGTCGGAGTTCAGGGTACGATCCCCGCTCGTTGGACTACTGTTGTATCTGCTCACTCCTGACACTGACCTCACATTTTGTGGCGAATGGCAAAATTGGTCATAGTTGAAGATATAATATTTATCTATTTAAAATTGTAGATTATGAAACGATAGCATAATAGAAGTTAAATTAAGTACATTTTAAAAGAGAGATAGGAGAATTTTAGTACCAAGTTATGCCCCGTATTCTGCTTCACTATTTTGTACTGCGCGTTGATATTTACATTAATACACTTACGGTTACATCCCGCACTGCTTCTAACTCATGTCGGGCTTGAACGGCCGTCAAACTTGGGTTCCTACGTACTTGCGTCTATTTCTGCCTTGTCCTGCTCTTCTCACATAAGTACCGGTCTCCCTAAACCGTTGGATACTGCGATGGATCGTTGAAACTGGTCGACTAAGATCTCTGGATATCACTCTGTAGGTTTGACCATTTCTTCGCATTTCGAGTGCCCTGGCAATCTTCGTTGGGGCTAAGTCAGGCGTAATTCAGTCCTCAACTCCAGAAAGATACGCGATTAAAAAAACTAACAAAAAACAGTATTTCAATGAAATATTAAATCAAACTCACAAGAAAGAAATACTTGAAGTTCGCTCCAGATAAGCTTAAAACAATTGCATAAAATGTAATGTTCAGTTGTTTTCTTAATTTCAAAATATTTCTTTTTAAATTGAATGACGTATAAACCAGCCAGCAATCTTATATGATACTGATATCAAACCTTTTTTTCATGTTCCGCTAAATATGCCGGTGTGTTTAGTAGGTATCATCCCTAAGATAGTGTATTTTTACGAGTGTATGTAACTATCCCAAACTGTCTAGCCTTTACGTTGGGTACATAAGTTAAAATTAAAAATTTATTACCTAGTTATTCAAAATTGTTAAAAAATATAGCAAGGTTTTAATCTTGGTCGAAAGTATTTTAACAATAAATAGTAGCATTTTTTGCCGCATCCGTCTTGCTACAAGTTACGTAAGCATGTATTACAACACGAAATAATGGTCGGAACAAAGCCTTTACTCGGATTTGGATAACAGATTGTTGTTACGTGTGAATCGGCGGCGGCTTCTGACCAAAGCGTCAGAAGCTTGTACTATTATTGTGGTCAGAAGTATGCAAGTCACTGCCGACCCGGCGCCGCCGCTCGCTCGCTTATTACAAAGCTGCCGCCGACCAAATTGATACTTTTTTACATCATTCAATAGTTTATTTACTTAATTGTTTTAAAATGATTCATTGTGTGATGGTATTGAAGTGATAATTCATCTGCTACTTTTGTTAAACGAACGCTATTCAAGTTTCTAATAGTGTTTTTTGAGATCGACACACACGGATGTTATGTTGCTCTAGTAAGATTACAAACGTGTCTTAGTGTATGCTTGGTAGAAACTTAAACTTTTAAATTAGTTTGACTTAACGTTTAACTTAGTTTGACCTGGTAGGAAATATTTACTCATTGTTCTAGTGTCTATTAGGTTTAGATATTGTTCCAGTCACTTTTACGAATAAGTGCTTTGTTAAGATTTCGCTTACTATATACTACACTAGAGTGCGTATTGTGCGAATTTAAGGCTATTTATATTAGTTAGGTATAGGCGTAAATTATCGATAACCTATCCTTAAAATCGATAATCAAATCGAAGAAGTTTAATTTCTTCTCTTCTTCTTTAATTCCTCATCTTCTTCTTCTAGCTTTAATTTTGACTGTAGGTACATCACTATATATTTAAACCACCATTGCTTTAGAATAATGTAAATATATATTTTTAAAATTATTTATAGTTTCTTATTTAACACAATATTACTTATATTAACTTTGATTATTTCTGCCGTCTATCATAATCGTTATTTTTATCAAATTAAAGTCAATTCACTTAAAAGACTTCCGCAATATTACTGTCGTATAAAACTTCAGTTACGTCTGCTCCAAGCCTGCTACTACAACCAACAATCAATCGCAAACTTAACAGACACATTAAATTCGAAATGGTCGTCTGATCGTCCAGTCGTAAATTCGTAATAAGCCCCGTGGCTGTCGGGGGCATCGTTTATCGTCGTTTAGTGTCTGCAATGTGTAATCCACGTCGATTATCTAATGACGCATACGATAATGACCCTTGGATCAATGCAATGTGTTATCCTACTGACATTATAGACGCGAAAATGCAATGTGCTATCCTATCCACATTATAGATGTGAAAATTTGTAAGGGCCGGTGAATGGATGGGTGAATAGTTATCCACTTATTTATTAATCAACTAGCAGTCGCTCGCGACTTTGTCAGCGTGAAAACCACTTGTCCTTCTATTTTTCTATGACAGACTCTCATACAAATTTTCTTACCTATTACTCTCTTTATGTCTACTTCAGACAACACTGGATTCACTCAATGTTTTCGGCAAGACGTTTCGTTTGACATATGATTTTTGATGTGTTGATTGGCGAGACGTATCTAAGATGGCGACTGCAGTTTGTTTGGATAATAAGTACGTTTTGTTTGTCAGTATCATTAGAATTTAACGAAATTCTCCTTAATCCGAATTTTACGGATACCTATATGTTGTCGACTCGAAATCAATATTTTTTATGTTTTGCTATTCATCTAAGGATTCGATCGAGTCTTCGGTCTACCGTACCCCTTGACGAAATTATTAATATAGATTATTTGATCGTGGTTTAGTTGCTACAATTAGAAATACACGCTAATAGACCTTGGATCAATCCAATGCGTATCCTATTAAAATTATAGATGCAATTTAAAGGATAAATGAATACACTAATTGATTCATCTATTATTTGGTCTTCCTGTAGTGTCTGCAATATGTAATCCACGCCGATTATCTAATCGGCGTGGTCATAGTTAATAATCATCAATAAATGCAATGTATTATCCTATTAATTCATAGACGTAAAATTTTGTAGTATGAGTGGATGGATGGACTGATAGTCATTTCGTATGTGCGCATCATCATTATCAGCCTATTAGCGGCCCACTACAGGGCCAGGCCTCCCTCCTTATAGGAAAGGGTGATAATGTTTCATTTATTGACGATCACTATCAGATGTTGATGACAGTGACCGATGTTAACGTGCTCTCCGAGGCACGGGGGTGTTTCACCACCAACTTCCAAACTCCGGGCTTGGAATTTACTGAGAATTTCATAGAATTATTCCGTGACCCGACCCAGGATTCGAACCCAGGACCTCATGATCGAAGCCAGATAAGCTAACCACTAGACCAACGAGGCAGTCAAGGTAGTAAGTGCGCATGATCTATGGTAATTATACAAGTACCCACATAATTAGGCTGTTTGTCGGCGAATATCGTTTACCGCCGCTTAGCGTAGCCAAGTGTAATCCTTGTTGATTGCCTAACGAACCATAATGAACTGTTCCATATATGGCACATAGATCAATGTACAATCACAAACAATAGACAACATTGCGAGCCAAAATACAGTCTGTTTATAATTGGCGGCTATGTTTTCAGTCCATAAGGACTACTTTAAGAATTACTTAGCATTTAAAATATCTTTGTAGATACATAATATGGTGGTGGTGGTCTATAAGTATAGGAGTAATCATATAATTAGGCTGTTCGTTGGCGAATATCCTTTACTATCGTTTAGCGTAGCGACATAAACAAGCATACTAAACCATCCCAACCATCTAAATGACACATGGATCAATGTACAATCGCAAACAAAACACCACATAGCGAGCCACAGTAGATTCTGTTTATAATTGGCGGCCATGTATCCATCTAAGGACGTTTGCATTTATAGATACATACGCATGGCTATGGTCTTTGATAAGTAAATGAGTATTCATATAATTAGACTGTTTGTTGGCGATTATCGTTTACCGTCGTTTAGCGTAGCGACGTGTAATCCGTGTTGATTGCCTAACGAAGCATAATGGACCGTTCCATAATGACACATGGATCAATGTACAATCGCAAACAAAACACCTCATTGCGAGCATTACGCCTTTTGTAAGGCTTCAAAGGCTTTTTTCATAAAGGAAATTGGTTTAGCGTCATTCATCCGTTATGTTTAACAAAACGGTAATAGTATTACAAGACGCAATAATTATAAATGCGTACTTAGAAATGATACTTTTATATTAATACTAGCTGACCCGGCAAACGTTGTTTTGCATTAAAAATTTAAAAAAAAATTAGAGAGATTCTCAGACCTGCTGAATACGCATACAAAATTTGGTAAAAATCGGTAAAGCCGTTTCGGAGGAGTATGGCAACGAAAACTGTGACACGAGAATTTTATATATTAGATATACAACTGTTTCTATAAGAGAGATTCGTAGTGAATATCGTATTGCAGGCAATTATTTTTTTTAAACATTGTTATCAGCCTATTTAAATGAATCGCTACAGAAATCAGTATTCTTTTTTATATGAATTGGAGCTTAGATCTACCCACACTGCTTTAATATTTGACTCTTAACGATCTTTACATCAGATTTTAATGTTATGATGATAGACACCGCTGTATCTCATTATTTCACTTCCCTTCTCAGGACTTTACGAGGTCCTGACCAGCCTATGCTTAATGCGACCTACTAGGATGGCGTTCCTGTAGTTTTATTTTGTAACAAAACTCAACAAAAAAATTTCGATTTCAGCTATTTATCTTTCTATCTATAATCAGAGATAGAGAAGAGTTCGAACCTCACACTGTAGAGTTTTCTTACAGAACACCGCTACTGTTAGATAAAGCCTAAAATCAGACTGATGTTGTTAGTAAAAAAAATATTAGTATAAAAATTTAGGATATAGCGTATGACAATGAACAATAACAATGTAACCATTAAAAATTATCGAAAACATAGATAAAACACTATCAAAATGTAGCACAGGACGACTTATTTTAAACTATCATGCGGGCAACACGTTAAATTGATATTTTAAGTATATTTACTAGTAAGCCAGAAGGATTGTGATAGGTTTAAGTCAATTATTTGGCAATAACGGCAATAACAATTTCTTACTACCTTTGAAATGTGACTGCAGAGGCGTGAAACACACGGGGTGAAAATTGTTTCATGTATTTAATTTATATACGAATAGTCGTACGATCGTACATAAATATTTTAAAGACTATTCGTTTAAAGCAAAATACCTAAGACTTTTGTTAAATAAATAAATAATTTTTTATTTGCTAGCATGTACATCAAAATTAAATTATTGTAAAGAGTATACTATTCCCAAAAGATTAAAAACTTCTAAACGCGGACAAAGCCAAGGGCTGTAGTGAGTAGATATTTAGGGGTTTGTAAAATTGATCATTCACTACTATTCAGCAGTATTACGACGTATACATCTTAAATACGTCCAAAACATGACACTGATATTAGAATAAAAATAGTTTTTTAAAACGAAAATACCATACGTGTGACTACACGCCCGTAATGACATAATGTCAGGTCTCAGCGGGAGCTACCAAGAAGGCTAATCGTTTATAGCGAACCTCCAAATTGCACCTTCAGAGACACGGGAATCGAACCAAGGACGCTCAGGTCGCCTGCTTTATCATTTAGAAACTAATCATTATGCCGCAGATGCCATTTCGACTTTGGATTTTTAATATAGGATTTCGCGTCCTTTTAATTCGTAGCATGTAATTTATCGTTCCAAATCTGGTACGGAGCCAAAACGTCAATTTAGTGTAGACATTTTGTGACCGAACACGGTCCGTCTGTCAATGAAGTCGTGAATTAGATGTAATTTGTGTATTTATTCGAATGATTTGTGCTGTCTAATTTATACTTAAGTCTTAATCATGTAGAGTTGTAGACGGTCAAAATGTCGTTTTTTGCGGAGCCGTAAAGATTATTTAGCTCCTTTGTGACGTAGTTAGTTTTTATCAAGGTTATTTTTACATATTGGTATTTTATTTATGATGGCTGCATGTATAAGAATCTATTGTAAATATGTATGTATATCTTGCTTACCATTTCCAAAAAAGGGCTTCTTCGTGATCTATTGCTATTTATTTATATTTGTTTGAAAAATGTATTGAACATCTTTTTTAAAGATATTTAATATATTTTTTTTGAACAGCGTAGACTTACTCTTTTTTACATTCTTTACCTATATTATTGATCTGACTATAATTTATATATTCACTATTTATTGCGTATAACATTGTCTAAATCTAACTTTCTATTAGATATAAGAGCCCCCTTCATCTCCACAAAGTCACGCAAATTCCCATAAGAACACACTTGAAACGTTTGAAAGTTCCTAAACAGCGTATAAGTAACGTACGAACAGCACTCGAAATGCGCCCGACGCCCCACATCCCAACAAGCGTAAGCACCAAGTGTAAACGCAAACATTTCAGATCGATGAATGTATTCCTTGTTTGTCGACTATACAAGCGGAATTCGCATCACGTCTTCCAAAAACTTAAATCGAGATAAACAAACTTCTCCGCCGAGAGGTCGTAAGCGGTACCGTTTTACCGGACGATTTTCGTCTCTAACCGAACCATTTAGAGACCATTTTGGAACGAACGATCACGGACAACAATTGAATCAGTTCACGCAGCATCAAATCACTAAACCACTGGGCGGAGCGTAGTCAGACTCCGCCGGGGGATGCGGGGAACAGAGATAAAGAAAACTCGTTCTTACGACGCTCCGTGCACGAGGGAAAGAGAAAAATTATCGTCTGTTGTGAGGTCTCGAGATGGCGGGCCGAATTTAAGTGCGCACTCGGAGCTTTTTGTTCGTCGCTCGCGGCAATAATAAAAAGAATAGTGTCACTGGGCAGATTGCCTCATTCAGCACTTGACAATTAAATAAGTGCTCTTGAATGTTCGCTCCTGAGAATATCCCGTCGTAAAGCATGATTAATGTGCGCTGAGACGCTTTCTATCGATCAAATTGTCGGCTACTGATAATTACGGACTAGCGTTTCAAACAAAACAACGTGAGCGCGGCTTGTATTACCTCTGGCGTCAATTACTTAGTCCGTAGGTTGTACTTTGTGGTAGCGCTTTTTAGTTTTTATTTTAAATTGATAATTCATACCTAATATACCTATATAATATAGATTGACATATTATCTATCTTTGATTAAATATTATCGATGCTTATAAAATAAGGAAAATCCTTACTAAAGGTTAAATTTCAGGATACTGTCCGAATGTCTTAGGTCTATACATTTGTTTTTGATTTTTAAAATGTTTGAGGAATATTAATGACATTTAGTAAATAAATTGAAAAAACAAATATAGGTACGCACATAAGTAAACTAAATGCGCTACTTTTTAACCGACGAAAAAAAACGGAGGAGGTTCTCAATTCGACACGTATATATATTTTTTTTTATGTATGACCACGCATAACTTTTTACAGATTTGTCCGATTTAAATAATTCTTTTTTTATTAGAAAGGGCACACTTCCAAGGTGGTCCCATTGTCATCATGTTGGGATCTGATGATGATATCCTGGGAAAATTTAAGGATCTCTTCAAATTTTATAGGTACACTTGCAGCGATTTCGGTTTTTGTGTAAGTATCTGTAGCTTTTTGGCTACAAGTGCCGTATAATATACTATGAGAGTATAGTATGAGTAGGTTACGTGACGATAAATCACTAAAAAGTAAGAAATAAAAATTTTTAACAAAAAATAGAACCGACTCAAAACGTACTAAAAAGTAAAAAATAACTGTGTAATTTAGTTGCTTTAATTTACTGAAGCATATCTATGAAGTCGGTGCCAGCCAAGTTTAAGGAACATTTATTTTACGTAGTAAAGCAGTTTGTGGGTTCTAGGTAACGTCCTTGAAAGTAGAAACCTTGGCTGGCACCGACTCCTAGATATGCTTAAGTAAATTAATAAAATTTATCGCCACGTAGCGTACTCGTACTATACTGTCATAGTATATTATATAGCGACTATCAAAACGAAATCCGTAATGCTGAAGAGTAAATCATCAGCAGATCTAAAATGGGACCACCTGGATGTATGCCCTTTCTAATAAAAAAAGAATTATCAAAATCGGACATGTAAAAAGTTATGCGTGGTCATAAAAAAAAAAAAAATATATACGTGTCGAATTGAGAACCTCCTCCGTTTTTTTTCGTCGGTTAAATATAATAACTGTGTCATTTAGTTGCTTTAATTTACTTAAGCATATCTAGGAGTCGGTGCCCCAGCCAAGGATTCTACTTTAAGGACATTACCTAGAACCCACAAACTGCTTTACTACGTTAAATAAATGTTCCTTAAACTTGCTGGCACCGACTTCATCGATATGCTTAAGTAAATTAAAGCAACTAAATGACACAGTTTTTTTTTCTTTTTAGTGCGTTTTGAGTCGGTTCTATTTTTTGTTTTAATTTTTTATCAATGTCGCACTTGACAAAGATACCTACTTAGGTACTGGTCTAGCATTTGCATCATAATACAAGACATCTTTAAATACCACTGGAACAACTAAACCAAATTTGAATTGATAAATTACTGTTACCGCCCAATTCGTATCTTTTAGTGATATAATTAACGACGCATCATAAATAAATTTGGTAAGAAGCAACAAAACATCCCGAACTCCCCCTCATTTACATTTAATAAAATTAAATGATCCATTTAGAGAAATTAATTAACGAGGTAACCAGTGAAGCGCTTTCTAACAACCGACCCGACCACACAATGGCGTTCCCCACCAAAATGAAGTGAAATAATAATAGCAATGATAATGCACTGATGCTCCCTTCGAATTAATAAAAACCTCACTCAATGACAATAACGGCCCTTGAACTAATCGCGAATTGGGCGAAATTAAATTTTACTATCAGGGGAAAATGTAATACCGTTCATTTGGATATTCTTTCGCTCGGATTGATATAACTTTATTTGTAGTTTGGATTTTATTACGAGGGTACTTTATATTTAATCGGTATATTACCATAATGTCATTTAAAACAAATTATCTTAAAAAATAATTCAATTAAATAATTATTGTGTTGCTTCAATGTTTTTACCATTTTACGAGTAAAGGCTTAGGTTCAAATAGGTATTTGAACCTTCAAACTATGAACTTGAATAAAGCTTATATTTCTAAACAAACACACTTTATTGGTTAGAAAGCTAAGTAAGAAGTTAAAAGAAATTCATTTTAAATTATATATATTTTTAAATATTTTGCATAACAGAATAAACAAGTTTATAACGATTTTTGTGTGGACTTTTATTCATATTATCTAAGGAAATAAATGTCTTTTGAACCTTCTAATCATATTCCTTTTTTTTAAATTTCAAATTTAGAATACACGAGTAATTTTTCTAAAAAACGGTTATAACATTTCATTGACTGCAAGCTTCTTTACTGGTAAACATTTCCCAAAAACGCTTTACATTATCAATTCGGATCATAAATAACTAGTCATAAACTCTATTACGGATACTTATTACAATTTATCTCTTAACTTCGGATATACGAAATAGAGCATTTTAAAAAATCCGTCGGTTCCCCATTGCAATATCTTGTAATTTATACCAACTCACCCTTTCCGAGAGGATCAAATAAATCAAATTAAAGCACTGGATCACGCTCCGGCGAACATACGAGTGCCCAAGACGTTTTGTCAAATTTATTATTTTATTTATATTTTTTTATTACTCACTCTATTGTGGTGGTCTCATTGTACTTTCGAGTGGTCTGTGACAAATTTGATGACGATCGGGTCACAATGTGAGTTAGGGTTAGTGATCTATGGTCTCTTGGGGTCCGTAAACGATTCTAACATTTTAGACTCGATTTCAGTTTTTTTAATGTGACATAAATGGTACAGATGGTTTCATATGTTATTCGCATGACTGCAGTACGTCTATTACTTGATTCAATGATCCATTAACAGTTGAAGAAATATTGAAATATTCCGCAATTGCCTTTGTAAACGTTGAAAATAAAAAATGACGTGGAATATCGATATGACAGCAGTATTAAAATTTTCTGGTTGATTAAAGTACGTAATAGGTTGGGGATAATGACAGTGATAACTGGGAAGAGCCTTAATGGGTTAGCGGTTGAAGTATAAATTGTTTTTGCAAAAACTGCAGATGCTTTGAAATAATGATCAAATGCCTTGTATAGAATAAGTATTATAGCTTAGGCCAAAAGTAAAGCAATATGACGTTTAAATAATGATGTAACGTTATTGCTGTACCTAAGCCCGAAGAAATTAACAGAAGTAGAGCAGATATATAATACATTTGCATACGTAGAAATCATATAACTCAACCGAACCGTAATCTAAACGATGGTAGCATCTAGCGCTATCATTGCTTTACCCACGACTTCCTAATTCGAAGCCGCATACATCTATACTAAAGCCAAACTCGATTGAGAATGCTTGTCAACAAACAAATTAAAAATGAAGGTAGAACTCACTAGTCATTTTACAACAATTTTTTTTATCAACTAGTTAATGACGAGTTCATGACAATAAATTAGATGAGTAAACTTAAAACTAATTAATATATTCAATATCTTTTAAATATGATTTTTAAAAATAACAAAAAATAATTTTAAATTAATTAGGCATAAAATGTGTTGCATTTTCTACCTTCAATTTAAATTTGTTTATTGACAAGCATTCTCAAACGAGTTTGGCTTTAGTATAGTTGATTGAGTTGGCTATAGCTTGTTCATTTTATTAAAAGAATAAACGGAAACAAAAGATCGGTATGCGTAAGCAATCGAGAATTATATCTTTTCTAAACTCATAAGGAAAAATGCACGATTTTCAATAATGATTCATTTGTTTTCTGTCATTTCGATAGCTCAACCTTATATGAATGAAAGTTTATTAAATTCTATGCGTAACAACAGAAAAAGAGAAAAGACTGATCTTATCAATTGATAAGTAGGTACCTACTGATTACATATCTAAACTGAAGTATCTTTCTACAGGACGAAATGGAAACGTCAAACCGCCGTCGGGCTAGAGCTGTTAGCCGAGGCGGGCAACTACGCAGCCCTACAGCGGCTGTACGGCGGCTACTGGGCTGGGGTGCCGGCCTACCCCGCGCAGCCCGCGCCCACCGCCGACCTGTACTACCGGCAGGCTGCTGCCACGGCCGCCGCCGCCGCCTCGGCTTCTGCTAACACGCTGCAGAAACCTTTGCCCTACCGGTGAGTGCACTTATATTTCGTTATACCAGGTTTATAGGCCAGCATTTGGCTGCAATCAGATATGGTAAGCGAAAATGCTGCCGCGAAAATAGATAATGGAAGAAAATAGAAAACAGTTCTACTTATTTCTGCCACTAAGAAATTCTGTGGTTCGTTCTGGTTGTATGGGCTCGCCAGCGCCGGCGCATTTTAACTGTTCTAAGCGTTTTCGGTAAGGTGTTGGTATTTTGGCGATGATTTTACATCTTAATACCATCATCAGGTATTCCTCCCCTTATGCACCAGATATGAATTCTAATTTGTCTTATTACAAAAGAAAGTGTCTTTACATTCAAAATCTTTTCAGGTTATATCCGGGCGCGCCTCTAGCGGGCGTCCCACCTTTAGGCCTCGGCCTCCCGGGGCCGTCCGCTCACCTCGGTTCTCTGGGGGCGCCAGCTCTCGGAGCCCTGGGATACTACGCACAGGCGAGACGCACCCCCTCACCAGACCTAGACCCGGGGAGCCCTGCGCCCCCCCACCGGTCCCCGCGGGAGCCCTCTATAGAGCGGCGCACCGACGACGAAGACGACGACGAACCCATACACGTGTAGATCCAGTGATCTGTGATTTAAAACGGACAAAAAAGTTTGCCACTATCGGACCAAAAACCACTGCGGTTGCAAGACTTACAAGTGAATTTATCACGTACCCGAAAACCTACAAGTGCTCTAAATATTATACTCACCGTGAAGTGAATACAGTATGAGGTTCGGTTACCTTCGGCTCAAAGGACAGTACTTATTTATTTTGTTGTTGCATTAAGAAGAATGTAAAAAGAAAACTGTGCAAATATGACGTGCTGTTGAGAGAATCGTTTCTATGAACGGGCGACGCTTGTCCGTAATGATTATGTGATATTATAAGCTCGGATTAAGTAATCGTAGTAGTAGCTTATGTGTAATATAAATTAATTTGATGTCGTACAACTAATAATATGCCTACTATATTTAGAAACATAACGCTTTGAAGACTCAAAAATAACAAGCTGGACTTGATGATTACAGTGTCTACCTTTTATTTTATGACGCGGGACTCTCCTCCAGAGATGCCCATTCTTCTGAGGTAGGTAAGGTTGATTTTTGGTATTTCTGGCAATTAAAACATCCTCAGTGTTTTTTCCTCAACAAGAATGGAAAGCTTCTTGTACGCCTTTAAGGCATGCATGTCTCGGATTAAACAGTGTCTAAATACATATGTTTTACATTTTTAAATTCATTTTAAATATTTTATTAACTCAATCAAAAATATCCTTATCGTCTTGATATAAAATCGATTCATCTCCCAGTGAGCTCTGTAATAATAGAAATATTTAAGAATACTCTTTGGTGTTCCTCTGGACTAGGGACGAATGTGACGGGATAACTTGCTACGTCGCATCATGTTGATAAGCGTCATAAAGCATAGTGAGAAAAAGTACACTAATATTGTTTCTTTTTAACTGAAAATCAATTGTCGTGCGATAGTTTCGCAAAAACTTAAATTATGGCTAGCATGATTTGTATCTTATATTAATTGTTTTGTTCGTTTCAATAATAAACTATTTAGGAAATAAAAATATAAGACACACAACTTCTGAAAAGAAAAACATAAGATAAGCTCACAATTAAGGCCTGTGTGCACCAAGATTTCAGTTATGATAACCAACGGTTAACATAACTTCACTATAAATCTACAGTTCACGACAAGCCGTACGCCGGTTAAGGACGTAAACCGCGCGGTTATTTTAACCGAGCTTACGTCCTTAACCGGTGTACGGGTTGTCGTGAACAGTAAATTTTACATTTAGCTTATGGTAACCATTGGTTATGATAACCGAAATCTTGGTGCACACAAGCCTAAATATACATTTTTTATTTCATTAAATTTGTCCCTAGTCTATTGTACTTAATTTATTATTAAAATCAGTTTTTCTTACTAATAAAGATATGAATAATATTGTAAATAATATAGAAGAACAGTATTAACTTTAAACACCTTGAAAAATTAATAATTAATTTCATAACATTTATTTCTATTGATACAATGTGCAAAACTGTATAATAAAAAAATGTATAATTATTATTATATTGTATGTATTGTTAGTATAAAATACACAAGTAAATAAAGGTAAATAGGTCTAGGTATTTACTGTACCTAAAACTATATTAGTTATATGGCAATGTACTTAAGCAATCTGGAATGCGGCATTTATGTCCAAATAGATTTGTGGTGTTTTGTAATTAAAATGTTGTCAATTAACTTCGCTGTTGTTTTTCTTTTTGATATTTTTATTTTTGACTGAGTGACTGTGATCTGAATAATTAATAATAAATAAATATCAGGACCTACGGCTCATCTTGTTCTTCATGGCATAGAGATATGAAACCACCAACTACCAACTAATCCAATTCCGGGCTAAGAAACTTTACTGAGAATTTCTTGGTCGAAAGAAAAACTCAATATTTGAAAGGCACACAACAAAGGTTACCCGTTTTACTAAGGAGGCAGTCAAGGGTATACGAAACGTAAGTAAGTAGTAGGGTTCATTTCAGTTTCTTGTCGGCTCTTGTAATTAGAAATCTACCTTCTGAGCCGGTGGTAGAGTCAGTGCTCTATATAGTGACATTACCTACAGTCAAACTTGATGTTTCAAAAGAGCTTCGAAACAAAACCTACTTAAACTAAAAAAAATTAAATTCACACGATACTGTCACTCTACATCGGCACTTAATATTTCAATTAAGAGTCCCTTTTTTTTAGGGTTTTGTATCCATAACTTATCAATTTCTTATGATGAAGTAATTCTGACTATACTAAAGCCAAACTCGATTGAAAATGCTTGTCAACAAACAAATTTAAAATGAAGGTACAGAATGCTGTTGCATTCTGTGTTCATTTTATGCCTAATAAATTTAAAATTATGTTTTGTTTTTTTATAAAAAAGATATTGAAAATATTTATTAGTTTTAAGTTTACTAATTTAATTTATTGTCATTAACTAGACATCATTAACTAGATAATTTAAAAAAATAGGTGTAAAATGACTAGTAATTTCTACCTTCATTTTTAATTTGTTTGTTGACAAGCATTCTCAATCGAGTTTGGCTTTAGTATAGGTATATAAAGAAATATTTTGTAAAATTCAACCATTTGTTATCGATACCAGAATCATAACTTTAACGTACAGGACGGAGTTGGTGGTTTGAAATAAAACAAATAAGTAGTTTTATTTCTACAACTGTTTTGTGAAGGAATTACCTATTCAAAAACGTTACACTGATTTGCCAGTTAGGAGTCGTAATAAAAACCCGGTGTAAATTAACTTACTCGAGTCACGCTATCGAATATACGAGTATAGGCTCGTCAGTAGGGGTATTCAGATTTATTTACCGATTTCCAAAAAGAGGTGGTTCGGCAGCATGTACCTGTTTTGTTTATTTTACAGGCATAGGAAAACCCTAGATGTACATATTTACCTATATGTATTTTTCAATGACGGTTTTGCTATGGTAGTTGATTGTGAGCGGTACATATAGGCTTGAATAGGCACGTCGGTAATACTGAAGGAGCGTCAGCAATGCAGACACATAAAATTATCATCGACCTATTTGAGGGAGCGTTCATGTGTTATGTAACGCAATTTTTGAAGATTTTTGACCCCCCTTCCCCCCTTGTAACGCCCCGTAGCATTTTTCTGTACCCCCCTCCCCTTCTCTAAACGTTACGTAACACTCAAGTGATCAATTTTATCCCAAATTCATAAAAAGTTATGTAATAGTTTTTACACTTGAAATAGTTTTAATCTACTAAATAAAACAAGAGAATTTTAATTCGCAACACCTGCATATTTTGTTTATTTTCTGTGGGAGTTCTAATTCTCAAATTTTTTACAAACAATGTTACGTAACGCTTTGTAAGAAAGACTCCCTCCAGCCCCTGTAACACATCGTAACCCCCCCCATTGCGTTACATATGATAATTCGTGAACGCTCCCTGAGTTATATATATATACTATATACCGTCCAAAGCTAAGCCTAGACTTCCCAGAACAAATTGACTATGCATTAAAATTGATAGAGCAAACAACTTGAACAGACAAATATGCAAAGGCTTATTGCTTTCTTTTTTATCAATCATAATATGCATCAATGTCTGCCGCCATGGCAGCCGTTGGCGACTGGGAACCAATCAACCATGGGAGTTACTTAGTTGCAGCATTTCCGTAATTGTTGCTTATATTAGCCTCGAGCTCACCTTTGACTGTTTTTGTGCTCTTATTAAAGCACAGACCTATAATGCAAAATAATCGAAGTCTTTGTAGATTGGGTATGTTGGGGTATATAATGAAACCTCCTTGGTAGATAGGTAGGTGCCTTTAACGTAAGCTTTTGGTTGTTCTTTGAACGTTAGATTATATTATGTCTAGTACCTATTCGGTATAATAGATCCAGATTTCCATGACAAAAAGAAATCAGGCGTTCTAAGCAATGTACCGTATGTATCTTTCTAGCGTCATGCAGATAGCAGACAATGCATACTGACCGACTATTATTTGCAGCTGTTTTAATGCTACAAACATTGTGCAAAACATAGAACGCAGAACGTCAGAACGCTTAGGTATTGCCTGCACGAGCCCTAACTCAAATTTTTCGTAATGAAAGAAACAAGGTTGCTAGTTGTGGTTATGTTGAGAAAATAAAATTGAAATTTCTGTATTGATTTTTATTAATTTATTTATTGAGCTTTTTTAAATGATTTAAATTTTTTTATATAATGTATAATGTAGGTATTTATATATAAATATAAAATTCAGCATTATCTATATTACTAATTACAGCTAAGTACTAAATTAAATCTTAAAATTGACTGACTTTTATGAAAACGGTAAAATACCGTAAATTAAGAGAAGAAACACTAAACAATTTAATTTTTTTATTTTATTAAATATTGATGAAAGTTTGAAAAAAGGTAAGCCTTTTTACAACCTACTACTCCTACCCCTACTACCATCTAGATAGATATATTAGTTATTATTATGAAAATAGATAAAAGATAGAAATTTAGAAACTCAATAAGTCATATCCAGCCGTTATATAATGATGATGTTATGACTAAATATTAAAGCATAAATTGTCACGAGTGATTAGTTTCAACACTTATAAAAACGTTGGTGTCTTTCTTACGCCACATAAAACACAGACTAATAGGCGGCTGTATTAGTAATCATGTTATTAATTCAAACGATTGCATGGTTATAATTGTTGAAAAGTAAACGGGAACGAGTGAATAATTATGAGTGGCATTAGCAAACGAGGTTGCCAACAAAGCGACGATGAACGATACTCGGCTATGTGTGGTGAAGGCCGGCGAACGATCTGCGCACTGCTTCCAGCGTCCACTGAACACTGTGCCCACTGGGGAGTTGTAGTATACATAGCTATAGAGATCTTACTGTATTTTAAAAAGAGCATATGTCCATGTGTTTAACTTTAGGAATTTTATAGATAATCTATTTTAATTTTTCATTTCATTTTGTTTTTTTTTAAGGATTAATGAGAGAGAAGTATGTGCGGAATAAAACTGAGTGAAAGAGTTAACAATAGTATAATAAGAAAACAGTGTGGTGCAAGGCGTGTGGTGTATTGAGTAGGCGCCTCAGGGAGGCAACAGGCGACCCTCGGGCAGGCAGCTTTCTCGCGCAACGAATATCTATCGCAATTCAGCGCGGAAATGCTGCCTGCGTGATGGGCACCCTACCAAAAGGGCGAAATTTAGAATTATGCTTATAGTTAAGTTAATTAGTTAGTTATTATAATTATTCTGTTTTTTTTTTATATATAATTTTCGTGCCTTTATTGTTAATATTTTTCACACTAACAAATAAACTTTGTGTGGTGTAAAAGAAGATGTAGTGACTAAAATAGAGAAAAGGATGCTTAGATGTTTTGGGCATGTAGAGAGAATGAATGAAAGAAGATTAACAAAATAGATTTATGAGGCGAGAGTGAATGGAAATGTTGGAAGGGGAAGACCTAGGCGAATGTCCCTGGACCAAATTCTGGACATTTTAAATAACGGCCAGGTCAAGAGTACCCTAAACCGACGATCTTGTATGAACGGATTAATTAGAGTGGAAGAAGCTAAGGAAGTATGCAAAGACTGAATGAATGGAAATGTTGGAAGGGGAAGACCTAGGCGAATGTCCCTGGACCAAATTCTGGACATTTTAAATAACGGCCAGGTCAAGAGTACCCTAAACCGACGATCTTGTATGAACGGATTAATTAGTGTGGAAGAAGCTAAGGAAGTATGCAAAGACAAGACAAGACAAGAAAGACAAATAAAAGGATTTAGTCTGTCTACCCCTATAGGAATCGCATCCATCCCCTAAGATATGATGTTTATGTATGTACCTACGTATGGTTTTTATTTATTCGGAGAAGTTCTTAACGGGAACGGAGAACACTTTAAGCAGTTGGGTCTATTTAATATTGTCATACCTAATAGTCGTTACAGTCAGGCCATAGTCTTGAACTCCGTCCATACAACCCGCTTCATGTCGTCAGTCAACATATTGAGGTTGGGGTGGGGGCGGTCTAACACTGCGCTTGCCGGCGCTGAGTCGCCATTCAAGAGCATTGTTCATCTATTAACATATTATAGACTAATAAAATATCATAAGTAAATACGAATAGGTACTATTCGTATTTGGTTTCTGTGCGTGATGTTACCCTTTGAGTTTACGAAGTAACCATTTCTAAATATGTCACGGTCGTCAACATTTACGAAATCCAGCCACTTATCGCACGAACTTGTTCGCTTTCCTCTGGTTTCGGTGGTAACGTTTTTAGTGGGCATAAAACCTATTTAAAAAGCAATCAGTCAGCGTTCGCTGATTGCCAGCGCGGCACGCCACTGGCCGTGTTCACAAAACGGAGCAATTAACAACCCCTTGCCGTCCCCTCTCCTGCCGTGCTGATCTAATCATAAAACGACCGTTTTCTGGAATCGCCTCTACAAACTATTGCGTGTTTTATCGCGAGGGCGGCGTGGTCAAGCTTCGCCGACAAGAAGAAATAATGTTTGGACTACTGAAGCCTTTTTTATACTATATTTATTCAAGTATTCCGTGTTTACACTTTAAGTTTTTTTTGTGCGGTAGGTTATACACCTATATATTTATAAAAGCTATCTAGTGCAGATTTCTCGCCCTTACAATATTGGACCTTCATCTTAAATAGTAATGTCACTTACTTTTTCATCGTCAGTCTATGTTATTGTAACGGCGCAATACAGACAGGCCCCTTGCTATTATTAGAGGTGATAATATGGATGGAGGTCACAATAACCAACTTACTGGTCTTGGGTGATAATCTTGAATCGCCTCTACAAGCTATGGCATGTTTTATGTAAGTCCGGCGTGGTCAAGCTTCGCCGACAAGAAGGATTAATGTTTGGACTACTGAAGGCTTTCACTAACTGTAAGTATTTATTCAAATGTTCCGTGTTTACATCATTAACTGTTTTTTGTGTGGTAAGCTTAGTTTAACAGTCTAATATTCTTATAATAATAATAGCTATAAACTATTAATAGTGCCAGAATGTTACCTCTATATTCGAATTGGTAACATAACACATTTCTTCTAGTATCTTGAAGAAACTCATCTAGATAATATGGATATGTTTATACCCTGTCTTTGTAAATAATTACTGATGTATAATGGCAAATAACTTATAAATAATATTCACACGAGATTGTGATTGAGTATACACAACAAACCGAATATAAACCTCTCATATATCACGGAATTTCACGAAGCATCCAGTTATGGTACGAGATGCGCTCGCTAGAATGGAGACAAAATTCTGGCGATCCAGCGACTGCCTTGCTTAACATAGTTCTTTAGATGGAAAAGCTCGCCTTTTTTTAACGTTAGGAAATTCTCATGGATACCTTCTCGTCATGGGGAGGCGAGAAGATTATGTCGGACTCGTACCGGCTAAAACCCCACGGTGTTCCAACTCGTCGCCTGGGGCTGAATTACGGGAACGTTACGCACTACTACCGTAACCTGGAAAAGCTCGCCTGGTCTAATTGCAACCGGTTTTACAGAATTTTCATTTATTATATGAGAACGTATCTCTTAAGAGATATATTATAGTTTCCTATATTATGTTTAATTTACTAAATATTAAACAGGCGCTTAACTCTACTAATTAGAATTTTAATTTTCCGAGTGATATGTAAAAAAGTTAATTTATTTCCCATAAAAAACGTATAAAATGGTCGTCTTAATACACCCGCGTAAGATACGGCATAAAAAAGTTGAACAAGGAGTAAACACGCTAGTCGTACCGCATTAATATTTATACGGTTTAAACGTTCTTTAATCACGAGCATCACTGCCTTCATTAGCAATGAATTCGTGTCTGTAAGCAATAGCCGTTTAATATATCTATTATTCGTTAATTACTATCTTCTAGGTTAGGTTTTTCTTTTCAAATTAATGTTTCGCGAGAACCTTTTACATTTAGATCGTTTTGCAGAGGTCGTTAACACTAGCATAAATATATTTAGTTCTATTACGTCCCAGTGTATTTATTACTATAGTAGGGTATATATTATAGGGTTGTAAATAAATAAATTAAAAATAACGGAGTATATTTTATTAGTTTTTTTTCTATAATATTTATTTATTTTACAATTTTTTTTTTTAATTTGAACAATGTAATACAAAAACATATAAAAACACTATTAAAATTAATAAAAAAAAAATTGCTCCTCCACTTGCGGGGCCTTTGAGGGTCCAAGCAACTGGTGGTCAGGTCCAGAGTGAGGAACCTCCTCATAATACGCGCCGTCTCAAGAATAGCCGCCTTCTGTATCCGTCCCTTGATCCAACAGTCAAGCGAAAGCTTCTTAATATGTTGGTCAAAGCTTTTCGCAATAAGACCATTGACTGAAACGACTATAGAAACAATAATCGTCGACTTAACATTCCACAAATGGCGGTAATCGCATGAGCAAGGTCCAAGTATTTTGATACTTTTTCCTTTTCGGCTTTCATCAGATTATCGTCATGAGGAACAGTAATATCAACAATTATTGGACAGCGTACTGATCGATCGACTATCACTATATCAGGTCTATTGGCTACAATCCTGGGTCGGGTCACAAAATAATTTTGAGTTTTTCAATCTTTTATAAAATTTTCAGTACTGTCCAAGTCAGGAAGTTAGTGGTGATACACCTCCTTGACTTGGAGAGCATGTTAAGCTGTCGGTCCCAGTCGGCATCAACATCTGATACTGATCGGTATCGGTACTATTAGTGCACTCATCAAATGATTTACCAATAACAGTCAATTTAATATCATGTAAAATTGACTGTTTAAAAGATCTAAGCATCTAAATACGAGAAACGAATTTTACTATTCATATAAAGAAGATCGTTAACTTATAAAATAAATAAATATTATAGGACAATTACACACATCGCTATATAGCCCCAAAGTAAGCAAACTCGTAAGTAGCTTGTGTTATGGGTGCTACTGATGAATATATATACTATACATAAATACTTATAATATATAGATAAACACCCAAACACTGGAAAACATCCGTGCTCATTACAAATATTTTCCAGATGTGGGAATCGAACCCACAGCCTGGACGCAGAAGCCGGGTGCAATGCTTTACTAGTTAGTCCTCTTTCATCTTAGATCTTAGATTATATTTCAAAGCCCAACCCAAGAATCAAAACCAGGATCTCGTAAAATATCACACAGAATAATCACACGTTTAATGCTACTAAATAGTCCTTTTACATGTTAACGTAAAAATAATAGGTCTCTGCTCATAGGATTTGTCGAACACTGACAACTTGCGTGCTTGTCTCGCGACGGAACCCTAAAATGCGGTTTTTTCAATAGAGTTATTGGTATCGTTTTCAGTTTCGCAATCAGTTGTATTGCTTGCGTGGAGCGCTTCCGGGATTTTATGTAAGTAGACTGTGCGATGTTTGTCGAAACGTTTATTGCGCTGAGGCACATACATGGCTATTATGAATCGTTTGTAATAACTTGTTTCCTTAATTATCAAGTTTTCTATACATTTTTGCGGTGCCGTGTAGTGTTACTGTTTCTTAAGGCTTAACTCAGACTGCCGTTGAAGCGAATCGACGCATCTTCAACTTTGCCAATAACAAATTCGTCTGTACATCATCATCGCATAAAGTTGTATTATACAAAAATGGCACAAAGCGTCCAATCGCTCCTTTTTTAACCGACGTAAAAAAACGGAGGAGGTTCTCAATTCAACACGTATATTTTTTTTATCTATGTTATGTTGACCACGCATAACTTTTTACAGAGTTGTCCGATTTTGATAATTCTTTTTTTATTAGAAAGGGCTCACTTCCAAGATAGTCCTATAGTCATGTTATGATCTGATGATGATATCCTAAGAAAATTGAAGGAACTCTTCAAATTTTATAAAAAAAAATATACTTATAACTTGCTGGCATCGACTTCATAGATATGCTTAAGGAAATTAAAGCAACTAAATGACGCAGTTATTTTTTACTTTTTAGTGCGTTTTGAGTCGGTTCTATTTTTTGTTAATTTTTTTTATTTATTTATAACTTTTTTATTTAGCACACCTGACGATAAGTAATAATGCAATCTAGGAAGGAAGCGGGCTAACTTATATCGAGAAAATCTTAATTGGTCCAGCCGGGAACGTACCCAGGGCCTCCATAAATCCAAAGATTTGTAAATGGAAATGAATGTTGTACTTATAGGGTATGTACACCCATGTATGTTTATATGCTCAAGTAAGGTTTTTTCGAGGCCCGTATTGTTGAGCTTGTTGAAGTAACTCAGACAACAAGAAAATCCTTTTTTTTCTTTTCATGAGGGGAATCTCTTGACTGCCGAGTCAGCACGGTACCACGTGACATTTCATCGTGCTGGCTGCCTTTAAGTTATTTTATTTTTCTCTTCCTTTTCCCTTCCCTCTTTCCTCATAATTATTTTTCGAAGCATCTTGCCGTATGTGTCTCGACTTCCCCGGAGAGCATACGCTCAATTAGGTTGCAGGCCTTCATTTTGCTATTGGCTCCTTGTGCCGCTGATCTCAAGTCATTAAAGGAAGCAGTCAAGGTCCAACTTGTAGTCAATAAAAAAAAATTAAAAAAAAAAAAGCAAGAGACACACAAGACACTCGAAAATAGCTTGTCGCGGATAGAACAAAAATATCCTGACTTTATCCAAAAATTCTCATTAGTAAGGAGTAGCATACTACCTCAGAAGTAAAACCAAGCGTAGCTCGGTCGCCCAGACATGAAATATAATACAATACAAAGTTATTTAACGGGTGTTTAGCACTAAATCAATGCCCCCCCAACCCCTGGTCGGTGTAGATGTGTATCAGCTTCCGGCCGCCGCGCGCCTTGTAATTACTCATTACCAGCCATTTTAGCCTTTTTGTCCACCGCCTGCCGCCCGCCGACCGGGGAGTACGACAATAATAAAAATAAAACCGCGGTATGAGCTTTAATGTCGCGATTAATTTACGTACCTAGCAAATATTATTAATTCAACTCGATGTTAACTAAATCTTAGATTGCATTTGTTTTGGAGACAACTTTTTATCAAAAATTCATCTTAGGTATACCTATAACTTAGGTTGCATTTGTTTTGAGATTACTTATTATCTCATTACAACGACCGAGTTGCGCAGTGGGTAATGTAACCCTGCTTCTGCGTCCTAGGTTTTGGGTTCGATTCCCATATCTGAAAAATGTTTGTGTGATGAGCATGGATGTTTTTCAGTATCTGGAGTTTTATTTGTGTATAATAATTTATGAATACAAAAATATTTATCAGTTATCATAGTACCCATAACATAAAGTATCTACACTTACTTTGTGGTTATAGAGTGATTTATGTTATCGTCGTATAATATTTACTATTTTGTATTACTAATTCAACTTAGGTATACTACTAACTTAGGTTTCATTTCTTTTGGATACAATTGCCTCGTTGATCCAGAGGTTAGCGTAAATGGCTTCTTATCACGGAGTCCTGGATTGGGCTTTGAATTATTGTACTTTGCTTTCTACCAAGAAAGTCGCAACCCGAGCCTCGGAGAGCACGCAAAGCTGTCAGTCTTCGTTAATAACAAGGTAAATGCACATCAACAAATCAAACATTTTATATTTGATAAATATAAAAAGACAAAGCGTTCTTATAAGAAGTACTTCAATCATTGCCTAAGGGATTGGAAAAAATGAAAAAGAAAATATTATTGTCCATTACCTATCGACAAACTAAACTCATTGTCATTAAGTACAAAGGTGGTTTAACTCATTAAATAAGAAAAAAAAAACTGTCTAAATCACAGAGCCCAGAATAATAAATACCATTTGTTTCATAACGTTAGTTTTCAAATTAATGTTACTTTTTTTCTTGAAGAAGTAAAATATCAACCTTAAATTATGAGTATAAACATTGTTGGCATATATGGCATGATACAGCGCATTACGACGCAAGTACGTATACAAATCGCAATTGTTTAGGCCGTTAGTCTCGCCATCGTTGTAATTAAACCGACCGATTTGAATAGCAAAGCGGAGCAATTTTTATTTTACACGAACCCGATGGTATCGCGTAATTAACAGTACCGTTTAGTTGACGCCATAAACGGCTTCAGTTTGTGTTCTACTCCTTGTGAATGTGCACCTTTTGTAATTAATGTTATTTTTTTATTTTTCATTTGTTATATCACGGTATTTAACCACGACTAAAGTAAATAATTCAATGGCCGCGTAAGCCTTCTTCATTGCGTTTTGGTGACAAAGAGCATAATAGAAATTAAGCGTTCTGCGTTTTGCGTCCTGCGTTCTTTGTTGTGTAGGTTTGTAACTGCATAGCGTCGCGCGACATTAGTTAGCGATGCGTTAGTGTCACCTTTATTGTAATTAAACTGACATATTTAAATAGCGAAGCGGAGCAATATTAATTTTACATGAACCTGATGGTATTGCTTAATTTACAGTATATCGTTTAGGTGACGCCATATACGGCTTTAGCACTTTTTATTTTCTAATTCTTTTTGTGATTTTTTTCACTTTACGATGTTTAGCCACGTCACAGGTAAATATCTGAGCGCGCATAGGTAAAAAGAGTTTCTCGTTCTGTGTAGCTAATGTAAGATTTTACCGCATCGATATCGAGAACGGTAAACGCAATGATATATATGACACTGACACTGCCAGGGGCACTGCTTCAATTCCATATAAAATTTGCCTTTACGCGAATGTGAAGTTTTTGATTTGTTTTGGTGAAAGCTCACATAGGCACTCTGAGTTCTGTGTTGTGCGTCCCGCGTTCTTTATAACGTACGAGTACGTACGAACGCGCAGCTAACAGTGCGGTCTGACCGCCTGCACTCATATTTGTAGGGTAGTATTTCTTTTTATTCATTGCAAGTATTTTTTTTTATTTTTTATTTATTAAGTTAAAGTACAAAAAAATACAAGTTAACTTGACTGCAATCACACCTGATATTGCATGATAGTGATGATGCAGTCTAAGATGAAAGCAGACTAACTTGTAAGGAGTATGATGTAATCCACACCCCTTTAGGTCTCTATACGATGTCGTACCAGAACAATATATTGCTTGGCGATACATCTGTTTTGATAGCCACGGCCGAAGCCTCTCACCAGCTACAATCTGGACGGATTTAGAAAATCTTAATCGGTCCAGCCGGGAATCGAACCGAGGACCTCCGCCCTAATAATCCACAGCGCATACCAAAGCGCCACGGGGGCCATCAAAATATACCTACATATAAAATTACATATAATACGCAAATGCAAAACTATTTCAGAACTGAGAACTATTTCAGACAAATAACTTTTTGATAAAACTGTATAGAAAAATAATTTTAGACAAATTTTGTGAATTTATTAGGAAAAGATTACAGGTAATTGAAAAACAATCATTAGGCTCGATTTTTACTCCAACTTCCTGGTTATATTAAATTTTTTCCAATAACTATTATTGTACTTATTTTTAATAATCGCTCAAAATTATAAAAAAACACAGTTTTTCAAACATGACTTATCTAACTACAAAGCTTTCCATTAGTTAGAAACAGGTGAGTTCTGTAATTAAAATACAAAAAAGTTGAACTTTAATGCAATGTTAAATAAATTGCCCCACCAAGCTTTAATTAAAAAAACAAAATCCAACGTTGCGTTAATCTAACCCGAATAACATCATTAATTAGTAAACTAATTAAGTAAATAAATATTATAAACATACCTACCTATTTCAATCCGTTCCAAATCTCTAACACAAAATAAAATATTGTGTTGGTTATTATATGAATTTAATTTTGTCGTTAAGGGCACGCGAACACGATGCGTTTATAACAGCGTGCATGGTTTCAAGAATAAGACTGAATTAGATCATCTTAGGACCATTTTAGGATCATCGTTACTTAACAGCAAAAGAATTCGCATTGAAACTGTCAATGAATTAAAATTAAGCATAGTTATAAGCAGTAGTTATTTAAGTTTATTTATTTTCTATAATTGCCTTATTAAGGTATATCTGTAGAGTTGTTGACGTGAAAACGTCTTATAATTCGATAGAGCCGGCTGCACGCACGAAAAAACATGACTCATGCCGCGTTACCTCGCTTTGAGGCGTTCCATGTAAGGCTTGAAGTGCAAGCGAGAGCGCGAAACGAGCAACAAAGAAGCACAATCGGCCTTTGCGTTCGGCAGCGTTCGACATCCGTCTATTAAATATATTAATTTTGAATTAAAAATTAATATACATTTAAAATATAAATTTATAAAATCAAAATCAATTATTTTATTAATTTAAATTAATATTTATAAAAATATACTTAAATTAAAAATTTTATTAACCAATTAAATGCTACCATTCAGTATTTTCTTGAGACGTTGTCACGTTCAACTATCGTCAGTAAGCCGACTTTACAGACAACCATTTTTTTTCTAAAAAGTTATGCTACTGTCGCGTAGATATCAATACGTTATTTTTATGAATAATGATGGATATAAAGATATCTATGTAAATATTGAAATAAAATCAAAGAGATATTCAATAAAAAGTTGCAAATATTATTTTTTCGCGTTACGTTCGTTTTCTCAATAATAAGTGTCACAAGATATTCAGTTAAAAAGCCGAGATTTGACAAATCCTGCAATCGATCCCCATCTGTCTTAACCACTCCCTACAAACTTACAAAGCGTATTGTTTGATAAAAATCTATGTCTAATACTCATATTTTTTTTAATTCTAATAGCAATGTGTATCACAGTCTGCGATCAGCCTTACTAAATAAAAATGAACCGTCGGCAATTGATAATGTAGATAGTATGCCCATGGCAAGGGAGCTAGATTATAATCGGGGCAGTGCATTAAAGTGAGCAATTACATGTGTGATGTAGATATCCTCTATTTGCTCGTTCATGTAGACTCCGGTGTTGATTTACTTTTTCCATCGCCCGCCGAGCGTTGGCGCAGTCATTTGAAAGCATATTTACTGAGCTAACTTTACATTACGTACAAAGGTTACAAACAACGGTACAAAATGCACTATGAAATTGTTTTGTTTCATTGTAACGTTTCATGATGTTAGTACCAATTGTTTAAACACTATCGGACGCTCGCTGACGTCTAATATAAATGAAACAAAGTTGAATATCACTATATGCATTAAATGATTTTATGCCGTAATAAAATTACGTGAAAATCACGGCATAGGTCTACATTTTTTAACCGAGGAAAAAAATGGAGGTGGTTCTCAATTCGACACGTATATTTTTTTATGTATGACCACGCATAACTTTTTACTGTGTTGACCAGTTTTAATAATTATTTTTTTTATTAAAAAGGGCATACTTCCAAGATGGTCCAATTGTCATCATGTTAGGATCTGATGATGATATCCTGGGAAAAATGAAGGAACTCTTCAAATTTTATAGGCACACTTGCAGCGATTTCGGTTTTAGTGTAAGTATCGGTAGCTTTTTGGATACAAGTGCCGTATAAAATACTATGAGTGTATAGTACGAGTACGTTACGTGACGATGAATCACTAAAAAGTAAGAAATAAAAATTTTTAACAAAAAATAGAACCAACTCAAAACGCACTAAAAAGTAAAAAATAACTGTGTCATTTAGTAGTTGCTTTAATTTCTAGCAAGCAATCTAGGAGTCGGTGCCAGCCAAACCACAAAATGCTTTACTACGTTAAATAAATGTTCCTTAAACTTGCTGGCACCGACTTCATAGATATGCTTAAGTAAATTAAAGCAACTCAATGATACAGTTATTTTTTACTTTTTAGTGCGTTTTGTGTCGGTTCTATTTTTTGTTAAAAAAAAATTGTAATGAGCTTAGATGCAGCGTAGGTACGAAAGAAAACGCTTACTTACCTGAATTGTGCCTATTGGCTCTCAAACTTGAAATGGCGTTTCATACATTTTCAGTGCGAATCAGAAACGAGGAGCACTAGGTGGCCTTTTAAAAGCATAGTTAGATTTAAAGTAGCTGTACTTCACGTCAATATGTTATAATGTTAATGATTTATTCATCATTATAACTTTCGTTTCTTTATCCTCATTACAAGATAGTTGACTGCAATTACGCCTGGTGGTAAGTGGCGATACAAGCTAAGATAGAAGCGAGCCAACTTACTAGGGTAAGATAAAATATACGTCTCTTTTAGGTTTTATACGACATCGTACCGGAACGCTAAATCGCTTGGCGATACGTCTTTTTCGGTAGAACGGTAACTAGCCATAACAGAAGCCTCCCACCAGCCAGACCTGGAGTAGTTTAGAAAATCTTAAGCGGCGCAGCCGGGAATCGAACCCAGGATCTTCTTCTTATAAATCCACTGTGCCATGGAGGCTTTCTACTCTGTCACAAAGTTTCATAATATTATGCCCCCAAAATCTTAGACCTGCTAATTTTTCTTGTTCATAAAATTAACTGCACTTCTAATGTCACATCCAAGTAAGCAAGACACAAGGCTGGTGAGGTACCTACTCACACCAACAAGCTCGCTCAACAATGGTATTAAACATTTACGTTTAAAAATTTTAAAGTCAACATTTCTAGGTACATGTGTCAAAATATATAAGTGAGCTTATTATCGTAGTAATAAATCGAAAGTGAGTAATTAGTTTGACACAGAAAATAAAATGGACGAACATCATTGCTATGCATAATTATTAGTTGGACTTAATTAACCTCGGATTTGTATTTATGTGCCAGTCTGGTTCCAACCAAACCATGTTTAGAATAAAATTATGACATCAAATCTAATTATTTTATATTAAACTAGCAAATGACATCGCCCGCGTTGTAAACTGTGTTGGAACCTTGCAAAAAAAAAACAAAAATAAAAAAATGTGTGTAACTCCACAAGCTTTGGATCGATCCTCGATCCACCTCGTGATCGTAGCCACATAACTAACCACTAGACTAACAAGGCAGTCCAGTGTTTTATAATATGTAAGAATAAAAACTATAGGAAATAGATTTTGTGTATAGGATACTAATCTTTGGATAATATTATTTTTATAATAAATGAAAAAAAAATAATTCAATGAGTATAATTATTATGTTATTTAAATCACTTACTAGATACAAAAATCTCAATTTATTACACGAGGCTTTAAGCTTGAACAACTTGATTAAAGTTATTAAATGATGTGCTTGCCAATTGCAATAGAATTACTTTTGACATTAAACTGAAAATTAAGTATTAATTGAGTTTAAATTGCTCAGGCACTCATGAATACTTATATACCACATTATAAAATAATAGTTACCAGTGCTACATGTTGTTATAATTATTATTATGCTTTATTTCCACTTTTTTTGAGATTTGTTTTGAGTGGTCCCTTGCGGATTAAAGCCTCCCCCATCTTCTTCCAGTTATCTCTATTTAAAGCCCTACTTAGACAGTTATTTCCAGTCAGAGCCACCACATCATCGGCCCATCTTCTCTGTCTTCCAAATTTTCTTTTCCCTAATGGGCCCTTCCACTTTGTGATGTGGTGGCTACATCGCCCATCTTTATATCGAGCCAATTAGTGTCCAGCCCATTTCCATTTATTTTATTTTATTTAATATTTATAAATAAATCTTATTATTTATTATCTTACAAGAGATCTGCCTCGACTTCGCAATCAAAACAAGGAATAACCTCCATAAAAATAACGTAACTCTTTAACACGTTCGCTGCGGCACCAATTTTTGCATACTTTCCGTTCCTGCGGCACGAGGTATAATCGGCCCGTACCGTGACCAGACGTTAGGGCGACACGCGGTCTATTAGACCCCACCTCCTTTTACAGACTAAAATCCATTTTCTGGCGCGAAATCAAAGATAAATGAGAATTTTGGTCCTTATTGATATAGACAGTGAATTGATGAACCCTAATCCACCGTCGCCCCGGGATCTGATGGCTAGTTTAGGAATTATTAGCAAAACAAAATATGGGATCTTATACACCTCGTAACGCACTAAAATAGGGCAAATTTTCGCTGAGATTAGTGATGGGAAAAATAATATCGACGTTTTTAAACTGTCTTAACTACGCAACGACTTGACCGATTTTGATCAATTATATCTCATTAGATCGTTTCAAGGGCAAAACCTGGCAAAACAACACAAATCTATCAAAGGATACCTTTTTTTTTTAATAATCTAAATTGTGCTCAAGAGGCACGTATTACAGACTTATTATTGGAAAATAATGGATCACGGTTTATGCATAAGGTTTATCTATCTATTTGTATATGAAAATCTTAATGCGGTTCACAGAATAGAAAAAAAAGGCAACCAGAAGTAGAAAAGAAACTGTCCTATTTATTCTGCCTCGGGCTCTGTTTCTGAGTTTTTTAAAATTAACTTCTTCCGACATCGTTTAGACATGTTCGGCGCTGTAAAAGGCCGTGCTCTCCAATCGACGTGATGCACAACACTGGTCGCGGGAAGCTCGCGTTGGGTGCGGTACGAGGTCAGGGGGGATATGGGACGTTTTAGCCTCGTTCCGCACTGCATTAAAATTATGTTAATTCAGTGCGGCACGAGGCCTAAGACATCCGGTACCAAGGTAGGTACACCACCGAGTACGGAACCATTAGAGCATCTCAAATATATATTTATCTCTTTCCTACACTGGACCAAACCAAAGCTATGCCATTCGCACGACAGAGAAACTCACGTTTTTCCTTGCCGCACCACAGGGAAGTTGCATCAGGGGTGATTTAGGCCTCGCTTCGCAGTGAACGTGTTAAGGAATTTATAGCCAAATTATTAGATCTGCTATCTATTCTATGTTACCATGTTACCTAGAACATAGTAACTGAAGTCTGAGAAAATGTACACGAAAATTATAATCAAACATAATTACTACCTGGTTACCTAATACTAATTAATCAAAACTGCTAATTAATCAAAATGTTATGTATTGTTTTTTTATTCAGTATATCTGATATGTAAATTAGAAGCTTATCTATTCCTTGTAGTCATTTGTATTCTTTACAGAATATTTTAAGCACCTATATACCTATATTTTACTAACTGCCTTTTTGGTCCAGTGATTAGCCTGTCTGTATGCTTCGAATCGTAAGATCCCAAAAAATAAGAAATAATACGGATCTCTTTATGAAAACAAGGATCACTATAACTATATAAAATTCTAAATACTTTACGGTGCTGCAGGTGTACAAAATAGTTTACTACCTGGGAAAGAAAGACCTACCAAAACTACGTTTGTCCCTGCCTGCAGCACCATAAAGTATTTAAAATTTTATATAGATATAGTGATCCTTGTTTTTCTCTTTTCAGTTCATAACTTCTAAGCAGTCAGATTTTTTGTTTTTATAATAATAATTTTATTTGAGACTTTTTAGTTTTAATTTGTTGTATAGAAATTTTGGGGCCAAAAATTTATAAAAAAAATCCGCCTGCTGCGGCGGACTGGATTTTTTTATAAATTTTAATAGTGTTTTTTTATAATTTTTATAAGCATTGTTAAAAATTCTAAAAATAATTGTAAATAAATAAATGATAGATAAAAAAGAGTTTCACTTCCTTACATTTTAAGCAGCGCTAAATTATTTTATTTGTATCAATCCTAATTCGTGAGACTGGAAACAACTCGAAAGCGAAACTTGCAAAAAAGACATGTCAACAAGATCGTCAACTTTCTTCTTATTACGATGCGTATAAAAATCGTGTCATACTTCAATCAAAACCATTACCGGATTGGTAACAAATATAAACATATACAATCAAATCTTCTTAATACTCTAAGAGCTGAAGAACAGATTTCTCGATGGTTTAATACATGTTCTAAAAGTTAATTGGAATTTCTATTCTACCATTATGAGGTACTAATAAAGAGGATCAGCTTAAATCAATCAATATAGATAAGTGCAGCGAAGTTTTTAGATACGTTCGGAGGGATGAGCTACACCTTTTTGTCATACCACAAAAGAACCTACCTACTATGAAGGTATATTCAGCTTTTTAGAGAAAATTATTGATTCGCCGTTGAAATTATTGGCATAGAAAGCCTAACATCAAAAGCTATATTGCCTTGCATGAACATTCTTCGCTAAGTGTTGCCATATTTTAGGTGTTAGCTTTAGAAAAATATTGCCGTTGAAATTATTGGCACGCGAAGCCTAATATCATAAGCTATATTGCCTTGTATGAACTTGTAGCTTCATTGCTAAGTGTTGTTATATTATATTTTAGGTGTTATTTTGACTACTTAGGTAACACCAAGTGTACATAACATCTTCGTCTTGTTCCATCATCTATTATTATAAAAAATAAAACTATGGAAATAATCTTATATTCATCTTTGCAATCTATTGTTTTGTTGCAAACATGTAGGTATTACATTCAAAATATTATTCTGTTGCAAAGCGTCCCACAAACGATCCACCGGCTCTCATTCCCCGGGAGATGCTATCGTCCACCGGCTGGTAATTAGTCGTTTCATTCTCCCGCGATAGCGCTGCACGCTTTGTATGCACTTTTTTATAATTAATTCCTTTGTATCGATTGATTCGTTTTAATGGTCACCTCGCTTGCGTGCGCTTAAAGCGTTTTATTGCTTTTTTCCATATACAGACGTGTACTTAAGTTTGTTTAATGCTTTATTTATGTTATAGCTTCGTCGTAATTGTGTTAAAACGCTTGTAGTTTGTATAAATTTAGTAGTAGGGTTTTTGTATATGGTTACATTAATGGACAATCTTTCACCAGATATTGTCAATAAATAATACCTATAATAAATTAAAATATTTTGATTGAAGCCGTAATAGCTACACTGCCAAGGAGTCCCACCTAGAGTTGCCAAGCGTCCGAAAAAAGACGTTATTATTTTGGATTGCGTGTTCGGCCAAAGCAAGCAGTGTCCGACTTGGCCGAATTTTAAATATAATTAGAATTTACCAAGTTTTATGATCACCCAATATCTACAATAAAGTAGGCTGTCCGGCCTTTTTACCCAAATGGGCAAACTGGCTGGTTTGTCCTGCTATTAGGTTTTGTGACTTGTGTGGCTAGTGTAAGATTTTACCGCGTCGATATCGAGAACGGTAAACGCAAATTTTATATGACACTGACACTCTGGGTGAGTGTTAGTGTCATATAAAATTACTAGATACTGCCAGGGGCGCTGCTTCAATTCCATATAAAATTTGCCTTCACGCGAATGTGAAGTTTTGTTTTGGTGAAAGCTCACACTAGGCACTCTGATAACCCTAGCCCCACCTTGGGGACTATTGACATACTTATCTACTAATACAGTCCTTACCTATGACCTATTTTGAGGGATTAGTCATCTTTAAAAAACATGGTTAATACCTATTCTTTGAAAAATATATATTAACGTATTTTTAAGCACTGTTCGCTTCCATCCCACTAGATCTGCCAACACACCAACGAGGCTGTTATGGCATAGCATAGGTATCACTTTAATTTTGGAACAATGAAACAAAATGGCGTCACGCAATCGGAGGTAGCTAACCGCGAAACGTCCATTACGTATCCATAATTCCACAAAATGGTAGATTAAAATTGAAAAGAGCTGACAAACAGACGATCGGTGCTGGCAGAACAATGGGCTTCCCGCATTAAACAATTTGCTTGTCAAAAAGTGGCGCGCGCGCAGCGATACGGTTAACCTCATTAGATCATTCATATGCAGCCTTCAAAGTTTACTAGGTTAGAAAGCTCTAGAAATTTTAAATTAATGATGTGTCTATCTCGTTGGTCCAATGGTTAAAGAACAAAGATATTTTACTATTTTACGCAAAAACATGACAAACCTGTAGCGTGTGTATAACGACCACACCCTCACTTGACTAAATACCAAAGACTCATGGTGACTTGGCTACCATCTTTTCCACTATATTAACTTATGATGGTAAAGACGGTCCACTGTAGGGAGAGACTTCCTTCATTATAGTATAGGTGTTGTGACTGGTGGGTCCATGTTCAATATCCCCTGACATAAAGCTTGACCCACCATTTAATTATTATCAAATGTTAACGTGATATCCATGGCCCGGAGGTACAACACCACCAACATCCCAACTCCGAGCTCAGAATATACTAATATTCTACATTACGTTCGGTAAGGAAAGACATAGAACAAGTAGTTCCACTTGACATGCTACAAGCATATCACCCTCGCTACCTCAAATTCCATTTATCTTTTCGTACAAGTTCATCGGTTTGGGGTACTCTTCATCTGGCCTTTTATTAGAATGGATATTGTCCAGGAACGTTCACCTCGATCTTGCTCTTCCAACATTTCCATTCACTCTCGCTTTATAAATAACTTTCGTAAATCATTTTTCATTCACTCTCTCTACATGTCCAAATAATCTAAGCATACGTTTCTGGAAATTAGTTTATCACTACCTCTTTTTAATGCCACAATGCTCTTTTATCACACTATTCTGAAATTTCTAGGAAAAAAGAAAAGATCAGCAGAACAGTAAGTTAACTATAATCCAAAAAAAAACAGCAATATATACATTTGTTACAATTAACTCATATCTAACCGCCAAACGATGTTAACGTTCCGGTACGATGCCGCGAGGAAGCCAATTAGAAGCAATACTGGTATGCTCCTGCACAACGTTTACTGGGGCAACGTGTTTTAACCTATCGCCTCCGTAAAGTACAAAAGTCCTTTATAGGTTTGGGGTTTTCTTCTACAACAAGATACCTGAGGCTATTATGGACCCAATTCATAAGTAAAAACATTGTGCTTAAACTCACTCAATTAAGTCGAGGTTACTATATTGATGAATTTCTTGATGACAAAGCGACTTGGAAGGAATTAAATCGGTTATCATCTTCACGGCAAATAGAAAATTCTTTAATCACTTGATTTTGTATTATATTTTGTATATATATTTTTGAAGTTTAGATTTAATTAACATTATAAATGATCATTGGTTCAAAAAGCAAGTGCTGAATTTCTTGCAGACTCTTCTCAGCAGGAATCTGCCTTCCAAGTCAGTGGTCAGGTCATTACAGACAATCAAACTTGAAATTTCGAAAGTGTCTGTAAACAAAGCCTACTTCAAGTAAACAAATTTTTATTTAAAATTTAGATATACGCCATCTCAACTTATCGCTGATGTTATTTATTAGTTAAGCTGAAATTACTGGTGATGGTACTCAATACATTTTTTATTTTTTTAAATGTGTCAAATGAGATTGATAATGATAGTTAATTTCATTATTATTAAATACAGGACCATTAAGAGGCAGGTTCTCATTTTCCATCAGGCATCATAATACCCAACAAAAAGAAAACTACTTAGGTTTATTTCATCAGGGTCAGTCAGTCTAGTCATTGGTCAAAGTACTTGAACCCCGTAATTGCTTTCTCCTCTCTTCCGTGTTGGTTTAAATCCCTTTTGACTCTTTGAAAAATTCAAGGCACCTATAATAAACAATGATTAGAGACGTTGGTGTTATTTCAAGATGTACAAAAAGCGCGCTACAGGTCTATCATATAGTCTCTCCGAACTCTCAAAGTTACTCACAAAACCGTAGTAAGGTTTACAATATCTAGATAGTCATAATTATATCTATAAAAGGTAAGCCAAACGACCTTTGATCTTGTAACTTTAGTACGAAGGCGCCTTAGATAAAAATCACTTACCAGAGTTCGCAACACGGGCCCAAGTTCATAAACATCCATTATGCGGGCAACTCTGTAATGAGCCCGCGATATCGGTCGTTTTGTACCGCATAATCGCGATCTTATCACCTGCCTGCTCCCCTGCCGCCCCGTTGCCCACGCCGCCCCGCGCTGCCCCACGTCGCCCGCTGCCCCGCTCCCCCTCGGCGCCGGACCGTGACCACCGGACTTTCGCACCGATTCTCTAAACTACGAATTGTGTAAATAGTAAAAATACAGGTCAAGCGTGTGCCGGGATGTCTGTAGTGTTCCGTAGCTTGTAGCAAACTCCAAAAATTTGCGTAGGTACATTTAAAATATTTTGCAGTTAGGTTTATACCTGCTCTTTTTTCAGAATGACGATTCTGTAACGAAATCCCATAAGGAGAATCTTCTCTCTCTTTATGTCTCTACCTTTAGAGTCGGGTAGGAGAGAGAGAAATAGAGACAATGTCCAGATTCGCATTGCCAAATTTCGTTACAAAATAGACATGCAGTTTCTTATCAGCTATTTTCAGTATCAATCTAGCTTTCATACCGTTGATTTCCTACAAAGAATCTAATATGATGTATCAATAGTACTTGTCAACTATGCCTTCTTGAAAAAAAAATAATTTTGTTTTAAAAAGTAACAAACTTATAAAGTTGTAGTTCTCTTACAAGTATAATTTTTGCATTAGACGTTGTTTTACCTACCAGTAATGACACATTTAATCTTAAATCACCTCTTTATAGCAAAAGTTGTTTTTATTTTTCAGTATTTTTTACTCATTACTTTGGACTTAAAACAAATGTTTTCAGTGTTTCAAAAATGATTAAATTTTTTCTTAAATTACGATGGCTAAACTATAGTATAAAATAAGTCAAAGAAATATAAATAAAATCCTAATGCGGTATTTAGCAGCGGAACCCTAAAAATTAACGAACTTCCATTATAATTACAGTTGTCATGTAAACAGTAACTAATGCCAAACTTTTGGTAGACAAATTAAAAATACATTTTTAATTCATCGTTACCTACTCGTAAGTGACGTTATTAATTTAAAATTACAAAATTAATTTAGTAAGTGCCTAGATCAGTCATATTATTATAAAAAGAGCACCTCATTATAGCTTAGCGAATTACAATTGCTTTTCTTTTTTATCTGTTACGAATAAGCTTGTAAAGTTGTGACCTTTAGAATAGAGGTAAAGATATCATGTTATCAGCTTAGATTAATGGCGCGCTTACACGGGACACTTTCAGAGAAACTCTTGCATGGCAACACTCTGGATCAATAAATAAAGCAATTTCATAAAAATGGGGCAATTATTTCAGTAATAACATTTTTCATTTGCTCCATTTTGCTCAGTATTGCTATCACGTTGTGCCTCCATGTTCCTCTATGTTCCAACTATGATGTGGCACTACATAGACTTTGATTTTACATGTATTGCTGTAAATTGCTCACGGCACGGCTTCCGTGACGCAGCGGTGTGTGCGGTTGTTTTATAAGACAGAGGTCATAGGTTCGACTCCCGGCTGGACCGATTTAAATTTCCTAAATTAACCGTGTCCTGACTAGTAGAAGCCTTTGGCCGAGGCTAGTCCCTACTTTAGCGGCAAAGACGTACCGCCAAGCGATTTTGCGTTCCGGTAGGTATGATGTCATGTAAAAAACGAAAGGGGTGAGAATTTCATCCCACTCCTAAGAAGATAGCCCGTTTTCATCTTAGGTTGCATCTTCACTTAACATCAGGTGTGGTTGCAGCCAACTTGTAATAAATAGAAAAATGCAGTTGTGACGTCATAGTTAACCAATATTACCTAGAATGGAGCGATCATATTTGCTCGTGTAAGCGCACCTTAACGTTTGCGACGAACCAAATGTCATCATCCCACGATTGCGTTCAATTAAGTCATAATTAAATTAACAATAGTTTAGTAGCTACAATTAAATGCGGTAGCCTGACGGAGATCAATGTCAAGCGATAGTACAGCCTTTGTATTCCACTTCTTTAGTTCTTTCACGTAATGTTTCTATTTATTTTAATCTAAATGTACGATTTTGTTCCTGCGATATCCTGCGAACTGTTGTTCTCTGAAAGGCGATGGTCTTTAACTTATATTTAAGTTTATTGCAAGCATTTTTAAATCGTCGTGTTAGACCATGTGTAGCGACTCTAACACCGGCAGGTTTTGCTGTGAAGAGCCGGCAAGAAACCCAACAATAAAAATTGCTCAGTTCAAATATTCATTTTTTACAATGTTACTTAATTATATTATAAAAAACACTAAAATTTTACTCTAGTAGGATAAGCTTAACGAGTTTTCATAGTTATATAGTAAGAACCATTTTGATCGCTCTACTTTCAGCAAAAAAAACCGCATGGTAATCGGTCCATTCGTTCAAACGCAACGATGCATAAACAGACAAACAAACAAACAGACGTACAGATTAATGTCGGAAATGAAAAATAAGTTGATCAATCACTTTATAATGCGGTACTAAAGTGAAATAGCACTGAATAACCTATTGACTCATCACAAGATCACTATACACTCTCTTATTTATATATGCCTCTATTTATAAATTTTGCTTTAAATTTTGCATATCAAATCTCAAATGAGTGCATTTTGCGATATAGACGCATGCTAAGAATAGATTTCTTGATATAATTTTTTTTGTTATATATTGTTACACGTGTAGATGGTATTTTAACAAGTAGTGACAGTAGAACAGCTTATTTGTTATCAGGCATACGGTTATTTTATAAATAGTTATAATTATAAAAAAGTACATAGGGTCCTTAAGTTACAAACAAATTATGAAACACATTGAAAATAATAGTCAAAAATAGCATGTTAATACAGAATTAGAAAAATAATGTCAAGTCTTGAAAATTTATTTTTATATTTAAAACATAATTTCTGTAATTTCTCTTGTCTCTTTTATGAGTCATTTATTTATTTTTATTAGCCATATTTTTTTATATCATCTGTAGTGTAAAACAAGGCACAATTTTTTTTTTCTGACAATTTAAAACAATTTTTTAACTTACAGGTTGTCGACCGTGTTGACTTTGGCAACAGTTATTCTGAATAATTAACACCCTAATGTACGTTCGCACGAGTTCCATTTCGTAAAATTGTCACTAGAAACACTAATATTAATATTAATAAATATTGCCACCACACTAATTTTAACGGCATGCTTAATTATCATATAAACTGGTTTTAAGTCGGAACACATCAAAATTCTTATGAATAATGAGGTTGAATTTTAAGCTTCGTTACATGTTGTCAGTTAAGTGAGCTTTGGTACAAAAAAACGTTTGTATTAAACTGATAATTATTACAGAATTCGTTGAATATCTAATTAACAATGGAGGCGTGGGATGGCGAATCCATTTAGGTTGATTTCTAATTTATCATTATATTCTACTTCAACTTTTCTAAATTTTCTGAATGTAAATGTAAATGATTTACTTTTTTTCGAAATGGAAAAGAAATTTCTGAAATGGGATTTGAACTTCCAATGATTATTTTTTGGGCTTTATTTATAAAAAAAGCTCTATGTACATGCTATGTGCTGACATGGCTATAAAAAATAATGTAAACGAATCTTGTCTACTATATTATTCACGACACTTCCTTTTAAAAAAGATTCTTAACCAAAGATATGCTATGTGTGTAATTCAAAATATTGTCAACTAGATAACCAGTGAAAACTAATTACAACTGAAATACTAAATAGATAAATTATTTATGAAATAATGTACTACGCGTCACAAGGTACATACAAAGGTTTATTGACATATAAAGCGCAAAGTAGAGACTATAGAGAGAAAGGTGATAGTTAAATAAGATAAACTCTCTGATAATTTAATATGCCACTTTTCAATTTCGTAACCACCAGTTTAGAGATCTCGAGAGATACAATTCGTATATCAAATAAAGAACAATGGCAACATTAAGTTTGTAATTGTCACAGCGTGCGTGTGTGCGTCACTAATTGCCGCGTCCGGCGGAAGTGGCCGGTTCCGAGGCGTCAGGTGTCAGGGGCCCACCTGAGTGTGCGTGCACCCACACTACTGTGTCTGTGAGTGTGTGTGTGTGAGTGTGTGACCGGGCATGTGTTCACACTAATTAGTGAGCTTTCTTAAATTAATGCGAGTGATCAGGCTCACAGCTTGTTTTAGTGCCGATGTAGATAAAAAATGTATTGATAAGAGTTTAAAATGAG
Organism: Mycalesis mineus; assembly: GCA_034621355.1. Taxonomy (NCBI): domain Eukaryota; kingdom Metazoa; phylum Arthropoda; class Insecta; order Lepidoptera; family Nymphalidae; genus Mycalesis; species Mycalesis mineus. The sequence goes on along the minus strand of CM067884.1, from coordinate 14,582,678 downwards.
TTTTTATTTTACTTTATGGAACATACAGACTATGACGGATATTGATATATCAATATTCTATTAAGTTGTAACGGAATATGTCTCTATAATATACTTGAGATTAAAAACTCCTTAGGATCACTATCATCGTCATCACATTTCATTAAAGCATTTTTACTTATATATTATTATTAACAAAGCCACTGACTTCTCACACTTATATCATTTAAGTATTAATTTAAAACTCAATAAAAATCGAAAATAATTTATTTAAGTAGACTGATATACAACTACTTAAGAAACGTCAAGTCGTCAATACGTAGTGAATCTACCAGCGGTTCGGAAGGCAGATATTTTAAACCTAATGTTAAAATAGTTATACTCTATTAACAAAACCTAGTTCTTAGGTAGGTATTATCTCTGTATTATCAGACATCAACGGACGAGGGTTTTGAGCCGCCTATTCACACTTACTGATGTTTATGTGATGTTGTGTCAAGTAGCAAAACATTTTAGAACCTTGTTACCTTCCATCGGTTCTTCGAACTACGTGCCTCGTCCATTACACTTTAAAAGCTAAGGTTAGTTCTTCTGCGGTTCTCCTACTGAGTTACACTAAATCTTCTTATCAGGCCTACAGTTATTAACCAAGTTTCTATTACCTAATATTTACACATATTACTGAAAGAAAATTCTTATAAACACTGAAAAATATGTCTGTAAGGAGTAACCGTCAAAACTAACTATACTTTTTTTAACTTTAATAATTTAAACACCAAAAACTAATTTTACAGGTAGGTAACTAATTTGACGACCTCCGTGGCACAGTGGTGTGCGCGGTGGATTTATAAGACGGAGATCCTGGGTTCGATTCCCAGCGGGGCAGTTGAGATTTTTCTTAATTTGTCTTGGTCTGGCTGGTGGGAGGCTTTCGCCGTGGCTAGTTACCACCCTACCGACAAAAACTTACCGCTAAGCGATTTAGCGTTCCGATGTTGTGTAGAAACCGATAGGGGTGTGGATTTCATCCTACTCCTAACAAGGTAGCCTGCTTCCATCTTAGATTGCATCATCACTTAACATCAGGTGTGATGGCAGTCAAGGGCCAACTTGTAGTCATTAAAAAAAAACCACAGACTGATGCAAACATATATACAATACATACATATATACGAATGCATACATATATACCTATGAAAAAAAAATAGTCACACAGACGATGTTACACGATTTAATCATTAAAATTTTAATATCGCTACCAACTTAATGACTGATATGATTGCAAATCTATCAGCAAGCGGTGGCAGTTGGTAATGTGCAATGATTAACACAAGAGCGGGCATATCGGATTCAATGATCAATATGCTGCAGGCGATAGCAGATGGCCGTGCAAAGTTAAAAGTTACTAGTCTTTGTCACTTCATTTTACAATCTGTAGCCCCCCGTCGCGTGTTTCCGAGATTATCTTACTAAAATCGGCGGATTTTCGTGGAGTTTTTACTAACAGTAGGTAAATCGAATGCCTCGTCAGTTCAGTTAGCGAATGCTGCTTCAGGTCACGAGATGCTGATTGAGCCCTGAGTCGGGCCTTGAAATACTGGACTATTCTTTCTTACACGTTAAAACTTTTAGCCTGGAGTTGTGATAAAACTTCTCAACAATTGTACCTAATACAGATAGTTGATATGTATGTTTCATCATCATCATTATCAGCCTATTAGCGGCCCACTACAGGGCCAGACCTCCCTCCTTATAGGAGAGGGGATATGGAGCGTACACCCACCACGCTGCTCCAATGCGGGTTGGCGGGCTTATGGTGATAATGATTCATTCATTAACGATCACTATCAAATGTTGATGATAGTGACCGAGGCCAAAGGCTTAACGTGCTCTCCGAGGCACGGGGGTGTAACACCACCAACTTCCAAACTCCAGGATTGGAATGTACTGAACATTTCATAGAAGAATGAAAAAGCTCAGAGTTATTCCGTGACCCGACCCAGGGATCGAAACCACATAGGCTAACCACTAGACCAACGAGGCAGTCAGTGTATGGTTAGGTAGTGTTTAATTGCACTACAAACACCACAGTTTATCAGCAAAGTAAACAATGTAATAAAATTATCGTAATGAATTTGTGATTTAATAAAATTATTATTATAAAAATAAAAAACCCGACTGCTTAGAAGTTATGAACAGAAAAGAGAAAAACAAGGATCACTATATCTGTATAAAATTCTAAATACTTTATGGTGTTACCGTATGGTGGTACCATACAGTTTTTTGTAAGAAAATTATTTGCAAAATTCACACTAACTAAAATTATAAGGCCACCATGAAAATATCTAAAATACTATCATCCCAAATTGGTTTCGAACTTGTGAGGAAAAAGTGAAGTGAATCCATGTTGGAATCATTGGATGGTGAACGCATTAATCTTCAAATTTTAAACGTAACATTACTAATTCACTCGATTGGTACTATTGGTACTATGAGCTTGTACCATTATGTATTATGTGGTATCAGGTAGATATTAGATATTACACAGTATGTGGCGTAGTTGCGATAATTGCAATAAATTCCGCTTGACCGCAAACTTAGTTTTCTCACAGGCTAATCAAAAACAATACAATGTACTCGTAGGTTGGTTTTACAAACAATTTTATAGCCTCGTTGGTTCAATGTTTAGCTTATGAGGGTTTGGATCATAAGTTCCTGGTTTTTTTTAATTATTACGGTCACTAACAGTTTACAAATTATATAAATAATATCAGATCTATCTTTAAGAATAAACATAATAACCGACCGGATTCGAACCTGCGTCTCTCTGGCAATAAGTGCCCAGCACTTAGAGCGCCTTACCACTAGGCCACGATCGCGATGACGTCGGTGCCGAAATTGTACTTTGATATTATATTTTTGATATCTAGGTATACGGCCTGTAATGCCATCTACAGTATGAACTGAACATGTTACAACAATACCATTGAAGGGTCATATTACGAATGAAGCTCTTCAATTTTAAAGATGACATATTTCTATTTTATTCTTTTTTAGTTTTTATCGAAAAGTGTTACCCACACTTAAGGGATTATTTATAATTATATTTGAGAATAAACATAATATCAAAAATTGACGTGTCGAATTGAAAACCTCCTCCATTTTTTTCGTCGATTAAAAAATTTTTTTCTACTAATAAGAATATTTATGATTCCGAACTTTCATTATACTAAATTTTTTTGAAAGATGTCGCTACGAAGCGATATTTAAAAAAAAGTGTGCGTGTACTAGCGTACACTCGTAAGAAGTGAAACGAACTAACTAACTTATCAACATTCAAGTATTAGAAAAAATTGATACCATACTATTACACCCACGTGTTAGTGTATTGAAAAATACAATCAAAAACTGAGGTTAATTTTAAATAACGTGGAAAAATAAATACCATAATTACACCTAAGTATTAGAAAATGGTATTACTTACTTTTTTTAGAAGTTCACTGGAATTAGAATTAAAATAAACCCTTTGATTTTGCTGATCACTTCAATATAACATATATATATTTATTTATCACGTCACTTCCATAAGTCAAAGATGGCGCGTAACGGAAAAATGTGACCCGTAACGAAAAAATGTTACACTAAATTTTTTTCCAACCCCGATAAAGAAGTTTCACTTCAAAAATTTGATTCTACTAATAAGAATATTTGTAATTCGGCACTTTCATTATACTAAATTTTCTTGAAAGATGTCGCTACGAAGCGATATGCTCGCCTTTTGTATTTCGGGTCTTCTGTATAAGGTTTATGTTTTATTTTTACTTTGCTTGTTTTAAATTAATAAATAAATAAGATATATAGATACATAACACGTTCGGTGCACGTTATGAAAATAATTTAAATAGTTCACATAAAATCTTTTTTGTACATATATAACATGTTAATATTCAAAAACAAAGTTAAATTAAAATATTACTATCATGGATCGTTGATCTGATAAAAATATTGTAGACATTAACATTTAAATATTTTAATTAGTAATATTATTATTTTTATGGCACGTAAATGTATTAATTTAATATCATAATGTAATGCCAGTAACAATTAGGCAGTAGTTAATAGAATGCTTGAAAAACTTTATCTTTTATCTGAACCCGTCTAATACGTAAACTCAATAAAAAATTGTTTAGCAAGTACATTCGTACATACAAAAGATTTTATTACTACGAATTCTAAATTACTAACGGAATATAGGAATTTCTTAATCTTCTTTTACCTTTATTATAATATAACTACGTACTTATATAAAACTCTGGTAGATTTATTTGTCAAGTTAGCTCCTTGTAAACGGCTTGTATGAAAGAAAAACAACTATTGTGTTACTATTCATCTTTATAATACCTTATTTAGTTGCGTGGTTTAAATAAAACAAAATAGCAATTGCTGCTTAAATTCATAATAATTTTCGTAACTTTTTCCTTATACTTCGGTTTTTGTATCTCGTAAAATATCTGATATACAGTTTGATAGAATAATAAATGAAGAGCCGGCGGCTTACTGCATATGGTGAGGTATTACAATGCTCGAGGACTTAGTCCCAGAATATCTTAGAACAACACATAGTAGGATTTGGCTAGTAAAATAGTCAATTACTGAATGGTCTTACAGATGAATTTTCTTGACAGTGTGCGGAAGCAGATAAATAATAAATAATAAGTAAATATTATAGGACAATTACAAACATCGCTATATAGCCCCTCGCTATATAGTAAGCGTACTCGTAAGTAGCCTGTGTTATGAGTGCTATGCATTGACATATTAATACTATGGACTTCGGGTCAGCGATAAAAAGTGTCCGAACCAAAAGTAAGCCAAAACGCGAAATGTATTCCAATCGCAATTCAGTCTCATATTAGCTGACTGACAGAATACACGTCAATAATGCCGTAATGTGTTATAAAAAACTTGTAAGAACTACCCGAGTAAGGTGAGAAAAGAAGACCGTGTACCATATTTTCAGTAAGTAAATATTTACTGATGATTTTAAAGTATTATTTTGCTTAGAAACAGGCTATTATATTAAAATTTTAATAAACTATAGAAACGAATTGCATAACCAACCAAAATGAACAAAAGTATCTATCGTTTTCCCATACGCTACCCGCGTATAGGATAGAAGGAGTGCAATATGTTTATCTAATTAACCACATTTAGTTCGGGTAGAATGTTTAAGAACAACAACTGCATAGAGTTATTTTGTTGTTTAACATTTGAATTATTTAATTACTTAATTTTTGAATGAAAATAATTTTATTATTTTCAATTCAAAAATTTTTATTTTTTATGTCAACTTTTATTTTTTATGTCATGAATATTAATCAAATAACTTTTACCATAATGGTATATTAATTTGATAACTATAAGAATTATCTACATGAAATTAGCAACAGTTATTTAAAAAAGTGATCTAACGTCATTGAAGTAAAAAAATATATTTTCAGTTTAATTAAAAAGAGGAAAATATCGAGAACTTAAAATTTCAAAGTAAAGAACTATGTCGAGTGGCATATCATTTTGTACATTAGTGGATTTGGTTTGTAATTAATTATTATTATAACTAATTATTATTTTATACAAGATAATTACAACAATTATTATTTGGTACAAGATTTATCCCAGCATATAGAGGTCAGGGATATGTAAATATAAATTAAAATTTGCTGTAAATATAATATATAAATATAAGATGCCAAAAAAATTTGAAAGCTACCGACTCCACACCATTTATGTTGTCCTATTTTCACGAGAAGCTGTCATGTCAAAAAAAGGCTGCCATGGTAACCGTCAATCGAAGCTGCATGCAATTAGACCGTTGCAAATTAGACTGTATAACAATACGATAAGACATACATTACAATGTTATTTTGTGTAGAAAAACATAAATACATCCTAGTGTGTATAAAATATCTTGGGACACTTTTGACGTAAATTTTGCATTAGACCCGAAGTCCATAGTATTAATATGTCAATGGTGCTATGATAACTGATGAATATTTATATATATACTATACATAAATACTTATAATATATAGATAAACACCCAGACACTGGAAAACATCCAAGCTCATCACACAAACATTTTTCCAGATGCGGGAATCGAACACAGCCTAAGACGCAAAAGCAGGGTCACTACCCACTGCGCCACTCGGCCGTCAGATAGAGTAATACGTCCCTGCCGTCCGACACAGCGCCAGCTAGCGCCGCATTTATTCTTCTGTGCATACAACAATAATATTAAATATAAGACTAATTTACAGTCTGTATGGGCCCTAAACAGTAGGCACTTAGATACGTGTTGGAAAGCAATGACTTTCAATTTGCAGAAAAAAATTACTATCAAGAAATGTCATGAACTAATGTGTCGAGTCGAGCGGGGCGCCGGGAATGCGCGCCATTTTATTTCCCCCCCATAATTACGTAATTAGTGGCGATGTATTGAAGTGCATTTTGTGTTGTGGGTCCTTTTGTCCGCGGTCGGCTTGCGCCGGCGCAGCTTTTTGTTTTGCTCGCAACAGCTGTTCTCGGGTTAATTTCTGCAACTTTTGACGTGTGTAAGGCTTTCTTTTTCATGTCGTTAATTATGAATTAGGTTTGTGCTGCGCTTTTTATGTTAGTCTATGGTACGTAAAGTAATTAAGTGCGCTTTTGAAGTATGTACCTGTTTATATTATTAAACGTTGACATATTGCAATTATAATGAAAAAGTAGATCTTTTATAAATGCCTCTGAATACAGTTAGTTTATTTACAAGCAAGTAGGTACAAGTATGTATAAGCATATTGATAAGCGCTCTACATCGAGTTTGGCTTTAGTATAGTTTCACCTCAACGCGGTTTCGTCCAAACTATACCAACATCGTCAATTTTAAGAGCTGTAACGTGCTATCTGCTAGTGCAAGATGGTCCAAATTTGTAGTTAATTACTTCTCTACACCTGACAACTTTTATTAACCGACGAAAAAAAAGGGAAGGTTCTCAATTCGCATATGTCGAAAGAGGGTCAGACATAACTAGAAATAGGTAACTGAAAGAATAATTAACAGCAACTTAATTAACAGTGAATTACTACTGGCAAATTATGGTATTGCAATGATACGTAACGTCTCGTGTTAATTAATGTAACCTCAAGACACTGCGTCTCAAGCTGAGAATAATAATTAATTCGTTTGCACAAATTAATTATCAGAGTTGTCTAGGTTAAGCGATAGCAAAGTACAAGGTCTGCACCGCGCAACGCCAGAGCCTAGACTGCCAACCAGTTGTAGACCCGCTCCTTTTATACAGCGTAGAATGACTCAAGTAGTGGGGTGAGTGGGGGTATCGAACGATGCGCATCCGCAAGAGGGCGTAGCTGGTGCACGTGCAGTTCACAGACTTCTTTCTAGTCGTGTACGATGACGCAGGCGCCGTCACGGCCATACTGACCAGCACACGTCCTCGTGGGCGTCTTTGTTGTTTATCTGAGATAAAAAATGACAGTTCGATCATCCTGACACATTTTACCATATTTACAAATCTCACAAACATAAAGATCTGTTCCTTCAGATTATGCTGGACCGGTCAGTAGACCCTACAGCGATCCCTTCAGTTTATTAACTGGCCCGGATAATGCTAGACCGGATATTGATCCCTTTAGCAGATAATGCTAGACCAGATCAATTCCCTATAGCTGGTGGTGCTAGACCGGACATTGATCCCTTTAGCAAAGTCATTGGACCGGCTAAGCCCTGCAACGACTATTTTTTTTTCCTTTTTTTTTATTATTATTTTATTTTTTTTCGTCCTCTTTTTTTTAACCTTTGCTAGACCGGAATTCATAATTCCCTATAGCCCTATCATTGGTCCGCTTGCGCCTTCAATGATAGTTACTCTTTTTTTTCTCTTTTTCTTTTGTTTCATTTTTTTTATTATTATTTTTTTTCTTGTTTCTTTTATTATTTTTTATTAGTTATGTGAACATCAGCCTGCATCACAATGTTGTGAGGTTTACATTGTACAGAGTCAGTATCAAAGTTATCAGACATAGTGTCAGAGTGGGCAGACATAGTTACGTTATCGACTGATATGGTATCTGAATTGTTTTGGCATGGACTAATAATTTCAATATCATTAATTTGACTATCAATTTCTAGATTAATTAGATGACTGTCGGTTTTTAAATCATCCGCCGTCACGTCATCATCACTAAGAGAATTGCTTTTACTTTGTTTTATTTTGTGAGTGAGGAAGTGCAATGATAAGGTCCATACTTTCCAAGTTTTTGTAGTGGGGATGGATCCGATCCCACTTCTGATGTCGAAAGAGGGTCAGACATAACTAGAAATAGGTAACTGAAAGAATAATTAACAGCAACTTAATTAACAGTGAATTACTACTGGCAAATTATGGTATTGCAATGATACGTAACGTCTCGTGTTAATTAATGTAACCTCAAGACACTGCGTCTCAAGCTGAGAATAATAATTAATTCGTTTGCACAAATTAATTATCAGAGTTGTCTAGGTTAAGCGATAGCAAAGTACAAGGTCTGCACCGCGCAACGCCAGAGCCTAGACTGCCAACCAGTTGTAGACCCGCTCCTTTTATACAGCGTAGAATGACTCAAGTAGTGGGGTGAGTGGGGGTATCGAACGATGCGCATCCGCAAGAGGGCGTAGCTGGTGCACGTGCAGTTCACAGACTTCTTTCTAGTCGTGTACGATGACGCAGGCGCCGTCACATATATATTTTTTTATGTATGACCACGCATAACTTTTTACAGAGTTGTCCGATTTTGATAATTCTTTTTTTATTAGAAAGGGTACACTTCCAATATGGTAGTACCCTCATGTGAGGATCTGATGATGATATCCTGGGAAAATTGAAGGAACTCTTCAAATTTTATAGGCACACTTGCAGCGATTTCAGTTTTTGTGTAAGTATCGGTAACTTTTTGGCTACTGGTGCCGTATGATATTCTATGACAGTATAGTACAAGTACGTTACGTGGCGATAAATCACTAAAAAGTAAGAAATAAAAATTTTTAAGTCGGTGCCAGTTTAAAGAACATTTATTTAACGTAGTAAAGCAGTTTGTGGTTTCTAGGTAATGTCCTTAAAGTAGAAAACTTGGCTGGCACCGACTCCTAGATATGTTTAAGTAAATTAGAGCAACTAAATGACACAGTTATTTTTTACTTTTTAGTGCGTCTGAGTCGGTTCTATTTTTTGTTAAAAAATTTTAAAACTCGTAGGTCATCATCAAATCAGCTTCCTCTCTATACAGTGTATTGTTAAAAAAGACAAAATGGATATGTTTTCCTACCCCTCAATATAACACGCAGACAATTATTTTTTATTAAGTTGTATATCGACTATGTATAATATATTTTCCATTGACTCATTCGTTATGCTCTAAAGGGTTGGTTACTGAGCTGTCGACATTTGGCTCAGTAAGCTCGGCCCGAGGTCACGCATCATTTTATCCCACAACGTTCAAATGTAATTCATTACTTATATTAACTTTGGGCGTAGAAATAATATTCCGATGTCTTCAAAATTGTTTATTCTTTTGTAAACTACCGCCGCGTCGGAAAATGCAGTCCGTGACGAGAAAAGACGCGGCCAGAAAAACTCGACACATGCTCTTTTTACATGAATAACCAGTCAATTACAATGATTAATATTACACTAAAAATATGCATACTGTGAAACAACCAAAAGAACAGTAAAATACACTACTCGACTATTCTAACATATCCATTTTACCTTTTATTTTACGGCCCGGAATCTAGTCCTTCGAAATCATCTCACGGTCGACAGACACAAGCTTACGTTACCATAGACAATATCGTACAGTATTGTCTATGGTAATAAATTGCAATATTTTAAAATGCTAACACTTAAATTGTCCTGTTATTATTATTAGGTAGATATATTTTAGGGGTGTTATGTTTTGAAATATTTCGATAACACCATCGTAAATGTCATACATAATGCATCGTTTGCTCTTTTTTAATGATAAAATACTTATGTACCTACCTACATGCTGGTTGTTCTGCCGTTGTCACTTTACCAAAACATTCTTGGATTATAAAATGCATATTAAGGATAAAACTACTTTAAATAAACAAATTTAATTCAAATTAAAAGTTTGTTTGAAGTAGGCTGCTTACAAGTTTTAATGACACTACCACCGGCTCGGGAAGCGGGCTCTGGTGAGAAGGACTGGCAAGAAAGGAGAATGCCAGACAATGTATAGGACTTTAACCCACTAATAAAAACATATTGTACAAAAATGAATTATGCATCATTTTATTGCATTTTTTTACTATTTAATATAAATTACATTTAAAAGTTCTAGAAGTCGGAGTATTCGATACAAGCCTAACATTGGTTATCGTCCATTTCAGTAAACAACCACATAGCACAGCAATCACACCAACATGACAATCGCAAAGCTTCATTAAATACATTTTAAACAGGCTCAACGGCTCTGGATACTAGCCTTTTAGAGACACACTTACACTTTTGATGAAAATACAATAAAAACGATTTAAAAGGCTGGAACCCAGTGCAACAATAAAGATTTAAAAATGCGTAGTGAGTGTAATATAAAAGAAAATAGTTTAATTACTTTTTTTAACAGAATTTTATTCCGATGTCCAACAGTAAAAATGGCTTATTGTAAAACATTTATATATAATAATAGGAAATTTTTAGTATATTTACAATTTGTGTTCTTTCTGGGTTAGGATCTGGCATTCTCCTTTAACTGTTGCTCACTTCACATATTCATTCATTACAATTTTAACTAAAATATTATTCAATAAAAATATTATTTCTGCTGCGTATCTGTAAGCATAGACTGTAATTAACAATTACAGAAAAGAAAACTCTTTAAAATTCCAAAAATCAGTTATAAATTGAATTAAGAGTCAAAAATATTAAATAGGAAAAGAACTTCAAATTGAAATATAGCTAACGACGTAACAAAAACTAGTGTAAAGAAAACTACAAATCACAAGCGAGTGGAAATAAATCACAAATTCATATTTTCACATCGAAATAATAATTCACAATAACACCATGCAAGATTTACGAGAGCACACTTTGTATGGACAAAAACGAAAAACAACCATAAATAGATTTGTACAGACTACGCCCCAGTTTACATTAGATTTATGTTACTATAATAATTCCTTTTCAATTAGCACTCAATGAATATCTTAGTGGCGTTCCATCGGTTACGATTCGATACGCAATATCGATACAACACCCGATGTCGATACCATTCATCATTATTATAAATGTGCCACACTCACTTATTTACGGAAATCGATATTTTTTTCGGTATCGAGTGTGAATGGTTTGTGAACGCGCCAGTAAACTCCGCATTGTGTGCTGTGACCCCGGCATTGTACCAACCGCTGGGCACCATTCACTATCCCATCACGGTGCTCGGTAATAGGAACTGCGATTCGTTCCGCGTATGTGTGATATCGTTTTGTAATTTTTTGATTATAATGGTCACGGTTTAACATATTTGGTGTTTAATGATAGATAATTTCTTTAAGTTATTATATAAATTAGTTTCAGTGAACTCAAAGCTACCGCCTTTCGAACTAGCTAAGTAAATTACTTAATTGATATCCAATAAAATTTTTTAACAAAAAATAGAACCGACTCAAAACGCACTAAAAAGTAAAAAATAACTGTGTCATTTAGTTGCTTTGATTTACTTAAGCATATCTATGAAGTCGGTACTATACTGTACAAAGTATATTATCTAGGGCACTTGTAGCCAAAAAGCTACCGATACTTACACAAAAACCGAAATCGCTGCAAGTGTGCCAATAAAATTTGAAGAGTTCCTTCAATTTACCCAGGATATCATCATCAGATCCTAACATGATGACAATGGGACCATTTTGGAAGTATGCCCTTTCTAATAAATAAAAGAATTATCAAAAAAATCGGACAACTCTGTAAAAAGTTATGCGTGGTTATACATAAAAAAAATATACGTGTCGAATTGAGAACCTCCTCCGTTTTTTTTCGTCGGTTAAAAATACTTAAATTTTTTTTATTTACTACAAGTTAATCCTTGACTGCAATCTCACCTGATAGTAGGTAAGTGATAATGCAATCTAAGATGGAAGCGGGCTGTCTTGTTAGAAATAGGATGAAATCCACACCCATTTCGGTTTCTGTCGGTCTTAGCCGACAAGGTGGTAACGGACGAAACCACCCACCAGCCAAAAGTCAACGCCAGTCTTTCTAAACCTGCTTATGTATTTTCTCTGGAGTGAAACTATAATAAAATAAAAGGTATGCTATATTTAGACAACAAGACATATAAATATGAGGGGAAAACTGACGGTCTGACTTCAAAGAACTGACCTGAATACCTAATGAAGTTGCTCTTTTCAAATGGCAGAACAATATATCTGGCTGTAGGTATATATCTTATATCTTATGCCTGCCTCGTTGGTCTAGTGGTTAGCCTATCTGGCTTCGATCACGAGGTCCTGGGTTCGAATCCTGGGTCGGGTCACGGAATAACTCTTGAGTTTTCCATTCTTCTATGAAGTTCTCAGTAAATTCCAAGCCCGGAGTTGGGAAATTGGTGGTGACACACCCCCGCCTCGGAGAGCACGTTAAGCCGTCGGTCTCGGTCACTGTCATCAACATCTTATAGTGATCGTTAATAAAATAAACATTATCACCCTAAGCCCGCCAATCCGCATTAGAGCAGCGTGGTGGGTGTACGCTCCATATCCCCTCTCCTATAAGGAGGGAGGCCCTGTAGTGGGCCGCTAATAGGCTGATAATGATGATGATATATCTTATACTTTCAGTGATCATTCGTTTAGTCCACGAATCACTAGAGTGAGCAAGCAAATTAGGTAGGAGCTGTTTGAACAAAATCTGTGGATCAACTATTGCGAGCCAAATGCTTCACCATATTTCTGCTCTTATCCTTACCCCACGCTTACTGTAATGCGACATGCATGGATAAAAATCTGAGAATAATATCCTGTAGGGAAACTAAAGAAGTAGTAGTGCTGATACGTCATTTTCTGCTGTGAACAATGTATCGCACCAGATTTCAAAGCATAAACAGATCTACACATACTTACCATCGCTAACCATAGACAACAGTGAGCAGTGTAAATTCATGCGGTACGGAATGCGCGCTGAGCTAGAATATCGATAAACGTCAGTGGGCAATCAGTGGCCGGCCAATTTGCGAGCGATTGTCCGTGGCGAGACGCGAGCAGGCAAATTGGACGGGAACTATTTACTATTCGCCTTCCAACAGACCTATTTGGTGCTTCTAACGACTGAGCAGTTCCTGGTTCAACTTTGAAACGAAATGTCTTCATTCTTTTTCTTTTTATTTCAATAGTTGATTGACCATAGGGTCCACTTGATGGTAAGGTGAAAAACGGATGGAAAACACAATTTCGTAAAACTAGGTAAGCTTGTGACCTGCAATCTGCCCCCCAGTGTCCGAGGAGCTGAGTCGAGACGTGTTAGGCCTCATGTGCCGGCGACCATGCTCGTCGCATTTTATTTATTTATTAGGCGTTCTGTTATTTGCAGTGTGGTTTGTCTTACGAAAATAACCTATAACGACCTCCGTGGCGCAGTGGTATGCGCGGTGGACTTGTAAGTTGGAGGTCCTGGGTTTCAGATTATATATATATATTAGTTATACAGTGTGGTTTGTCAAAAACGTACCGCCAACGATTTAACGTCACTACGATGTCGTGTAAAAATTTAACTTTCTTAGGCTTAGATTGCATCATCGCTTAAGATCAGGTGTGATAGCAGTCAAGGGCCAACTTGTAGATAAAAAAAACCTATGATTAATACATTTCTTACATACTAATTTGATAGACGCGCCGAAATCGCTCCTAAGCGATAAGTTTGTTTGTTTTGCACGTTTTATGTCATCAGATATAAAAATATTTCCACCAATTCAGTCAATTGCAAATTTAATAACTCTCAGAGGAAACGATTACGTTACAATATACGAGTATACAAAGAAGATAAACATATATTGCATTCGCAGCCAATAATATTGGACAAAGAGCCAAAGGCTCTCACGGGGTCACATACACGTAAGATAATGGAAGGTACTGTTCAGCAAAATCGATATCGATATCAATTTTATTCAAGTCAATATACGTTCCAAAGCGCAGCAATCACGAAAACAAATTTGCGTTCATTTCCTTTCTCCTGGTACTTATAGCGGATCCGTAATATCTTTTATAAGGCGGGGGTACGTAATGGAAACCATTTCTCATCAATTTTCTAAATAAAGGCGCACAGAAGCCAGCGGATAAAACAAAGCGTGAGCGCTCACGACATAGATTGAGCTGAATTATCGCTTTACCGCAGAACACAATCTCCCAGATACTCGTAGGTGCAGCCAGGCTCAGGATACGTGCGGCCGGGCCGTGTACAGCCTATCGCGGCCCCGCGTTCAGATAACACGTGTGAATAATGTTAAATCCAGACAGTTTTTCTCTTTTATCAATTTACTTCACATCTGCAGCGTTTGGTACTGATTAAATTCAAATCGCTCGCCATTTTCTTTGGAGCGTTTAAAGGTTGAGATTCTTATCGGCAGCACTTTCACGACCTGCGTGTTCGGTTATCTTTTGTTTATCTCACTTTTTTAGCTTGGAAGATATATGTAGCTATACTTTAGGGCTCGTTGCAAATTACTCGTTGGTTTAGTGGTTAGTCTATGTGGTTTTGATCACGAGACCTTGGGTTAAGCTGGCTATGGTTTTGTAGAGAGACGTTAAAATAAGCCGATAATAATGATACTTTGCTGAGCCGATGTCAGGTCTGTTAACGTTATTTTGACTCCCTTGCGTCTGAACCATGTCATCGCCTACGCCGCTGAGATCGATCAAAGGAGAATGTCAGATCCTAACCCAGAAAGAACACAAATTGTAAATATAGTAAAAAGATCCTATTATTATACAATACAATACAATAAGCCATTTTTACTGTTGGACATCGGAATAAAATTCTGCTAAAAAAAGTAATTAAAGTTTTTTTTTTAATTAAAACTCTTTACGCATTTTTAAATCTTTATTGTTGCACTGGGTTCTAGCCTTTTAAATCGTTTTTGCTGTATTTTCATCAAAAGTGGGCTCTAAAAGCTAGTATTCAGGATCGTTTAGCCCGTTTAAAAATATATTTAACGAAGCTTTGCGATTGTCATGACAGTGTGACAACTATACGGAACCACAATATAGAAATGGACGATAACGAATGCTAGGCTAAGGTCGATTACTCCGAGTTCTAGAGCTTTTAAATGTAATTTCTATTAAATAGTAAAAAAATGCAATAAAATGATACATAATACATTGTTGTACAATATGTTTTTATTAGTAGATTAAAGTCCTATACAGTGTCTGGCATTCTCCTTTAAAAAAGCTGTTGAGGAACAAGACAGCCTTTAGGCATCGAAATGAAAACTCTACTTCACCGGCAGACACTATATCTACTTTGTTTCCAAGATGGCGTTTATGTCATCGTCTGCTAACTTATGTTTCAAAGCATAGATTAAAGACTACTAGATAGGGTCATAACGCGGCTGTAGGTTCAAGAGCGTGACAGACTTATTTCATTCAGCCTTTATTAGAAAGTGACACAAGATTATTTTTTGTCCCTTTCAGCGTGCTCGTTTTTATTGTTTGTCAAGAATGAAGTTCGTGACAAGCAAAGGACATATCTGAGTAATTAGTAGCTTTTTATTAAATTTGCTGATAAATAATACAAATTTGCGGTTACGATATTAATTTAAACGTTATCGTGCTATGGTGTGTTGTAATATTTTCGGCTGCAACAGTCGCAGCGAACAGAAAATCGAAGGAATTACGTTTCATACGTAAGTAGGCATAAACTTCATTGATTGATGATTTTAAGCTTAGATATGTTATTTTTTAGCAAATTTCATGTATTATGCGTTTACTAAACTATCTTATATAAAGTAATATTTCATATTTTACGATATTTTAAAACATAACGTTTTATGAAGTACTTTAAATGTTGACATGTCATGTCAATAACGCTGATTTGCTGTCTCACGAGTGGACACGCTATGGGCTCTATCTAGTTGTCTTTAATCTATGTTTCAAAGTTTGTTTAATTTTTGAGTGAGACAGGCAATTTGACAAAAGTAAATCGAAATAGTATTTAGTTTAGTATTACAAGGTTAAATAAAAACAATTTGGCATCCAGATAAATTTTTGCCCGTTATATTTTGCTAACGCGTTAGTTATTTTGATTAATGTACAAAATAATAAATAATGAAACGTTGGAGGTAATTTTGAAGAGGTAGCAATCAAATTGTCGCGATCAAACCACCGCAAATTGGGTGAAAGTGTGACTCAAATAGGCACACATGACAAATGGCTTCCATCTTGCGTCGTACACTCGCCGCCTGTAATAAGACAAATTGTGAACCGTTGTAATTTGCATGTCACAGGATTCATTAGGTTAACTTTGAACCGGTAAATAAATGTTTTATAAATAAGAAAAATATATATTTAATATCAGCAGCCTATTTTAATAACACAAACTATATCGCTTCTTGACCAAGGGAACTGCTCCAATGTGGTTTAATGCACTTAAAGTGAAGGTATATTTTAATAACACATTGAGATCTATGATGTCATTCATTTTAACAACCTCCGAATTTTCAGTGGTATGCGCGATGGATTTACAAGACAGAGGTCCTGAGTTCGATTCCCGGCGGTGCAGATTGAGATTTTTCTCAATTTGTCTTGGTCTGGCTGGTGGGAGGCTTTCGCCGTGGCTAGTTACCACCCTACCGACAAAGACGTACCGCCAAGCGACTTAGCGTTCCGGTACGATGTCTTGTAGAAACCAAAAGGGTGTAGATTTTCGTCCCACTCTTAACAAGTTAGCCCGCTTCCATCTTAGACTGCATCATCACTTAACATCAGGTGTGATAGCAGTCAAGGGCGAACTTGTAGTCAATAAAAAAAAATTAATACAGCTAACTATTATATTTTTCTTTTACGCTTACGCACTTAACAGAGCTTGTCCGGAGATGTACTACCGCTGTACTCATTTTTGCACCCCAAGCATAATTTCTGTGTTGCCGATGTAATTAAGATCATGAGGCCTAAAACTTACACCTTGGGTAGATGGACACAGGGCGGCACATTGTAGAATGGGGCTTTTTACATGCGAAGAATAGCTTTTTACATGCGAAGAATAGCTTTTTACATGCGAAGAATAGCTTATTTTATTATTATAATTTCCCACTCTATCGGGTCAGGCTCTTTGCTAACCTACCTTGTACCTACCTGGCAGATAAATTATTTTTATCATATATAGACGGCCGAGTGGCGCAGTGGGTATTAACCCTGCTTTTGTGTCCTAGGCTGTGGGTTCGATTCCCACATCTGAAAAATGTTTGTGTGATGAGCATGGATATTTTCCAGTGTCTGGGTGGTTATCTATATATAATAAGTACACATATATAAGTATATAATAAGCACCCATAACACAAGCTTCTTACGAGTACGCTTACTTTGGGGCTATATAGCGATGTGTGTAATTGTCCTATATTATTTATTATCTACCTTCATATTTACCCTGGTATCTTCTGTCAAAGGCACTGGCAACCACATAACTCCTAATATATCGAAAAAGTGCATGAATACCGTAAATAGCCCTTCTGGGCGCATAACCGTCGGTGAGTCGTGGCAAATCATTTGTCCACGCATCATTTCCTCGTAAGTAATGTTAACTTGTCCTAACTACCTCCCGGGACTACTGGCCAGGAAGCGTTAAAGATTGTAATCTACTTACATATATAACATTGAGTTGGTCATCATCATCATCGTTATTAGCCTATTAACAGCCCACTATAGCGCCAGGCCTCCCTCCTTCCAGGAGAGGAGATATGGAGCGTACATCCATCACGCTGCTCCAATGCGGGTTGGCGGGCTTAGGGTGATAATGTTTCATTTATTAACGATCACTATCAGATGTTTATGACAGTGACCGGAACCCGACGACTTAACGTGCTCTCCGAGGCACGGCGGTGTAACACTACCAACTTCCCGATTCCGGGCTTGGAATGTCCTGAAAATTTCATAGAAGAATTAAAAACTCAGAATTATTCCGTGACCCGACCCAGGAATCGAACTCAGGACCTCGTGATCGAAGCCACATAGGCTAACCACTAGACCAACGAGGCAGTCAGTATCCACATAGTGCCTATTTATTTGCAGCATAACAGCCTATAGGTACTACAAGGGCAAACTTTCCATCTGATACAAAAGGAAATAATTTAAAGAAATTGGCGGACTTACACTGACAATGTTTGACTCCTGTAAAGATTACTATTTTTTTTAATTGACTGACCCTGGACTGCTATCACACCTGATGTTGAGTGATGATACAATCTCTGATGGTAGCGGGCTAACTTGTTAGGAGTAGGATGAAATCCACACCCCTTTCGGTCTCTACACGACATCGCTTGGCGGTACGTCTTTGTCGGTACTATAAGCATATCTAACATGCTTTCCGAGTCAAGGTTATGACGGATGTGGCACAATCAATTATCCAACTTGGAGTTCTATTGAGAATTTTTTATAAGAAATGAAAGCTAACTCAGGATTTTATGTTCCAATGCCACATAATATAACCACTGGACCCACGAGGCAGTTACGACCACCGACATTAAACAGCCATCAAAGGCTAACCGACATCCAGTAGCGTGTCGAATACGACACCTGCGTCCCGCGGCTTAATGCCCACTAATGTCCTCTGTCTTACTCTAATGCCGTGGCTAATCCCGCTTATTGGCGCCCTAACACTTTCTTGTTTTCTGTTTTCTCTTATATTGAATAGGTTCGCGCTTAGCCCGAACAACACCTATTTAAATATGGTAGACGACAAAGACGTATCGCCAAGCGATTTAGCGTTCCGGTACGATGTCATGTAGAAACCGAAAGGGGTCTGGATTTTCGTCCCACTCCTAACAAGTTAGCCCGCTTCCATCTTAGACTGCATCATCACTTAACATCAGGTGTGATAGCAGTCAAGGGCCAACTTGTAGTCGATAAAAAAAAAGATAGGTGATAGAGGCAAAGAACACACAGTAATATTACAATATATAGGCAGATTTAACCCTTTCAGTTCACTATTGAGTATACGTAGGACTGCAAAAATACATGAATGTTAAAGAGTACCTTCTAAAATTCAGGAGTAATCTGAAATTGATTCTGAAGAAAATTAATAATTTTTTACTTGATTTTGAAATTGAATAAATCTTTGCTATGTTATTGGGCATGTTTTTACAAAAATATTACAAAATATACAAAATTAATCCAATTCATTACAAAAGCCTGTTTTATATTTAAATTGATACTTATCAAAGAAAATCTCAATCACGTTACAGTAGTTTCTAATTAATCTAATATCATTAATTGAGCGGGCGCACTCCAAACCTCTAAAGACCACTTATCTGCGCCAAAGAGACCGTCGAAAAATACCCAACACAAAATAATATTTACAAGCAAAGAATCCATTTTAAAAGTATATTAATCTCAAAAGCGCGCTGCAATCAAGAAGGCCCGTATCTAACTACAACTTCATACCGCGTTATCAACGGCGTATAATGAGCTATAGTACCTACGCTGGTCGTTTTGTGTCCGTCACATATTGAAGGGCGTCATCCATCATCCGCGCGACTGATTGCCTGCTACCTTGCTTCGCCTGCGCCTCTTATCCGTCTCGTTCGTCCGCCGCGACCTCTGACGCGATGTGTAATTGCTTGCGAGTGTTGCGGTTGATTGCCGATTGGACGTTTTATTTTCAGCTCTATAATTATAGCGTGCACTTTATTATAATTAATTTTTCATTTTTAATGACGTCAAAAATAGGGGTGTTATAAGTAAGACTAGCCTTTTTGTAGCATCATAGGTTCGGAACCAATGAACCAATTATGATGCGTTTGTTTTGTTCGAATGTTTATGAAGTTTTTTAGCTATATTAGTTGAAAATCCAATAAGCAAATCCGAAAAATATGATTAGAACATATTGTAGGGCGTCATTCGTCAGCAGCGCGACTAAAAGGCGCAGGTGAAGAAAGGTAGCAACCTTTCTTCACCTGCGCCTCGTATCCATCACGTTCGTCCGCCGCGACCTCTGACACGATTTGTGATTGCTTGTGAGTGCTAGGGTTGATTGCCGATTAGACTTTTTATTTTCTGTGTTTTAATATAATTAAATCCTATTATTATTATTCGGATATTTTCTTATAAATAGTACAAAAAGTTAAAACTAAAAGTTTTTGTAGATATTTGCTCACAAGAGATATTATCTAAACGAGATAAAAATGTGTACTAAACGAAAATACTATTAATTGTTTAAATTTAAAACTGATGAATGTTTAAATCAAATGTTATTTTGGACGTGGCTAATTGTAACGACAATCTTCATAAGTAAAGCGTAAACTTGAGATCCCTTTTTAAAATTAAAGTAATTGTAGTTAATAGAAAGTAAAAAGAAATTACAAGGGCCACCACCACATACCTAGTAAAGATAATATTAGGGTCTCTTGTAACATCCTAAATAGAAGTACAATATTGCGAAATCTTGCTACACATATCATATAGCGATGGCCATTCCAAACCGTACTAGCAAATAAAACTAATCCGAGGGCAGGCCGCTCCATCAAAAGGGGTAGCTCTATTAAGTGTCGGTTTGAGTTTTATTTGCCGCGGGGCGAGGGGGGTGGAGTGGGGACGTGTGAGCGGAATGGCGCCGCATTAATCATTAACGCAGCCTGCCTAATGACACCGCCGAAATGGGCATAGTGATGCAACCATTATCGATGCTATTCGTAGGACGAGAGACGATGAACCGATAGATGGATTTGTGTAGTTTGCGGCGATTTGGTTTCTTAAATTGTATCTATAGATGCCCCACCAGACTGTATTGAAGAATGGCCTGGCCCTGAAGTAGGTCTTTCGTAGACTAATAATGATGATGGTGACGAAGATATCAATTAAGTAACTTCTTTGGAGTGACTGGTTGAGCTGAAGAAAAACAATTGGTACAACAAAACAAAGAGAAAAAAAATTGGTTGTCTGTAAAGTCGGCTTACTGACGATAGTTGAACGTGACAATGTCTTAAGAAATTACTGATGGAATGGTAGCATTTAATTGGTTATTAAAATTTTTAATTTAAGTATATTTTTATAAATATTAATTTAAATTAATAAAATAATTGATTTTGATTTTATAAATTTATATTTTAAATTTATAATAAATATATTAATTTTTAATTTAAAATTAATATATTTAATAATTATATTTAATAAACGGATGTCGAACGCTGCCGAACGCTGCCGAACGCCTCAAAGCGAGGTAACGACGCATGACGTCATGTTTTTTCGTGCGTGCAGCCGGCTCTATCGAATTATAAGACGTTGTCACGTCAAAAGACAAAATAACAACTAAGTGGTATCCTAGACACAGCAAACGAAGAGGAGATGGGAAAATGTTAATAAGAAAATAGTAGGGCCCATTACCTACGATTAGCAAAAAAAGAAATGAGTGGAAAGCTTTAAAAGCCTTTACAAGTAAGCAAAGTAGGAGAACAGGTTAAATAACTTTCAGCATATATATAATGCCAAGTGTCTGGCTAGCACGAGCTCTTCGATCATTACTAATAGAGCTAATGTATTTGTTCTATAGGAGTTATTGCTGCCCTCTCTCAAATGATTTGATTGTAATGGCCGCCATGTCATTTGACACCTACAGCTACAGGTGAGGCTGGTAATTGGCTACCGTTTCCGACGGGTCTATCGCTCTTAAGAGAGTTAAAGTGTCAGACAAAATAAAATAAAACGTTCAAATGCCAAAGTTATAATACGATACGTGCCGACATTTATAACGGCCATCGGAATTCGATAGTTTTGTAGTTGACGTAAACTCATATTGTATTTCCTTTGATTTAAACAGTTTAATGTTGATTGCACACTGTATGAAACGCAACAGCGCTGTGCACTTTGTAGGTATAATACGGAAAATTGTAATGTCGTAAAAAATCGAAAAATAGGAGATGATGATGTTACTTACTTTAATTTATTTGAATTTATTTCTTAATTTCTTGCTGTTAAATTTTCCGTTCTGTTACCGTACTGAAATTAAATCGCATACTGAATTTTATTTATGAATATAGAGATTTTATGTATAATTTCTCAACATAAGTAATATGATAGCTGCATAATTGTAATACACTCTAATATATAACGGTAAATCATAAAAAAAAATATTTTTATATGCCGGAATTTAAGGAATAACTTTTTAAGATTAATCAATATTCTACAAATGTTGTAGCTCCTACAACACCACGATTTTTTTACCTACTAAGTGTAAGAAGAGGTCATGTTTAAAATTTTTAACAAAAAATAGAACCGACTCAAAACGCATTAAAAAGTAAAAAATAACTGTGTCATTTAGTTGCTTTAATTTACTTAAGCCTATGAAGTCGGTGCCAGCCAAGTTTAAGGAACATTTATTTTACGTAGTAAAGCAGTTTGTGGGTTCTAGATAACGTCCTTAAAGTAGAAATCTTGGTTGGCACCGACTCCTAGATATGATTAAGTAAATTAAAGCAACTACATTTAGTTGCTTTAATTTACTTACTGTGTCATTACACACAGTTATTTTTTAATTTTTAGTGCGTTTTGAGTCGGTTCTATTTTTTGTTAAAAACTTTTATTTCTTACTTTTTAGTGATAAATCGCCACGTAACGTACTTGTACTATACTGTCATAGTATATTACGCATCTAGTCGCTAAAAAGCTACCCACACCGAGACAAAGACCGAAATCGCTGTAAGCGTGCCTCCAAAATTTGAAGAGTTCCTTCAATTTCCCCAGGATATCATCATCAGATCCTAACATGATGACAATAGGACCACCTTGGAAATATGCCCTTTCTAATAAAAAAAGAATTATCAAAATCGGACAACTCTGTAAAAAGTTATGCGTGGTCATACATAAAAAAAAAATACGTGTCGTATTGAGAACCTCCTCCATTTTTTTTCGTCGGTTAAAAATGAACCTCCTGCTCAATTTTCGTTAGAATAATATGATAATCTCGAATTAGGAAATCCTGAGGACCAAAAAATGAGGTGATAAATAAATAAAACCGTAAATAATCGAAAAATAGTTTTCGATGTCGACCCACTCACATCCCCATCACTAAACCGATATTAGATGTCGCTATTAACTCCGCAAAACGTAATTAATCGAATAAGTTTATGATTGATATAACCAGTTTGCGGGGCGCTTAATTCACTTTCCCAATTTCTAAGGCCGAGGCGCTTTTATAAAGTTACCCTTTAAGGGAATTTATTGGTTCTATTAGCGGTTTATGCGATGGAGCCAATGTTGTGAGTTGACAACGTTCGCTGAGTCGGTACGATCGCATCTGCGGTTGTATACATACCTACCCAGACAAATAATTACATTTGAAGTTTCTGTTTTTAGTTTCAAATTATCAGCTTTTCACTAAATACATACAAATAAAAGAAACTTACCTACATCTAAATACAATTTTAAACATTTTTTCTGTCTATTTGTCTCTTTGGTACTATCAGTTGGATCGTAAAAAATATTTTTCTATAGCCTTTTTTGTATATGATTAAAGGCCTCCGGGGCGCAGTGGTATGCGCAGTGGATTTTTAAAACGGAGATCTTGGGTTCGATTTCTGGCTGGGCCAGTTAAGATTTTCCAGGTCTGACTGGTGGGAGAATTCGGCCGTGGTTAGTTACCACCCTACCGACAAAGTCGTACCGCCAAGCGATTTAGCGTTCCGGTATGATGTCGTGTAGAGAGCGATATGGGTGATATCCTACTCCTAACAAGGCAGTCCGCTTCTATTTAAAATTGCATCATTACTTACATCTGGTGTGATTGCAGTTAAGGGCTAACATATAACGAATAATAACTATAAATTAAAAATTTAAAAACCCCCGACCCAAATTAGAAACATGAAAAGAACCAGTCAAGATAAATTCATCGAGCCCAAACTCGATGGGTTTACTAAAAAGGTAGAGCAGGGTTACGTCTCGTACCTTCGAGCCTTATCATCAGACCAGCTCAGTGGTTCCAGAAGACATTATGAGAGTGTTTCAAATGTCAGATCACACACATGCTTTCAAGCAAACTGAGCGTGTAACATTTCTATCACACCTAACAAACGACCTGATGACCTTGAAGACCTGAACCGATTTCCACCAAACATAGCTAAGAACACTCTCCACTGATATACCTTTCAAACAAAAAAACGCATTAAAATCAGATCATCCGTTTGGGAGTTACGATGCCACAGACAGACACACAATATATTTTCTCAGACACGTCAAACTTATAACACCCCGTCGTTTTTGCGTCGGGTGTTAAAAAGCCAGACCCATAACGAGGAATATAGATTTGTTTTTATATTTTCCTACTATTTGTTGTATTCAATTTCCTACCGAAATATTGGGATAAAAATATATAATAAGTAAGTATACCTCTTAAAAACTTTTCTATATCTAGGTACTATGTTTTTTTACAACACAATCTTTTTAAACGACTTCAAAAAAAAAGGCGTTTCTCAATTCGACCGTATATATATTTTTTTTTTTTATGTGTGTTCGCGCATAACTTCGTCGTTTATAAACCGATTTTGATAATTCTTTTTTTGTTGGAAAGAAGATAGTTCGGTGGTGGTACCATGATAAGGAAATCTTGGTACCAGGATCTGATGATGGAATCCTGGAGAAACCGAGGGGAACTTTCAAAAATTGTAGGAACAATAAGTACGTTTGTTAATTTTTCTGATAAGTATTTAAAAGCACTACAATTTGATGAAGGTCTGGAGTCGATCTGATGATGGAGTTGATCTACATATAAGAGAACTCCTTGACGATTTACTGCATTTACCTTGTGTTTGGGCTCGATTAATTTGTCTTGATAAGAACTTTACATTAAGATGGGCTGTGACTGTCATTGAGGGTCTGGTGATGAAGACAAAGTACAGTTAAGGGAGCTCCGTAACGGCTTACAGTAGCTACCTTGTGTTTGGGCTTGATTAATTTGTCTCGATGAGAAATTTACATTTAGATGGACTGTGAATGTCATTGAGGGTCTGGTAATGAAGACGAAGTACAGTTAAGGGAGCTCCGTAACAGCTTACAGTAGCTACCTTGTGTTTGGGCTTGATTAATTTGTCTCGATGAGAAATTTACATTTAGATGGACTGTGACTGTCATTGAGTGTCTGGTGATGAAGACGAAGTACAGTTAAGGGAGCTCCGTAACGGCTTACAGTAGCTACCTTGTGTTTGGGCTTAATTAATTTGTCTCGATGAGAAATTTACATTTAGATAGACTGTGACTGTCATTGAAGGTCTGCAGATGAAGACGAAGGACAGTTAAGGAAGCTCTTTAACGGTTTACAGTAGCTACCTTGTGTTTGGGCTCAATTAAGTTGTCTCAATGAGAACTTTACATTTAGATGGGCTGTGACTGTCATCAAGGGTCTGGCAATGAAGACGAAGGACCGCTGAGGGAGCTCTTTAACGGTTTACAGTAACTACCTAGTGTTTGGGCTAGATTAATTTGTCTCAATGAGAACTTTAGATTAGATGGGCTGTGACTGTCATTGAGGGTTTGGCGATGAAGAAGGACAGCTGAGGGAGCTCTTTAACGGTTAACAGTAGCTACCTTGTGATTGGGCTCGATTAATATGTATCAATGAGAAGTTTGTAATGTTATAAATTCCAATTGGTTTAATGTTAACTAAGTCATGATCTGATGATGAGATCTACGAAAACTCGAGGAAACTCTTCAAACTTTATAGGCACATTTGTAGGGATGTTGGAATGTTATAACTAGCTAGTGACTATTGGTACTTATGATTTAGTTCGAGTAGGTTCTTTAATATTTTCGTTGTTGACAAATCACTAAAAAGTATGAAATAAAAAAATTTTAACAAAAAATAAAAACGCCTTCAAAACGCACTAAAAAGTAAAAAATAACTTCGTCATTTACGCTCAGCAGCTCGGGTGGCACCGACTTCATAGATGTTATTAAGTAAATTAAAGTAAGTAAATGACGAAGTTATTTTTTACTTTTTAGTGCGTTTTGAAGGCGTTTTTATTTTTTGTTAAAATTTTTTTATTATTAAATAAATTTATCTATTATGAAATTATAAATTTCTTAGCTTAGGTAAATAGAAATGGTTACATAAGGCATTATAATTAAGTTAATATTAATTAACAATAATTAAAAAAATTAAAATACTTTCACTATCACGATTTAGGAAGCGTAAACAATAAATTGAGATCAATTATAGTAATTTACAGTAATTACCTAAAAGATATTACATTACACCTGCATAGTGCGCAATACCTATTATGTATATAATGATGTGCTTTGTTGAAACAGTAATGTTATAAAGTACTAGAAGAAATCCGCGACTTTGTGTACATGTTTTTAGATAAGGATACAATCTTAAAAGGTAAAGGCTTAGGTATAGCCTGACCAGAAATACACAAACCCTGGATTGAGGGCTACATTATTGTTTTCATATGCATAGCATGTTAGTAGAAGAATTTTTCAGAAAATATATATATATATATATTACATAAAGTTATGTGATCCCCACACTAGGATACCCTGTCTCGTGGTGATCACTTCTTACCAAAGTACATGCATAGTAGGACAAAACAGAAAGTGTGTATGTTACAAACAAAGTTAAAGTTACAAAACAAAATTAATATTACTTAAATATATTATAATATCATATTTAATCTAATTTAATTCAATGTTTGTGGTGTGTGCGTGCGCGTGCTAATTAGTTAACTATTTTTCTGCAACATGGCAACCTTTCAGCCTGGCGAGAAAAATTTTGTTTTTCTTTTCAGTAGTTTGAAGATAATCGTGAACAGTCATAAAGAATTACTGGACCAAAGCATTTTACGAATTTCATCACTTCTATAAAATATCTGTGCGACACATCCAAATCTGTTCTGCCGACCGGCCAGCCGACCAAACGACCAAGCGCTGAAACGCTTATTAAATCGTTCATAATTATCAGCCTCTTAACGGCTCACAACAGGGCCAGGCTTCTCTCCTAGATATAAACTCAGCTTCTATGCGGGTTGAATGGCTTAAGTACTCTCTGAGGCACAGAGGAGTAAGCACCAACTTCCCGACTCTGGGTTTTAAATGTAGATACTGAAAAACTCTCGACCGGTACGAACCCAGGACCTTATAATCGAAGCCGCATAGGCTAACCACAAGACCATTAGGGCAATCAGTAAATTTTTGACGTGACAACGTCTTATAATTCGATAGAGCCGGCTGCACGCACGAAAAAACATAACGTCATGCGTCGTTACCTCGCTTTGAGGCGTTCCATGTAAGGCTTGAAGTGCAAGCGAGAGCGCGGAACGAGCGACAAAGAAGCACAATCGGCCTTTGCGTTCGGCAGCGTTTGACATCTAATTTTAAATTAAAAATTAATATATTTATTATAAATTTAAAATATAAATTTATAAAATCAAAATCAATTATTTTATTAATTTAAATTAATATTTATAAAAATATACTTAAATTAAAATTCTTAATAACCAATTAAATGCTACCATTCCATCAGTATTTTCTTAAGACATTGTCACGTTCAACTATCGTCAGTAAACCGACTTTACAGACAACCAATTTTTTTACTTAACATTAATAAAGTTTAGTCTAAGCTGATCGAGTGGCCTAATAACTAAAACATATTCTGCAAACATATGCTGAATCACGAAAATAAAAATTAGTTTAACTGTTCGATTACTTCAAATTAAAACTGAATTGAATTAACTTAGACATGCCATAATCTGACTGAAAATATGAGGGCTGGAAAACCTAACAAGAAAAATGAGAAAATTTTACTATAGTACATACATCACGAAAATATAATACAAGGTAAACACTTCAATCAAACGCATGTACGAGTATAAATAAACAGGAACGTTCACTTAACACTTTGGGGATCGGATACCCTGATGAAGTGGCACGAAAAAAAGGTAATGTAAAAAGTGGGGGCGGGAGGGGAGAGAGACGCAATTTGTAATATTTCACGAGCCAGTAGACGCTTATTAACTAGGCGTGCAAAAAATACCGACAGATGCTCGCAACCTTTGGCATACGTGGCAATCGAAATAAAAACTCGAAAAACTGACATAGATGTGTTTTTTAATTTATATCACTTAAAATAACATTTGTAAAAATCTCTTTACAATTTTATTTTATCATCATTTCAAATGACGTATACCTACAGCTGATTATGACCTTACTAAAGATCCAGACCTCTGTTTTAATAAGAATTACTTATTTGTAGCTTTGACGCACTCTGCTACAATAATGCGGGTTGGCGCTTGGTCACTTTTGAATTATAAATAAAGCTAGCTGGCGCGTAACAACGATTTTTGTTAATGATAATTGACTATCGTATTAACATCACCGAGGCACATAACACCACTAATATCGCAATACTGTCCTAAAATAGGTATCTATACTAAAGCCAAACTCGATTGAGAATGCTTGTCAACAAACAATTTAAAAATGAAAGCAGAAATCACTAGTCATTTTACTTCTATTTTTTTAATTAACTTGTTAATGACGAATTCATGACAATCAGTTAGATTAGAAAACTTAAAACTAATCAATATATTCAATATCTTTTAAATAAGATTTTTTTAAATAACAAAACATAATTTTAAATTTATTGGGCAAAAAATGTGTTGTATTTTTTACCTTCATTTTAAATTTATTTGTTGACAAGCATTCTCAATCGAGTTTGGCTTTAGTATAGTACTAAAAACCGAAAAAAATCCCTACAAATGTGAAAAAGAACATAAAAAGTATCTAAAAGTAAGGTTTAAAATAAAAAGTCTGGAAACACGTCGTGCATTTGGAAGCCGCAGTCACAGCATGTTGTAAATATGGAATGATGACGGAAAATGTGTAGCGCTCCTGACTAATGCAAAAAGTCATAGCTGCTCCACTCACAGTACTGCAGGATGAGATGCCAGGGGCGGATTTTAGATTATCGCTACTTGTCACATTTATATTACAATCTTTAATTTAAAGTCTCAGTAACTCCACGATAAGGGTTG